>OY986986.1:7936281-9136281 GCA_963920545.1 Lepidium didymum
TTTTTATTTCGTTTAGCTGTTCAAATTATGCCCGATCATGTAAATTTCATGTATTAGTTTTTAATTTTGTATATTGAAGGTTTTTTTTGGTTAAATGTTATATATTAAAAAGTTTACATATACAAAATTTAGTTTATCAAATAAAAAGGGTGAAGCTTAAGAAACCAAAATTGTTTTATTTATTTAATTTCTATATCGGATTTTGATAATAAACCTTGATCAGGCCAAGATGATTGTGGCGAACGGTGGATCATCATCATCAACATACGATCACATGGTGCCAAAAAAGGAGACAAGATTGAAACTAACGATAAGGAAAAAGGATCACGAAGACCAAACCGATCCTCTTTATCAAAACCCGACAAAACCCGAAGCAGACTCCTCCGACAAGTGGTTGATGTCCCCAAAGATGCGGTTGATCAAGAAATCAATCATCAACAATAATAAACAGTCGCCGACTGATCAAACTAATAACAGTTACCATAAAGCAAATGATCGCTACCCTTTAAATCATAAGACTAATCTCGACAAAGATCACGAAGAAGATCTCAATCTCAAGAAAGTCTTGACTAGGACGACGGCTTCGACCATGGAAAATCGATACAATACAATCAACGAGAATGGTTATGGTAATAACAATGGAGTGATTAGGGTTTGCTCCGATTGTAACACCAGCAAGACTCCTCTTTGGCGAAGTGGACCTCGAGGTCCCAAGGTATTAATTTGAATTTGATGCATCCTTAAGACATTAACACTTTAATCAATGATACACACGAGTCTAATATTCTATGAAACTAGACTTATGTCAATTTTCATTTATTATTGCAGTCTCTTTGTAACGCATGTGGGATAAGACAAAGAAAGGCTAGGCGAGCAGCAATGGCCGCGGCGCTGCTGCAGGCGACCAAGAAGTGGCTGTAGTGGCAAGACTACAACAATTGCCGCTAAGAACGAAATTGCAAAATAAGAAAAAGAGATCAAACTTAGGGGAAAAATACAATCTCTCTCCTCCAGTAGTGGCCAAGGCCAAAAAATGCAAGATCAAAGAGGAAGAGGATGAAGAAATGGGAGCAGAAACAGTTGCCAGAGATTCAGAGATGATCAGCAAATCAACAACTTCTTCTAATTCTTCGAGTTCATCGAACAAACTTTGCTTCGATGATTTGACGATAATGTTAAGCAAAAGCTCAGCTTATCAACAAATGTTCCCACAAGATGAAAAGGAGGCTGCTATTTTGCTCATGGCTCTTTCCTATGGAATGGTTCATGGTTGATCAGATAATTACAAAATCCTGATTACAACAATAAGGTTTTATTTTTATAGTTATATAGACTTATAGTATGATGATTAATTGTTAAATCTTGGCTTTAATAATTTAGTTTTTGCAGTTGATTATAATAAGAGTGTGTGAGAGTTTAATATGATGATTAATAGCTCTATAAATATGTTTATGGAGATTTTGTTTTAGAGTTTGTGTTGTATTTCCTTTTCGATGGAGCATTAATCACCTGATAATAGGTATTCTTGCTTATATACATCTTTATATTGTGTAACGAGATATGATAAATAATATAATCAATTAAGAGTAATTTATTCATCTATTTATCTCTTACAGTTTATATTAATCATAAATGGATGATGGACTTTAAATGGAATGTCTATTAGTTTGTACTTAATTAGTATTATTCGAATATAAATAGTAATTGTGTGAATATAAGTACTTAGACATTTCATAAAAATTGATTATATATTATCTGATTTAATCGTTTGTGAAAATATATTGAACACAAGATATATAAAAGGATGAGAGATCATGTGTATAAAAGACAAGAGATCATGTGTGAAGAAGATAATAAGTTTGTGTTGCATTTTAAGCTACGACATCAACTTAAAAGAAGAGTATCTCCAAAATTTTGTAAGCCCACATATATAAATTTTTTTTGGCCAACCAATATATTAATAGAACCACCACCAAAAGGTGAAAGGAGAGTTTACAACACTAAGCCATTAGCTGATTCTCTAATAGAACAAGCGAGAGCATCAGCTTTATGGTTTAGAGATCTCGGGATTATATGGAGAGAAAAAGAGATATCAACTTGACGAAGTCCTCCTGATAAGGTTGGAAGGCTGGCCACTCCTCTAGATGTAACAATATCTTCAACACATCCATACAGTCTGTAGCTATCTCCACTTCTAAGAACGGGAGCAAAATCAGAGATTCCAAAGCCCAAATTATAGCTTCCATCTCTGAATGAAGTGTTGAAAGACTCCTTCATATTCGACGTACTCCCATGCAACCACCAAAAACAGAATCTGGAAAGCAAACCCAGCCAATCCCGGAATGGAGGTCAGAAATTTTTCATGAACCATCAACAAAACATCTATAACCCATAAAGATCTGGTTAGCGGTCAAAGGTATAGACACCCCTGGCCAAATTGTACCTGAGCTAATTGATTCTGATTGGCTGGCATGATAAGTTTGACGCCTAGCAGTTTACCATTCCACAACATCTTGCTCCGCTTGGGATAACAAGTCACGGGGATCTTTGCTTATTCCAGAAAAGCAACAAACGTTTCTCACTTTCCACATGTGCCAAATCAACCAAGAGAATATTTTGGCGTTCACTGAATCTGGAATTCTCCAAAAGATATAGTCAAGATTATACCATATCGAGTTCCCCGAGAAAATATATATGGGCGAAGGGATATATGATAATGCCCATGTTTGAAATGCCAAGGGGCACTCAAAAAGGACATGATTAATTGTCTCCTCCTCATTCCCACATCTGCTACATCTAGGATCACAGTTAATTCCCCAATTCTTCAGGTTCTTCTTAACTGCGGTACAACATGATAAGGCTTGTCATATAAAGTTTCTAATTTTATTTGGACAATCCAATTTCCAAACTTTAGATTGTAGTGCCCATAAATCTGGTCCCTGTGTATCAAATTCCATTAGAGAATTACTCTCCTCAATAATATATCTAGATTTTACTGAATAACAACCGGTCTTTGTATAATGCCAACCTCAATAATCTGGTCTTACACTTCTTGAAATTGGTATTCCCATGATCAACTGAACAACAGTAGGGATGAAATATTGTCTTAATAAAATCTCGCACCATGATCTGGTTTGAGAATCAATAAATTGATCAACAAGTAAGATCCGGGTAAATATCCGGATCTATACCAATTACTACTCTCGGGTGAATATCAGAAATCCATGGGTCTCTCCAAACCGCAGTAGATCTACCATCACCAATTTTTCTAATTAACCCTTTATTAACAAGTGAGCGAGCTGAGATGATGCTCCTCCAACCGTAAGAAGGGTTTGAATTTGTTTTTGCTGTCATCGGGCAGTGATTTTTATAATATCGCCCGAGCATGAATTGGAAAAATAATGAATTAGGAAAATCAATCAACCTCCAAATTTTTTTTGCCATGAGCGCTGAATTAAACTCATCCAAGACAAGGAAGCCTAATCTACCTTCCTATTTCAGGTGACATAACTTTTTCCATTTCATCCAGTTTCCTTTTGATGTTTCCGAATTCGACCGCCAAAAATTTGCTATAGCTGAATTTAGTTTTTTCACTATAGTCTTACGTAATCTATAACATGACATGACATATGTCGGCAAAATCGTCAGAACGGATTTGATCAGAACTTCTTTACCACATTTGGATAGGAATTTTGAAGACCAACTATTAAATCTTTCCTGTAGTCTTTCCAGGACAAAGCAAACACTTTGGTTTTTGCTCCTCCAATATTCTCTAGAAGCCCAAGGTAAGATCCCATACCACCTTGTTGATGGATTCCCAGAATTTGGTGAATCATAGTCTTTTCGTCTTATGGGAATGAATGACCAAATTGTAAAGAAGATTTATCAAAGTTGATTTGTTGACCTGATATTCTTTCATACTCTTTTAGAATCTTAATAATATGTCTTACGTTTTCCGTAGTAGATTTACAGAAAAGGCTATCATCAGCAAATAAGAGATGTGAGATCTTTGGGCTTGCTCTCGCAATAGAGATACCCGAAATGAGTTTATCATGTTCTGCTTTCTTTAATTTAGAAATCAGAACTTCTGTACATAATATAAAAAAATAAGGCGACAGCGGATCTCCTTGTCTTAAACCTCTTTTGGGAATTATTTTCCCTCTTGCTTCCCCATTCAAAAGAACTAAATATTCCACATTGGTAATACAATGCATAATACATTTTGTCCAGTTGTTACTGAATCCAAATTTTAATAAAAGACTTTCTATTAAATTCTATTTTATACGGTCATAAGCCTTGCCCACATATTTCTTTTCTTTCTTCTTTCTTTTTCATCATGAAATTATCTTACTATTTGATTTAATTTTCTTCTTTGTTTGACCTTTTTGGGGTTGACCTAATTAAGTCTGAACCAATGCATCCATGAATGCTTTTTTTTCCGCTATATATTGTTACTTTGGGATCTAAGTAGTAATTACTAGAGAAATTATAATGAATATCATATAAAATTTTCTAAATTAGTTTGTAGGTGTATGCCTGGATCATAGGTGAGTGTGCCAAATTTAGTGACCCTTTTGCCCCTATTAACATATATGAAGAAAAATTGAATTTTTTAAAATTGCAAGAATCTATTTTGTTTCTATCTGTGTACAACAAAAACCTAGAATGTCAAACACCAAACAAGTACAACACTTTTTGATGTTTGTGATGCCAAGTAAGACAACATGTCTAAATCATGTAACCCACTAATGCGACGTCTTGATAACCCAACCTAGTTGATTGCAGTTAACGTCATTGGTATCATATAAATTTTTTGTTATTGTGGTGATCTAAACAGTTACACACGTTGTCCAATTTAGCATCTAACATTTCAAAATATATGCTACGTCTTGACGGAGACAGACTAATGGAGAACTCTGACAGATGATTCATTATTTTACGGGTTTGAGCAAATTTTAAGAGAACGAGAGTTTGTGGGTTTCAGCGCCGGATTTAATTTCATCATTGTTTTGTGGTTTTTATTTCATCATTTTTACGTGTTGGACTTGATAGCCAAGCCCTCTTGGTCTGGGAGTTTTGTGATTCAGCTTCTAATCAGGCAGTTGGACATCCAAAAGAAGAAAGAGATCTGGGTAGTCTTCGCGAGGTTGCCTATACGTTTCTCTCTTCGGGAATCTAAAATCGCCACTCGGTTATCATGTGGCAAGTATCCTAGGCGGCCTAAGAAGAAGGTCAAGAGTTCCACAGTGTCAAGCGACCTCCTTGCTACACCACCCTGTTTGGGCGTGAAGAAGCAGTGACAGTTAAATATGTTATCTCTATTTTGAAGAAGGACAACATGGCGAATGCAAAAATAGTTGGTTTCAGGTTTTATCAATGTGATGACTACTAATACTTTTTGCTGTTAATAATATTGTTTGCAGGTATATTAAGTGTTTGCAATTATATTAAGTGTTTGCAGTTATATTACTCTTTTGCAGTTCTATTTCCGTTTTTCAGTCAAAATCTTTTTGTTGAGCTATACAAGTATTGTAATGTTTCTCCCCTAAGTAGGTGTTGTTTTTTCGAATCACCATATCTGGAGTGCCTAATGTTTCTTGTGCAGGCGGAAGAAGGGGTGAAGGATGCTTCTGTCCAGCCCAACCAAAATGCAGTTATATGTGTTGTCCTATACAAATATAGCAATTTCTCACCCTCCCTTACGTGTTGTTAGTCGATCTGGTTTTATAATGTTTTTATGCAGGTGGAAGAAAGGGTGAAGGATGCCTCTGACATGGGTGTAACCGACAAGCCCATCCAAAATGTTATAAATACCCTTAACCTTTGCAGCCAAATTTAATTTTTGCACTTATATATTACACTTGCAGTACTAGCATATACATATATTTTGTCGTTTTATATTCACAGTCTTTATCTTCTCCTATACATGTATAGCATTGTATCAACATATTTGAGTGTGTATTGTTGTTATGCAGGCGGAATAAGGGGTGAAGGATGCCTCCAACATGGATTTATCCGACCACCCTGGCCAAAATGTTGTAAATACCCTTACCCTCTTTCGAATTAAAATAAATTTTTGCATTTAGATTTCACTTTTGCAGTAATATATTGCATTTGCAATATTTAATATATGTAGTTTTCTCGTTTTATATACATAGCCGTTGTCTTCTCCTATACAAGTCTAGCAATATCTCGCCCTTCAGTAGCTGTTGTTATTTGTATTACATATTTGAGCGCCTATTGTTGTTATGCAGGCGGAAGAAAGGTTGAAGGATGCCTCCGACATGGGTTTATCTGACCAGCCCGACCAAAATGTTGTAATTACTCTTACCCTATTATGCATTTAAATTCAATTTTTGCAGTTTGCTAAACCCATTGGTCTCATTCATGAACGAAATAAGAGCAAATATGGTGGATTAGTACGACAAAGAAGTAGATGTCCCTTTCTCATTACAAACTAGGGTTGTTTCCCACGTTTTCTTTATATAAGACTATAAATACATAAGCAAAACAAAGTGACCTAATAAACGCCAAGAGTTAGATAAAGAAGTGGTGGTCCCATTTTCACACAAATTTAGCTCAAATTCGAAAACAATGGGAAAAATACACTATCGGTCCCCACAAATGAGACAAGGTGCGAAGATCCACTCATCCACACACTATAAAGAAATAAATGACTTTTACCTACCTTAAAAATCATGAGTTGCATATTGAAGGAGGTTGATTGCAGTAATCACAGAGAAGATACTTTCTCTTTTCAGTTGGAAGTTTTGCAGAATGTTAATGGCATTAGGTTTGTGGAGACATAAACAAAAAGGTGGTGTGATAATAATAATATTTGTTTCTAAGTATTTTTATTACATATATGGACCATTGTTTGCTGTGTAGGCCAGATGTGGCAAATCTGAGCTTTTATTTTACCAGTGTGAATTTCGTATTTGCACCAGTATTGCCCACTGCTACTTTCTCAATTACAACAATTGTATGTTAGTTAGTGAATTAGTTTTTGTATTTGTGTTATTGAGTTAATTTTCTCTAATTACTAATTAGTACTTTTATTTTTAAAAATTAGTTTAATGTATTATTTCTTTTCATGACTAATTTGTATTCGTACTGCATATTGAGTCATAGAACGAAATAATACATTAAACGATATTTTAAAATCAAACTGTCACATATTGGTATAACAAATTTTGACAAATTATTTTTAGAAGCTCTGTTCAAAAAAAAATTTCGTGTATATTTTCTTAGGATTTCATATATGTTCATACTTGTTTCTGTTTTTTTTAAGATTTGTTTCCGGAAATATAAAATTTTTCTTTCAGCTTTTGTAATGTTATAATGTATCATTTTCTTGCTTTATTACTCAGAACAGGAACTTTTTTTTTGGAATTGTTCATTTCCTTAACAATTCTATCAAAGAATTAACTACTCGGTTAATTTTTATAGGATCACGAATTCAATACTTCGTTTAAAAACTTTATAATAGAAAAAAAGTAGTTTGTAAACTTTGAAATTTTTATATTTGAAATGATATCACTTAGACAAGTTTTTAATGAGATTTTCTTAAATGCTAAATATTCTATCTTATAATGTACTAATGTAATATTACAAACTGTTAAAAGAAGAATCTTAATTTTGTCAAAAACCTAAACTATTAAGCATTGGGTAACAATTCAGATATAATTTTCTCTCTTAAAGCTATAGGCCCTAGTTATCGAGAAGTCCTATCTGTCACCGTTTTCGACGCTGATGACATCGGAGATGGCAGTTTTTACCGATGTTGGGAGTTCTCTACGTTGCTTTCTCTCTTTACTTTGCTTTTCTTTTTACTCATAATTGATCTCTTCTTCTCCGGTTGAGAATCTGGCCGATGACATTATTCGAAACTCTGTCCTACGAGGACATGGATTCTTTTCCCGACGAAGAAGCTGGCGTTTGAAGACCTTCATCGGTCAAATACTCTTCCCATCCTCTGTTCTCTTCAGCTCAGTCGAAGTCTAACATCGAAAAAGAAGAATCACGGGTCTCTGACCCCAACTCTTTCTAGAGGTCTTTGATACCGAGATTTTCACTGTTACTCACCATACATCAACGATTTGGCACTTGTTTTCTTCGATCGTTCCATCGACGTTGGCGAGGATAGGCTCAAGTCAATCATTCCACCACTCTTGCTCCTCGAATCCGACGGTCTCCGATATAGGGCTTGATCTAGGGCAGTTCTCTAACAAGGAATCTACGACCTTGGTGTCAAAAGTCAAAATTTTGTCGACACTCTTTTTTCTGGCGACGCCGCCAAGAATAGATCTAAGATTTTGTCCTCAAGGATGATACTCTTTGGATCAGCTGATGGGCCGATATCGCCGCCGGGGAACCACCTATGGCACAACTCTTTCTCTGCATAAGCAAATGTCGGGACACGTGTCGAGAGTGGTCAAAAATTATGTTGGTAAGAACTATGATAATTCTAATGATGATGATACCGCAGCCAATGCTATTATTTTGTATGTAGAACCAGAAATGTTAGGTTATAACTGTGTAGAGAACAGAATTGAATCACAAGATGTATGTATTTAAAGATCAGGGAAAGAAGTCATCCTAGGACACAAAACATGACGAGGCCGAAACTGTATATTACTTTGTACGATTTTGTAAAACTGATCCCGATTTATATAATTGTTCATGTTAACTTTTATGCAATATTCTATGTCATATTTGAGTAATACGTAAATGTGATATAAGTAATATATAATACTATATGTATATCTAATACGTGTGTGTATAAATAATGTGTGAAAGATGTAAATAAAAATTAAAAATAATTGAAAAGGAAAAAAATTGGAGAGAGATTACAGTTTAAGTTTGGGAATTGGTAAACATAATGGGAATTTAAAATAATTCCATATATTAAGGTGTGATGTAACAATCAATACACAATAATACTTATACTTTTAAGGTTACTTTTAAAATAATAACCAACTGATTAACTTGAAGTTACGTAAATATATGTTTAACGAATTTTAAAACATTAAACACTTATAATTATGGGATAATATACTGGAATCAACTGTATAATTAAAAATAATTTTGTTGAGGATACGTAATACTAATTAAAATTGGTGGATCTCAAATTTTTTTAAGGCGCCAACAAATTTTCATTTCAGTGCCAACAACTATTTCAACATTTTTCTCTTTATCAACTAAAGAAATAGAACATTTCTCTCTTCTCATTCTCGTTCCCTCTCTCGATTTTTTCCTTCTCTTACTTTATTGTCGTTTTCTCTTGTTCTTCCTTCAAGCAAAGGTAATCGATTTTCTCTTTTTTCCTCTCGTGTTTCCAGAAAAGGTAGGGTTTAACGATTTTGGTTTTCGAATCATATCATACATTTGATTTGATTTGTGATTTTGTAATTTAGGTTAAGGTTTTAGCAATTTTGGTGCCTTAATCACCCAAGAGCCCACAAATAACCACGAAACAAGGTTTTTGGCGATTTGTTTGGTGATTTTGGTTCCTATCTAGGTTAAGGTTTGTTTTTTTATTTTGAATGAAGTTATGAATTTTGATTAGGTTATAAATTTTGATTAGGTTAGGATTCTGATTTTAGATTGGTAAATAAATTTTGATTTCAGTAGGTGATTTCACGAAAGGAAAACTGGGTAAATCTAGTACTAGTATTACACTACTAATTGAGTTTTTTGTATTGTTTTGGCAGGATACAAAGAGAAACAACGTCAACATACATTTTAAAGGCCAAAATCACATGTATAGTGTAATGTTGAAGACATTAGTATTGTTAACTTAGAAAAGTAATTAGAAGACATAACTAAGTCTCCTAATTATCAAAGAGTTGATTGGAAATCAACTAAGTCTTCTTTGTAGCCGTTGGAGTAAGTTGAGAAAAGTACAAGCTCCACATTTTTCATTATGGGAAAAAGCAACATGACTTTATGTTAGTCTTCTTTTTCTTACAAGCCATCATTAGCTAGGTTTAGACTTTTGACTTGTATTGTACAACTTTATTTCCTCTTTATATTGTAACCTATCTCACACAATTTGAATCAAGAAAGAAGGGTTTCTTCTTCACATTTTCTCTCTCTCACTCACGAAGACAAACTCTCCATTCTCATATTCTTCACTTGATTATTTCCATTATCTCAATCATCAACCTTATTAAAATAAACATGGTATCAGAGCACAAGATCTCTTGTTTTCTTTGTTAATCCGTTATAAATCTCATTCTCTCAATTATGTTTTCGAATCTCCATTGTTGTTCTTCAAGCTTTTCTTTAACCGTTGGATAATAGAGTGTTCTCTCTATTTTTCAAATGGAAAATCTAAAGTCTTTAGATGTTCATGTTACTCTTAAGGGAGTTAACTACTTGTTATGGTCAAGGACCGTGAAGAGTGTGCTAAGTGGGTGAGGGCTTTGGGCTCATATTGAAAATGGAGCTCCAAAGTAGGCGGTTCAAGCTAGTGGAAAGGCAAAGGAAGGTGAAGGAAACTCAACTGTGGTGGTTGCTGTAGGTGAAGATGAAGAAAAGTGGTACCAAGATGACCAAATTGCTCTTGTCATCATACAAAGCTCCCTTGACCCAACCATTCATGAAGCCTACTTCTATTGTGAGAGTACCAAACATCTATGTGACACTATCAAGAATGTTTATGGAAATCTATCCAATCTCAGCCAATTTTATGAGGTTAAGAAGACCGTCAATGACCTTAACTAAGAGGATATGGAGTTCACTCAATGGTTTAGAAAGTATAGATCTCTTTGGGCTAAGGTTGAGATACTTAGGCCTTCAATGGTGGATCTGGTCCGGTGGTGTTGAGTGAAAAACTAGAGAAGGACAAGGTGTTTGAGCTCATGTTGAACTTGAATTCAACCTATGGGGATCTCGCTTGCCATCTTTTGAGACAAGACAAGCTTCCATATTTAGAGGAAGTGTGTGGTTTCATTCAAAGAGCAAGGATCCCAAAGTCTTCTTGGTGGTAAGGGGAAGCTTGCTATGGCTAACAAGGCTTCATACTGACATGAGGAGAAGAAGGTGTGGATTTGTGACCATTTTAAGAAGAAATGCCACTTCAAAGATCGTTGTTGGATCCTCCATCTTCACCTTAAGCAAAACAAATGGGACAAGCCTAAAGCTAATGTTGCAAGTGAGGAGAATGCTGCTCAAGCTAGCTTCAGCTCGACTTCTCAAATGATTGAAGGAAATGCTTTGATGGTGGTTCACAGTGACTATGTGAAGAAATCAGACCTTGATGAGCTCATCAAATCCATCAATGCTCTCAAAGATTCTGGTACATCTTGTCATGCTTCAAATTTATTAAATCATATCATTGTTGATTATGGTGCATCTCAAAATATGATTAAGAACTCTAGGTTGATTAGTAACTTCTAACCGGCCTTCGGGAATGCAGTAATTTCTGATAGTAAGAAGGTGCCTATTAGAGGTATTGGTGATTTGAAACTGTTTGATAAGAGTTCTAAAGCGTTTGACATGCCTACATTCACATCTAACTTGTTAAGTGAGAGCAAAACTGTTTGTGATCTTAATTGTAGAGCTATATTTGAGTCTGATGGAGTTTGCTTTCAGGATATTAAGAGTGGCAAGGTCCTTGGAGAAGGAGTCACCAAAGATGGGTTATATCTCCTTGAAGATTCTAGGAGAAATCCATATTTATCTTTACCGTTTTTATGCTTATCTAGTTCTCGTTTAAGTAATGAGAATGGTTTGTGGCATGCTAGAGTTGGCCACCCCCATTCCCGTGCATTAGGATTGTTGTTATGTAACATATCTTTTAAAACTGATGATTGTGAAGCTTGTATATTTGAGAAACATTGTAAATTGGTGTTTCCTAAGTCTTCGAAGTTTTATTAACATTGATTTGATCTAGTTCATTGTGATGTTTGGACCTCTCATTGCTTGTCTAGGGAAAATCATAAGTAGTTTGTCACCTTCATTAATGAGAAATCCAAATACACTTGGTTAACATTGTTGCCATCAAAAGATAGGGTGTTAGAAGCATTTGTGAATTTCCAAACTTATGTGACTAACCAATATAATTGCAAGATTAAAACTTTGAGAACATGTAATGGTGAAGAATACACTAGCCATGCATTCAAAAAACACCTAGCCAAACGTGGGATTGTGCACCAAATAACTTGTCCATACACACCACAACAAAATGAGGTAATTGAGAGGAAAAATCACCATTTGATGGAAGTAGCAATGTATATGATATTCCATACAAATGTCCCCAATAGATTTTGGAGTGATGTTGTGACCTCTGCTTGTTATCTCATCAATCAAATTGCAAGATATATCCCCATTTGAGGTACTAAACCAAACTAAGCCATTCATTAACCACTTACAAGTTTTTGAGTGTGTTTGCTTTGTATTAGTACCAGGAGAGCAAAGGAATAAGTTGAGGCTAAGAGTGAAAAAGGAATGTTCATTTGCTATTCCATAACTCAAAAGGGTTACAAGTGCTATGTACCAGAAACAAGGCGTATGTTAGTTTCTAGAGACGTCAAGTTTGTGGAGACAAAAGGATTTTATGATAACAAGGATTGTGAAGGCCTTAAAGATCTCTCTCATCTAAACTCAGATCGGGCTGCGACTTTACAGGGTCTATTGGAGCGTATTCAAGGGATAAACTCCCAAAGTCATAGCCGTGATCTTGCACAGCCATTGGGCATGTTCCCACTCAAAGAAATGATATATCCGCCAGCTTTGTTGCTGGAAACATTGGTGGTACAAATGAAATCGATTAAAGCTTACCATTAGGTCAAATGGAAACTAGTATGGTTACATCTGAAGTAAGCTTAAGGACATACTCAATGGAAGCATAGGAAGTTCAAGCAAGTGTGGAGGATACAACCACTCAACCAGCTTCTTTGAGGAGAAGTACTAGAGTTTGTAACCCATATCACTTGATCAACACCAGAGTTTACTACAATAACAAAGCGGTTGCACATCCTCCTCAAGTTGTGTGCAGTTTGGAATTCTTTTCGGTTAATCACCAAGTGTTTCTGACCCAATTGGACCAGTACCATGTTCCAAACACATATGAAGAGGCTAAAGAACATCAAGTTTAGCGTGATGTTGTAGGGGAAAAACATAGTGCTATGGACAGAAACCATACTTGGGATGATGCCACATTACCATTAGGGAAGAAAGCTGTCACGTCTAGATGGGTGTTCACCTTCAAGTATAAGAGTGATGGTACAATTGAGCGGTACAAAGCAAGACTTGTTGCTAGAGGCTTCACCCAAACATATGGAGAAGACTATCATGACACGTTTTCACCTGTGGCTAAACTACATACGGTACGTGTTGTATTATCTTTGCCTACCAATCTTGATTGAGAATTGTGGCAGATGGATGTCAAGAATGCATTATTGCAAAGAAAACTTGAGGATGAGGTTTATATGCTCCCACCTCCTGGTATAGAACACATAGTAGCTCCTGGAAATATTTTGAGACTCCTCAAAGCAATATATGGACTCAAGCAATCTCCAAGAGCTTGGTACCACAAGCTGAGCCATACCTTGCGAGATCGTGGATTTAGAAAGTCAGAAGCTGACCATACACTATTCACGCTTCAAGTTAAGGATGGCATTATGGTTATTCTCATCTATGTGGATGACATCATTGTCACATGAAGTGATAAAGAAGGTATCAAAGGTATTAAAGAACACCTCAAATCTTTTTTTGACATTAAAGATTTGGGAGAAATGAAATACTTCCTTGGATTGAAGTTTATCGATCTAAGGAAGGTCTCTTCCTGTCCCAAAGTGAGTATACTCTTGATCTTTTGAATGAGGTAAGTACACTAGGTGAACGGTCAGCCAAGACCCCACTTGAGGATGCCTACAAAGTAACGCGCAGGGGGGAGAATGCAGAAGAGCCGTTTGAAGATGTTTATGTATACCAGAGAATAGTTGGTAAGTTGATCTATCTCACAATTACTCATCATGACTTGTGTTTTGCCATGAATCAGGTGAGTCAACATATGCAAAATCCTAAGGTACAACATTGGGAAATGGTCAATCGTATCCTTAGATATCTCAAAGGAACTCTGAAACAAGGCATATGGATGGGTCGGAATGAAAGGACAACCATTGTAGGATACTGTGATGTAGATTGGGTTGAAGATAGACAAGACCGCCAATCAACCATTGGGTATTGCACATTCCTTGGAGGCAAGCTAATTAGTTGGAAAAGAAAGAAACAGATAATGGTGTCATGTTCGAGTGCTAAAGCTGAGTATAGAGGCATGAAGAAGCTCACAGATGAGTTGATATGGTTAAAGGCGCTCCTCAAAGATTTAGGGATTGAACACATTGAGATCAATTTTCACAAAGTAAGGGAGAAGGTAGAAGAGCCATTTGAAGATGTTTATATATATTGGAGAATGGTTAGTAAGTTGATCTATCTCACCATTACCCATCCTCACTTGTGTTTTGTTGTTAATTAGGTGAGTCAACATGTGAAAAGTCCTAAGGTATATCATTGGGAAATGGTCAACCGTATCCTTAGATATCTAAAAGGAACTCCAAAACAAGGCATATGGATTGCTCGGAACGAAAGCACAACCATTGTAGGATACCGTGATGCAGATTGGGTTGGAGATAGACAAGACCGCGAATCAACCACTGGGTATTGCACGTTCCTTGGAGGCAACCTAGTTACTTGGAAAAGCAAGAAACAAATAATGGTGTCATGTTCGAGTCCTGAAGCTGAGTATAGAGCCATGAGGAAGCTCATAGATGAGTTGATATGGTTAAAGGCTCTCCTCAAAGATTTAGGGATTGGGATGAGGCCACAATGCATTGTGATAATCAAGATTTCATTTATATAGCCTCTAATTCAGTGTTTCATGAAAGGACCAAACACATTGAAGTCGATTGTCACAAAATAAGGGAGAAGGTAGAAGGAGTCATTTTACCATGCTATACTAGGAGTTCGGAGCAACTTGCAGATATCTTCACAAAAGCCGCAAGCACAAGGGTGTGTGAGTACATCCATTCCAAACTTGTTCTCATTGACATGACGAGACCATAATCATTCACGCTCTTTTTCCCTTTTGTGTAGTTTTGTCCCATTGGGTTTTCTATACTAAGGTTTTTAACGAGGTGAATTGACTTAGTTTGGAAGCTTGTCCTTAAAGATTACTTTGCAGATTTAAGCTTCAGGGGAAGTGTTAACTTAGAAAAGTAATTAGAAGACATAAGTAAGCCTCCTAATTATAAAAGAGTTGATTGGAAATCAAATAAGTCTTCCTTGTAGTTGTTGGAGTAAGTTGACAAAAGTACGAGCTCCACCTTTTTCATTATGGGAAAAAACAACATGACTTTATGCTAGTCCTCTTTTTCTTACAAGCCATCATTAGTTAGGTGTAGACCTTTGACTTGTATTGTAGAACTTTGTTTCCTCTTTACACTGTAACGTATTTCACACATTTTGAATTAAGAAAGAAGGATTTCTTCTTCACATTCTCTCTCTCCCACTCCCGAAGACAAACTTTCCATTCTCATATTCGTTACTTGATTCTTTCCATTCTCTCAATCATCAACCTCATTAAAATTAACAAGTATATCAGAGAAATGTTGTTAAAATGAGGTGAAGGAATCAAAGAAGAGATTGGAAAACTGCATGAGTTAGTCAAGAAGCTTGCATGTTGAATCAAAAAAACTTTTTGATCATTTTCATTGACCAAAAGCTTGGGTACGACTAATTAAACTCCTTGTGTAAGACTTTTCTTATATAATTCTTGTGTCAGTTATACAAATTCAAAAACATAAGCAAAAAAATCATTGTTTATGGAGTTCTAGAAATTCAAATACCTAAAACCAACAATCCAAACACATAAAATCAATAATCCAAACAACCATCATAAGACAAAGATATAATATTCTGCTTGTACTTCTAGATCTTGATTTTCTTCTTGTAATACTTTTTGATATTTTCTTATTATATCTCTTTTACATTCTGAAATATATAAATAATTTTTTTTTCAAAATCAGTAATTTTACCTAGTAGTTATACCTAGTTATACGAAGTATTACAAACCCAATAGTTCTATTTAGTTATACGAAGTTTTACGAACGCTTTAACTCTACCTAAATATTCCTAACTCCAAATCAAATCCAACTACTTACCGTTCGATATAATCCTACATTAAATCAAATTCCAATTAACCACAACAACTAATCATAAATCGAATCTAATTCTAATTATAATTCCAATTAACCACAAGAGAAACTACCTAGTTCTAAAAACTATCCAATTTCGAATCCTTACCACTAAGTCAATGGCTCTGTCGTTGCTTACAATTCGGAGTTGGGGCTCTCTTTCTCCTCTTTATTCCCTATCGAGTTTTAGTCATCGAGTTAATGCATTCTCCACAGGTTATGGAAATAGATGAAATGGGAATTAAGGCTTGTTTAGCTGAAATCAAGTTTAAAATAGTCAAAATAGGAAGAAGAGAAAGAGAGGTAGTAGAAAATTGTCAAAATAGATGATTGGAGAGGAAGAGAGATTGATTTCGCAAAGCAGATTGAAAAATGAGAAAAAATTGAGAACTTGAATTGATTTTGACTTAGGGAAAATTAGTAGATCAAAATATTGATCTGTTTATTTTGGATGGGTGAGTATAATTTGAGTATTGAATGTAGTATTGAAGTTTCATTAAGGATGAAATTGTAAAATAACTCATTTTCGATTTATTTTTAAATCTAAACTAAATTCTTATTTGATGTTGTGTTTTAGATATTTTTTTTGGAAATGGACTGGTGAGACAATTTCCCGTTTGAGTATGGATTTATCACTTTTATCGTTTGAATTTAGTTAAATTTTAGTCTTGATGTATCCCATGTTATCTTTCATTATGGTATAATATTTAAACGGTAATCTAATGGAAAAAAAGAAAGGTTAGTGACAAAAAAAAAAAAAAACTATTTAAATATTGGGTACTCTTCAGTATTTGATGGTGGAATGAGATGAGACAAAAAGCATAAAATTGGCATTTAGAGAATGTTTGTGTAGAGTGATTACGATCATCGAGAGAAACAGTAATGGGTCCTTCTTATTTCCCACTTCATTCCAAAAATCTAATTTCAACCACAAACTTATATTTCCATCTAATCCTCCATTTTTTTATTCTTCCATCTCTCTTTCTCTTCTTCTGTAACAATCAAATTCAATTTCTTTTGGTTTTCAAATCCTTAAAAATCCAAATTGTCCGAGAAATGCCAGGAACTATACAAGTTTCAGGTAAGCAACTTTTGATTTAGGACAGAATCCTAGTTAACACATTTACCAATAACTGAATCCTGTTTTGTTTAAAATCCTCAGTTCTGGGTCTTCTTGATGTTCAGTCATCTTCTTCAATCGCTTCCATCAAAGGTCTTAACTTTATTATGTTCCTTTAATTGCTTTTAAATCCCCTTTAATCAATGAATACGAAATGCTTAGATATTTGGTATATTTGTCGTCTTGTATCAGTTGCTATGGGGAAGCTAGAATATCTAACTTCCGATTCTGGAGACTACATTTTGTAATTTCTCTACTGATCCTTTTGAATTTCAAGTTTCCAAATATAAAAACTTTTAAGAAATTTAGAAACTTTCATGTTTCTTTGACTCAATGTGGAACAGTCCAGTTACGAGGCTCCGAGAAAATTTGATTGTTACTCTGTTAGATGTCAACGGAAACCAAATATTACGCAAAGGTATCTTCTTCTTTAATCCTAGAGACCAAATTGGTAGTTTCATTAGACAAATTTGATTATTTTTTTCTTGTGAATTTTGGGGATTGTTTGGAGGTAGAGATAGAGACCAGAATGATAATAGAAAGTGGCTTCTTGGAAGAGAAACTTTTATTTAATGGCTATGGAAATGTCCACTTGAAAATGCAGTTTGTTCTCAGTGAAGAAGATAGAAATCGCATACGCTTCCTGGTAAACCAAATTGTCTTTTTCATATGTTTTGTTCAATAAGCTCTGCAAAGTTCCAATCTTGATGTATCCAATTCGTACTGTGTTTTGATTGCTTTGAAAGAGACAATCTGCATTGAGAAAGAAGCATGAGGAACTCATCAATGGCAGTTCTTTTACCAAATCTAAAAGCATTGCTTCAGGTTTAATATGGAAGGATATATGAATTTTCTCTTCATTCTTTTGTTTACACTGTTAAGTTGTGTTTCTAAATGTTTGTTTGCCTTTTCTTGCTCTTGATGTGATGAGAGATCTGTCTTCTTTGATGAGTCCAATGCAAACTCGAGATATCGTGGCCGTTGCTAATCAAGAGACAAATCTTGGTCTGTCTCAAGAAACCGAGCTTAAAGTATGATTAATTGGCACTTTGATACCACTTTCACTTATACAAATTTCAACCGATTTCGTCTTTGTTTGGCCACTGGTTTTATATTATATGATCTAGACTAATGCAGATAGAGATCCGGTTTCGTTTAATCTTACAACGTGGAAACCTGAAGTAAAGGATACAATTGAGAAGACGAAAATTCAACTATCTTCTTCTGATGTTTCTTCGAGCAAGAAGCTTCCGGAGGTTAAAATCTTCGAGAATGTCCCATTAGTGAAGCAAGAAACTAGAGATTTGAGCAAGATTCCTAAAAGGAAGTCAATGAGGCGGAGTATGTCAGAGACAAATTTGAACACTGTGCGGAAAATGATTAGCACCTTTGAGGTCAAAGTTACTCAGGTACGTTCAGAGGGTTTTGAGTATGAGCCTCTGATCAAGATGTTTAAAAATTTTGGATTAAAAATTCTAGATCTTTTAACAGGATACAAAAATTCGGACAGCAAAAGTTCAGACTGGTTCTTGTATTGATGCGGAGCAGAAAACTAAGGCTCAGTCACAAATAAAGAGAGCTGTGAATCTTGCGAAACCAGAAGAAAGGAATGTGATAAGCATTGAGGATATGGAGAAGTCAGTGTGTAGAGTTAACAAAGAAAGCTGTGATGATTTAGTAATAATTCCAAGAGATGAAAGCACAGTAGTTGTAGAGGAGAAGAGTCTTGAACAAAGCACGAGAATAAGTGATTCGTTAAGTAAGCAGAGACGAAAAAGAAACTCGGTGGTAGAAGTAAGGGATGATGAGAAGAAACCAAACAAATCTGTCCGTTTGAAGGATTCTCAACTTGAGAATGCAAGAGGATCCCGTCTCTGGATATTTCCAGATGAGGCAAAGGATTTCTCTGACGAAAAAGATTCTAAAACAAGAGATTTGGATTTGGAGGATGCAAATTTGATACAAAAGAAGACAGAAGAATCCAGAAGGGAAAACATCGTTGAGGTACAAAGGCCGTGGTCTTGGTGCTTTTTTACAATCTTTGTATTTATATATCCAGTTTTTGCGTTTACCTGAAACATTTTTCAGAGGGGAATACGATGCAGAAGCATAGCGAAAATGGAAAACAACATTTGGAAGAACATTGAGCAATCAAAGAAACATAAGTCTGAGAATTCTGCAGATTCAGATAGTTCAAGAGGACCTGTTGGGCAGGTGATTTTACCAACCATATATGTTTCACGGCATATTGACAAACCGAAATATTTTCATCACATTGTCGTAATTTTCAGGTAATGCGTGCATTGATCGTGGTGGGCTTTGCAGGGTTAGTGTTTATGACACGGCAAAGAAGTTAAACAGGTTTGTGTTTTGCATAAAAATGAAAGCTTTTTGAGTCAGGTTTCTTGTGGTAGGATTTTAAAGTAGGTTTCTTGTGCCATAAGCTTTCCCTGATATTTCTTTTCCTTGTTTGATTTTTTCTGCAGATGAGCCAAAGTTGCATTTGAGATTGTAAAATTGGATCAATTCTTTCAAATCCAGACTTGTTATACGTGTATTTTTGCACAAAAATATGATTTTCAATAATAAGCTAATAGGGGGGTCAATGTAATTGAAGCTTTGTTGGTTACACATAGTTGAATGATTATTTTCTTTTCGTCGTACAGTTCTTCTGGATGTCAATGTCAATCAATCAAACAGAAAGATTTGGTTAATTGTGAGAGAAACGCATATGGTAAGGGCGTATTTTAAAACTAATACAATGAATAAGGATCACAGATACTGTTCTGCTTATCATCTTCTCCAGATAATTTGAATAATATTGTATCTGTAGCCTTGGGTCTTCGGGTTGGATCTTTTCGATCCGTTACTATTTCGGTTCGATTTATGATAAGTTTTATTCAAATTCGGATTAATTTGGATTCAACTTTAAAGAACCAAAAATTATCCAAATACCCAAAAAATATCTTAAAAACACCTAAAAAATACAAAACAAATTCCTAAAAATAGATTAAAAATACCTAAAATATATTTGAATATCCAAATATTCAAAAAATATCCAAAATATCAAAAACTACTCATAGGATACTCAAAGTTTACTCTAACAAATTAAAAAGTACTATAAATTCGGTTTTTCGGGTACCAAAAAATTTTCTACCTATTTGGATATTTAAGATATTCAGATTCATGTATTCTTTTTCAGGCCGTAGGATCCGGGTATTATATATGCTCATGACTAATTGTATCTATATCGTTTCTATGATTTTATTTTTGTTTTATATATAACTTTGTTTAAATTATCGAATGCGTAACTATATCAAATATTTTAAATTTATTAAATTTGAGAATATATAAAAACAGTAGTGAATATTCTAAAGAAAATAACAATTATATTTATCATTTTTTTTGTCAACTTAAACTAAACTTACATTAACATAATATCTCCACTAGCATGGATTATAAGGAACCAGATGAATCAGGTTCTGCTTCATTCTAGACGCACCTTCCCACAAGCAGCATCCAAAATGAGACTGAAATTTCAAGGACCACAATGGACACTTCAAAGCCTAATAGAAGTAGGGATTTATCAAGTGGATATTGCTATTGAAAGCAATATTATACACCAAGTCCTTTGTAAACCACAAAAGTGTGCTCTATACGGATCACGGATTAAAACATTACAACCCTGATTTTATCCTTCAACCATATCAAGTTCACTAAAACTACTCCCTCTTCCACCAAATGGCCACGAGGATTGCTACGATACACGACATTTTCAATGATTACATAGCAAGAGATAACATGTATAAATGGAGGCTAACACTACAAGAAAACACCTGATTTATGATGGCAGTGGACGTTGCATTGGCGTCACAAATCGTCATTTGCAATATCATTACAACATCGTCATTTCCGTCGCAATACATGTGTCGCAAATCACATTCGTCATAGTGGTGTCGTAGCAATTGCGACGTCATTAGCTCATAAAGCTGCGATGGACTAGGGCCTTCAACATTCATTGAACGGTTTGGGATGTCGTTGTAAGGCAGACTCTGCGACACCGTTGCTAAGAAGCCCTCGCAACGTTATTGCGAGGCAGCTTCTGCGACGTCATTGCGAAGCAGGCGATGTCGTTGCGAGGCAGTCTCTACGACATCGTTGCGAGGCAGTCTCTACGACGTCGTTGTGAGGCTATTCATTGCAAGGCCATTGCGAGGCCTTCTTTGCGAAACCCTTGCGATGGTATGTTTTAAAAAATATATTTTTTTAATTTAAAATATTATTAATTTGGAAATAAAATAAATTTAGTTTTTTTAAAAAGTTATTAAAATAGAAATAAAAATAATATATATAAAAATAAAAATATTTTCCAAATTATATAAAAATATATAAAAAAAAAAAACTAAAAATTATTTGAAAAGTTCCGATTTTGTTCTAGCCTCTGCTCCGCGGTCGCCGAACTTGATCCAGGCTCATCGGGGTGCAATTCCTTCAGCTTAGTAGCTAGAACATCGTCTTTTGAAGCCAAATACGAGAAGAGCTGATCGTACTGTGAAAGCTTCTACTGCTGAGAAGAGATAAATGTTGTTACTGCTTCTAGCTTGTTTTCCATCTCTGCCATTTTATCGGAATCTGTAGATGCTTGGGATTGGGATCCGTGCGCCGAGAAGCACTAATCTATCCTCGAGCCCAGCGAGCGACCGGTCCTAAAAAGTCTCCTCTTTTTACGGGGAGCAACCTGAAAAGAAAAATCAAATTAATACGTAAGTGTAACAAATTGAAATAGAAAATATACGAAAAAATAAGAAAAAGCATACCTCAGCGTATAACTGTGCGGTAGACAGCGGGGCAGATCCAGTGCTCTCATCACCGCAATCTTGGATCAGCTCTTGCATCTTTGCAATGACCTCGTTGTAGATCCGCTCGGCTTTCTTGTCAACAAAGACGCCGGCCTTATTCCGTTTCGTCTGTGATATAGCGAGTATATGAGTTGTTGACACCGAACATCTGAAATTATGGCGATTTGGATATCCGGATATGCAAGCAATTTTATTAATATTAATATTTTGATTATGTATTTATTGATTGTATGAATTGTTTTCAACATACGTACTTTTAAAATGACAAAACGTTTTGGAAATTTTCCTTATAATTTACAAAAAATCATAAAATTGTTTCTAAAAATTATATAACGTTTTCAAATAAGTACGAAAAATTGTAATTAATGTTTTTAAAAATACAGAAAATCAGAAAAATGTTTTTAAAAACTACAAAATGTTTTGAAAAAATTGGAAACGTTTTATAAAATAGTTTTTAAACTAGAAAAATTTATAAAACGGTTTGTAAAATAACAAAGTTTATAAAAAATCATAAACCGTTTTAAAAATTACAAAAAAACCATAAAAATATTTGCAATTTTTCAAAAAATTTTGAAAACATTTTTAAAATGGTTTAAAATTTGAAAAATTCAAAAAAACGTTTTTAAAAATAACTAAAACTTTTTAAAAAATCATAAAACATTTTTAAAAAATTGTTTTAATATTAGAAAAATTAATAAAAATGTTTTTAAATTTAAGAAATGTATTGAAATTATTGAAAACATTTTTAAAAACATTTTCAATATTTGAAAAATTCAATAAACGTTTTTAAAAATAATAAATATTTGAAAAAATTCAAAAAATGTATTAGAAAATTACAAAAAAAATTTGCAAAATACAAACAACGATTTGTAAACCTAAACACGGTTTGCAAAATCCAAAAATAACAATTCTAGATCTAAAATATTTGTTCCACTAAGCCTAGAATCTAACATCTTTGTTCTAAATCCTCGAATAGTATGTCCAAATTCTAGAATCTACATACCTAGGGGCCTAGATCTACAATCTATAGAGAGAAGAGGACACTCACCTTGGATTCGTGAACGGCGGAGGCGGTGAGAAGAGAGGACTGCTGCCGGAGACTTGAAGAGAAGAGAGGAAGACGAAGAGAAGAGAGAGACGCGAAGGGAGAGAGGAAGACGAAGAGAAGAGAGAAGAAGAAGCGAAGAGTGGTGGAGGAGAGGCGAAGAGGAGGAAGAGAGGAGAAAGAGAGAAATTTCGTGGAAGAGAAAAAGAAAGAGGAAGAGGAAAGAGATGCTGCCAATTATGTTTATTTGGCTCTGCCACGTCCTTGCGATGAAAAATTAGGGTTTTCGGGTCTCGCGAGAGAGTCGCCACAACGTCGCAATGTGCAAGGCCACTGCGACGGCAAGTGCCTATACATCGCAGTTGTCTCTTAAAGTTCTGAAACCGGAAATGTTAAACCGCTAAACCCCAACCTTGCCCCAAAAACATAATCGTCGACCGTAACAAGGTATGAAAATGCAATCTCAAGAGGCTGTAAATACATAGATAATCATTCATCAATTGGATTTGGCACGTTTAAGTCTCCACTAAACCAATAATGTTATATAAGTGTTTTCATTCAACAACTTTACGTTGTCATTTTATTGAGACGTAAACGTGCCGAATGTAATTGATGAATGATTATCGATGTATTCTCGGCCTCTTGAAATTGCATTATCATACCTTGTAACGGTTGACAGTTATGTTTTTGGGGTAAGGTTGGGGTTTAGCGGTTTAACCTTTTTGGTTCAGGAATTGCGAGTCCTCTGCGACGTCACGGGCTAGTACGTCGCAATTGACTCGCATTTTGAGATACCAATGCGACATACAATCACAAGTTGTCGCAGTAGCATCGCAATTTACGAGTCCATTGCGATGTAATGGCCTAAGACGTCGTAGAGGACTCATAATTGATGAACCAAAAATGTTAAACCGCTAAACTCCAACCTTACCCCAAAAACATAACATTGTCGGTTATATTGTGACGTAAACGTGTCGAATGTAATTGATGAATGATTATCGATGTATTCTCGGCCTCTTGAAATTGCATTATCATACCTTGTAGCGGTTGACGGTTATGTTTTTGGGGTAAGGTTGGGGTTTAGCGGTTTAAACTTTCCGTTTTTCACAGTTTGTGAGGCCCCTGCGACATCCTACGAGTCTACTGCGAATGCGAGTCCATTGCGATGCACTGACACAAAAAATATCGCAGTGGCGTCGCTATTGCAGTTTTTTTTCATAAAAAGAACGAAAAATCAATGAACATAAGACAAAATACATGGTACAACAACTTAGAAAAATTCTGTATCAGAGTTTTCATCCTTCGTGTTTTCTTCATCCTTTGTCTCTTCGAATTCGTCACAGTCCGCATTTTCATGTCCTGAATTATCATGAACAATGTCTTTTACTTCTTGTTGTGAGTGTGTGATATCTTCTGTGGATTCTAGAGCTATAAAAACATATGATGCTCTTTCTTGTTGCATACCCACATCGTCTACTTCCCCGGCAATACAACCTCTCGGATTAACTTTTATCACACACAACCATGTATCACGTCTTTGCTTTACACAAGGATAAAAAATAAAACACACTTGTTCTGCTTAATATGCTAGAATGAAGGGGTCAAATTTCGAATATGTTTGGTTTGCATTGACATCGGTTACCCCTAGCTGGTTAGTACGCACTCCTCGACCGACAATTGTATTGTACCAAAGACATTGGAATAAAATGCATCTCAGTCCAAGAATTCCCAAATATGTGACTTCTATAATGTTTTTCAAAATACCATAGAAGTCCGTTCCACCTGGCACGTGGATTCCATAATTTGCGGTTGATATATTAGAACCATGGTCGTAAGTATGGAAAGTGTATCCACGCGTAAAATACATTAGCCCTGTTACGATCCTTACAATTGGTTCATCAACAATCTCATGCATGCATAACGGTAATGGCTTGCCTACACATCCGTTCTTGACCTACAAAATACATACATATATATATTATTACATTATGTGGTTCTTACATTTTGATTAAATATAAAACAATTATCTTACTTACATAGTAGTTCAACCATCCAGTAAAATCACATTCTTTGTATGTATCATATTCTGTTTCATTTAGATCAGGGAATGCTCTTCGTATTTGTCTGTCGAATTCACTGCAAATTATATGAAGTAGATATTAATTAACTAAACTATATCTAAGAAATTAATTAATAAGTTAATTTATATATTTAAATATATACTTCTCAAATGGTACTACATCTTCACAATTTCTCAGTATATAGTTGTGAGCTGCACGACAGTATGTGTGACTTTCCCAATATTCTTCATTTATTTTTCCAGCAAGTCTTCCGATCTGAGTGAAGATATCAGGAACAACTACAACATATGATGGTGCACCACCCCCCTCGTCATCATATCGTCCTACCTGGGTCCTTTTGGTTTTGACGGTTGGATTAAAGTAATATGAAGTGAAATGAGATGTTTCCTCTGTCAAACTACCTGCAATGATCGATCCTTCTACTTTTGCTTGATTTTTGACATTTCTATTTAGATGTCCTATGAATCGCTCAAACGGATACATCCATCAAAATTGTACGGGGCCAACAAGAGCTGTTTCATAAGGTAGATGGATTGGAAGATGTTCTATCACGTCAAAAAAGGAGGGTGGAAAGACTTTACATATGAAGAAATCCATTTAAACAATGCCTCTCTTGCTTCTCTGGACAACCGAAAGATGAGTATCGGTTGTTTCCCATCCCGTGTAATTTGTAATTCGCTCCTTGAACATATTTCACCTATGTCCAACCTTGATTTAAAATTGCCTTTACTCTTTCCCTGCACATTCAAAATCATGTTCATGATGTTATCGAAAAAGTTTTTAACGATGTGCATCGGATCGAGGTTATGATGTATTAAGAGATCTTTCCAATATGAGAGTTCCCAAAAGATACTCTTTTTGTGCCAGTTATGAGATTATGTATATCCGTCAGGCATGTTCGCTTGAGTGTGCCAATTGCCTCCACGTTTACATGTTCCCTTAGAGCACCATAATAGTCAATCTGCTCCAACAGCTTAGCCCCTGATGTTTGTGCTAGGGGAGGAATACACACAATCTTGTTCTTCTTGAACAATTTCTTGTTCCTCCGGTATGGATGGTGCATGGAGAGAAACCGACGATGACAATCAAACCAACAAGATTTCTTATCATGCTTTAATTGAAATGCATCAATCCATTCTATACAATATGTACAAGATAACCTTCCATGTGTAGTCCATCCAGCTAACATTCCATAAAGTCACTTATCATCCATAATAAAACTACATGCATCTTGAAATTCTGCTGCTGCGAGAAATCGAATGTGCAAACACCTCTATTCCATAACTGTTGCAGCTCGTGAATTAGAAGTTGCAGGAACACATCAAGAGATCGCCTTGGATGACTAGGACCAGACAATAGAATAGTCATAAACAAGAATTCGTTTTGCATGCACATATCAAAGGGAAGATTGTATGAAGTCAATATGACATGCCATAGAGAATATTGTCTCCCAGATAACCCAAATGGGCAAAATTCATCTGTGCATAACCCAAAATAAACATTGACTCTTTAGCAAAGCTGAATGTACCGTCTGAAAATGTTTCCAAGCTTTTGCATTTGACGGATGTGTAACCTCCCCATCATTAGTTGTATGTTCTGCATGCCATCTCATTTCCGCTGATGTCCTAGCCGATTGGTATAGTCGCTTCAATATGTTAGTGATTGGAAAATACCACATACGTTTGTATGGGACAGAAGTCCTTCCACCTGCAACTTATCGTCGTCTTTCCATAAAATCATGTAATTGTCAATGCAAACTTCAATCGTTTGTGATGGTAATCCAAGACCCGCAACTAACTTCTACATTTCATAATAACTCTCAGCAAAATTATTATCTGCTAGCAGATACTCTTTAAGCGCATCCATTAATTGGTTTATACTTCTTTCAGTTATGTTTCCTTCACTTTTAATAGACATCAACCTAGACGCTAATGACAGTTTAGATAGACCTTCTATACATCCCTCATATATAGATTGATTAGCAGCATCAAGCATATCATAAAACTGTTTCGCTTCGGTGTTAGGTTCTTCTATAGTATTTTCACTACCAACTGGAATAGATCCATGATACGCATCTGTAACCTTATCATGATACCTATTACCTTGAATATGCTCATATCTTTCATACATATTTTCGCCATAATTATAATTAGCATTATCACTAGGTAGATCATCACCTTCAGCACCCATACTACTACTCCCAGTTCCAAGCTATACCCCTCCCCATGTGAAACCATACATAATAGTTCAGAGTAAATCCTCTATTATATACATGCCGTTTCACCATATTAACATTCAAATATTTTGTGTTTCCACACTTTACACATGGACAAAAGATGTTACCGTCAGTCGGAGTAAATGGATTATTAGCCGCATGGTTTATGAATGCTTGCAACTCTTTCATCACTTCTCCTGTCTCCAAATCTTTTCGATTATACATCCAACGTCATAATGTGAACACTTCATGTTCTGACGACATTTTTTTTCTTAAACAAGAAAAAATAAAAATTCTCAAAAAAAATTCCTGAATCTTTCTCCCCGAATTCTTTTTCACTCTAAGTGTTTATGAGATTTGGTGTGAAGATACAATCACATGGTGGGGTATTTATAGGGAAAAGGGAAAAATTTGCTATGTAATTGCAATGAAGGTAAGTAACATCGCAACTACATCGCAGATAACTCGTAAATTTGCTATGGAAGAAACGCATCGTAACAACATCGCAATTTTGCTACGCCATTGCAATATTAGGCTGTGCATCGCAACAACGCCGCATAAACATCACAAGTGTGTCGCAATATTACGACGCATTGCGATGTTGCATTATTCGTCGCAATACCATTGCAACGGCATTGCAAAATTGCGACGTCGATTTTCCATCGCAAATTGACGTAAAAAAATATTGTTTTCTTGTAGTGTTAATCTTATTAATTAGTAATTACAAAGTACTTATTACAATACAAGAGACCTAGGTATTATACATATATTTACAACCATATTTTTTCCATATCTGTCTATACGCCCCCACAAAATGGAGATACCTTAGTAACTCTAATCTTGGAAAAGATATACTCAAACCGTTGTCTAGGTAGAGGTTTTGTGAGGCCATCAGCTAGTTGATCTTTGGTTGATACATGTGTGACCTGTAAAGCACCGCTCTATATATTGTCTCTAACAAAATGGTAGTCCAATGCAATGTGTTTCAAGCGGGAATGGAAAACCGGATTAGCACACAAGTAGGTTGCTCCAATGTTATCATAGTAAATAACTTGTGTAGATGGTAAAGTGACATGTAACTCGGTGAGAAGGGAACATACCCTTTGAAGTTCAGATGCAGTGTTAGCAACTGCCCTGTATTCAGCCTCTGTCGATGACCTTGCCACTCCATTATGTTTCTTGGACGACCAAGAGATCGGTGTGCTTCTTAAGTATACGATGTAAGCATTGGTTGATACAAAGTCTTCAAGATCACCGGCCCAGTCTGCATCAGAGTAGGCATGTAGCGAGTATGGAGTTTAAGCGAATGAAAATACCTTGAGTTACCGTGCCAGCTAGATAGCGGCGAACTCATTTGGTAGCCTACCAATGTAATCCGTTGGAGCGTGCATGAACTGTGAGAGTTTGTTGACGACATAACTCACATGAGGCCTAGTTAAACCAAGGTACTGAAGGCTTCCAATAACTTTCATGTACTCACAAGGATCGTCAAGCTTGGTTCCGAAGGATAGTGTCAAGCGTGGATGAGGTGCCATGGGTGTTGAGACATGATGTGCATCCTACATATTAGTCTTATGAAGGAGATCAATGATATACTTCCTCTGTATCAAATGCATTCCAACTGCTATTCTTGTAACCTCAAAACCAAGGAAATAAGAAAGTTCTCCAATATCTTTCAATGAGAATCATTTAGCAAGTGTGTCAATGACTTCTTCAACCACCTTTTTATTGTTCCCTTTAACTACTATATCATCAATATAAACCATGATATAGACTAGCATATTATGTGTGTGGAGAACAAAGATAGATGTGTCTGTAACCGAATTAACAAACCCCATTGTGATGAGAAAAGCTTTCAATTCTTTATACCATGCACATGACGCCTGTTTTAATCCATAGAGAAATTTTTTCAATCAACTCGCATGGTGAGGTCGATCTTTGTCAATGAAGCCTGGTGGCTGTGAGACATACACTTCATCAGTAAGTGTACCTTGCAAAAGAGCATTATTCACATCGATTTGGCGGATTATCCATTTCTGTCCGAGTACAATTTCCAAGACCATATGAATCATTGTTGACTATACCACGAGTTAACAATCTCCTTCGATTCGGATCCATAAAGATTTGGATCTCGGAATTTGTATCAAAATTCCTATTGGCCCTTATCATCTGGTATCAGAGCCGAAAGGTTCTTGGTAAACTCTGTATCATTTCCTTTTTCATTTTGTTTGAGTATTTGATTTTGTTTTCATTTGTTTTCACTGCCGTTGATTTTTTTCTCATTGTTTCTCATGTGTGCTTAGTTTGAATAGTTCTAGGAGTCCCCAAGCTCTAGATCTATTGCTTCCTGGTACTCACCTATAAAAATCATTAAAAAAAACGTTCTTGTGTCATTTGATCCATTTGATTGTTTTCAATTTCATTTTAGTTGTTATTGCCAGATTTGCTTCATTCTCGTGTGGCGCCTAGGTTTAGACGGAGTAAGAAGCGTTCCTTTCCTTATTTACCAATCCCTTGAGTTTCATTTAAAAGTGTAGGGCTGGATTGATTTGTTACCTTATTTGGAACACTTTTCTTTCCAACGGAAGGTTACTAACACTTAAACAATTTTTTCTTGTTGTGTAGGTACCTATGTCCAAGCAAAATGAAGTCTCAGAGGCTAACTAGCTGACCAGATGGATCAACCCTAAAACTTCGAGAAAACATGTTAGACCATATTTTTGAATGCTGCAAATATCCTAACCGAAAAAAGTTGTCGTTTGCTACAGCTCAACTCACGGACAACGCCCTTACATGGTGGGATCACGAGGTAGCAGACCGAAGGCGCTTCTGGCTAGGCTAACTTTCTACATGGAAGACATGAAGGCTATTATCAGGATTCCTACCACCGAGGCCCTTATCATTATAGGGCTAAAGAAGAGGACCTATAAAAAGGTTGGAGGGTCTTCTTGAGCCACCAAGCTTATATGGATATTGGGGGAGTGTTCTGAGTGCTTAGAAAGAGAGAATAAGATCTCGAAGTAGAAGTGTTATTTGTGTAACTTTCGTTTTAGGTTGGTGAGTGTTAATACCAACAAGGTAAGACTTTTGTAGAAAAGTTTATCTTAATCAAACGAGTTTGAAAGTGTTGGATCGGCATGTTTCCAATCAAAAGTCTTGTGTGTGTCTCTATACCATTTCAATTGGTATCAGAGCCGGAGGCGTGCCTATGTGTAAAAAGAAAGACATTCGTCTCGGGCCCCTCAAATAAAATGTAATTTTTGGGGCCCCTAAATTATTTAAAAAACCCTATATTATAATAATTTTTCTAGTTTATATTATAGAAACAATCAATTTTTGATCTTTGTAAATATATTTCTCAAGAATTAGATTATTTTTTAACGAGAACTAAGTTATTTCGAGAATTATGTTGCATTTACTTCCAATTGTCTCTACTAAAATTTTTTTTTCAAAAAAAAAATTGATTAAATCTGATTTGGGATGAATTATATCGCAAAAAATAGCTTAGTTAATATATATATATAGAAAGAAAATGAACTTATATTATGAAAATTTTGTGGAAAAAGTTTATTAAAAAAATAAACATGTTATATTGTAGTAAAAATAAATTATTTTGTTTTATTTATATATATTATACTAAATTATATTATATTTATGTTACAAAAACAATTTATATTATAAGTGTTGTTTTATAGTTGTTTTAGGTCCCTATAACCTTAGACACTGATATTTGGTATCTCTCACCTAACTAGATCATGTGAGATTCTACTATCAGTATAGAGATCACACAACAGTTTGTTGCTATCAGAAAACCGTTTGAAGCTTAATCCTAATAACTACGATTACTGGAAAGTTCATATGAAGCAAATCATTAAGAGAATCGACGAAGAAGTATGGAGAACTGTTGAAGATGGATGGACCCCTCCAACAATGAAAGATGAAGCCAGTTAATTTGTTCCTAGCAATTAAATACTTTAGTCTACACATATGAATATATCATTTATATTGATGCAGAAACACCAACTATTCCTTAGTCACATGCGGAGGTTGTTAAGGACAAAATTCAATGCTATAAATAGTAATGTTTAGTGAAATAAGGCTAAAGAAATTAGAATTTGAAAATGAATTCAATAACTAACTCGTAACAAAAAGAAGACTAATATATATATTCTCCTAGGAGACATGAACCATAATCATCTTTCACTCTCTCTGTCTCGACATACGTCACTTGTTGGAGACTCATTCCATGATTTCTGCTTCAAAAGTCTCTTTGGGTATTCCTACCATATATTTTGATGACTTATAACTACTAATTTCATTATCTCCAAATCTATGAAGATCCAACTCTTTGATTAGATTGTCCCAAACTTTTTTGACAGGGAAACATAAATAAGTATATAATTTTATCCCTTACAAAACAAGGACATAAAGTAAATAGCTTCTATATAAACAAAAGAGTTTTGTGAAAAAAAACTCTAATTCCCTTTTTCGCAACTTTAACATTTATTTCTATATAATTCAAATCAATTTACGAAATCAAAGATAATACAAAATATTGTTTTTTGAAGGGCTTTTTACGGTTACATATATAAAATTTTCTAAATTTTCAAATATAGATTCAAATTTATTATTATGAATATTTCGATATAATATATTAGTTATCAAAATGTTTAAAAATGGATAGCAGTGACTGAGAGTTATATTGCATATTATTTTATATTTTATATGGTTAATTTGTATTTTCTAGAAATAGATGTCACAATTGTAAAATATACAAGTTGAAGGTATTTTTGCAAAAACCTTAAACAAAACTATATATTAAATAACTTGTATAGTAGTAACCAAACATATGTGAAACAAAAATCTAGATGAGGATATTATAGTTACAAATTTGTATTGGCATTAATATTATCGACCACATGATTTGGATCTTTAAAAAGATAATATAAAGTTTTAGATATATTTTTTGAGCAAAAATGGAATAATTTGAAGCCTCATATATACATATTGATAAGGAAATGACCCGGCAAAAGGAGTTGGGTAAAATGTCATTGTAACTTAAAAGTGATTACTGGTATATCGACATAATAACAAATGGACCACTTACACCAATAATTATTTGTTTTATAATATTCTTCATTATCAACCAATTGTTCCCCTTGAAGAAACAAATATACTTATTTTAAAAGTAAAACTATATTAAAAGGGATTAATATTTCCTTAAGATTTTGACTCGAGTTCATATTGGATTGTCAAATTTGGTGGGTTTTTAGGTAGGGATTTTTCAGTTTCCTTCATTTTTTTTGGTTTTTGTGGAAATTTTTTTACATGAACAAAAACAATTACAACTGGCACCTTTCAAAGTATTAGCAAAGATTTTTATTCACACATTTTTATTTTTAAAGTTAATAAAATTAATTAAAAAGAAGTATAATATAAAGATTTTTTTGTAACGTTATACATGAATTGCCTTATCAAAAAAAACATTATACATGAATTACATTAGGCCTGGGCATTTCGGATTTTGGGTCAGGTTCAGTTTAGATCTTTTCCGGTTATGTTTTTCGGGTCTAAAAATCCAAAAAATTTCGGGTTTGGTTTGGGTCCAATTCGAATCCAAATATTTCAATATAATTCATTTTAGAAAAATTTAAAACTAATAAGTATTTAATAAAAACAAACACTTAAAATCAAAATTTAACAAAGATTTTTGAATATTTTTGGTTTACTTGATGTAAAATTACTAATATAGTAAGATTTATAATTCTCAGTTTAATTATTTAAATGATTTAAATTGTAAATAAATAATAATTTTTAAAAATATAATTATATTTCAAGTATTTGGGTATCTATTTAGTTTTCGGTTCGGTTCGGATTCGGGTTTGGATTTTTGGATTTAAGGAACTAGGACTCATTCAGATATTTATGTTGGTTTGGTTTTGATTCAAGTTTTATATTTTAAGTCGGCTTCAGTTCGAATCTTTGGATTCGGATAAAATTCCCAGCCCTAAATTACATGTTGAGACTGAAATCTTGATGATAATTGAAAAACGTGTTTTATCATAGTATTCTTAACTTTATCGACATTTTTACGAACCTCTTACTTATATGTCTATATGTGTCAATATGAGTTATTAGCTCATGAATTCATTCTGATCAACTCCATTTTACATGAATTTGAGTTATGTTTTTAGGCTCATTTAATAAATGAGTTAAATGATATAAACCTAATTTAGTTCAGAAATTATGTATGGAAGTTTCAATGAATCTGACCTACTTCATGAGCTCCATCTTTTTTATCTCAAAAAAAAATTATCTTTTTTAGAAAATATAAATTATCCATCAAATCCAATAAAAGTAGAAATTATTCTATTTAAAACTTGTCTAAAAAATATAAATACACATTAAATTCTGTCTTTCTTTTTTTTTTATTGTCAACATTGGATCGACAAGATCTGATGTATACCCTAAAATCCACCCTCAATAATCTCTTGTTTAAGCTAACATAATGCAGCGGGTAGGAATCGAATCATGTTGCCAAGTCATTAGCTAGATCATTCTAACCACCAGACTGAGAGCAACTCGGCAAATTCTGTCTTTCTCACACGACTAACAAATTATTAATCTCAACTTAAGTTTTTGTTGATCTTATCTTTGAACTATGTTTTTATTAGATAGTTATTATTTGAAAATGTTTTAAATTTTAAAATTAAAAATTATGTTCTTGAATTCTTTTAATTATTTTTAAATTGACAATATTATTACCATGATTACTATATTATATTTATTGGATACTACTTCGCGAGCTGGATCATTTAGCTCATGACATAAATGATTTGAGCGTAAGATTACATTTGAAACTCATTTAATAAATGAACTGAGCTGAACTAACTCAAAAAATATTCAAAATAAAGGCGAGTTGAGTTGAGTTGAGTGAACTAGTTAATTCTATTATGAAAATGAGTCGAAAGAATAGTAAAATCAGAATAATCAAATTCGCTCAGGACTCTCTCCCTCTAGGACAGACTTCCAACTTTCCTTTTATAATCTTCCTCTCTCATTTTGAGTAGAGCTCTTCCCGGTCTTGATTTTCAAGTCGACGGTAAATCCCTCTAATCTCGTTATTACTTCCCTTTTTCTGTCATGTATTCCCTTTTTCCTTCTAATCTTTCCTAATTCCGGCTTTGATTTTGAAAAAATCCTCTATCAAATCATGCATTTCCATATTCTGCGATGCAATCCACAGATAAATGAACCACCGACGATTAGCCCCAAACCTCCACATAACCCTTATCTTATTTTCATCTACCGCTCGATTCTCCTTCATTTTTGTCTTTTCAACAATTCCATGGCTAAACAACTCCATCAAGCAATTAACGTTTTATCCCTTGACGATGACGAACCAATTGAGCTTCCAGATAGCCCTCGAGTGCAAGTTTTTGATGAAAACTCACTCAGCATCTTGGGGCGACTCCTCAATCCAGGCTGCCAAGTTATGACAAAGTTTATTGATGCTATGCCACGAGTATGGCGTATGAAGGATAGAGTGTGTGGTATTGCCCTGTCAAAGATCAAATTTCAGTTTATCTTCCAAAAAGAGGAAGATCTCTTTGTTTTCCTTGCTAAGAGACCATGGTCGTACGACAATTGGACCTTGGTCATGGAGAAGTGGCGCCTTAAACCCCCTGAAGGTTTTATAAGCATACTTTCCATCTGGGCCAGAATCCGCAATATTCATGTTAACTACTACACGGTGGAAATGATCAATCGCCTTCGTTCTGCTATCAGCAAGGTGGAGGAAATTACCAACAATCCGAAGGAGTCACTGAAAAATGACTACATTAGAGTCAACATAACGTTCGATATCCAAAAACTAGCAAGGGAGTCGAAGATTTTGAATCTTTCCTCGGGAGAGAAAGTGGCTATCATGTATGAATATGAAAAAATTCGTAATCGCTGCTTCCATTGCCAAAGACTTACGCATGAGGTGGTCTCGTGTCCATGGAAGAAGAAGGCAATGGCAGAAGAAGCTAAAGCAAAGAATTTAGCCCTTAAGGCTCTGGTGATATCGTCTGATCAAGCCTCTGCATCTCGTCTCAGAATTCAAACTCCCCCAGGCTTCTCGGATTTGTCTAATTTTTCTCGTGAGGAATGACAGATGGCTATGCAGTACATAACTCACTCTGATCCAAAAGAGAACATACTTTGTAGACTGCGAGTTTAACAAGAGGTTGATGATTTGGAAGACGGTATTCTGCCATAACAGCCTCACATATCATCCTATGTCACCAAAGGAAAATGTATTGTTTTCACTTTGTCTGCTACAGATATGCCTCCACATGGTACCACTATACCAAACACTTCAAATTTGGTAGAGTCTGCCAATGGTACAAAAGATGCAAATCTCTTTGAGGTGGAGATTGCTGCAGCAGATAACACACATAACACTTTCCACTCAGCAACCCCAACTTTCTGTATCGGCTCTGCTAATGAGGAGTCTATTAAAAATAAAAGTGCATGGAAGAATTCAAGAAAGCGCCTTAGCAACTGGATTAGGAAGACTCGTACTATGTCTGTCCCTCCTCTTTAGACATCTGCTGACCTGAAAGCTCCAGTTGGGACTGAAAATAGTAAGAGGAAGATGGATGAGACTGAACCAAAGGACACTCATTAAGCTGCAGGAGAAAGTACCAAGAGAAGACTAGAAGATGCAAAACCGGAAACTGCGAAACAAACTCAGACAACCCCAAAAAAGACGGTGGCTTCCGATATGAAACTGTATCCATCCCAATGAGCATATTGAGCTGGAACTATCAAAGAGCGGGAAACGACGAGATAGGTCGTCATCTCTGGGAACTTTGTAGAGAGTTTTACCCGGATTTCTTGTTTCTCATGGAGACTAAGCAGAAGGATGAGTATGTCGAGAATTTGAAGATTTCTTTAAGTTATAATAAGAATTTCACTGTTGAACCAATAAGTTTAAGCGGAGGACTTGTAGTGGTGTGGAAGGATTCATTTGTAGTGAATGTCTTATATGTGGACAAAAGAATTATTGATATGAAAGTGCAAATAATTCAGTTTCGTTTTACGCCTCCTTTGTATACGGCGATCTAGTAAGAAGTCATCGAAAAATTGTATGAGATTAGTTATCGTCGTTTGGCCTAAATAAAGATGAAGAATGGATTCTAATTGTAGATTTTAATGAGTTAATGAATAATTCAGAGAAATTGGGTGGTTCAATACGAAGCGAGTCATCTTTGTGGGATTTCAGAGACGTGGCATCGAAATGTAAAGTCTCAAAAATTTATAGTACATGCAACTCTTTCTCATGGGCTGGGTGGCGTGACCGTATTTGGATACAATGCCAGCTTGATCGAAGCTTTGGCAATGTTGCTTGGCTTTGTCTTTTCCCAAACTCAACAGCCAAATACCTATCCCGCAGAGCATTAGATCATCGTCCACTATTACTCTTCTTTATCCAGTCAGATGTCCAAGAAGATAAGAATCATTTTACCTTTGATAGCAAATGGTCTTCAAAACCTGGGATTCGTGAGACAATTCTACAAGGTTTAGGTTTGGATGACTCACAACGCCCAACTATCTATATGTGATAAGCTTAGGAATTACCGTCGTGAGCTTGCTAAGTTGAAAAGACGACTAATGTTAATTCTAAAAACAGAATTGAGAGCATACATCACATACTTTTTGCGGACAACAGTCTATTACTGTGTAGAGCAGATATCCAACAATGCATTGCTATAAAAGATTGTCTTCGACAATATGAAAGTGTGTTAGGACAATGCATTAATTTCCAAAAATCCTCAATCTTCTTCGGTAGCAAAATATGAAACAATGTGAAAAACCAGATTAAGAGGATATTGGAGATTCATGAAGAAAGTGGCAAAGGTATGTATCTGGGCCTGCCATAATGTTTTGCGGATTCCAAAAGAGAAATCATAAATTTTATCCATGAGAGACTCCGGTCAAGAATGAATGGCTGGTTTGGTAAATCGTTATCACATGGTGGGAAAGATATACTCATCAAAGCGGTAGCTTCATCACTACCGGTGTACGCGATGATGTGTTTTAAACTCCCAGTCCATACTTGCAAAAAGATTACGTATGCTATGAGGGAGTATTGGTGGAGTAGCGGAAGCAATAAGAACAAGATACCTTTAGCTGCTTAGAAAAAGCCATGTAAGAAAAAGGGAGATAAAGGTCTTGAATTTAGAGATATCAAGCTCTTTAATCAAAGTCTTTTGGGTAAACAAGTGTGGCGGGTCCTTAATAATCCCCAATCCCTCATTTTCTTGACCTTAAAAGGCAGATACTTTCAGAATTCTACAATTTTGGAATGTGGGTTTGGTAATAGGCCTTCATATGGCTAGCATAGTTTGCTACACGCAGATACCTTCTGAAAATGGGTTTATACAAATGGTTGGGTGATGGGCGCTCAACTAAGGTTTCGCAAGAGAAAGGAATCCCAGATGTTATACCACGAATACCTTCAGTCTCATATTCTACAACCGTTACGATATGCAGGTATCAGAGCTTTGGGACAGGGCAATAAATGACTGGGATAACAATAAACTTTGAGTTTGCTTTTCTGATACTGATATTGGACTTAGTAAGCAGCTTAAACTCATACCAAATCAAACTGACCGCCATATTTGGTTCTATACGGCTAATGGAGAATACAATGTGCGCAGTGGTTATTGACTAGCTGAAGATTTGGACAACCGCAAGAATCCCTCTTCTCCACCACAATCACCTTTGGAACAAAGTACATGGACTAAGCTGTGGAAAGTTAGAGCAAGCCTAAAAATTTGTCACTTCTTGTGGAAGGCTCTCTCGGGAGCTCTAGCAGTTTTAGAATGCCTCCGAAGCAGAGGGATTGAAACGCATAATCGGTGTCTTTGTTGCGACAATGGAGACAAAACCATCAATTATGTCCTTTTCACATATGATTTGGCCAAACAAGTTTGGACTTTAGCAGGCGCTCCAATTCCAGTACGAGGCTTTTCTCCAACTGTAGTCTTTCTCAACATTAATTTTGTTCTCAAAAGTCAAGAGAACACACACATTAATTGAGGATTTGAGAAAAACTCTTCCATGGTTGCTCTGGTGGTTATGGAAAGCTAGAAATATACTTGTGTTTGAAAAAACAAGATTAGAACCAGATAGGATTATAAACCATGCCTTCGATGATGCAAAAGAGTGTTTTACAGCCAACGTGGTTCCAACTGGTTTTGCTCAAACTGCATCCCAAAGCTCAACGAATAACAAAATATGTTGGTCTAAGCCAGAGTTACCCTGGGGGAAATGCAATTTTGCGAATTCCTGGTCAGCTTACAACTGCTTTAGCGGAGTTTCATTGCTTGTTTGAGACTTTAATGGGAAAACAGTTAATCACGGTAGAAGAGCATATGCAAATGTCTTTGATCGAACTCAAGCTGATCTTCATAGTTGCATATGGCTTGTGGAGAGTATGCGTTTCACTCGGTAGCGGAAGATTATCTTCGAATTGAGCTCCGCAGCTACATTCTCACTACTAATGAAGCAGAGCCCTCCAAGGAAGAGCTCGAAAAAAACCTCGATACAGAATCATTTAAATTCCATCGATGAATGGAATCTGAATCTTGTACGTGACTCAGAGAATCATGTAGTCAGAGCCAGAGCCATAGCGAACTCCGTCATCTCTAGAAATCGCTTCCAGTCATACATTGCAGTTAATAAACCTCACTGGTTGAAATAAATGATAGCAATGGAGGCTCGTTAATGAATATTTTCACTTGCTTTCTCATTACCGAGATCTAGTTTGACTTGTTTTTAACTTTGTATACCTGCTGGTTGTACCTTCTCAGTTACATCCGTAATTTCCAATATTTTTTTTAGTAAAATAAGTTATCTTCGCGAAAGAAAAAAATCATTTGATAAGTACTTAATATGTTTTGACGTAATTACCAGTTACCTTATTTCTCTTTCACATTATTTTCATTACTAATTGACTATTTATAATATACATCTAAGTCGACGACATTAATAATCGAATATTTTGTCCTCTAGTTAATATGGTTCCTTTCCAATAGTAGAGGTCCCTTTTATAACAACTTGCACTAAATATAGAAATGTTTAAAATGCGTCATATATTTTTGTTTATTTTCCTTTTCGCCAACAACAAAATTATTTCAATTCTGAAAGACTCTTGGTTTTGTTGTTTAAGTGGATCATATCTACATGCAATCCTGAAAAAATAACAAAAATACAAAAAAAAATACACTATATATATATATGATCCAATCAATTGCGAGGTTGCCAAAGAAAAATAAAATAAACAATCCAACCTAAAATTAAATGTAATGTCGAATATAGATATGTTAATAAAGTATTCTAAAGCTTCGAAAGAACATATGTAGTTATAATGTAAAAATAAATGACTTTAAAAAATATAAAACGAAATACTGAAACCTTAATGAACTAGAAAACAACAAGCTACAAACAAGCTAGTGTACTGTATAAATTGTCTTATACGTCCTATTATAAAAATAGAGAGATCTAGAAAGATGTGTTGATACAAAGATACAAATCCCACAATGCCAAAAAAAATTAATATTCACCAAATTATCAAAGTAACTAAAATAGATCAAGATATCAAATTAGAGAAGATCGATGATTAAATATGTATGTATAGATTTGATTTATACTAGTCAAAGCCATGATTTCAGCGTGTTATATATTAATTTACGTAACGCTAATAGGTCTAACATTTGATTCAGCAGATTGAATGGACGCAAGCTTCAGCTCAAGATCTAGTCCACCGGAGTTACCCGACCCGGATACTTTCGGATCTGGATATCCAAGATGCGGATTGAGTAATTCTTGTTTCCAAACAGCTTTTGCAGTCGACTCAATATGATCATTACATGTACTCTGAATAATACTGTTTTCTTCAACCTTGCCGGCCGAAACCTGTTGAATATATTAAAAATTTGACAATTCAGAATCACTTTCTTCTTTTGATTCATCAAAAAGTTATATAATTCATATATACTTTTTATTTTGATAGTTGTTTAAACTTTGAATTTTTGGTTTTAAAATTGTATATTTTAAATGATAAAAGAAAATTTGGATAAAACTTACTAAAACAACATTTTCTTTTGTAATGGAAATTTACTAAAACAAGATAAAAAATTCTATTTGAACTTTTAATGATGTGACTTTTTTAGATACGGAATTCCTTAAAAACAAAAATTTTTCTTTGATTTTTAATTATTTTTCAAAGTTTCATAAAAATTAAGAGTTAAAATTATATTTGTTAAATTGGAACTTGCCATATCGAAGAGGCTGGTGCGGCGTCTCTTGTGATGGAGAGTGGTGGTTTGCCGGAGAAAGTACTTTTGAGCATGACTTGCCACTTGTGTCGGCGATTTCGTGACGACGAAGTTTCTAGAAATTCCTCTCCAATCTCCTTTTCCAAGCTTCTCTAATCCAATTAGAAACGTCCGGTGTTCTTCCTCAGTCCATGGAACCCCTAACCACACAAAAATAAATCAAAATCATTTCGAAAAAAACTTGAAAACAAAATCCGACGTTTAAATATCGATTTAACATGTTTTGTATCTTCATTTATAGACTTAAGGCTCAGAAGAAATTTATAAAATTCTTTTTTTGGTTAACCAAGGAGGTGTCATAGTCCAAACTCAAACCAACTTCCTGGGGCGTACACGGTTCGGTTTTAGACATTCGGTTATGAAATGACAATGACTAGTAATTTCGGACTTGATGAGAATTGATTCTTGGCCTAAACCAATATGGTAGTTTCCTCCTTAAGTGGAAAACCATTAGACCACAACCACTTGGTTAAAAATTTATAATTCCTCAGGAAAAAGATCTCACAAGTGTGTAACCTTTTTTACGGTCAGGTGTTTTATGGGTGAGACCGTCAGAGAGATAACCGACGAAAGAAGAGGAAGAGGAGGAACAAGCCGGCAAGCAATCCATGCTGAAGTTTTTCTTCATTGCGGCGGCCAAAATTGACGGAGGAGGAGGAAGAGGAGACGGCGGAGAAGAGATAGTGGTGTCTAGATGAACACCAAAGAGTCTAATAGCTCTTGTATGGTAAGAAGAACATGTTCTTGAGTTGTGTCCTACATTTCCACAGTGTGAGCATCTTCTGCCCATTGTAATGAATGAGAGAGAAAGCGAGATGATGATAAAGAGAGATTTTTGGGGTTTATGTAAAATGGTGGAGAGCATAGAGATAGAAGATGATTGGATGAACCAAGTGTAATTTATTGGACCAAGTTGGTGTGTTTTCTATTTTTAGCCAATAATAAGATGATCGTACGTCTATTAAATATAAAGGAAGAAAATATCTCTTTATGAGTGGAATTTTATCATAAATATGGACTCAAATGTAGATTTTAATTTAAGTAGTTCTTTTTTATAATTTAATTATTTTTAAAACAATAGATAAGCTGCCGAGGACAAATGTACAATAATAGTGCTTTATTTTCAAATCCTCATACACCAAAGTTCGAAGTTCTTCTAGTGGAATAATAGGATAAAAAGTCATTAGATTAGTTGACAAAAAAAATTAGATAAATTAGATCCAATACATAATTCAAATTCTGAAATATAAATTCTTATATGTAAAGGTAAGTGGTTATCTATTGATAAAAAAAAAGTAAGTGGTTACCTAGAGTAGAACTTTAATTTATTTAACTATTTGACTAAATATATATTTTTTATTTTAATGTAATTGATTTTTGCTCACATCAATGATATCTTTGATTTTATTTTCTTCGGATCTATGTTTTGTATAATCTTTGAAATAAAAAGAGGTAAGCCATAACAAAAATCGAATATATATGTTAAAATATAAAGGATATAAATCATTTTACAAAAGAAAAATAGATATATGGTTGAGAGAGAGAGGACTTGGATCGTCCAATGGTTTAGGGGAGGTGGGTAGTTGGATGACCTAATAAAAATGTGGAAAAGAAATAATTCACAATAAATTGAAAGATGGAGAAACAAACAACAAAAGGTCTTGGCTTACATGAACAATAACAAAGAGAATTATATTTTTCTTTATTGTCAATTTATATAAACATATATAATTTGATCTTCTAATATTTTCTATATATTAGTTGGACGGAAGAGTCATATTCACTTTTATTTATTTAAGAATTGTGTGATTTGCTCAAATATTCTAATCAGTAATATAATAAACTGTTAACTTTATAAGAGAAAATCTTTAATTTGTACTTATATGTTATTAGAAATTTAAAGAAAGGTATACGATTTTTGCTCAATTGAGCATTTCTACAATTTAATTCAAAATTAAATTTTTAAAAAAGAAAACAAATTTTCTTCAATTTCAGAATCTATTTCTTTTAATATATTAATTTTTCATTCGACCAAAAAAATATATTAATTTTTCATAAAATATAACGCAAAGATCTATAAAGACTTAAACATGAGTTTTCAATGTAACTAAAAATCTGGATTATACCATTACTATTTTTCATCGTAAAATAAAACAAGTGCAGTTTATATAATACTTTCTAATAATTTTATTTCTGTGCATACAACACAAAGCCTTATCTAGTTATTAGACAAGCACTATGCAATGCAACATGCATTTAGATATCTATTGTTTAAGGTTAGAATTGGTAAATGCAATATGAGATTCTGTTGCTAAGTTTGCAATATTAGAGCAAGTGTTGAGAACAATGATGATGATTCATAATGATCATATAAAAATAATTTATTAATGTTGAATCTTTCTCACACACATATATCTTATATTGTATGACTTATTTAATGGAGATCCACAATACAAAAAATTAGATGTCTAGTGTCATTTATTTTATTTGTTTATATCAATTTTAATTGATACAACCGTTATTTACCTCACTTATAAAAATGATTCTGAAAGTAGTGACTCAAATAATTAGTGTAAATTTAAGTAATTGATGCAACTATTTTCATCATATTATATGTGATGTCCTATGCGGCTGTAAAAAATGCAATACTAATGTCATTTGTTATAAATGATGTCAATCATATATAATGTGTCATTTGTTAATAAGTGATTCTATATAGTTTATTTATTGAAATGATATAATATTACTAATACTATACACATGCTTTTTTGTAGGGCTATATTTATTATATATAAAAAGCATTAGATTACCATTTATAATTTGAATAGGGATTCAAGTTGATCCTTTAATAATCTATTAACGTGGATTCTATCTTCTTCTATACACATAGAGAGAATACGACTCGGATTCATTTTTGTCATATGACTAATTAATAATCTATTATTGTTGATTCATGTAAGAATAGTGACGGGATTCATATTTCGTCATATAAATAATATATTATTGTTGATTTTATCTTACCAACTTATATAAAATGGCAACTTAATATTACTCCAATGAAGTTTGGTTTTAGTGAGGTCAATTTTTTTTAATTTGGTAAACATAATCTGAACACTTTTAGATTTTAACGTAGTAATTCAAGAAGATAAATGAAATTTACAGTCTCATCAAACTATAAGCCATGATGGTGAACAATCTTCATAAAGATAAGTCCATGATCTTATCATTCTAATGTGTCAACCATTTTCATTTCCCGAACACCATACAAAGTATACAAAGAAAAAACAAAAGCTCAAAACCAAAACTAAAGCCAAACAATAACAAGTGCTCCTGTCACTACAACTACTTTTTCTTCAAGTTATGTTCTTTGAGAGATTTGATCACTTTTGTCATTTCCTTGATTCGGACTGTAATAACACCTGACTTGCAGCATTAACATCTTTTGATTCTGTTGTAGTAGCCAGACAGCACTTTATGAGTGCTTTGGATATGAATCCGTAGATCCAACCTTGGTGAGTCCGAATCTTTAGAGACTGGAAATGGCTAAAAGTAGTGACTGAAAACCACAAAGGAGGGTGATGATTCCTTTTATAATTTCGGATCCGTTCAAGTTTGGAATCCTTACAAGACTTGAACTCGTCTCTCATTCTTGAATCCTCAAAAGAAAAAGTGACAACTAAGTTTTCTCACTAGAGAAAAGAAATACGTTTCTTTATTCATCGAAATCTGAGAATACAAATGAGATGAGTTGAGCTTATAAAGGCTCGACTCTATGGTCTCTTACAACGATCATAAGGTTCAAACTGAGAAAAAAATAACACGAAATTAAGTGCCCAACGGACAAGTAATGAGGGCTGTCGATCTTGGAGCCGTTGGAAAGATTTGATGTTCGGCCGGATATAGAAAGTCTACTAAAGGAAGGATCCGCCTAATCCTATGAGTGCTGGAGCATGGTATGACTTCTTTGGATGATTATGAGTGGTTGAGAGAGTCTCCTGGTCGCCACACATAAGTTTGCAAAATCTTAAGACAAGTGGTTCCCGGACTTGCCTTAAACATAATCAAATCGCACCTTCTTCTTGTTGGGCGTGTATCTGGAGGATCTGATGGTGGTTTTATGCGGTCTTGGGCTTTTTGGAACCATGGAAGACCTAAAAGTATTCTCCAAGTGGTCCGAAGGGAAGGCCGCATCTTACTTGGGCTGTGTAGTTTGATCTTTGGCCTTGTCGCGCAGTTGGCTTCATTGTGGATCCACCAGCTTGTAAAATCCATATTTTCTTAACTCGAAGCTTCTTTTGGGCGGATTCTACTTCGAGAAACTAGATGAATGAGTAAAGAATCCATAAAATATTGATTCATAACTTTGTTCGTTCTAGATCGTCTGGAAATCTTCAAAGAGTGATCGCATGTCCTGATTGTAGGCCAAATATGGCAAGGGAGGTCTTGATTGTGTCTTCATGGGCCATGTTTGGGCTGTGATTACTGTATGGTCTTCAAGAACATCAAGATTTTTTGAAGTTTTCATGTAAAGTTCGGCCAAGTCTTTTTGTTTAGATTGCAGGCCATGTCTAGGCTGTGATTACTGTATGGTCTTCAAGGACATAAAGATCATTGCGGTCGATGAGCCTATCAACATTTCTCTTTGTGTCTTCACCAATGCCACTTGACATTCATTCATATAGAGCATAATATTTCAGTTTTTTATTGGAGATTTTAGAGAGCTTTTATCTTAGTTTCATATCAAAGTGTTGGCATCATCTTCCATAAAACTCTATCGTTTAAGCAATAAGCTTGTCGAGTGTGGACAATGCATTTTTTATATCGAAATTGATGACAGTATCTTGAAGACCAAATCATTTGACGATTAAATGATCTTGCCAATACATGTAACCTTTCTCCAATATCAGGCTGAAGAATAGATTAACACTACTTTTTGTTTTAATTAACACACACATATATATATATATATAGTAGTTTATAGATCGGAGAAACTCCTCTGTTTAGAGAATTCAATGTCTAATAATTGTAATGAAAGTCATTCAAGTAATAAAATCATCTCTTGGTAAAGTTCAAATCCAATCTCGGAGGAAGTTCTAAGATGTAATAAAAAGCTGACACAAAGTTGAAGCCTTGGACATAGAATTCAACTCCTTAATCATCATCAGATTATTCTCATTTCCCATTGAATGCAGAGAGATTGTAGCATTCTTTAAACAACGAGTGTTCTTCAGAATGTAAGCTGCAGCATAGCCTATCCATTATAGAGTCTCAAGATGGGAGCTCAAGCATTCAAGAACAGAGGTCCGTTCAGAAAGTGAACACGATTCATCCTTGATATTATAGTTGGGACGATTCTGAAAAAAAATATAAAAGCATTGGATTAGATAAAATGTAAAGTTGAAATATTTTGTAAAGGCTTCGTTTATTCATTAATTACATCAATGTATTTATACAAGGCTAAACTAGGTTATATTGTATCATAACACAATATCCACAAAGATTCACATATCTTTCCTAATACCCCCTCGCCCCTCAAGTGAGTAGTCTGGGTAAATGGACACCCAACTTGGACATTAAGAACGTAAAAGTAAGCCCTGGTAAAGCTTTTGTGAAGAGATTGGCGACTTGTTCTTTTGTGTAGATATGCTCGGTTTTGATCAATTTGTCTTGTATGACATCACGAACTTTATGGCTGTCTGATTCGATATGTTTTGTCTGCTCGTGGAACACCGGATTAGCTGCTATATGCAATGCGGCTTGGCTATCACAAAACACTGGCATCAGATGCGGGTGAGTGTAGCCAAAAGTGTGAAGTAGTTCTCGCAACCACTTCGTTTCTCGAAGAGTATAATTTTTCAATACTCGGCCTCAGTGGCGGTTCTGCTCATGCAGTTTGATTGCCGTAGGAGTAAAGGAACCGCCAACTACATTCATTGACGATGATTGGCTACCTTTAGTAGGACCAGAACCAATTTTTGAAACACCTAGTGTAACTCCTCCAGAAAATACTATTGTTACACCTCCAACTTCAGTTTCGGATGTAGAATGTCCTACAGAAAGTGAAACAGTTCCGCAACCTGAAAATGTACCTGATGTATCTTCACTGCTTGTATCACCACCTCATGTACCACAGTCAGTGACAAAGCATGTACACTCCTCTTCTACTCCCCCAATCGCCGCCATCACCAATCAAAGCACCTTTTCCGTCTCAAGTAAAATTCTCTATCCTTTGACTCATGTTCTCACTGAATTTGGATTTTCAGCAAATCATATTGCTTTTAGGGCTTCTGTTCTTGATGTACAGAACCTCGTCATTTCAAAGACGCTATACTTGTCAAAGAATGGTGTGACACAATAAGAAAAGAGATAAAGGCTTTAGAAGCAAATCACATATGGGATGTAACAGATTTGCTACCGGGTAATAAGGCTATTGGCATCAAGTGGGTATATAAACTCAAGTTCAATTCTGATGGATCTTTAGAACGTCACAAAGCTCGACCTGTTTCTCTCGGGAATCGTTAGACAAAGGGCACCGACTATGACGAGACGTTTGTTCTTGTAGCCAAGTTGACTACAGTGAGATATCTCTTGGGAGTTACAGCTGCAAAGAATTGGAATGTGCATCAAATGGATGTGCATAATGCCTTCCTTCATGGTGATCTCGATGAGGAGGTCTACATGAAACTACCACCCAGGTTTCAATCTTCAGATCCGAATAAGGTTTGCAAGCTACACAAATCTCTATATGGTCTCCGACAAGCTCCTCGCTGTTGGTTTTCTAAACTCTCCACAACATTAAAAAATCTCGGGTTTAAGCAGAGTTATCAAAACTACTCTTTATTCTCTCTTATCACGGGTACAACAGTCTTTCATATGCTCGTGTATGTCGATGATTTCATTGTCGCAGGTAACAATCTCGCTGCAATTGCTAAGTTCAAGGCCTCACTTAGTGATCAGTTTCACATGAAAGATCTTGAAAAGCTTAAATACTTTCTTGGCATTGAGGTCACTCGCGGACCTGAAGGAATTTGCCTAAATACTTGCATAGTGCTTGTCTAATAACTAGATAAGGCTTTGTGTTGTATGCACAGAAATAAAATTATTAGAAATTATTAAATAAACTGCACTTGTTTTATTTTACGATGAAAAATAGTAATGGTATAATCCAGATTTTTAGTTAGATTGAAACTCATGTTTAAGTCTTTATAGATCTTTTCGTTATATTTTATGAAAAATTATAGATCTTTGTCTCATGAAACACAACGTCACGACTGACAAAGAACTCCTCTGTTTCTAGATCCATCACACGACATCCCTTCTTTCCATAGGGATAGCCAATAAAAACACATTTCCATGATCGAGCTGCATACTTGTCTTTGTTCCGAGGTTTATGATGAGCATACCATAGACACACGAAATTTTACAGCATCGAATAATTGGGTTTCTTACCAAAGAGCACCTCATAGGGAGACTTGCCTGGCAATATTGGCGTAGGAGTCTGGTTAATTAAGTGAGTTGCAACAAGAATACAGTCACCCCAAAACTTGATCGGTAAGTGACTTTGAAAGAGACAATCACGAGCGACATTTAGCATATCTCTATGTTTACGTTCAGCCCGCTCCTTATGTTGAGGCGTATCCACACAGCTAATTTGATGCATGATACCATGCGTTTGGAAGTAAGACATGAGACAAGTGAATTAGGTTCCACTGTCACTTTGAATCATCTTTATTCGCTTGTCAAATTGTCTTCCGGCCATTGCACAAAAGTTCTTAATCAATTGTGCTACTTCAAATTTTGCGGACATCAAGGATGTCCATACGCTGCGCGAGAAATCATCAACCAATGTTAAGAAATAAATTGCTCCACTAGTTGTTGGAGTATGATAAGGACCTCATACATCGCCATGAACTAATTCAAAACTTGAACTCGTTTTATTGATACTGTCTAGAAAATAGATTGACTTTGTTTAGCAAGCAAACATATCTCACAACTCTTGATCAAATCGACAGAACTCGGAATTTGATCACATTCAGATAATGAAAACAAAACATTGGCAGATGGATGCTCTAGTCTACTGTGCCACAAGGCTACTGAAGATAACTCCGTAGTGACTTTGTTGACATGCGCAGCAAGAACACTGGTAAAGTAGGACGCTCCTCACGGTTGTTGAGAAGGAGGAAGATGACCACCTCAGTGCATTGGTGTTGCTGTTATTGCGTCCTCGTTGAGATGTGTTCCCTCTTCTTTGTGGACTCTCTTCACAGTTGTTGTAGTACCACTTAGGGAATCCGTGAAGCTGAAAAAACTAACTGATTTCATGTCCTTGACGTCTACAATGCGTGCAAAACAATGTAGAACGATCACATGTGTCACGAGTGCGAGACACGGCATCAGCTTTTATAGGTGTCATTTGAGCTGAAAATCCAATAGCATCGGAACGAATACATCTTTTCCTCGAGAGACATTAAGATTCTGTTCTTTTCTTACAACATGAGAATACAATTGGTTAAGAGAAGGCAAAGGATCTTCTCCCGTGATGGTTGAACGGATGTGCTGAAACGAGGAAGATCTAAGCCAAAGAGGAGCTGGTGAACACGATCTCTTCACGCTCTTTGGAAATTTCCGTAGCGGCAGCACACACAGACGTTCGAGTAGTACGGTAGTTGGAAGTTCTTCCTAAAGCTTAGAAAGTCTACCGTAGTAGTCGAGAACAATTTTCCCATCTTTCTTGCAGAGAGCAATTTCGTCTTTAAGGTACTGGCGACGAACACCATTACCAACAAGAATCGAGTCGTAAGACTCTCCCACAACACTGAAGCTTTGTCCACAAAGGAGACTGTGGAACGTATTTTCAGATCAATGGATGTTCTAATCCATCCAATGATCATTGAATTGGCTGCAAGCCACTTTGAGAGATCTGGTTTGGTAGCAGGTTTAGGGATGGAGCCATCAATGAAACCAAGTTTGTGCTTAGCTTGGAGAGAGTTTCTCAATTTTATGGCCCATTTGGAATAATTTTCTTTGTTAAGAATGATTGAAGAGATCAAAGCCCCGTGGTTGTCTGATGCGTTTAGAACGTAAGGTGAGGGAGGAGTTGTGTTGACAGCATCGGTAGACATGGTTAAAGAACATGGCGGCGGCAGTGGTTTTAGAATTTTAGGTTAGAGAGTATTTGACCATGAAATATTTTGTAAAGGCTTGGTTTATTCATTAATCACATCAACGTATTTATACAAGGCTGAACTATGTTATATCGTACATAACACAATATCCACAAAGATTCACATATCTTTCCTAATAAAAGTTCTTAAAATAGAGTCTTTACTAAGTGGAAATTGTGAGATTACGTGGTTCAGCTTAAGAGCTTGTAACTTGGGGAAACTGTTCAGCAAACACATAAGTAGATTCGACCGAAAATTGTCGTAAATATTTAGTTCCAAATGAAGAAGCCAATTGGAGATTAATCTATCTGCAATGTCAAAATCTGCACGCGTAAACAAGAAACTGAGATTGATGGAGAAGGAAGAGATACAATACCATCAAAGGATGTAAATCTATAAAAAGATGTCTTGGTGATGTAAGAACTCTTAGAAGCTTCCCATTTTTCGACAGATCAACTTGAACATTTGCTTCAACCAATTTAGGCATATTTTCAATAAAATTGAAAAAAGCTACTCGATCGAAGATATTTATGTACTCTAAAGGAGTGATAATATCTAATCTTGCATCATCCTTATCATAATAGGTTGGTTCTTTAGTGATGGTTAATCTCTGTAAAGAAGATACTACAAGAAAACAGGCAATTTGCGATGCATTTGCGTGGAAAATGCGCGGACTAGGCAAACACTGCAAATTCCTCGCAAATTTGCAAGGAAAGTGCAAGGGATATGCGAGCATTTTTCGAGTTATTGCTTTTTCTCGCAAATCACTAGCAAAGTTGCAAGGCACTTGCGAGGAAATAATTTCCTAGCAAATTTGCTAGGCAGTTGCGGTGGAATAAAAGTTTTCCTAGCAAATTAATTCATAGCAAATTTTTGTTTTTTTCTATAAATAGTTCACTATGACATTGTATCTTTCACATCAAATCACAAACAGTAAGAGAGAGAAAGAAGTTTTCGGGAAATATTCTTTTTTGTAAATTTGTTTTTTTAGAAAGAAAAATAAATGACGTCGGAACATGAAGTATTTGCATTACAACTATGAATGTATAATCAAAAATATTCGGAGACCGGAAAAGTGACGAGAGGGTTTCGAGATAGGTTACGAGCATTCATGAACTAGGTGACTAATAACCTATCTTTTGTGCATGTCTAAAGTGTAGGAACACCAAATATTTGAATATCGATATGGTGAAAAGATATGTATATAATAGAGGATTTACTCCGAATTATTATGTCCGGTTTTCACACGGGAAGTGTTCTAGTCTGGGTGTAGGAAGTAGTAGTACGGGTGCTGGTGTTGATGATCAACCTACTCATAAGGCTAATTATAATTATGATGAAAATTTGTTTGAAAAGTATGATTATTTACAAGGAAATAGGTATAATGATATGGTTACAGATGCATATCATGGATCTATTTCGGTTGTCGGTGAAAATACTACTAAAGAACCTAACGCTCAAGCCAAACAGTTTTATGATATGCTAGATGCTCCAAATCAACCTATCTATGAGGGGTGGAGAGATGGTCTATCTAAACTGTCATTAGCATCTACGTTGATGTCTATTAAAAGTAAAGGAAATATAACTAAGAGAAGTATGAACTAATTAGTGGATGCGTTTAAAAAATGTTTCTGTTTTTACCGTATCTAAAAGTACTTAAATCGTTTGTATAATTTATAATGATTTATAAAAATATTTTGATATTTTTACTAATATTCCATATTTTGTAAATTTCAGATGTTAGGAGTTCATAACCATTACACGAGTTATCTTTCAGGAGCTGGCGAATCTCGTCCGATGACGCCTACCAGAACTGGCGAAGCTTATCCCAAAGATCAAACCCGATCCGTTCTGTCGACTCCCGGTGCCAGTTTCACCTCTCAGCCGGCCTACACTCCAATACAGGAGCCTTATCCGACACAGACTCTGAGCAATGTCTACCAGCCGCTACCTCCGTAAGTTGCAGCACATATGTCTATAGATGACATCCTCAACAACCTTATCCATAAATCTCTCCCGCATCTGGATCCGAATCGTCTGCGGGGAACTGTTTGGTATGTGTTTATTAACTTCTAAATTTTTTAATTTATATATTTATTAATTTATAACAAATTTATAAGTTTTTGTTCAGTTTAAAATTTGTATGTTCGATGAGGAGGGGTGTTTGACGGCGGCAATCCGAGAAATTTTTGAAAGGAAATCCAAAGAACCGCATGCAAATTTTAGGCAAGTTCTGGTCCATGTTGTCGACCGATGGATTAAAAATTTTATGGTATATTTTTTGTTTTGTTTTTTTTTTCATTCCTATGTTTTATATTAACATAATTTTTTTTGGTTGTAACAATGTTACCACTAGGATCCTTCCATTACTGGGAAAGTCCGCAAACACTTTGAGATTAAGCTCAAGGAACACATGTGCGACCAGGTCGGCCATTGGAAGCTCGGCTGAAATAAAAAGGGCAACAACTTTATGCCCCGGTGGTTCAGTTCTGATGTCTGGGAATGTCTCGTGCGCTATTGGCACAATCCGCGGCCGAAGAAGAAGAAGAATGCTAGCAGTTGGGCTGCACAATATTTTGATCCTTTTCATGATGGTCTCCACAAGCATTGCTCTGGACAGATTTCAATATATTATATAATATTTAAATTAATTACATATTTTTTAACACGTTTAGCAAGAGCCAACTAGGGATACTCACCCTGATTTAGTACCAGACGAAGCAGAACTCAGCTAGAGTTTTTGTCGGCAAGAAATCCTAGCGGATCTACAATGAGGTCACTGCAAAGGTGTAGGAGTTGACTCAGGATTACGGTGATGAGAGCTTTTCATCTGGCGGCCTAACTATTGCATAGAAGAACCAAATCTTCCCAGAGGTTAGTTTTTTAAATTTTTCGTATATTTCATGTTCGTTAATTACATTAATGCATAATTATAATTTTTTTCGTAGGTCGCTCCCCGTAAAAATGGGTGATTGTATGGAGCCATTTAACTCGGATCGAGGATTGAGGAGTGTCTATCGCCGCAATAATTTCAATCTTAATCCTCTAGAGAGTCCTCTGATCTAAGGGACCTAGTAGATCGTCAGATGCAAGAGTTAGATCGAACGAAAGAGGAGTTAGCTGAAGCAAAGCAGATGCAAGAGTTAATATTTTTTGTAAAATATTTTAATTTTAATATATTTTAATTTAATTATTTTTTTTATTTAAAAAAATTATTTAATATTTTTTGTTACAAAAAATTTACATATCCCTCGCAAATTCCTCACAGGTTTTCCACATAAATTCCTTGCAAATTGGCCAGGAAACTGCAAGGAAATGCTCAAATCTCTCGCAATTTCCTAGCATAATGGGAACACAGGAAACCCTAGTTTTTTTTTTCTCCCAGTTTCCTCGCAATATTTGCGAGAAATTTGTGTGGGAAACGTTTCCTGGCAAATATTGCGAGAAAATTAGGTTTATGAGACACAATTTGCGAGGATTTGGTTTTCCTCGCAAATCCCGATGCCAAGGGAATTGCTAGGAAAACAGCCCTCGCAAATCGGTTGTTTTCTTGTAGTGAGAGACTAATACATAAAACATAAAACTGCGGACACCACAAAGCCTTTGGATAAAAAGATCTTTAAGAACAGGACAAGCTGATAAAAGTGTGTTAAAAGATTGTTCACACTTGAACCTCATGCATTTGAGATACAAACTTTCCATAGACTGGAAATAAACCGAAGAATCAAGATCAAGATGAATATGGCCTTGGAGTTTTATAACAATTGGAAGACTCAAAATTATTTGGAAAACTAATAGTACTGTAATAACAAGGATAAAAAGTAGCAGTTATTGCAATCTCGAAAATAGTGAAACATATACTTGGAATATCAGAGAATCTAAGTCATTAGAATGATCCAGAAGTTTGAGAAATAGGGTTTTGAGAACTCGACCTTCATGTAATTGCAATGACCTACTACATAATTGATTGAATCTAAGGGAACCAATGTTTGGAAAAGAGTTTCCATCAAAATCAAGCATTGGCATCAAGAGCCAAAAATAATAAAAAATATTTGTTAATATAAAATTGAATTTAGGAAAATGATGGAGGTTAAAGAAAATGAAGCCAAATCCATACTTTCATAGGCACGTAGATGGCTCTTGTGTCACTTTCACCAAAATGTATTCAATTTTTTCACACCATGTATTTTTTGGCATCGTCTTGAAGCTCAGAAAAATAATGGGGTATTATAAAGAAAGAGTCTAAACTCTCAATTGACAGAAAAATAAAAGAAAATAGATGGAAAAACGAATGGAAGTAACATGATTTTAGATCTCTTTCATTTAACCAGGATTTGTTCAAGCTCTTGAATCTTTCATTCAAAGCTTGAATTAGCAGAACCAAAATCGAATGAAATAAAGAAACCAAATCAGAACTTTTTATTTTGGAGCTCAAAATCAGATAAAATATCTTCACATTTAGAACTCCAATTAGAACCTACGCCTTTTGAATTGAAGAAGCAAAATCGAAACATTTTGTAATGGGAATGTGCCTTATGCTATTTGGTAAGGATAACTTTTCCGTCAATTCTTCTCACTTTCCTACAGCTCTGCCAATTCAGATAAATAAACTATGAGCTCATAACTTTTGAACTGATATATATATATATATATAACATATGCTTAATAGGCCTGGGCGTTCGAGGGACCGATCGGTTATCGGTTCGGTTACTTCATGCCCAGGACTAATGTTTAATACGAAAACTATCCTAAGTTTAAAAGAAATTAAATTTAGATTTCACTTGGGTTCTCCAAATTAAGAGATCATATGGTTTAGTCTTATATTTTTTTATGGTTTTATCACAAAACACTAATTTTTTTAGTTTTTATAAACTTGTTTATAAAACCATATAAAATCAAAATATTTTCTTTTATTAACCTCAATATTATCCTCATGATTTCTGGTGTAGCAGTTGTTAGTATCTAACATAAACATAGTATAAATCTATTACCTACTAATGACATCTAATAATGTAGAACTTCTTGGTTTATTCAGATGAAATGATACTTGTGAACAAAGTACCTACAACTCAGAAAGCTTAATATATAGAGTGCATTTAGTAGTATATAGAGTACGATTGGACTTTTTACAAAGGATAGGATATACAACGAATTATATATAATAAGAGACTATGTCTTTCTAGGGCTTGACACATCAGCTTTTTAAAGCTCTCTGGAGATGACACATCAGCTTTTAAAAGCTCTCTGGAGATCACATCAGTTCCAATATTTAGTCCTGATTGCCAATCAAATTTTTAGATTAATACAAGTCATCAGGTCATCATGAATTAGGTCAAGCAAAAAGACAATGAGAATCATCATCGCTTGGGGTTCTTTTCTCGGTTTTCGATTGTTCTTTGGTTTTACCATTCGGCTTCTTCCTCTTCTATTTATTCTATTTCTCTTCAATGGCCATGGATAATCTAAAGGTAAGATGTTGGAAGAGGAATGTGGCGAACAATGAATGAGTTGTAACGTATGTTTGATTCACTCCTTTTATTTTGCATTTTCTAATGTCAATGGTGACTTATTTTCAGATGGAACACAAAGAAACCAGCAAAATCTTATAATAAGTCACTAAGTTTAAAGAGGTTTGGTTTTTGCTTAATTATAATAGCTTATAATCACATAGTTTTAATGGTTTTGGTTACCCTTTTTGTTACATTTTGAGGTGTGGCCTGTATTATAATAGGTGAATGAGGATGAGGATAAAACTCCAGAAACTGAAAGAACGAGAAACAAGTTGTTTAAAAAAAGTAAACATTTCTTTCTTTTTGTTGAAACATGTATTTTCTTTAAATAAATTAATTGATTAAATAAATAAATATATGATATAATTTTAAATATTTACAAACAAAAGTTTTAAAAAAAATTTATATCATATTTGGATACATATAATTCCGTGCCTACCACGGTACTAATCTAGTATCCTATCAGTACTCTCTGTAAGAATATTTTCGTTATGTGTGGCTGATGTGTTTCTCGGTTTAATTATAAAGTTCAAGTTCATATTAAAGTTCATAATTCTAATATAAAAGACGATACCGTGATAGATCAGTTTCGATTAATGTATTAGAATTGGGTGTATTGATAACCCTCTTTCCTTACCAAATAATATTGTGTAAAGCTTCTATATGAAATATATACATATATACGGTAATCAATTAACTAACGTACAATATATTTAACTATATGTATATAAGACAGTCATCAAAAGAAAAGTGAAAGAGACGTGTCTCTTCTATTTATAAGAAGTGACTCTTCTATTATTAAGTTAGTGGTCTCTCATATAAAAGGCAATAAGCGTTCACTTACGCAGGTGTGAAAAACAAGAGATTTACGGTTACTAATAGAAGAGAAACACACAAGAAGAGTTCTCGATCCTTCTTCATCAAAGGTTCGTTGAAGGTTTAAAGGTTAAGGGAGGAGAAAATCAATAAGAAGATTTGATTTACAACATTCACTAAAAAATGGATCAAGGTTAGTATTTATTTTCTTCTAAAAAAATGTTTGTTTGTTGAAGTAATACAAATCTAGAATGAGACTTGGAATAGATTTCATAAATCGAAATCATAAAAATTAGAATATTATATTTGGTATCAGAGTCATCTAAATTTGTTTTGTTCACATAGAAAAATTGAATGTAATTGATTTTAAAGAGAATAGATCATGTAATTAACTTGATCAAAAGTGTTATAACCGTTACGTTTGGTGACGGTGATGTCGGATCGGTTAAACACAACATCATGACATTCGTATCAATTACGAATAGAATCTGGACAAAAAATTCAATCCATCGTAATGATAAATCTATTGCATGAAATCATAATGATGAGTCGATTGCATGAAATCGATTCATGTTTATAAGTTGTAACCGTTTGATTGGTTGAGGAATTGTTACTTGATATTCAAGGAACTGCCATTGGTGTTGTGTAAATTATGTTCTTTCTGCATGTGTATGTTCATAATATAAAGTTAAAGTGATCACGTAAAGCACAATCGTTGAATAAAAGTCATTTATAATTGAAAGATGCTTATGGTCATGACCTTAGAGCAATTACGATGCGTTTAATATATATATAGCATCATAAAAGAAAAATAAAGTAGTTTATATATATTTATATATAAATAAAGTTTCCGCTGTATTTGTTAAATTAGGGTAATTGTATTATGAAATATTAATACAATATAAAAGAAATTTACCCATTAAAATTTAATCCTGTCATATTATATGTAAATGTCAAAGTGAAAATATTAATTGATCATGAATAAAAAGATGCTAAAATGACATGAAAGTTCTAGTGATCAATTAAATTATTATTTATATTCTTGGAGATCACTCAAAGGTGGATCATTGAATATATTTAATAATACGAAAAGAATTAGTCATTTCCGCTATAGTCGATAGTATGTTTACCCAAAGGTAACATATCTGTTTGATTTATATGTGTGATTTGATTAATTATAAAAGTATTAAAAATCTATAACTCGCATCACTTATAGTGCGTTTATTTAAGTATTGTCCAAAGGTTGCTTAAATACATGCTTTTATAGTCTAGAATAAAATTTAGGAATCTGTATAAAAGTCTCAAAGCACTAACAAGTAAGCATGTATAAATGCTTGCAACTTCATCTAGTATATATGCATTTGCTAACTCTGTCGTAAAGTTTAATGGGCTAAACTATAAGGACCCCTCAACCATTACATATGATAGCTCCGAAGCTGATAAGTCTCGTTATGAGACTTGGGAGCAATCTAATAGGTTGAGTTTGAACCTCATGAGGATGACGATGGCGGAAAGTATTAAGTCATCTATGCTCAAGACTGAGAAAGCTAGGGAATTCATAAAGAAAATTAAGGAGTGTTCACAATCGGATTTGGTGGACAAGTTGATTGTAGGAAGTCTCATGAGTGAGCTAACTACGGAAAAGTTTTACTGGTCTCAGCCAATCCATGATCCTGTGACGCACATGTCTAACTTGGCATCAAAGTTAATGGCGTTAGGCCTTGGTAGTGCCAGTAGCAGCATAAAGAAACCAAGTGTTAAGGACAAAAGGATGTACAAAGTTTTCATTAAACGTCCGAAAAGAAAGGCATGGTTTGATAAGAAAGGTACAGAACATTTATATGTTTGTTCTGAATTAAACCTAGTTGAAGTGCCTAAAAATACTTGGTAGTTAGATTCTGGTGTATCTACTTATGTGTCTCACATTAAGCAGGGATTCATTTTGATTCAAACCATAAGAGGACCTAAACAATACTTGTTCATGGGGAACCGAATGAAGGCACGAATTGAAGGCATTGGGACTTATAGATTGATCTTAGACACTAGTTTTCATGTAGATCTTGAAGGGTGTCTCTTTGTACCTGAATGTGCTAGAAATCTTGTTTTCGTAAGTAAGTTGGACGATTTAGGTTTTGATTTTAAGATTGGACATGGTGTTTTCTCTATGTACCGAAATGATTACTTTTATGGTAGTGGTACAAAAATTGATTCACTTTATAGGTTCAATCTTAATGTAAAGTTTTCTGAGTCCTTGTTTAATGTTGAGAATCAAGGCATAAAACGTAGTGCATCTAATGAAAGCTCAACTTTCTTGTGGCATAAAAGATTATGTCATATTTCCAAAGAAAGAATTATGAGGTTGGTAAAGAATGAAATACTTCCTCCATTGGATTTTAGTGATCTAGATGTGTGTATAGAATGCATTAAAGGAAAGCAGACTAAACATATTGTAAACAAACCAGCCACAAGAAGTACTCAACTTCTTGAGTTAATACACACCGATATATGTAGTCTATTTGATGCTCCATCTTGGAGTGGTGAAAAATACTTTATCACCTTTATTGATGATTATTCACGTTATGGTTATACTTATCTACTGCATGAAAAGTCTAAGTCGGCGGATGTCCTAAAGGAGTTCATTGATGAAGTAGAAAGGCAGTTAGATAGAAAAGTAAAAGTTGTGAGATCAGATAGAGGTGGTGAGTTTTACGAAAAATTTAATGAAAGTGGACAATGTCCTGGTCCGTTTGCAAAGTTACTTGAAAGTAGAGGAATTTGTGCGCAATACACAATGCCCGGAACACCTCAACAGAACGGTGTAGCTGAAAGGCGAAACCGTACTCTAATGGATATGGTTAGGAGTATGTTAAGTAATTGTTCTTTACCCCTTTCGTTGTGGATATATGCATTAAAGACTGCAACGTATGTGCTAAACCGGGTTCCTAGTAAGGCAGTTCCTAAGACACCTTTTGAACTGTGGATGGGAAGGAAACCTAGTTTAAGACATTTACGTGTCTGGGGTTGTCCAGCATAAGTAAAGCCGTATAACCCACATGAAAATAAACTTGATTCTAGAACTATTAGTGGATTTTTCATTGGTTATCCTGAAAAATTGAAAGGGTATGTATTTTATTGTCCTAACCATAGTACGAGAATAGTTGAAACGGGGAATGTTAGGTTCATTGAGAATGGTCAAACTAGTGGGAGTGGTGAACAAAGAAAGGTGCACATTAAAGAAGTTCAGGTTGAAGCTTCTTCACCTGTCGTTGCACCTCACGTTGTTGTTCCTATCGTTTCAGTAGAGTCTAATGACACAATGGAACAACACAATCAAGAGCCAATTCATCTAGATGGAAATGTAGTCAATGAACCAGTCACAATTCAAGAAGAGAGTAGTGTACCACAAGAACCTTTAAGGCGATCTGTAAGAGAAAGAATATCTGCCATTCCAAACGACTACGTGGTTTACGCTATTGAAAGTGAATGTGAATTAAGCCTTGATGAAGACCCGAGCACATTCCAAAAAGCCATGGAAAGTGATAATTCTGAAAAGTGGTTAAATGCCGCAGGAGATGAAATGACTTCTATGGGTGTTAATCATGTATGGGACTTAGTAGAACTGTCTGATGGTTTCAAGACCGTTGGTTGTAAATGGATCTTTAAGACTAAATGTGACTCGAAAGGTAACAGTGAAAGACACAAGGCTCGCCTTGTTGCTAAAGGTTTTACCCAGAAAGATGGCATTGACTATAAAGAGACCTTCTCTCCAGTATCTAAGAAGGATTCTCTAAGGGTTGTTTTGGGTTTGGTAGCTCATTATGATTTAGAGCTTCACCAAATGGATGTGAAAACAGCCTTTCTAAATGGAGATCTTGAGGAAGAAATATATATGGACCAACCTGAAGGTTTTGTGGCGACAGAAAAAGAACATATGGTGTGTAAGCTGAGAAAGTCAATATATGGACTGAAACAAGCTTCCCGACAATGGTATTTAAAGTTTAATGATACCATTACGTCATATGGTTTTGTAGAGATCATCGTTGATCGGTGTATATACATGAAAGTCAGTGGGAGCAAGTTCGTTATTTTGGTCTTATATGTTGATGATATCTTACTTGCTGCAAATGACATGGGCATGCTATGTGATGTAAAGAAATATCTCTCTAAGAACTTTGAAATGGAAGATATGGGTGAGGCATCTTATGTGATCGGGATAGAAATATTTAGAGATAGATCACGAGGACTGTTAAGTTTGTCTCAGAAATAATATATCAATAAGATTTTAGAGAGATATAGAATGGAAAATTGCTCTGCAGGAAAAGCTCCAATTCAGAAAGGGGATAAGTTCAGTAAAATGCAATGTCCAAAGAATGAATTGGAGCGTAAAGAAATGAAAAGAATTCCCTATGCATCAGTAGTTGGGAGTTTGAACTACGTTCAAACATGTACTCGGCCAGATATCAGATTTGTCGTTGGTATGTTGGGTCGATATCAAAGTAATCCCGGAATGGACCACTGGAAAGCTGCAAAGAAAGTTTTCAGGTACTTGCAAGGCACCAAAGAGTTCATGCTTACGTACAAGAGATCCGACAACCTAGAGATCGTCGGATATTCAGATTCTGATTTTGCCGGATGTGTCGATAGCAGAAAATCGACATTTGGCTACTTGTTCCTATTAGCTGGGGGAGCAGTATCTTGGAAGAGTGGAAAGTAGTCTGTCATTGCTACTTCCACTATGGAGGCCGAATTTGTGGCATGCTTTGAGGCCACAGTTCATGCATTGTGGTTGCGGAACTTTATCTCAGGACTTGGGATTGTCGACAACATAGCCAAGCCGCTGAGAATTCACTGTGATAATTTTGCAGTTGTCTTCTTTTCTAAAACTGATAAGTACTCGAAAGGAGCTAAGCACATGGAGTTAAAGTACTTGTTTGTGAAAGAAGAAGTGCAGAAACAAAGAGTATCATTTGAGCATATTAGGACGGACATGATGGTAGCGGATCCGTTAACTAAGGGATTACCACCCAAAATGTTTATTGGCCATGTAAAGCGTATAGGTGTTATAGATAAGACTTTGCTATTCTAGTTGTGCTATGCTTATCATACTTGTAAGAATTTGAATTCACTTAATGATATGTTTCTGTTTTATTGAACATGTTATCATTATAGTATATGTATACATTTTGGTTTAAAGATAACATGTGTGTTTGAGAATTAAAGTTTTTTTCAATATTAAAGAAAGAAAAGAATAAAATTAGAACTGGTTTGTGATACATGGAAGGGAACTTGTCATTCAATGATGGGCAACCGCCATAATTCGATCAGTTTTTATTTTATTATGATAATTAAAAGATTAATGAACTTGATATAAAAGTGCAAATTATAAAGATTAAACCATTAAGTCAACACAACGGCCAAGTGGGAGAATGTAAGAATATTTTCGTTATGTGTGGCCGATGTGTTTTTCGGTTTAATTATAAAGTTCAAGTTCATATTAAAATTCATAATTCTAATATAAAAGACAATATCGTGATGGATCAGTTTCGATTAATGTATTAGAATCGGGTGTATTGATAACCCTTTTCCCTTACCAAATAATATTGTGTAAAGCTTCTATATGAAATATATACATATATACGGTAAACAATTAACTAACGTACAATATATTTAACTATATGTATATAAGACAGTTATAGAAAGAGACGTGTCTCTTCTATTTATAAGAAGTGACTTTTCTAGTATCCTATCAGTACTCTCTCAATCAGTTGCAAAGTTCTAATCTCTCAAATACTAATCTCACTTAAACTGTAAAATAGTTATGATTGAAGATGATAAGAAGGCACACAAACGTACCTGATGATCGAAATCTTGACGACAACGAGAAAGAAATCATGATCCACTTATTTAACATCCTTGACTCCAACAACAACCTCTTTCTTCATCTTAGAGAGCTTTGGATGACCTCGGATCCAATCTCTGTCTTAAATAGAATTTTTTTTTTTGTTAACGATTTTCAATTTAAGTGCAAAAAAAAGAAAAGTTACAGGATGCAGCCAATTGTTCTTAAGGCCTAAACACGTAATTAGAACCTAGTCTAATACATTCTACCAAAGAAACACGTAAATAAAATAGAACTTACTTTGTCAGAAGTATGAAAACACTGATTTTGATAAAATTATGATATAATTCAATCGTATGACCACTAACAAAGCTTGTTCATTAGTTCCAAATGTTTAAAGTTCCTTTCGAAAATCATCTCAGTACCAGTCGCATCAGATCGCAGAAATAGATAAGAATCCATCACTATCTTAGAGTTCTATAAGAAAGTCAGGACTTAACAGAAGAAGATTGCAACTTCTATTGGATCAGTGGCTTTGAACACTTTCGAATTATATTGGCGAATAACTCAGAGATGAAACTTACAAAACGAATCCATGATTCCCGTTCAATGCATCGAGGAACTCTTTCCATTTCACAGCAACCAAATACCAAATCAAGCATTTAAAACATAAAGAAACACCGAATCACACACATCTGGAAAGAAAAGATCGGAAGAGAAACCTTTTTCTCGATGAGTTTGGTGAAGAAACGCTCGGTTTGGGCAACAGTGACATCGCCACGGTAATCACGCTAAACCAGAACACGACCCTCAATATTGAGCAGAATTAGCGTAGAGATTTCTTTCAGATTCGTAAGAAATAGTAAACAGCCTCCTGAAATCGCCCGGCATATTGTCTGGCAAATCCGTTTTGAAGAATAAGAGCCTTAAAACATAACCCCAAAAATAGATTTGAATAAATATTTTAAATTTTTTTGAAAAAGGATAACATTACTAAGTTAACCTTAATGAATTCTTAATATTACACTCTAAAATCTGGGTCAAACCTATTCGTTATGGATCCATCCATCAGCAATTGGATCCAATGTTTTGCCATTCTCCTTATCACGACAAAACTTGGACAATTCAAAAAAAATTTCAAACACTTTTCTCTGAAAATCGAAACTAACACTTTAAAAGAAAATCTTCGAAGAACCCTCTTCTTCTCTTGTTTCGATTCGCCGAGTTTGAACACTAATTTGTCATTCTCAAAACTTTTGTGCAATAAAGTGAGGTTAACCTAAGTCGTTGGACTATGAAGAGGAGAAAGAGAACTCCGGTTCGTGAAGAAGAAACTCTGGTGGTCGGTGATGGGACCGGTGGAGAGACTGGAGAAGGAAATCCTGAAGAAACGGAAACTCCCGTGGTTAATGGTGTGACCGGTGGAGAAAGAGTAGAGGAAGACGGAGAAGAGAATGAAGGAGATGAAGATAAGTCCGAAGAAGAAGAAGAGGCAGATGACGCTGACCGAAGCGGATGATGAGGACATGGATGCTGTGGATAAACTGGTTGTACCTGATGTGCCTCAAGGAGCCATTACTAGGAGCCGTGCCAAAGCCTTGAAGAACAAATTCAATGCATTTGTGTAATCCTACATAGAAGACATAGTTGGTGGACCTGAAGACACATATTCAGATGCCATAGTAGAAGAGGGTGTTTGGACACTGCTCAGCCGTGGAAATGATACTCCCGGCGTCTTCACCATTTCCATGAGGTGAGGACACTTTGAAGACCTTGAATGGACTTGTACTCTTTCCTACCCTAGGTTTTTCCCACTGGGTTTACTAGGAAGGTTTTAATGAGGCAGCTAAGTTTAGGGCATTCTACTTACTCCAATCAGTTCCACAACTTAGAAACATAATGATAAGCTGTGAAACTGAAGGTAGGATTTTATCCCAAAAGACAACTATCTTATGAGTCTTTTATTGCATTTTGCTGAGTTTGTTTTAGTTTCTTTTTACTTGTAAGTTGTTGGGCTGGACTTGTGCAAAAGCCATATGGTTGTTTTATGTTTATGGACCTTGGGCTATTGTGTGTAAAGCCCAAGTCTCTTATTATAAATCCTTGTAAGTCTCCAGCAAAGAGGAATACAATGAACTTTTACCAAAATGCTTCTAGCACTTATCCTAGAGATTAGGGTTTTCTCTCTTCAGCCTTGAAGCCTAGCTCGGCCTGAGGAGATCTCGAGTTGTATCAAGGGCTTCCACTCCCCTTGTGGTACTCATCGCTTCACCATCATCCACCGGAAGAGCTCAGCTGAGCCTCTCGCCACTCTTCCCCACCCCGCAGCTGAATCAAGAAGTGCACCTTGGAATCCAAGGTTCATATCAGCGGATAAGGTGTAGATGAAGACAGAGAAGAGAGTGAAGGAGATGGAGAAGAGACGACTGACGAAAGTGATGAAGAAGAGACGGCTGACAGAAGTGAAGAAGAAGAGACTGCTGATGGAATTGTAGAAGAAAGAGTAGATGAAGACGGAGAAGAAAGTGAAGGAGATAAAGAGAAAGATGATGAAAGTGAGGGACATAACGAAGAAGAAGATGACCCAAGGGTATGCGGTTGATTCCTTCTATGTTTTAGTAATTTCAATCTACGATGGTATGAAATGGTTAGTAGTTGGATTGAAATTGATATTAAGATGATGAAGGAAGTTTCAGATGAAGTAATATTGTGTTACTGTGTTCGTAATGATGGGTTTAACTAAGTAGTTTTACTGAGTTTTCTTTTCATTGCAGAATAGACAAGAGAACACAGCTGAGGAAGATGGTATGTGTGCACACCTACCTGACAGAATGTGGTTTGAGCCATCGCTGTACAAGAATAAGACCAAGTTATCGACGCGGTGCTATATCCGACATACGCTGGAATTGTTCAATGCTTTGAGACATCAGCTCACAACTTATGAGATGAAATGGTTCAACAACCATCCGCAGTTCAAGCACATCTTCTATATACCGATAAGTAGAACTCACATGTTAATGGGTATGTGGATACTCATTCTACGAACTGTAAAAAGCAAGACTAGAAAGGAGGCTTGGTTCATAGTCAATGGTACGTCGGTCCGATACAGCCTGAGGGAACACACATTAATATTCAGGCTTAAGTGCAAACACTATCAAAGCCCGGATTACAAAAGAACTGTCGGGAGTGACAGGTTTTGGAAGAAGCCCTTTAGAGGTCTCAAAGCCATAAGATTGACGGACATCAAAAGAGCATTAGAGAGAATGGTACCTAACCGTACGGATGCACGTCTGAAGATGCTTCTCTTGTATTTTATTTTCAGTGTGCTTGACGCTCCGACGAAGACATGAAGTGATGCGACGTGTGTGAAGCCATTCGTGTTGAGGGGTGTGGATGATCTAGCATTTTGCCGAGACTTTCCTTGGGGAAAATGGACCTTTGAGCACGTGTTAGGTGAGATAGATCATACGGTTAGGCATTTTAATGGGACAGTTACAAATACTGTATGGTCCATTCCCAGTTTTGTTATTCCTCTGGAGGTTAATGCAGAACACGACCGGCGTACCATTGACAACAGAGAAAAACAAATCTCAGAGATAGAAATCGTAAGCAGCCTCCAAAAATTTAAAGATGCAGAGAAAATGTCAGGGATAATTTGGTCATTTGTATACGTAAGGCGTAATTTTGAAAATGTATAAAAGGTAAGAGTAATTTTGAAAATATCAAGGTTAAAATAATTGAAATTATACCAAACATATTGCTCAAATAAATAACAAAACATAAATTAAAAAATTATTTTAAATAAAACTTTAATTTTGCTAATGCTGTTATTAAATCATAAATGAAGTAGAATCATTAGAACAAACCTTTTATTTTTAGAGAAATTTCATTTTGAAGGAAAAAATAGAAACAACCATTGGACATGCTATCAACTTAGGAAGAACCCGAGGGAACTCGACGTCGGGCACATACATGTTACTAGATCATGTACCAGCTACCGCAAATAATATGGTTGGAAATTCTGCATACACCAAACACAATCTAGCTAAGGAAAAAGGGTAATAAATAATCACCATTCTGCTTAAATATTATTAAAATCAAGAGAAGAAAAATATATATACTCCTGGATCATCATCATACAGCAATCTTTGAATCATATTTAGATGTGCCATATACCATTGACAACCATCAAGCCAAAGAAGCATAATTAGAACCAATTATAAACTTAAGAAAATATCCAATACTCAAATTAATGACCAATAAAGATAATTGTTGTTTATGCATGCTACAATGATGAGACGTCAATTCTAATATTCCAAGAAAGTAAAGAAAAGACATTTTTTAATGTTTTTAAACCTATATATTAGACTATAATGTTACGAGCCATTGAAGCTTTTTTGAACATTAATCTTGTTCAAAAGAATCAAATAAGTGAGCTATATATCTAACATATAGTTAAGCAGAGAAGGTAATCTAAACTTGAAGAGAGCAAATCAAAGGTAGATTTTGTTGAGATAAACTTAAAAACCAAAGTTTGAAAAGCAAGCTAAGAGATAAATAAGGTTAAGTTGTTATAGTTTAGGAGTTATCTAAACTAAATGTGTTTCTTATTAGGAGTATGATTAATTTTATTTATATAAAAAGATGTCAAAATTGTGGCATAACTTGTGAGATTAAAGAGATTGAGAGTTTAGGTTTTGAACAATTTTTCTAAGCTAATAAAAAAGAGTTATTTCTTTATAATCTTTGATTTCATCGAATTACTTTCTTAAGTCCAACAATTGGTATCAGAGCGAAGAAAGTAAGAGGGATCGATTAAGAAAGAGTCTTAATCACGAGACAAATCATGGGAGATAACAAAGCTATAGTAGCCGCGGAGAAGAACAAAGGCGGAGGAGGCTCTACCTCTATAGTATGTCCGATGTTAACCGCAACTAACTATATTGTTTGGGCCATGAGGATGAAGGGATGTCTCAATGTACATAAGCTGTGGGAGGTAATTGAGACAGAAATTAATGATAAAAAGAAGAATAACATGGCTATGGCACTCTTATTCCAATCGATACCGTAAGATTTTATTCAACAGTTGATGTATGTTGAATCACAAAATCAAACAAGGGATTCTAGTGAAGGATCGAGAGGAAGAGGAAGAGGAGGACGTGGTCGTGGAAGGGGACGAGGTCGAGGTAATGGATACTTCGATTTTTCTAAAGTAATTTGTTACATGCGATAAATACGGACACTTTGCGTTTAAGTGTCCGGATAGGTTACTAAAGTTACAAGAAGGTCAAGAGGATAAGAGCACTTTTGACACACAAGAAGCGGATGATCTTCTTGTGCATGAGGTGATCTTCTTGAATGAAGAAAATTGCTTGCCAAGCAAGTTTGAGACAAATACCAAAAAGGAGAATATTTGGTATCTTGATAATGAAGCAAGTAACCACATGACGGGAGATAAGTGTTACTTCACAAAGATTGATGAGTCTATTACTGGAAAGGGAAAAGGATCGATCTCTATTCTTGACCAAAACGGAGGAGTGAAGGTGATTACCGATGTCTACTTTATTCTGGATTTAAGGAGTAATATCATTAGTCTTGGACAAGCAACGGAATGCGGATGTGAAATAAGGATGAAAGGTGATTATTTGACAATATATGATCAAGAAGGGAAAATTATTGTCAAGGCAAAGAGATCACAAAATCGTTTGTATAAGGTGCAATTACAAACAAAGGATACCACTTGTCTTTATTTAGCAAAAATCTCGGATTCTAGTCGTTGGCAAGCAAGGCTTGTGTGCAAAGGAAGTGAGGATAAGGTCGATAAACTAACAAAGACACTAGGAAGATTGAAGTTCAAAGAAATGAGAGATTTCATTAGAGTTCAAAATGTGTCAAAAGAAGAGTTCAAGCTTAAGGGGAAGAATGTTGAGATAAGCTTGAAGACCAAAGCTTGAGGAGTAAGCTAAGAGATAGATAAAGTTAAGTTGCTATACTTTACGAGTTATCTAAACTAAATGTGTTTCCTATTAGAAATATGATTAATCTTATCTATATAAGAAGATGTCAAAGTTGTGGCATAACTTGTAAAATTAAAGAGATTGAGAGTTTAAGTTTTGAGCTATTTTCCTAAGCAAGAACAGTTAATATTTTATAATATTTGATTTCATTGAATTATTTTCTTTAGTATTTACATTTGTGAATAATAGAGGTATTTGTACTAAAAGTCAATACAGATCAAATACGCGTGCCAATAACGTGGCTAAAAAGTTTGTCTGCAAGCACTCACATTATGTAAGTTATTTTCTAACTTTTAGCTTTTAAATTACAATAACTTATTTGATGTATGCTAAATTATATTATATATATATATATATATATATATATAAATTCAATATTGATGAGGTTGAATATCTCACTGATGTTGACGATGATGAGGTTCTAGCAATCGTGAGACAACAATCCATCGTTGGGATACTGTAGAACACTGGTTATGATTTTACCAATCCTCGATCTGTAAGTTGCATTGGACTTTTAAGATAAAATCTAAACAATTTTTATTTTATTTTATAAATTAATCATTATTTAAAATTTTCTAGAGAATTTATAGGTTTCCGACTAAACATGTGAATCATTCTTTCCATCAAGTCATGACAGTTGGATATAAGTTTGATTCTAAAAGCAAACCATATTGATCATTCAAAGTTCTAATGGGAAAATAGAGGATTTCGACATGTATATCTTCAAAACGGGAAGCAAGCGGTAAAAGATCAGAATTTCATGCAGTAACATATCCTAAGAAACGTGGCTATCCAAGAAAGTGAGTTGAAAACTTGATTAGCATTTTGTTAAGGGTAAGAATTTCAGATCTTTATAATAAAATCTACAAGATTATCTAACTTATTTAGGTTTTAGGGGTTTTAGTACTTTCCGTCAGTTTTGTTTCGTTTCTGATATACTTCAAGTCGTGTGTTTGCAATCCTACCCTTCTAATTAACTCAGATGAAAAAAATGACCTCTTAATTTTAGTTTTGGATAATCTCTTACAGTTTTATTGGAAAAGAAAATTTTACCAAACTTTGGCTGTAATTGGTGTTAGTGGAATTTGTGGAATCTTGAGGAATGTAGCTTAATTTTATTTGATGTTACCAGTTAAGTTACTTGAGGAATTACGAAGAATATGCTTTTACTTTTTGTTTCTACATTTTTAATTACTTTTCTTTTTTTGTTGTTTTACTATTTGTTTCTTATATGCATCCAAATTAATTAATATTTGGTATATATGTATTCCAGTTTTACATCTGTTTTTCCATTTGTATATTTTTGTTGGTTATATTTGCACGAAAAAAGAAAATCATTACTTGGGTTGTAAAATTTTATTAGGTTTTTGAGAAAAAACAAGATTTTGATTTTGGTTATATTTGATATAGTGACATGACTTCACGTAATCTTATAGTATTACCTAAAATCTGAATTTAAGTCCGATTCGACAAAAAAAAGAATCAAACCAAACCAAATCTAACAAAATATCCAAGCGAGTCCTAAATCCTGAAAGTTCGGCTACCCGAATTGAGAACCGAATAAATACCCAAAAATTATTTAAAATTTATTATTTATATATAAACTCTTGATTATCTAAATACTCTAAAAATAATTATATATCTATATCTATAAATCAATTTTAATCAAAATAACAAAAAATATTAATTATTTAAATATAATAATTTCATATATAAATAATTATTATTAGATATATAATTATATTTTAAATATATTAAATATACATTAGATTTTCAATATGGTCTAGGTTTAACTTGGACCCTTAATGTTTAGATTTTTGATCAATAATAGGTAAATATATGCAAATGATTCGAGATTAAATCAAACAATAATTCTGTTATAACTTTTGTTATTAGTTACTAATATATATACATATAGATCAAATAGAATTTTTGGACAGATTTTAGCTACGAATTGGATTTTATCGATCAAATTATTAAATTTTTTTTACCGGATTCCACATTCAGCTGAATTGAATTCTGCAAAATTCCACATAAAAATAAAAAAATATTCCGCCAAATTGCACATTCAGTACAATTCTGCATTTACCATTTACACTCTTATTTCTTCTACAACTTTTCGATTCATCTCAAATGTCAGCTTTCTTGTTAAAAAATTAAATATTAAATTTTTGCATAAAGAACCAAGTAAGACATTTTAGAAAAAAGTTTTGTTACATATGTTTAGGGGCTAGAGGGGATTATTTTAAATATATATATATATATATATATATATAATTGCATCAGCTGGAATAAATATTATTTTAAAAAAATTTGAAGAAAAACAAAAAACAGAATAAATTTTTTCATTTTGAAATAAACTTCGTTTTTCCTATAATACTGCAATTTACAAAATAATTGAAAAGAAAAGTGCTGACAAATATGTACTATCACATCAGTATTCTGTAGCTGAGCAAGAGGTTGTACAGTCTCGAAAACAGAATTTGTTGGTAAATTAGATGGAAAATATACTTAGGCTTAAACTGTGATTTTTAAAATATTTTTTTCAATAATTAGATTGACAAGGTCTAAAATCCATTCTTATAATCTTTTTTTTAAAATTATCATAATACAGTGGGTAAAAATCGAACTTTGGTGTCAAGTCATTAGCTAGATCATCTTAACCACTAAACTGAGAGCAACTCTACGATTTTAAAAAACTTTTGATAAGTCATTTTAATCTATTATTTTTAACACTTTTTCACTTAATACGACATCACTTCCCTTTTTTTGTTTAAATGTTTTGCATTAATGAAATAGAGTTACAGATGAAGACACTAAGCATTACGGAGACACTACACCAAAAAAGAAAAGAAATAAAAAGAAGGCCAGCCCATCACTATATTGAACTTAAATTACAGTTCCTTCCCATCACTATAAGGAAATAAAATCACCACATTAAAGAAATGCAACATTTTTCGAGGGTTAATAGTCTTTTTAATCCCAATGCTCAAATAAGACAAAAATTCACTTTTTTGTTTTTTTTAATAATAAGGAATGATACTGACAAAATTCTTTCAAATAAAAGAGACCAATTTAAATCGCAATATGGAAATATGAATTTGAAATAAATATTCATGGTGTTAATAGAAAGACCAATCAAAATTTCATTTTTTAAATAACTTTTGCATTCCACAAATCATTGATATATGTTATAAATGAGAATATTTTATTCTTACGGAGCTTAAAATTTGGCATGTACAAATAATTTATGATGAGTTACGTAGTTGTTTCTTAATACAATAAAAAAAGGAAAGCAAAGTTGCTACAACCAAACAAACACATGACAAAGAGCATATATACAAAATCTTTGTAACTCATAAATCATAATAATAACCAAAATCTTATTAAAATAAAATAATATAAATAACCAATATCAAGTATCCATTTGGAGTCCAAACCGATGAGAACCAAACGGAAATAATCAAAAACCAAAAAAATGGACCCGCAATAAATCGAATAATTGAATACCCATGTCTATTCTAGTTTGTATCATCAAAAGTAATTAAATGTTAAATAATAATCATATTTTTGTTTTCTAGTAGACCAAAACGCTTTTTTTGTCATGCAAGTAATCTACATAGTACATTAATATATTATAATGAATATGCCAAGTATGGACACTTTGTTAATATAAAATTCATTTAGTATTAAACACATGATTCAAGTAATATTAGAATCACTTTCTCTCTGGAGTCTGCAAACGATGTGAAGAAGTAGAGAGCCTGGAACACCTGTTTCTTAATTGTCCATTTGCAAAAGAGGTGTAACAACTTGTCGCTGGAGAAGCCATTTCTCCCATCAGACTGTCGAAATGTCACAGAATTGATAGACATATTTCAATCTCTAACCTTTTTGCCTCCACCAGGAATAGCATCGAGTCTGATTGTTCCTTGGACCTGCATATCAATCTGGACTGGAAGGAACAATATAATGTTCAATAACAAAAACAATTCTGATGCAGAAACAGTTTCCAATGCTTTCAAGCTATCATGAAAATGGCAAAATGCTCAGATTCCAGCTCTGGGAAAAGATTTCAAGAACTTAAATCAGTTACCTACTTCGGTGAATAAGTAACAAATTAACTTATTTAAGAATGCATCATGGAGTAGCTCTTGTCTAGGCGCATGTATCGGCTGGTCTTTCCAAAAGTAATCTGGTGCAATCATCGCTGAAGCTTTTTCAACGCACTCTAATATGCATCATATTTAGATAGACTTTCATGCATATTTTGATTCTTTTTCATCACTTAAAAATTGCATTAATTCATTTTAGTATAGGTTTTTATTTTATTTTTGCTTAAATCCTAGAAGTTCTAGTTGCATATTTTGCATTTCTTGAGTTATTTCAGGTGATTTGGAGATACCTATAAGGATTTGGAATTTGGAGGTGGATGAAGAAGTCTAAAGACGGAGTAAAGATGTATTGGATTGAGGAAAAAGACCCTCTCGACCAAATTATCGGTCTCCTGGTCGATAATGAGGTTGACACTTCTGCACAGACGCGTGAAGAATCTCTCTGGTCAAAACTGTCGACCTCCTGGTCGATACTTAGGTTGACAACAACAACAAACGCACTTGTCTTCATTTTATCCGACCCAGTTTGTCCCAAATCATTCCGGTTCCATTTTTAAACTAAAAAACCCTATTGTTTAAGGGTTTAGAATATGTCTTCATTTTATCTTGATGAGTTTAAAAGGCTCTGTAACCTAACTAAGATCAACAAGGTAAGTGATGATGCATAAAAGCTGTAGTTGCTCCCTTTCTCTCTTGGTGACAAAGCACATGTCTTGGAGAAGCATTTACCTCAAGGTTCTATCAATTCATGGGATGCGTGGAAAAAAGCTTTGCTTGCTAAGTTTTTCTCCAATTCCAGGACTGCAAAGCTCTGTAATGAGATTTCTAGTTTTGTGCAAAAGAATTTGGAATTATTCTCTGAATCTTGGAAGCGGTTCAAAACCTACCAATCTCAGTGTCCTCATCATGGCTTCAACACTGAGTCATTGCTCAGCACACTCTACCGCGGTGTTCTCCTCAAGATCCGCATGCTATTAGATACAATTAGCAATCGTAATTTCATGGACAAGGATGTTGATGATAGTTGGAAATTAGTGGAGAACCTTGCACAAGCTGATGTACAATATAGTGAGGATTATGACAGATGTTGAGATGTACATCTGAATTTGATGTACTGAGCAGAAAAGATCTTAAGGCTTTGCATGACAAAATGGACAAGCTACTCTTGGTACATCAAAAACAAGTCCACTTTGTGGGTGAAGATGAACATGTTCATGTTCATGAAGAGGAAGATGATCTGGTTGAAGAGGTTAGTTTGTTCAAAATCAATGCGGAGGTTACAAGCAATATAACAACTACAAGCAGAACATCAATCTCTCATACAAGAATACCAATGTTGCTAACCCCCAAGACCAAGTCTACCCACCCAAACCCCAACCGGTTAGGACCAAAGCTTATGTGCCTAAGCTATAATACCACCAGATTTTTCAGCCAGTTCAAACCGTACCACCTGGGTATGAAGCACAATCTGAGCCGCCTACTCAACAAACTCCATAGGTTATGGATTTGCTCTAATAGATTCTCAAGGGTCGGAAATAGTGTTACTGAATTGACAAAGAAGTTTGCTGAAGTGCACGCAAAGATTGATGCTTCTCATAATGATCTCAATTGCAAATTTGAGATATTGAATGTCATGCTTAAGTATGTAGAGAGTCAACAAGCCTTATCTTCTAGTGTGAAGACAATTGGAAAACTTCTTAGAAAATCAAAACAAAATCCCAAGGAATATCATACCAATGCCATCACTTTAAGAAGTGGATGTGAGTTGTTTATTCGTGAAAAGAATGCTAAGGATGTTGAGAACAGTATTATTCAGGAAGGGGAGGATCACCACACCGCTGAAAAGCCTAAAATAACAACTTCTAATGGTCAGCTCGGCCTTCCACTTGACATCTCATATCGAGTTGAACCTTCTCCTGCACCAAAACTTGTTATTTTAGAGGAGAAGAACAAACCATTCGTTCTTCCACCTTAGAAACCTCAATTGCCTTTTCCCCAAAAGTTCAAGAAGGATATACCAGAGAAGTATAAAGCTCTTTTCAATAAGCAAATGAAGGATATAGAGGTGAAGATTCCTATCTTAGACGCTTTCATGTTGATACCTCCTTACCAGAAGTTTCTGAAAGATGCAGTTAAAGAGAGAACTCAAGAAGTTGAGGGTATGGTATGCTTACTCATGAGGTTAGTGCCATTATCCAAAAAAAGTGGTGCCAAAGAAGCTTGATGATCCTTGCACCTTTACAATCCCTTGCTCACTATGTCATTTATCCTTCAATAAAAGCCTATGCGATCTTGGTGCATCTATCAGTCTTATGCCACTTTTTGTTGCATAAAGGTTGGACTTCAATAAGTACAAGTCTTGCAAAATCTCATTAGTCTTGGCTAATAGGTCTGTAAGGGTTCCTCATGGTATTTTAGAGGATCTACCTGTCATGGTTAAAGGTGTGGAAATACCAATCGATTTTGTGGTTTTAGAAATTGATGAAAAGCCTAAGGATCCACTACTCTTTGGAAGGCCTTTCTTAGCTACTGTTGGTGCAGTAATTGATGTTCAAAAAGGTGAAATTGAGCTTAACTTGGGGAAAGACTTCAAAATGAAGTTTAACATTAATAATGTAATAAAGAAGCCAACCATTGAGGGTCAGGTGTTCTTGATTCAAGAGATGGATGCTCTAGTTGATGAGTTACTAGAGGAGTTGGCACCAGAAGATCAATTGCAAGCTGCTTTGACAAAGCCAGGTGTTGACGGGTATTTGAGTAAGGAAGCTGAGTGTTATGGAAAGTTCCTTGACTCCCACGGGGCTATGAATGGATCAATTGAATTCGAAGATCTTGTCAAAACTGAAGTCACATCAGCAATTGAGGAAAGTTCAACCTCAACGAGCTAAGAACTGACAGTTTTCAGACCAATCTCGACCTCCCAAGGCGAGTCAGGGACCGAGTTGACCAATGTTCCGGTCTCAGACGACTGGTCCAAACTTAAGGCACCTAAAGTGGATTTAAAACTACTTCCTAGTGGGCTAAGGTACGCTTTCTTGGGTCCTAACTCTACTTATCTTGTGATTGTCAATGATGCTTGATGCTTTGAATGATGATGAGTTGAACATGTTATTGATTGAGTTGAAAAGGTTTAGAAAGGGTATAGGATATTCTTTGGATGACAATAAAGGCATATTACCTAGTCTCTGTACCCATATGTTTCACCTTGAAAACGAATCTAACTCTCATATAGAACCCCAAAAGATATTGAATCCAAATCTTAAATAGGTAGTTAAAAGGAAATCCTTAAATTGCTTGATATTGATGTGATCTATCCAATCTCTGATAATAGGTGAGTTTCACATGTTCATTGTGTGCTTAAAAAGGGAGGAATGACAGTTGTTAGTAATGAGAAGAACGAATTGATTATCACTAGGACCATGACTGGACATAGAATGTGTATTGATTATAGGAGGCTTAACTCTGCATCTAAAAAGGATCATTTTCCATTACCTTTCATTGATCGAATGGTAGAGAGGCTAGCTAATTACTCCTATTATTGCTTTCTTGATGGGTATAGTAGATTCTTTCAGATCCGTATACACCCAAACGATCAAGAAAAAACCACCTCTACTTCCCCTACGGCACATTCGCATATAGAAGGATGTTTTTCGGCTTGTGTAATGCACCCACTACTTTCCAACGCTGCATATTCTCTATATTTTCAGACCTGATTGAGGAGATGGTCGAGGTCTTCATGGACGATTTTTCCGTCAAAAGCTATTCCTTCTTCTCTTGGTTGCAAATCTATGCAAGGTTCGTAGCAGGTGTGTGGAGACTAACCTTGTGCTAAACTGGGAGAATGCCACTTTGTGATGAAAAAGGGATCGTTTTAGGTCACAAGATATTTGAAAGGGGAATGGAAGTTGATCAAGCTAAAATCGAAGGTATGGTACAATTGCAGCCCTTAATAACATTATTTTTACTAGGATTTATGCTCAAATATCCTATCATACAATCATGTCATACAATCATGTTAGTGTGATGCTAACAATCGGAACTATAATGATCAACTTAATCCAAGCCAATATTCAGTTCAAAGGTTGTCACGAAACCAGAACAAAAGAAATAGAAACATAAACATCAATTGTTTCTGATGGTAATTCGAGTCTCACAACTAACTTCTGTATTTCATAATAACTCTCAGCAGAATTTTTATATGCTGGCAGATACTCCTTAAACGCATCCACTAATTGGTTCATACTTCTCTCGATTATATTTTCTTTACTTTTAATAGATATCAACCTAGATGCTAATGACAATTTAGATAGACCTTCGCTACATCCCTTATAGATAGGTTGATTGCAGCATCAAGCATATAATAACATTGTTTCGCTTCAGCATTAGGTTCTTCGATAGTATTTTCTTTACCAACTAGAATAGATCTATGATATGCATCCGTAACTATATCATGATACCTATTACCTTGAAGATGCTCATAATTTTCAAACATATTTTTGCCATAATTACAATCAGCATTATCACTAGGTTGATCATCACCACAAGCACCCATACTGCTACTCCCAGCACCGAGACTATACCCCTCTTCATGTGAAAACCACACATAATAGTTCAGAGTAAATCCTCTATTATATACATGCTGTTTCACCATATCAACATTCAAATATTTGGTGTTCACCATAGCAATACTGCGACGTTGTTGCGATGTTGGATAATACGTCGCAAGGACATTGTAAATACGTTGCAAATTTGCAACATTTTATTGCTATTGCAAAATGATGTCGCAAATAGATTGTTTTCTTGTAGTGGAACAATCAGTAAATTAATGTAAACAACTCAGCATGTGAAAGTAAACGAAGAACAGAAACAAAACGATAAGCGATAAATGGAAAGAAGGGTTCAGGAGGATTCAGATCAATGATAAATGCTACACTAGGGACTTCCAGCTAACTTAACAACCTATTTGGAATGATCTCTAGGCAATAGATCAACGACAACACAGCCACTCCCATGGAAAATGAACTTAGCATGGCAGGGATCGGACCTAACTCCCATTTGTGGAATCTTAGCAAGCTGACATTAAGATTCAACCTATTCTAGCCAATATACTCTCTACACAACCAATCCTTTGGGATAGACAAGCATATCTCAGATTTTGGTTCACATTTAATCGAACACTTTGCGGGTGAGATAAGCTAAGATCACATTTCAAGTGATCAAGGAGAAATCAGCATTAAACACACCAAATCTAAATAGATCCTAACATGAAAGAGTTTAAGCAAAGTGGAAACACCATAGCTTTACACTAATCTAGCCATTTTCTCTTAAACCCCTAAAGAAATATACTCACAAATCAACATAATCAACTCAGAAAATGCAATACTAAACATGATTAGGAAGCCTATGGAAAGATAAACAAGAGTGATCAAAGAAGCAAAAGCAAATTCTCAGTGCATTAAACTCAAATCTAGCATCCAAATTTTGGAAATTACAAAGAAAAAGAGAAAAATGATTCAAACTTAGCCAAAAATCAGAAAGAAAAGCGTCCCTAATTTGTGAGCTAAGGAGTATTTATAACCCAAGTACAAAAGGAAACCTAAAAAAGTCAATGTTGAAAAAGTCAGCAGAAAAATTATGCGGAAAGGTGACTCGACCAGATGTTGGCGAGTCCTTAGGCCAAGTCGTGTGCTTTCTTGGGTCTTTCAGGTGACTCGAGTAGGTTTTGATCGAGTCTGGCAATCGAGCTTCCCTTTTGTGTTCGGCAATCCAGCAACTCGGATGCTGCGGGTGGAGTATTCGGGTCGAGTAGATCTCCAGGATGGTTGGTATTCATCAGACTTGACCCATCCGGTTGAGTGCATGGGTGGAGCTCTACCTCTTGTGTTTGAAACTTCCAAACTCGACCAGATGTGGTCGAGTTGGTCAGGTCGAGTTGGATGGATTTCAACACTTGGTCGTTCCTTTGATCGTGTTTAACACTCCCAACTGGTCCATGCTCGTCTCCGAATCGAACAATTTCCAAAATGCTCCAAAAGTCTTCCAAAGTACCTAATGGGAACTCAAATGCAACATGTATGCTATGCAAATGCAAAGTATACAATATGGACCTAAAGTAACTCTAAAATAATGAGAATACTATGAATATGCATGCAAACTAAGGTAAATGGGACTCTAAAACACAGTAAAATACATGCACATCAGCCGTCAAAGACAGTCAAGGTATTAGAAGCTTCTTGGATCATGCTAGGTTCTATAGGAGGTTCATTAAGGTTTTTTCAAAGATTGCAAGACCCTTGACTCGCCTGCTATGCAAGGAGACTGAGTTCAACTCTTATTCTGATTGTCTTGAGGCATTCTTGAAGATTAAGGAAGCCTTGGTTTCTGCACCAGATTGGACTCTACCTTTTGAGATCATGTGTGATGCGAGTGACTACGTAGTGGAGCAGATCTAGGCAAGAGGAAGGATAAGAAGTTGAATGTGATTTATTATGCGATTAGGACACTTGATGAAGCTCAAGTCAAGTATGCAACTACTAAGAAAGAACTCCTTGCAGTAGTCTTTGCATTTGAGAAATTCTGGTCCTATCTAGTTGGTTCCAAGGTGATTGTGCATACAGATCAAGCAACCTTGAAGCACTTAATGAAGAAAAAGGATGCTAAGTCACAGTTGTTGAGGTGGATTCTATTTCTTCAAGAATTTGACATGGAAGTAGTAGACAAGCCAGAGATCGAAAATGGTGTAGCTGATCATCTATCAAGAATAATGATAAAGGACTCAATCCCTATCGACGATTCAATGCCAGAGGAATAGCTCATGACCTTCAAATCAGTGGAGAAATGTTTTCAGATAAAGAACAAGCTCGCTTGAGCTCAATTGCCATGATATGCAGATTTAGTGAATTACTTGGTTGTAGGTAAAGTGCCTAAGAGTTTGGATTCCTATCAGAGGAAGAAATTTTTTAGAGATGTGAACCACTACTTTGTGATGAGCCTTACCTATACAAGAAAGGGCATAATGTGTGTTGTTTAGAAGATGCATTACTGAGGGAGAGGTTTAAGGGATTTTAGAGCATTGCCACAGGTCTGCATATGGTGGCCACTTCGCTACATTCAAGACGGTTCAGAAGGTTCTTTAAGTTGTTTTATAGTGGCCTACTATGTTCAAGGACACTCACGAGTTCATATTCAAATGTGATCCTTGCGAGATAATGGGCAATATCAACAAAAGGAATGAGATGTCTCAAAATATAATTCTGGAAGTTGAAATATTTGACTGTTGGGGAATTGACTTAATGGGAGCATTCAATCCGCCATCTCATGGAAACATCTATATTCTCGTAGCATGGGACTATGTTTCCAAGTGGGTTGAGGCAATAGCATGTCCCACTAATGATGCCAAGTTGGTGTTGAAGCTATTTAAAAGCATCATTTCCCCCAGATTTTGGAGTGCCTAGAGTTATGATAAATGATGGAAGTTCTCACTTCACTAACAAGCTGTTTGAGAATTTGCTGAGGAAGCATGGAGTTAAGGATAAGGTAGCTACACCTTATCATCCACAGACAAGTGGTCAAGTAGAAGTCTCGAACAAGCAGATTAAAGCCATTCTGGCCAGAGTTGTGGGAGTTTCAAAGTGAGTTTAGGCAGTCAAGTTAGATGACACGTTATGGGCTTATAGAAAAGCTTTTAAAACTCCAATGGGAAGAACTCTGTTTCAATTGATGTATGGCAAGTCATGCCACTTGCCGGTTGAGATAGAGTACAAAGCACAGTGGACAACCAAGTTTCTGAACTTTGATTTGAAATCAACTTAGGAAAAGAGGTTCATGGATCTACACGAATTAGAGGAAGCAAGGCTGGAAGCTTATGAAAGTTCAAAAATCTACAAGGAAATAACAAAAGTTTTCCATGATAAGAGGACTGCTCATAAGAAGATCGCAGCTGGTGACAAGTCCTCTTATTCAATTCTAGACTTAAGCTTTTTCTAAGAAAGCTCAAGTCGAGGTGATCTAGTCCATTTCGAGTCAAGGAGGTTTTACCTTATGGAGCCATCACTTTGGTGAACAAAGAGGGATCATATTTTACTATGAACGATCAGAGGGTGAAGCTCTGCATGGCTGATGAAAAAAATTCCAGATAGTACTTTCGTGCATCTTTGTGAACCAACCAGGGCTTAAAAGAATAGAAAAGTCAAGCTTAGTGACTCTAAATAAGCTCCCTTGGGAGGAAGCCTCATTGTATCCTTGTAAATAATCTAATTTAGCTTTTTAGGATTCATTCTTTTGTTTATTTTGTCTTTAATATTGATTTTCAGGAGATGAGTGCTGTGGTTGATTTCAGTAGTTTTGGCAGCAACAGTGGAGAGTTAACCATCAAGCTGGCGATTACCCGTACTTTTCATTAACCATCACATGTGCCCAAAACTATGTCGTGGGGACCCATATGTTTTCTCTTTTGAGTCACACATGACTCATTCTCACAAAAATCGGTTGATAGTCTCCACTCCATTATTACATACCTGACACTGGTTACTCGAGCATATACCTCTTGTTTGCAAATGTTTCCTTACAGCCAAAGCACCCCCCAAAGCCTTCCACATGAAGTGGTGTATTTTGGTGTGGTCTTGAATTTCCATAACTTCTCCCAAAGCTATTTTTCAAGAGGTGGTAAGGATTGTTGTACTAGAGTTATTAGTTGCTCTGTGAGATTATATCCGCTCCTAATACTGTAGACACCATTTGTACACATACTCTATTTGTAACAATCCTCCTTATTTTGTAATAGTTTCATTCTAGAGTCTAGGAGGCAAATCTTGTTCTGAAAACAATCTTCTAATTTTATCTTTATCTCATTCATTTAAATCGTTTCTCCATAGGTCTGATACTAGTAACTCTAGATTAGAGTCTTGCTCTTTAGGGATTGGAATATTTGGGGATTCATCATGGATCTACTTATCCTTCCACACTTTGGTTGTTCTACCATTTCCTGGTTTGCGTGGGAGTCCATGTTGGAGGAGCTCTTTGCCAAATTGAACATTGCACCAACCGAAATACGGTTGTGATCCAATCTTACTTTCTAAGGAATTTTTGCTAAAATATCTCTCTTTAAGTACCCTACTAAGTAAAGATTGTGGTCTATTAATAGTCCTCCAAGCTTGTTACCTAAGAGAGCTTGACTGAACCTTCCAATGTCCTTAAAACCCATACCACCTTCATTCTTACTCTTACATAATTTTTTCCATGAAACCCATGCGATCTTCTTCTTGTTTGTTCTACTACTCCACGGATATTCTCTCATTGCAGAAGTTATTTTCTTGCATGTATCGACTGGTAATTTGAAGCATTGTATCGCATACACCGCAAGTGATTTTCCAAACTAGCCATGCATCTTCGATCTAAGCCTCTCATGAATTAAATTAAGAATTTTTTTTTGGATAATGTAAAGCATTCCGGGAAACCGAGATACATACCTTCTCCTTTCCAGCAAACCTTTGTCTTTGGGTTGACTTTTTCTCTGAAAAACACATGGCATTTTTGATAGTTGATAGTCTGATCTGATGCATCTTCGTAACTCATTAGAAAAGTTTTGATCTCACGGGTCTCTTCCAAGTTTGTCTGACATAGAAGGAGACTATCGTTTGAAAAAAGAAGGTGATGAAATGATGGACTGGATGGTGCTACTTTAAGTCCTGATAGCTTACCTTCTTCTTCCAATTAGTTGTATCATAATTTAGCAAAACAATTTTTAATACTATTGATTTATTATTACATGTCAAGCATTTCGTAATGACTACTATAATTTAATAATTTAACAATATTTAAAAAATGTGCCATCAAGACAAAGTATCGGCCTACATGACGTAGTGGATGATGTAGTCTTCTACATCTCTCACGTTCATCTTTTTTCTTCCTTCCAAGTAAGTTTCCTTCTGCATCATCTCCGACGCTCATTTTTGAACATTTATAATGTTTACAATTTTTATACCTATATATAAAAATCCTTTCTGTTTTTTTTTTTGGACCTAGATATTGTGCTAATGTTTGTTAATGAAATAATCAAATAACTAGGGAAAGAAGGTTTATGTTTTTATTCAGCTAAATGACTTTCTACGACACTATAAATTTGGTTAGGTAGATCTTTACACCTAGAGGTAAAGATTTTTTTATAGCATATATGTCTCATAGAAAAACAATAACGTAAAAACATATTATGTGACATAATTTACTAAAAATTTTGTGTGACAAAACTAAACAGAACTTTATAACGTATGTAACCATGTAATTGGAAATATAAGAGGCATCAAAAAAGCATAAAGTTACTATAGTGCAAATGATAATGATTCTAATGATTTGGTGAACTAGACAATATTGAAGAAATCAAATATTCTTCGAGAGAGAATTTAGAATGGATAAACTTGAAAATTAAGTTTATAAACTTGAAAATTATGTTTATAAACTTGAAAATTATGTTTATAAACTTGAAAATTATGTTTATAAACTTGAAAATTATGTGTGGGTTGAAATTGAGCCATCAAAACTTAATTCATCAAATTGAGAGATTATAGCTTCAACTTTTTTACATGCAAAATTTTTAAAAGATTGAGTGTATGTTTTATGCAAACATGTATAAGCAAAAATTGTCATAATAAGTTAATTTTTTAATAGTTATATTATCAGAAATGTCAACAAATGGTGGTTATCAGGAGGATGAAAGCAACAAAGATAACCACCGTACGTTTAGTGTAAGTCATATATATATATATATATATATATTTTATTGAAATATTAAATTTATTGATCAACAAAAAAGTTTATGTACAAGTCGTAAAAAATTAACAGATTTATAAAGGAACCTGTTATAAAGAATAACAAACAATCAATTGATTTCAAACCAACGCCTCCTTAAACCTTCAAATTTATGAGTACCCGAGTAGTTGAGGGAAGAGATGTGATTCCTTATCTGCTAATCAATATGGTGTTGGAGATAGGATACTGGTTTGGAAGCTGCACCATGAATCCTCTCATTTCTCTCACGCCAAATGCTATAAATTGTAGCCTGAAAAACAAGCTTTAGTAATACCCCATCAAGGCGAGATCCAGTAAAACCAACAATGTAGGCTAAAGTATCCATCCAATCCGGAGTGAGCTTCAGAGCAATAAGCTTTGTACAAAGCTCATTCCAAATCGTGAATGAATATTGGCAAGCAAAACAAAGATGATCAGGAGTTTCATCCTTCTCGCCACTGAGGACACAATCTTGTGTCCGACCCCATGTCCGCATACGAGAGCCTGTTGCAAGTTTGTCCTTCACAACTAGCCATGAGATAAAAGAGAAACAAGGAACTCCCTGAGTAAACCAAACAACTCGGCTCCAAGAAACCTTTGGCTTTGTAGTTCTGATATGCTCCCACATTTTGGTGTCGGAGAAACAATTGGCGAAAACTCCATCAGGTTGTCGCTATAAAACCACATCCTTGTCCAAATTGGCAATAGTGAGCGAGTCCCAAATTTGGCTAATAAGAGTTGAGTACTGCCTACAGCTCTGAGCTCATTGGTTCCAAGAGATATCTGAAATAACATCTGCCCTTTGGCTGTCCTCAAGATTCCAAAATATCTTATCCCTTGCAGCCCTGTTATATCTAGAATCCTGCCCAAAGGGAGCCAATTGTCGTGTCAAAAGAAAGTGTTTCGACCATCTCCCAGCTGCACACGTGTAAAAAAGAAAACCAAATGACGAAGTTTAAGAGTTTTCTTCCAAATCCAAGACCCCTTTACCCCCTCTTTAGCATCCCAAAATGAACTGTACTTGAGTAGACAATGTTTGGTTCAGTGAATCCAAAGAGAATAGTGTGCAGTGACTAACCTCATAATAAGTTTTAGTGTAAGAACCCGAGATGTTTCCTTTAGGAGTCGTAGTCCAAGACCTCCTTCAGCCCGAGGAACACAAACATCTATCCATGGTACTTTCATTTTGGTTGAGTCATTAGGATTACCCGACCAAAGAAATGTATTACAAAGGCTTTCAACTTCTTTCAAACACCGAATTGGCAGAGGGAAAGTGGAGCACCAAAAGTTGGCTATGCTCGATATTACTGACTTTATTGGGAGCTGCTCGACATTCATTTCAGCGGCAATAACTACATCAAGGAAAGCTTTCCCTACTGCGCCACTAGTAATTATGGACAACTTGGCTGCATTGATACGAAGGCCCAAAGCTGTACCAAACGCATCTAAGACCTCAATGACACCTTTGAGGGACTATGGTGTACCATTTGTGAAATGTCTGGCAATCTCATAGCATGTAATACTGAGATGATAAAGGACCATTTAACCATATCAAAAGCCTTTGCAATATCGAACTTTAATGGTGCATCTTGCGGATATCGAAGTCTTGTGATAGTCTTTCACAAGTTTTGTAGCCAATAGCACATTTTCAAGCAGTAAGCGATCTTTCACAAATGTGGATTGATTAGGCTCTATTGCTTCTGGAAGAATGAGTTTTAGCATATTAGCTAAAAGCTTGGAAATGACCTTATAGACAAGGTTACAACATGCGATTGGATGGTAATCCTTCATTGAGAGAGCATCATTGTGTTTCGGAATAAGAGCCAAAGTTGTAGTATTAACTCATGTAGGCATGAAACTAAACATAAAAAAGGATTGGACAACTATGACGAAATCATGTCCAACAACTGACTAAGCATCCTTGTAACTCAGCAGTGAAATCATCTGGACCAGGTGCCTTGTTTGAAGGCATCGAACACACAACCTGGTATATTTTCGTAGCTGTAATAGGTGCAACAAGAGAGGAGGCTAAAACATCAGAGCATTTATAGTCAATGAGTTATGTTAAGCAAAAAGGTAAACACTCATTACCCTCAGGCGGCTCAGTATGCAATAACTTAGAGAAATGATCAATGAATTCATGATTAATATCTGCCTGGTTTGTGAGCAATGTACCATATGTGGTCCGCAGCTGTTTGATAGATAGACGAGCAGCTCTTTCCTATGCAATTCGGTGGAAAAAAGTTGTGTTGTGGTCTTCCTCTCTTAACCATTTTAATTCTTGATTATGTTTATAAAATTGTTCCTCGATATATGCTAAGTGATGCCAACAAGTAGCAGCCTCCGAAGATTTGAGAAAAGAGGCTGATCTGGAGTTAAAACTGTTGTCCCATGACTCCCGAACCAATGGCAAGAACTGCGGCAAAGAGGCTAGAAAGTTGAAAAACATAAAAGCTTTCCAGCTAGTAGAAGTCAAAGAATCCAAATGAACAATGCATCTTGTATGATCATAAATCCCCCCATTTCAAAAACGGCATGTGATCTTGGAATTACTCGGGTCCACTGTCCATTAATTAGTGCTCAGTCCTACATTTTACTGTTTGGGTTGCTCTGTTGTTCATTGGTCTAGGTGTGTAAAGGGCCCGAGAAAAGAAGATCAGAGAGAACACAAGATGAAGAGAAATCCTTAAAGGTCCTTATACCCGAAAGATTGGCACCATAATCCGCAAAACGAGAGTGCTGGGAAGCACAAAGGATCTCGTTAAAATCACCAAGTACAATCCACGGTAGTGATATATGATTGTCAGATGAATCCACTACCTTCAGTTCATCCCAAAGAACTCTTCTAGCTTGCTCAAAATTAGACGCATAAATTGCTGACACCAGGATAGTTTGATTTGAGGCAACAATTTTAACACCACAAGTGATATGATGGGCATTCATAGCTAATACTGTAACCTAAACTGTTTCCTGTTTCACAAAACCAGATGTAGCCCAAACGATGGTGATTATAATTCGCAATAACTTGCCAACCCGGGAAAACTGAACCAACAACCTTGCTAAAATTTTCTTCAAGTACTCGTGTCTCAAGTAAACAGTCAAAGCTCAACGTTAAAACTTTCAACCAATTTCGAAGAGAAACATCCTTGCGTGATTGGTTGAACCCACGCATGTTCCAAGCAAAAAGCGATATCATTGCTTCCAAGAGGATGCTTTCTTTGCAGCCTTTTTCATAATTAGCAATAACCAAGTCTTTAGTATGGGCAATAGGTGCCTTGGGAGGCTTTTTCTTCGCCTTTCTGATAGGCTTATCTACTAACTCATGTTCAACTATCTCTCCCTCCTCTCTAATTTGAGACAACACTTGGAATAGAGATGGAGAGGCAGGGCATGAACTAGAATCTGTCAGAGAGGTAGAAAAGCTACAAGGGGAAGAGCGAGCTGATCTCTTTATTGTGGTCCGCTCGGACTCAAGCGAAGGATCCTTGGTCGTATTCAAGTTATCAATCTTATCTGAAGCAGCAGAAGAGTCTGATTGCATGTTTTCAACAGCAGCAGAAGCCATAACAGGCGCTGCATTATGTGTGTTTGCAAGACCCGCCTCCAAAGAAGGAGGACAAGTAACAAAAGGATCCATTAGAGGAGCCTGCAAACCTGAGTCTCGATTGAGGATAGTATTCATGGTGTCCTTTATAGCATTCCGACAGTTCTTTTCAAGATGGCCCCACTTATGGCAGCAGTCACACTTAGGAGGGAGCCACGAATAAGAAACATTGATCGTCGAAGCTGCAAATTTACCGTCAGCAAACACAATGGATTTTGGCAAAGGCTTGAGAAGGTTTACCTCTACAAAAGCACGAGCAACATCTAAACGGTAACATTTCTCAGTGTTAGGATGCAATTTGATAGGCTTACCAATGTGGCTAGAGACAAAGCTAAGACCGCGATGGGAGAAAATATGTGAAGGAACATCAGAGAAGTCGACCCACATAGGTATAGATTCCAAGAATGGGTTCTCAGCAGCTGATTTGGGAGACCATTCTCGGACAACGAGAGGTATGTCCACAATGTGCCAGAAATGTCGAGATAAAACTCGAGATCGAATGATCTCATCCGCAATTCGAAACAACACAGAAGTAGAGGTGAGGAAGTGAAGTGAGCATCAATTTTCAAATCCTTCTTCTTATTCTGCCAGATCCGATTTACAATCGCGTGAACCATTCCAAAATTTGGTGGGTCTCCAATGAAATAGCCAATCAGGTAATTGATCCACAAAGGTGTTGAATCAGCCAAAACCTCTTCCGAATTTGAAGAAGAGATGACTTCATCCTAAAAATTGAAATCAACATTATAAGCAACACAAGACCCCGAGGCCGCATCAACCCAAGAAGAAGGTTTCACTAGAACATAGAGTTCACAGGAGAAAGAGAAGGCGAAATCGTCGATGAAGAGGGAGGGATCGGTGATGGAATAGCCACCATGGCCACCGGAGAGAGTGAAAAGAGACGGCGATTGGGAAAATTACAAATCGCCTAGTCTCTATCTCAATAATTTTCTGTTTAGTGTAAGTCATATTACCTATTATATTTTCTTTGATTTATTGTATAAATATAATAAACAATGGTTAATATGTTTGTCTCCTTAATTTATATAGACTAAGGATAAAGTCAAGGGTATTATGGTTGAAGAAGAATCTAGGGTATTTTTGACATGATTTTTGATACAGTACCATACGTGATGTACGTGATGATGACCTAATTTTAGGAAAACTTATGGCCATGAGCTTAAATTTTCTTTAAATATAATATAACTCATAGTAGTTTAAACTAAACGGCGATTAGGTATAAAATACTTTTTTTTCTTTTTCTTTTTCGAAGTTCTTTAAAATGTAGATTTGAATATATCTAATGAATGACACTGAACATATTTGTTTGTCATTTTTAATGAAAATTGACTATCGTCTATAGGGTAATTTATTAATGTGTTTCAATAGATGATTGTGAGGTAGAAACAATAATTGAATTACATGTATTTTTCTCTGTTTTGGTATTATTAGAATATATCATTTTGATTCGTCTTTTTTACACCTCCAAAGTTTTGATTTAACACAAGACAAAATACTCCATGGTAATCTCTCCAATCTCAAATAGGAAAAATTTGATTTGGGATTTACTGACTCAATGCAAAATAGAGAATTTTTTCAAAAGTCAACAAAAAATTGAAGGTTTAATCAACCACATCTAAAATTCAATGTTTAATCAACTATTTTCAGAACGTTCAATGTTAAATTGACATATTTCTCATTATTAATTACATATTTATATATATATTTCATTTTATTTTTAAGTATGATTCTATAATATTTTATACTATTTGATTTTTAAGCATGATTTTTAATTACGAATTTTTAGTAAGAATGATTTATAAATACAAATTTTTAATTATAATTCCATGATTATATTTTATTTTTTATGATTGAGCCATAAATAAACATGACATCGAATAGTATACTATTTATTTTAAGTATGATTTTATAATATTTTACTTTTAAATATAATTTTTAAGTACAAATTTTTAAGTATGATTCTATGATTATATTAGATTTTTTATGATTGAGCCATAAATAAATATGAAATGGCAAAGAGTTCATAGAATATATTAAAAATAAATGATTTTATAAATAATATGAAAATATGAGATTACAAAATAGATAATGATTAAAAAATAAAGTATCAACAAAAATAAATTATTATAGGTGTTTAATTCATCACCAACAACATACTATTAAATTGAAGAAGTCATCTGACTTTTGTAATTTAACAATATGACCAATTCTATCTCCAGAAAAAATTCTAGGTACAATAAAATTTTTTGCAAATCCACTTGGTCTTCCTATTCTTGAATTAGTAGAAATAGCTAGAGTTTGAAGACGCTTAGCTAACATATGATATTAGGTTTATGTCAAATTAATTGGTAACAAAAGTAGAGTTATAACACCACATTCACAAAAATATCATTTACCTTTGTGGTTGTTAAGTTAACAACAAATATTGTTAGTTGTATATTTTAAATCATGTAAATTTAACAGATTATGTCAAATTAATTCGGTTCAAATGTAGAGTTAAGACATCGCAATCTCAAATATCGTAGTTACCTTTGTCGATTTGAAATTAACAACTAATATGATATATTGTATTAGATATGGTATATTGAGATAGAAGATATAAGTTACAACTATTAAAATGATTCAAAAATAATTATATGGTAATAAGAATGAAATTAGACCATAATTTTAATAATACCTATTAAATTATAATTAGGTTTCCTTTTTGATAACAAAACATTTAGTCTGTTAACAAACACTTATGTAATATTCAACATTTATGTAGTATATTCAACATTTATGGATTTCATATATAAAAAAAAAAGTCTTGATCTTTCTCTTGTCATGAATTTAATATATTGAAATGTATACAATATACCGTAATTAATATAATGTATAATACTATGGTTTGAAGATTCAAGATTACTATTTGAATACAAAAAAAAAACTTTATTGTTTAATTTAGGAAATATAAGATAAATGATTACTACAAAATCTAAATAAATGAATAACAAAATGACTAAATCGTTTAATCAATTGCATTGATTTATCGTTATAAACATACAAAAGAATTGGTGAAATCAGCTGATTGTGGGATTAGAACGATATCACCACGTTTGTCTTCATTTAGAATGCCAAGTTCATAATATCTTATATTCATTTTTAGATTTGAAGCCTTGTTCTAGTAGTAAAACCAGATTTTGTATCGAAATCTTTCATCAACATAATGTTACACTCAAATCTAATTGGTCTCACTATTCTTGAATTAGTAGAAATGGCTAGGGAATGAAGATGCTTAGCTAATTTGAAAATATCATAAAATTGAGTTAGTTTCAATTATAAAATATATTTAGTTGAATAATATTTAAAAAAATTATAGAATAACAAAATTTTTATAATTAATTGTATTCTCATATAAAATTTTGCTGAAAAAAACAAATAATTTATACATTTGTGCACGGGAATAAAATAATAGCAATTTAGAGAATTAACCTTACTACCATAGTAGAAAATGACATTGCCTATATATCATTGTGAAAATAAACTATGAATGATGAATTATAATTGTGAAGAGCTAATCTTATATTTATAGGAAAAAATTTGGGTTTTCTTTCCGAAAAAAACATCGAATAAGATATCGAATGAGATATAGCATTAATGATCGTTTAGAATATTATTTTGGAAATGGTATAAATCATTTCGAATGATTATAATCGAATGGTATAAGTTAGATCTTAAAATTTTAATTTTAAAATCTACAACATTAAATTTTCTCGATCGGATAAAATCTCCAACATTAATTGAATGATCTAAATACCATAAATATTTTTTCAATTAAATTAATTTCTTAAGTACATAATCAATCGTGATTAAATCAATAAATGCTTAAAAAAACAAAAACATTATGGCCAAAATACCCTTACTACCATTCTAATTTCTAATGACATTCTATTTAATATTCAACAATGTAGTAAGGGAAATTCTAAATATTGCTATCATTTTATTATATAGAAGATAATATAAATCAATCGATTATTAAAATGTGAACATATATTTTTTCATAAAAAACTTCAAAATTAGTTATATGTTTAAATTTTCTTTTTTTTGTAAAACTAAAAATTCAATATCAATTTTGAAGAAGAAAATACCATTATAACATAGAGATATTTCGAACTATTGATCTAAATATAATTATAATAATGCAGCTAAAAAGTATGATTATAATATAATGGTCAACTAATAATATAGTGGGTCAACTAATTTATAAATTTGATTAAAAAAAAAGACAAATTACAATATATTCTTATATCTTCTTCAACCTCCTTGATTCAAGTTGTACAATTCATATAGCAACAAGAAACTACTTATAAACTTTGTGGAGTTTGAAGGAAACAAGGTGTATATGGGAAATAACTAATATACACCATTATTTGATAGTTTTTCATGCATATTTTGATCCATTTTGCATCATTTAGGAAATATATTCATTCACTTAAAGTGCTCTTAATGGTAGGTTTAACTTAATAAGCTAAAACTAGATTCTTTTGTGGACTTTCCTTTCTTACCCAATGAGAGTTGATGTTATGGTGGAAAGTTGTCTTAGCGAGCTTGATTGGTAATGGTTAGTAGAGAAATGAAGTTGGCTCAAAAACTTACGAGTATAACCAAGAAGCCTTTGCATAGTCCAATCTGAACATTCCTACATGTTTCCCAATACCGTTCACAAACCGCATGCATATAGTATCAACAACCACATAAACAAGATGTTGCACCAGTTAATATATTTCAGGATAACATATGAAGAGCCATAGGGAACTAAGTGATGATTAACTTATATACACACTTACAACTCTCAATCCCTTCATGTTGAAGTACTTCGAAACAATTATATATGCAACAACCTTAAAAAATATTTGTAGCATTAAGGTTGTTTAGTGTAAACGATGTCAGTACTAGTTCTAGAATTGTGTTTAGTCGCTCCGGAAAATAAGAGAATGCCATAACTCCTAAGTACAAAGATGGTACCCTTAGTTCCCCTCGAGAAAGGTAAGGCCTCTTTTCATTATCTTGTGAGAATCAAAAATTTCCTCTTTCTTCTTTAGAACAAAGAAATTGAATAGCATAACTGAGCCAAAACCATAAAGAAGGTGAGAGGATTCTTGAACCCACTCGTAAACAAGGAATAAGGCATTTCCATTGCAAGTCCAAGTAAATAACTTACTCGTATGTATTGGTCTCTAAAATAGAGTCTCTCAACATTTTTTTTGATTATTTTGTTTTTGAAATCACACATATCTATAAGTGGGTTTCTAAGTTTTATTTTTTCAACTACAAAAGGAATAAAAATCTTCCAAAATCAGCTTGAGTAGTTCTTTAAAAATATTTTAAATTTTTTGCATAAAACGAGATTTGATATGATTTTGATAAAATATTGATTGAATAACAAGATATTGTGTATTATTTTATCTGCTTTTGTAGAAATCTCAAAAAAAAAAAAAAATTATCGTCTGGTAAATTTTATTCATAAAAAAGGGCTTCAGCCCACGAAAAAGGATAGGCCATTAAAATGCCCAGATAGTTGAGACTAGCAGCAACTAACGTAAGAAAAACACATGAGAAGAAACAGAGTAGACATGAGACTCGGTCATGATCTTTGATCTTCTTCAAAGCTTGAGGTCAACCAGCTAGGTTCTGCTGAGGTTAGGTATGAGTTAAAGCACATTTCTCTTGTTACACTTAGGGCAATCTTTCTTTCGGCTTGGTTCGCCTTGATTAATGATGTCAATACATTACACTTCTGAAATTGTTGGGAATAAAGGTTCCATTAATTTAACATAGATTGGAACCTCGACAATTCTCTTGGATACTTAATGGCATTTGGAAGGTTGCCATTTTCAAAATAGAATGGCACCTTGGAGTAATGAAGATCTAACAAGCTTCTCATCACCCCTAGGAGACATTTAAAATCTGCACACAGTTTGTTCTGAACATGAATAAAAGTATCTCTAGTGTGTAAAATTGTTTGGCTTTAATGATTATGTAAAACCCACGAAACACCATATAGCTTATCTGGCTTGGACTATGATACACTCACATTGCATTTAAACGTACCATGATGTGGGGGTCTCCACTTATCCTGGATGTATGACTACTTGTGTATGTGTACCGATCAAGCTATCCTCTGAATTCGCAATAAACCATTCTTTTGTATCTTCAAAATCTTGTGCTAGAGTGATATCTAGATCATGTGACTTGTTAGCCTAGAGTTTACCATTTATTTGTTCCATATGGCCCAAATAACCCAGGGTATAGCTTGGCATGTTTCGTTTGTACAAGCAAACACCTCGATTAACTTGAGGAGGTGTTCAATATAATCTTCCACCGATGGAGCAGTTCCAAAACTATGAAGAGTAAGATGTATTAACTCCCAAATTTGTTTCGCCATAGCACATTTGAACAAGACATGAATTGATGTCTCGTCCTCTTGGTTACAAATATAGCATATCTTATTAACATTTATTTCGTGTTCTCGAAGACAGATTGATACTGACACAACTCCCGACAACACGCGCCACATGAAGAACTTGATCTTCATGAGGGTTTTGAGTTTCTAGATTTTTCCTTTCAGCTTGTTAACTTTCCTCTTATTTTTTTGGAATCGGTTCAATCCATACCTGAGGTTTTGAAGCAAGCCATCTCCTAGTCCTTACAGAGTATTTTCCATTCAAATTGAAAGGCCAAATCCATTCATCTCTCAGTGATGTACACAAAGCAAAGTTTAGGATTCTGTTGACTTCCTCTACATGGAACAACTTACGTAAAGTCTCAAGATTTCAAGATCCATGCTAATTAATGAGATTAGCGACCTTCATATTGAGATCATTTGTAGGCTCTAATTTGACTGACCTAGGAGGCACATCATCAAAAATCCACTTAGTAAGCCAAACAATCGTGTCTTGTCCATTACCAATCAATCTCATCAGTCCTCTACATAGTAGCTCTTGACCAAATAATATGCTAGAGCAGGCGTAAGACGGTATGCTACCTTTGCTAGCTGAAAGTAGATTGGTGTTAGCATAGTATTTAGACTTATGTAGACGTCCTAGTAGAGATGTTTCATAAGTCAACAAACACCATGTCTATTTTGCAAGTAAAGCTTAAATAAAAAAACTTAAGTCTTCGAAGTCTAGACCACCTTCCTGCTTGGACTTACACATTTTATCCCATGTAACCCAATGAAGTTTTTCTTATTTTCTTTAGAGTTCCACCAGAAGGTCATGATTGCACTCGTTAGCTTTTTACATTGATGTTTTGTGAGGTTAAAGTAGGACATGGCATACACAGGAGAGCGAGAGCAATAGATTTGATAAGAATCTATTTTCAACTAACAGACAATGTCTTCTCATACCATCCGCCAAAAAGTAGCTGCAATCTATATGTGATGAAACTTAGGAGCTCTCTCTTAGAGCCATTCATACATTATGGTAGACCAAGGTACTTACTAGTACCACCCCTCTCAATATATTCCCATAAACAAACCCGAAATCATCTTTAAGATGGAGTCAGTCCTAGCTCCAAATGTTATAGCTGATTTGGCAAAATTTATCCTTTGACCATAGGCATCACCATACAATTGGAAGCATCAGAGGATCTTTTTCGCTTCTATGAGGTTAGTGTTACACAAAAAAATGCTATCCTCAGCAAAAAGTAATTGTTGGATCGAGGGACTATGTTTACTTAAGCGCATCCCTGAAATTTTCATGTTATCTTCAACTCTTTTCATGACATGGATCAAAGCTTCCGCACAAAGAATGAAGATAAACATAGACAAGATATCTCCTTGACGCAACCCTTGTCCCGGTACAATAAACCCATGTGACATGCCAACGTGATAGAATATGTAACAAATTTGATAAACTCCATTATCCAAAGTCTCCAGGTGTCACAGTGTCCTAATTTCTTGAAAAGATCATCCAAGAAGCTCCACTATACTATGTCATAAGCATTAGACATGTCTACTTTGGTAATCATGAAGTCCTTTTTGCATCTCGGATTGGTCTTTAAGGCATGTACCATCTCATGTGCTATGAATAGGTTGTACGATATTAACTTTCCCACCACGAAAGCTCCTTGAGTGTCTGATACTATCTCCAGCAACCACTGTTTGAGCAATTTGCTAAGCAATCTTGAAATTATCTTATAAATGACGAAACATAGGCATATATGTCGTAAGTCTGTCATCTTTTTGGGGTTATGAACTTTTGGGATTAAGCAAATCTGCGTGAAGTTCCAGTCCTTTGGCATTGAACCGTTGTTAAAAAATTCTCTTACTTCTTTTATAAGCAGTCCCCCAACAGTGTCCCATTGTGATTGAAAGAAAAACCCAGTCATATCGTCATCTCTTAGGGCTTTGGTACCTTTAATATCAAAAGCAGCCTCCTAGATTTCACTATCACTTACCGATTTGACAAGTCTTTGTTCATTCTATTTGATATTCTTGGCACAATTCCTTCAAGTTTTGCAGCAAACTCCGGATTGGTAGACGTGAATAGGTTCCTGAAGTAAGAGACATCTACCTCTCCCTTTGAACCTTCGGTAAATGTTCTCTACCATCATCAGAGATAAGAATCGGAGTAGTATTCTGCACTCTTTTTCTCTTAAAGTTCTGTGAAAGTATTTTGTGTTAAGATCACCTTCTTTTAACCAACTTTCGATCTCTACTCTTTTGTTTCCAAAAGACTTCGTCTTCCTTGTATGCTTCTATCAGAAGTCTCTTGGACTCTTGTATGGTTTGTAAGTTAGATAATTGTTTATTCCTCTCTGCTTCTATCTTAGCTTTAAGTCGATGAATATTGACTTTTGAGTTGCAATCACCCTTTTTTCCATCTTGCTAAAGCTTTGTGACAATCAACAAGTTTTTGAAACAAAGGTTTGTTAAAAACGTTTGTGCTCCATGTACTGTTGATAACCTCAAGTAAACCATCTCTCTTTAGCCATCTTGTGTCAAACACAAAGCGACCTTGTTTGAAGGAATCTACAGGAGTAAACCGTTGGTATATGGGCATGTAATCAGACCCTACCTAGTCAAGAAATTCCCCACTGGATGATGGAAAAGCATTAAACCAATATGCATTTCCTAAATTTCGGTCAAGATAACATTGAACATACATTCCATTCCCATGAGAACTAATTACCTCTACACATAATCTCGTGAATGCCACATTCATTGATCATATTTCAGAAAGGGACAAGAGAAGCTTCATCTCTCAAGATACCTCCTAGTTTCTTTGTGTTATCATACAGTTCATTGAGATCACTTATAACCAACCATGGGAAATCTCTTTCACTCCCAATTTTCGTCAACAAATCTTATACGTCTTGTTTTAAACTTCTTGTAGGCTCATCGTATACAAAAAATATGCCTAGATAGATTTTAGTATCAATAATGTTCTTATTCGAAAGTAAAACAATCACATCATAAAATGACTTCCAAAACAAATCAAGACATCCACTCAATCCAATTGGATCTACAAGATAAGCATGATCGTAACCTAGAGACTTCTAAATTCCTATTACATGATTCTTGGAGTTCTTGGTCTCCATGCGGAACAAAAAATCACAGAACAACACTCTGCGAATTTCCCCAACCCCTGACAATTTCCAGCTCACAAGGGTCATTGATGCCTCACCAGTTCCTCATTTAAATCGCTTTTGTTTTGCTTCTTTTGGAGACTTGTGCCTCCGTTTGTTCTTCCTTCTCTTCATATGCCTTCTTCTTAGGTGTCGTGTCTTTTTCAACAATAGTTTGCCTTTTCTCTATGTAGACTTACGTCACCTTGATCATATCTTGGTTAAGTTTCCACTTGTTAGGCCTTATACGGGGTTTCCGGAACTGAGATTTAACTCCGGAGGAGCCAACACCATTAGTACCAGCTCGTAAAATCGTCGAGTCATTCCCATTTAGTGGTCGTTGCGTATGAATCAAGCTACTAGAATATATATCTCCTTAAGCAGGCTTGATGCACCTGCTGAAAATACTATCAAAATATGATTATAATCATTTGAATCTTTCAGCAACATAGTGCGAGAGCTCGCCTTGGGGTGTTGTTTCTCCTCAAAATCAAAGACCAAACATTTGCCTTTATCGAAGTCGGTTGTAACAATAGCAAGTTTCTCTAGACTGAGAAACATAGCTTTGTCCCTAGGTTCCAATTTTCACACTAGACATCTGACTCATAGTATTCGAGCTTGTCTCTCTATGGGTCTTTAATAGACAAATAATTTGTGAACACATCTAAAGCATCCTTTGCTATCTTGGGTCATCCAGTATCATGATTAATTTCCACATCAGTACATCCGAGTCCTAAAAATCCAAAGGAACATTCCTCATTCGGATCCAAATTGGGAGATATTGAAGATAATCTTCTGGAGGTTTCTTTGTCCATTGCTCTAAAGTGAGGCACCAGTTTTCATAGGTCCAAAGACATGAATCAAGCATTGCATGGAACTTCTCATTGGATTAAGCAAAACCACGACACCTTCCTTGAGTGCTCCATAATTCTGGTATGTCATGGATAAAACTAGTCATTTTCTAATCAACTGGATCCGAAAATTGTCCCATCACACTGCATTCATTCCTTTCAATGGCACTAATCTTTGATACACACTTTAGCTTGATTGATTTGTCTTCATTAATCAACATATTCTGCAGAGCTTTGTTAAGAGCACCATATAACATAGTTTGAGGAATACCCTTGGAGCCCTCACTCCGATCTCTGATCTGCAGCGCTTGAGAATTGTAAAGAGCAGATCTTCAAAGCTAGACAAGGGAGATTAGAAGGCGGAAGCGGCACGTTCTGAACACAAAACTAGGGTATATTCTTGTGAATTAATGACTTGTGAACAAAGTAAAAAAAATTTTAATACAAAATATTGGGATTTCGGCAAAAAGCGGAAAATATTTCTCGTTAACCAATCTCCTTTCAAAAGACTGAAAGACTCTAATTAACAAGGAGAGTCCTAAGCTCCAAAAGGGAGAAAATTGTATAATATATATATGATCTTAGAAATCTCAAGTTCAATAACACAAGATTTCAGAATTAAATTAGAAATTATTAGTTGAATAACATATGATTTTAATAAAAAACAAAAATTATTTAAATTTCTGATATGGATACATCCTCTAAATGTCATCGATTCAATTAAGTCAAAACCCATAAACTATTCATTTATTTCACCCTATATTTAAAGCTACAAAACGTTTTTTCCCACGAAACAAAGATCTTTTTTTAATAAACTAAACTAAAGTTACCAGATACATAACCGCGAAATAGAAATTCCCAGGGAGCTACAATTGAAGAGCAAAATACAGGAAACCAGCGGAAACTGATTAATCCCCATAGCATGGACGATGAATCCTCTTATAGTGAATAGGTGCACCACACAATTGAAAACCAGAGTAAGTCAAATCTCAAAATCTTCTGAAAATAGAAGAGTCGAAGAGAAACTGTCTTTAAATGGCGAAAAAAACTCGTTGACGCCGTAGTGAAACCCTTGTAAAGCTTAGACCTCAACAAGTCTCCTACATACAAAAAAGGAGTTGAACCATCCTTAACTAGTGAAAGCCGATATGTTGCATAGAACAATCTCAGATCAAACCCAGAAAGGAATAAAACTCTACATGGGAATGTAACTAAACAAGCAATATTCAATCACTTTTTAACTAAACCATAACTAGGCTGAACTAAACTAGTTGGACACTAACACCACATAACTATAACATGCAAAGAAAATAAAACACCTCATTCGATTTCAATCTCCCATCAATCTGGCGGCCGCTCCTTCGAGATAGATTCTGGCAACGGTAACAGCAAACCAGAACATCTCTACCATTCATCCAACAAGACATGTAGAGGAACAAACATACATGCCTTCAACAACACCAGTAGCCACTCATGATAGTTGAAAGCAGTTACACTGCCAGCAAGAGGAGTCTGTAGCCTTAGCACTCCAGTAAGCCAAAACAACAAATCCAATGAATCAGAGATAAACAACAACCCATTCTTAAGCACCTTAATGTGCTGTCTTCAAAGAAACAAGGCAAGGAGACCATCACAACCCCACTGTCACACTGCCCTTGAGTGCGAACGAAGCGGATCTGGCAGCTAAAGACTGAAGCACTCTTTGGATTGCTATAAGGCGTGTTCGTACTAGAGACAAGATCTAGAGATTGTGAGGATGAAGAGGTAGACGAGAGTAATTTTTTTCCAGCAGCGGTGAAACGACCAAGTTACCGAGAAAAGAGAACGGAGCTGGGGCACGAAAATACGTAAGAAAAAAGAAGAGAGAAAGAAAAATTTTATGAGTGAAAAAATTTTCTGCTAAAAATAATACTTTAGTAACAAAACTTTTGATCAATAAATGTTTTACCAAATTTTTTAAGCCAATATTTCATTTGTTACACAAAGTCTATTATAATTGAAAGTTATAACGTGTAATATATTTCGTGACTGGGCAGTCTTAGTTAATTTACACTCACCCTCCAAGTCATATCGTTCTCTGACTGGTCGGAGTTCAGACATCAAATTTCAAACTTTGACCTCTTTGTCTTGGGCCAAGCCAATACAAAAAGGAGAAACGTGCCTATAGCTCGTAGAAAAAGACAACAATGAACATATATAACTCATAATATGAAATCGATATCGAAAATGTGGCTAATTAGTACTAGTATTTTTCATAATATCTACAATATATAAACGATCGCAAGCAAATCAGTTTGAGACCTTTAAACACACAACAACTGGAAAAGTAAACAAGAATTTCGAATCGAAATACACGTAATTATGGTCTTACTTGTTGACCAATGTTCTCAGTTAAATTCCATTACGTGGCGATGATGTTTTACTTGGCAATAAAGTTATACTCAAACCCATTTTTCACGCCTCGAGTAGAATGTTCTCAGTGCCCACAATGAAATCAAATAATATTATGATATAATCAATCAAAACTGTGATGGAGAACCGTCTATGCAATGCTAATGATGTGGTGCACCTATTCGCCTGTTACTCCAAGGCAAGGTTGAAGACGAGTTGTATATGTGCCAAAGCAATCCCCTACCTCAAAGATCTTCTACGCAAAACCCTCTCTAAAGACTACCCTCCACTTTTGGCATTCACGCTTACGCCATCCATCTTTAACTATTTTAAACACTTTTATTTCTCATCTCTTTACCCGTTTCTCAATCTTTAAATAAACCATTTCAATGTACTGATTGCTTCATTAATAAAACCCACAAACAACCTTTTTCTCTAAACACTCTTACCTCTTCAAAACCACTCGAACTGATATACACTGATGTGTAGACATCACCTCACATTTCACTAGAGAACTACAAGTACTATGTTATATTTGTGGATCACTACACAAGATATACATGGCTCTATCCACTAAAAGCCAAATCCCATGTCAAAGAAAACTTCACAGCATTCAAGTCACTGGTAGAGGACCGGTTCAACCCTATATGCACTCTCTAATAGGATAATGGTGGGGAGTTCTTAGCCTTACGACAGTTTCTCACCTCTCACGGCATATATCTCACATGACAACACCACCACATACCCCATAACACAACGGGATAGCTGAAAGAAAACACCGGCATATTGTAGAAACAAGATTAACAAGGATGAGCCAAGCTCACATACGAGCAGAATTTTGGCGTACGCTTTCCAAACCGCCATCTACCTCATAAATAGGTTGCCGACACCATTCATTGACAACATCTCTCTGTATGCGAAGCTCTTTGGCCAGTCTCCTAATTATCTTAAGCTCAGAGTTTTTGGCTTTCTCTGCTTTCCATGGCTCATACCATATGCTACAAACAAGCTTGCAGCTCTCTCTATACCGTGTGTTTTCCTTGGATACACACAAAATCAGAGTGCTAATCACTGCTTAGATCGCTCAACTGGTCGCAGTTACACTTCTCGGCATGTCCAATTTGTCAAATCTTGTTTTCCCTTTGCCATCACAACACCATCCACATATGCAAATCTAGAAATCCCAGACACAACACCACTGCAACTATCAGCTACCCTTGTACCACTACAGCCGCATATAGAACTCGTCTCGCCACCGCCACCGCTGTCACAGTCGCCTCCAATCTCGGATTCTTCATCTGACCCGATGTCGGTTGAGTCTTCGACCCCAACATCACCGTCAACAATGTAGTCGCATGTTCCACCAGTTTTGACCCAAACAAACACATCAAGTCCACAAGTGTACGATTTAGGCTCACATAATGTTAATGGGCCATAAAATCCTGAACTAGGCCCAAGTCAAGAAGCCTTACAACAGGCCCGAAGACCACGACTTTCTCCTTTGTGTTATCTCCCTGAATCAGCGCCAACATCAGCAATCGAATCCAACTCTCCAGTTCAAAATGCTCATCCTATGCGCACGCGAGCTAAGAATCGCATCTCCAAACCAAAACTCAGCAATTTTGATGAAACAGAGACAGAAGGAACCCAAGACCTTACGTCAAGCTTTGAAGGATCGCGAATGGTGAAATGCGATGACATCAAAATACTTAGCTGTAATTCGCAATCGGATGTTCAACTTGGTTCCTCCTTGACCTAATTAGAATGTAATTCCGACAAAGTGGATATATACTCTAAAGTACAAGCCTGATGGTACCATTGACAGACACAAAGCACGGCTTGTAGCCAGGGGATTTAATCAACAATATGGAAAGAATTATTCTGAGATGTTTAGTCCTGTTGTGAAGACATCTATTTTTCGCTTGGTGCTTGAAATAGCAGTGGGACGAAATTGGGATATCAGACAACTAGATATCAATAATGCATTTCTCCAAGGCCGTTTAACAGATGAGGTATATGTCTCTCAACCTCCTAGTTTTGTTGACAAAGAAAGTCTGGAACATGTCTGCAGATTACGCAAAGCTTTATATGGATTGAAGCAAGCACCACGTGCGTGGTACGAGGAATTGAGATTATTTCTTATTCGCATTGGCTTCACCAATTCACTTGCTGATACATCAGTTTTTGTCTATGTTCATGGCTCTCTTGTCGCATACATCTTAGTGTACGTTGACGACATTATTGTCCCTGGAAATACACAACAGCTGGTCCGTACTCTTCTTAACACACTTGCAGCTCAATTTTCACTGAAGGATATGGGTGATTTGAGCTATTTCCTCGGTGTTGAAGTCACACGTACCTCACAGGGTATGCATCTAATGCAGAGAAAATACATCATTGATCTCCTCAATAAGACAAACATGGATGAGGTCAAACCTGCAGCCACTCCTCTTCCAATGCAGCCGAAACTGTCCTTCACCTCATGAACTCGTCAATCTGATCCCCGTGAGTACCGCACAGTTGTTGGCAGCTTACAGTATTTGTCCTTCACTAGGCCGGATATCAGCTATTTTTCAACAGATTGTCCCAATTTACGCATTGTCCGACAGATATCCATTGGCAAGCAGTGAAATGGGTGCTTTGGTACCTAGCTGGGACGACGACTCACAGTATATACATTCCGTTCAACTCTTCTCTGATGCTTCATGCTTATTCAGATACTGATTGGGAAGGAGATCCTGAAGATTACATATCCCCAACGACATTCATTGTCGACTTTGGGACCACATCAATCTCTTGGTCTTCAAAGAAGCGATACCGCGCCATCACAGCAACAACTTCTGAGGTTACTTGGCTCTGTTCCTTGCTCACTAAACTGAAGATCACCTTACCACTACCGCCGGTGATACTGTAACAATCTAGGTGCGACTTATCTTTGTGTGAATCCAGTGTTTCATTCTCGGATGAAACATATAGCACTAGATTATCACTTCGTCCGGAACAAGATCAGATAAAACGCTCTTCGGGTCACTCGCATTTCAACAAAGGATCAACTCGCATATGCATTAACCAAGCCACTTCCTAAGCCACGATTTCAAGAGTTAACAAGCAAGATTGGAGTTACTCATGTACGTTCATCTTAGGGGAAGTATAGGAAATATATAGAGAAGATATAATTGTCAATACTTAATACCTATAATACTTGTATAAATATTATATCTCATTAATCTAATGGTATTCAGGCTAATCTCTTTCAGAATGAACGGCTCATAATGAGTTTGAATGTTAATTAAAAATACTTAAACCCAAAGGTCTATCAGAAACTTGTACTGTAGAAGCACTTTAACTTGGATTCATAAGCTCATGATGAACTTTTGGGAAGCAATGTTGACTTTATCCAAATTCATCTGATTTAAATAATTGAAGACTTTTTATTTTATATTTAAAGGTTATGATAAATTTGAACTTCTCTCCATATAAATAATTTTAAGCCACCAAGAACAGGTGTCCAGTTGGTTTGTCCTTGATTTAGCTAGGTACCAGGTGACGAGTTCGAATTCCACCCAGTTCCAGTTGAAAAACTTAAACTATGGATCGGGTCATTATCGATCTAATGGTTACTTGTTGACAAAAAAAAACAAACTTTAAGGCTCCTCTCATTCTTTAAGGGATGTAGCAGCCTAGTTAGGATATGTTAATGTTCATTGTGTTTCGCATGAGGGTTGTAGTGGTGGATTTGCTTTACTTTGGAATGATTCTTAAGGCTCTTTGACTGTAAAATAAATAAAGCGAAAGAATCTTTTAATTGTTCATTTGTGTATGGTCATCCTCTACAACCTATGCGACATCATTTGTGGGAACAACTGGAACGGATAAATGCACAACGTAGCGGTTCGTGGCTATTATGTGGTGATTTTAATGATATCTTGGTTGCACAAGACAAGCAAGGAAGACGTCCCAGAGAGATATGGTCGATGGAATCACTTAGACATATCGTTAATCAATGTCAATTACGGGACTTAGATTACGTTGGTAGTAATATCACCTGGTCTGGAAGACGGCATATGCATTTGGTTAGATGCTGGTTGGATCGTGTTTTCACAAATCCTGAATACAGTGCCATGTATCTGGCTTCTCACACTACTTATAGGATGAAAGACTGAATGATTGTATTAGAACATACGATTACAATATGTGTTGGCTTATCTTCTAACTATTTCCAGATTTATAAGATATATTAACAGATTAGCAATGTTTATCTAACCCATTTATGTTTGTTGCTTTGTGTGTTTATTGTTTGCAGGAAGAATAAGAGATACACACAGAGATTAATGAGTTCCCAAGATCAAACCGATCAAGGTACGTCTCACCGGAGATTACCGAAAAAATATCAATGTCACCGAGAGTTACAAAACCACCCTTACGTCTCTCACCGTACAGATAAAGCAAACCCAAAAGCGTGAACAAGATGAAGAAGAAGATCACACACCCCTCTCCTCACTCACCATGAACACTCACAAGGTATATTATTCACTTCCTCTGTAACATGAACATAAAATGTAAGTCTTCTCTCTCTTACACTGAATACCTTCTTCCTCTCCAATATATAACCATGTAAACATTGTTACGCGTTAAAGATAACGTCTAACGTCCTCTGTAGTAAAGCATATTTTGTTTACATAACAAAATGTGTGATCACACATCACCTCATTTCTTTTATCGTTTTTAAGGCTTCATGGACCTCTTCTACTCAGTTTCTGAATGGAGACCTATGGGCCTGTTAACAATCAATTAAAACCAAATAATATCCGAAACCCAGTAACAGTATAAGACCCAATCGAATATCCAATAATATGTATAGACAATTAGTGTAACCTAATCACATCATTGTATTTACAATATAACCCTTCCTATATATTCTATGTACGCCCCCTCAAGATGGAGATACTGGAGTAACTCCAATCTTGCCAAATAAGTCTTGAAATCGTGATCTTGGAAGAGGTTTAGTGAGGGCATCCGCTAGCTGATCCTTTGTGGAGACATATGTGACTCGAAGAGCTCCGGAGCGGATGTTATCTCGAACAAAAAAATGGTAATCCAAGGCTATGTGTTTCATCCAGGAATTGAAGACAGGACTGGCACATAGATATGTTCAACTCTTCATACCAAGCTCGAGGCTTAGCACAAGATGTGTCAGCACGAGAATTAGCAAAGCCAAGGTGAATTAGAAAATTCTTCAACTCTTAATACCAAGCTCGCGGCGCTTGTTTGAGACCATATAATGCTTTATAGAGTTTACACACATGATGAGAACGGTCACGATCCACAAACCCAGAAGGTTGAGTGATATAAACCTCATATGTCAAGAGTACCTTGTAGAAAGGCATTATTCACATCGAGTTGCCGAATAACGTAGTTCTTGCCCACAACAATTTCCAATACCATTCGAATTGTTGTAGCCTTAACAACCGGACTAAATGTCTCAGCATAGTCACCTCCATACTCCTGATTAAAACCACGAGCAACTAAGTGAGCTTCGGGACGAGAAAATTTACCATTCGGATGATATTTCAATGTGAAGATCCATTTGGTGTCAATGACGTTCTAGTCTGGTGAAGGTGGAACCAAATCGAATGTATGATTTTTGATTACAGCATTGACTTGGTTAGTACATGCAGCTCGCCATAGTGGATCTGCGAGAGCGTGAGTAATTGTTCATTGTTCATTTCAATCTTCTTAACTGTAGCTGTAAGTGTAAGCTTTTTCGTTGGAGTAACTATCCGAGTCTTTCCTCTTGTTGTCATCAGATGTAGATTCTGTTTCACTAGAGGAACCAGCGGTGGCAGCGGAAATGATGGAGGCTGTGATTCCGGCGATGGAGAGACAGATTCAGTAACACCCGTTGGAGAATTCGTGATTCTCGCGTTTGAGTTATCGGAGACAGTTGTTGGGCCAGATTCAACATTAGGCATTATTGGGCCAGATTCAACATTAGGCATTGTTGGGCCAGATATGGCATTGTTGGGGTTGAACCTACGTTTGGCATTGTTGGGTCTGTGTTAAGTCCACACTTAACAAGCTTAGAGTAGAGATGAGAATAGAAAGTTTAGAGATGAGAAAAGAAAGAGACGAGAGAAAAGAGGCAAGATTTGTATAGTTTAATCTGATACCTTCCCATAACTTAGGGTTTCAAACTAAATACATGGTCTTACTTGTCAAACGACTGTGCATAATAGAATTGTAAAACAGCAGAGTTTCATTTATTTAACTATTGCTCTAAGAGCTGAGCCAACACTCTGTCTTCTTCATAAACTATCTCTTTGCTTCCTTAGCCACTTACTTCTTTCTTCTCACCTCTCTTACTCCTTAGTTTCTTTGTCACAAATGCAAGAGGCACTGCTAGCTTATCAATACCATTTCGTAACGAAGACACCTTGTCCTCAAGGTGAGAATTTGGATACCTCACAATCAGCTTATGCAAAGGCTCCCATGTATCCTCGCAGTCCGGAAGCCCCTTCCACTGTACCAACACCTCTGTTTCGTTGTTCTGCCCTTTGCGTATTGCCAAGATGTTGTCTGGTTCCGTAACCCATTCCAATTCTTCACTCAAAACAGCCGGTATCTCTTGAACAAACCTGTCCGAAGGCACTGCTTGCTTCAGCTGAGAAACATGGAATACAGGGTGAATTGCACTGTGGGATGGCAGCTGTAACTTGTAAGCTACGTTTCCCACTCGTTGAAGTATCTCATAAGGACCAAAAAATCTGGGTGAGAGTTTCTCATTGCGTCGTAATGCTATTGATTTTTGCCTATAAGGCCTGAGCTTCAAGTACACTCTTTCTCCCACTTGATACTCCACGTCTCTCCTGTGTTTATTAGCAGAGTTTACCATATGTTTCTGTGCTGCAGCCATATTCTCCCTTATCTCCTCTAGCACCCCATCACGCTGTCTCAAAACTGCATCTACCTGAGAATTGGCGGAAGGGTAATCACCATAGTGCAGCAATTTCGGAGGATCTCTTCCATACACAGCTCGGAATGGTGTGGTTTTGATGGCTGAGTGGTAAGAAGTGTTATACGAGTACTCAGCCCAAGCTAACCACTCCATCCACGACTTCGGTTTGTTACCTACAAAACAACGCAAATAGGTCTCAAGGCATCTGTTAAGTACTTCAGTTTGCCCGTCTGTTTGGGGGTGATAAGCTGTACTCTTGTGTAGAGCTGTGCCTTGAGCTTTGAAAAGCTCGTCCCAAAAACTGCTAACAAATACTTTATCCCGATCTGAGACCATAGTCTCCGGAAACCCGTGCAATCTGACAATTTCTCGAAGGAAGAGTTCAGCCACTGTCTTTGCTGTGAATGGGTGTCTTAAGGGTAGAAAGTGAGCATACTTACTCAATCTGTCCACTACCACCAATATCGCATCCTTACCGTGAGAAATTGGTAAGCCTTCCACGAAGTCGAGACTTATATTTGCCCAAATCTGCAACGGAATGGGTAATGGCGATAGCAAACCTGCAGGTGACATAGTGGAGTACTTGTTAGTTTGGCACACCCTGCACTTCTCAATGAACTTTCTTACATCCCTCTTCATTCCTTTCCAATAGAACTCAGCATGTAGCCTTTTATGAGTTTTAAGTACCCCTGCATGTCCCCCCATTGCGCTTTCATGAAACCAAGATAGTAAATTCGGTATCAGCTTGGATCCTTGTGGAATCACTATGCTAGTCCCTTTCATCAGCATTCCATCCTTTATCACAAATCCAGAACCCATTAATCCTCCATCGTTCAGCTGTGATAGTATTTTTTTACAGTCATCATCAACCTCAACCTGTCTTTTTACTTCTGCCACATCCAAGTTGATCGGTTTAGTCATTTGAATGTGGTTTAGGGCCGCAAAATCCTGCCTCGATAAGGCATCTGCTGCCATATTGTCTTTTCCTGGCCTATACTCAATAACATAGTCAAGATCTGTTAGCTTGGCCGCCCATTTCAATTGATCGCCACTCAAGTGTTTTTGTCCCAAAAGATATTTCAAACTTTTCTGGTCAGTTTGAATAATGAATTTCCTTCCTGTTACATAGTGCCTCCACTTGGTTACTGCAAACACTATTGCCAGTAGCTCCTTTTCGTAAACTGATTTAGCCTTTCCCTTTTCTGAAAACGCTTGGCTGATGAATGCAATGGGTCTTTTTTCTTGCGAGAGTACTGCACCTATTCCATTACCTGAGGCATCTGTCTCAATGACGAATGTCTTTTTGTAATCAGGTAAGGCAAGCGCTGGCAGATTCGCTACTGCCTCCTTTAGTTCTCGGAAAACCTTGCTGGCTTGATCGTCCCACTTGAAACAATTTTTCTTTAATTGCTGTGTCAAGGGTCTCGCTATCATGCCATAGCTCTTGACAAATTTCCGGTAGTAGCCTGTCAATCCCAGGAATCCTCTCAACTCTGTCACGTTTTTTGGTTCTGGCCAACGTATCATTGCTTCTACTTTCTCGCTATCTGCTGCGACACTATCTGCAGAAATAATGTGCCCCAAGTAGGAGATTTCACTTTGTCCAAAGGAGCATTTCTTCTCATTTGCATAAAACTGGTGATCCCTTAGTGTTCTCAAAACCAGGGCCAGATGTTCCTTATGTTCTTCTGCGCCCTTACTGTATACAAGGATATCATCAAAGAAAACCAGCACAAATTTCCTGAGATATGGTCTGAATACGTCATTCATGACACTCTGAAACGTGGCTGGGGCATTTGTGAGCCCGAAGGGCATCACTAAGAACTCATAGTGACCTTCATGTGTGCGAAAAGCTGTCTTGTGAATATCTTCTTCTCGGATTCTAATCTGGTGGTACCCAGATTTCAGATCTAGCTTGGAAAATATACAAGCTCCCTGCAGCTCATCAAATAATTCCTCCACTCTAGGAATAGGGAACTTGTCCAGCACGGTAGCCTTATTAACACCACGGTAATCAACGCAGAATCTCCACCCACCGTCCTTCTTTTTGACTAGCAAAACCGGACTTGAAAAAGGGCTTACACTTGGCTGTATAATCCCTGCGGTTAGCATGTCCTGTACCAACTTCTCAATTTCATTCTTTTGTTGAAAAGAGTACCTATAAGGCCTGCAACTGACTGGGGAGGTACCCTCTAGCAGGGTAATGGCATGCTCCCTCGTTCTGGACGGAGGTAATCCCTGTGGCAGGTTGAATACATCGCTGAATTTGTTTAAAAGTTTCTGTATTTCCTGAGTAATCACTTGCTTTTTTTCCTGGCCTGCTCTTTCAAATAGGCTGGTAAGCTCCAACAGATACATTACTTCCTCTTCCTTCCTGCAGCGACTTATTGCTTTAATCGATACCTCTCTTTTTTGTAACGTTGGATCACCTCTTAGTGTCACACACTGGTTATCTTGAATGTATGTCAATCGATATAGTCCCCAATTCGTCTTGGTTTCACCCAAAGAGGCCAGCCATGAGTAACCCAGAATCAGATCCGTGTTTCCCAATTCAAAAAGCCAAAAATCTTCTACAATCCTGGCTCCCTGAACACGTATCTCGAGCTTTTTGCATTTTCCCTTACTGTTTTCTATCCTCCCTGTGGCCACTGAAACCCGGCAATTGCTTACCTCTTCCACTGGGTAATCTAATTTCTTTTGCAACTCAAGGGAGATAAAGTTACTAGTGGCTCCTGAGTCAATTAATATGATTACCTCCACTCCATTAACTGTTCCTCTAAGCCGCATAGATCTCTCAAGTTCAAACCCACAAACTGAATGAAGCCTAACGTGCTCATGCACTTCCTCTTCTTGCTCCGTTTGATTCTGTTCTAAAGGATGTTCTTCTGTAAGTTCCTCTTCGCCTTCGAACTCTGTAGCTTCTAATAGCCTCAGTCTCTGGTGTGTTTTACATTTGTGACCTGAGAAAAAGCGTTCTCCACAGTAACGACAAGGGTTGGGTACAGTTTTTCTTTCTGTTGTGGCTGATTTCAAGTCTCTGTTCTGCCCATTTTCTCCCACTCCTCGAGTGTTAGTATTAAAGAACCTATTTACTGGGTTGTGTTGATTATTATCCCAGCTCCTTGACGATCTTGACAGGTATTGATTTCTTTCCAAGATAATGCTTTCTGCTAGTTTCGCCACATCAATGAGATCATCCATACTTTCTGGCCTGCACATCATCACCCTTTCCCTCAAATTTTGTTTCATTCCTGCCAAGAACAAGGCTACCAGTAAATCCTCGGGTATGTGGGGAGCTTCACCAGACAACTCCTCAAATTTTTCCAGATACTCTGTCAAAGATCCTGTTTGTCTCAACTGTACCAGCTGAAAAAGCACATTACAGCCGCGGCTCACTCGAAATCTTTTCTTAAAACGCTCCTTGAAATCAAGCCAATCCTTCCAATCATTTTTGTCTTGAGAGGTTCGGGACCACGTCGAAGCGCTTCCAGTGAGGCACGGTAAGGCCTCGGCCAGCTTGTCTTCTTCCAACGTGTGATTATGCACAAAGCACCTCTCCACTCTATAAATCCAATCTTCGGGGTTTTGGCCTTCATAGAGAGGAATCTCTCTCTTCTTCGCCACTGTTTCGTTACGCGTCGGAGGGTGATGGTGGCTAGGATTCATCACCGCTGGTTCCAATCTCATCATCGGTGGCGTAAGAGGTAACGGTAAGAGTCCGTCACCCGTATTTCGGAAAGCTCCCACCGGTGTCGTCGGACTCGCTGCGGTCGTCTCGTTCGCCGGACGAAACGGCGTTGAGCTGGAAGACGGCGTGTCGTAATCATGAACACCCTTATCGGCTAATTTCTCCTTCAATAGCTGAGCGAACATCGCCTCAAGCTTATCAAACCTCGCCGCGTTCGCATTTTCCACAACCACCAACCTGTCGCCGATCTCCTTCACTCCGGTAATAGTGGCCTGAATCGCCTTCTGCTGCTCATTAGATCGTTGCTCGAGTTTAGTGAGGTGAAGATTCCATTGTTGGGTTGGGTCTGGAAACTCAGCTTCTTCCACAGCAAGTTTTGGGCCCATTACTGTAGCTCTGATACCACTGTTGTTAAGTCCACACTTAACAAGCTTAGAGTAGAGATGAGAATAGAAAGTTTAGAGATGAGAAAAGAAAGAGACGAGAGAAAAGAGGCAAGATTTGTATAGTTTAATCTGATACCTTCCCATAACTTAGGGTTTCAAACTAAATACATGGTCTTACTTGTCAAACGACTGTGCATAATAGAATTGTAAAACAGCAGAGTTTCATTTATTTAACTATTGCTCTAAGAGCTGAGCCAACACTCTGTCTTCTTCATAAACTATCTCTTTGCTTCCTTAGCCACTTACTTCTTTCTTCTCACCTCTCTTACTCCTTAGTTTCTTTGTCACAAATGCAAGAGGCACTGCTAGCTTATCAGTCTGTTTGTATTGGATCTAAATCTGCAGCATGAACAGAAGTTGTGGGCCGAGAACTTGGGCCTGTTTCAGAGTTTGAAGCGATACCTGAGCACTCTCTCGAGTGTGTAGCGGCGGATTGACAGGTAGAGGAGCTTAACTCGACGGACCTGTGAGGTGTTGGTTTTGGTATTGGTGTTTCTGGTTCACGGGTTACGAAGGTGAGGAAGTTGTTTTGTTTAAATGGAAATTCTGTCTCAACAAATTGCACATGTCGAGAAACATAAATCCGATTTGTGAAAGGATCCAAGCATTGATATGTACTTTGATTGAGTGAATTTACAAAGAAGACACCCGCCACTGATCTTGTGTCAAGCTTTTTTGTTGCATAAGGTCTCAGCCATAGAAAGCAGAGATATCCAAATTCTCGAAGTTTCAGGTAATTCGGCTGTTGTAGAAATAGGTTCACATACGGTGATTGATTTTGATTGACTGGCGTTGGCATTCGGTTGATCAAGTAGACACCGACAGAGAAAGCATAAGGCTAGTTGGAAGTTGGTATTGAAGCGTGACTCAGCAATTTTGATCTGTTTTTGGAACGGACTGAGACCAATTTTGGTTGACACAAGGTTGCTAGCATTGTTGATTGTGTGAGGCCAATTGATTGCCTTGGTTGTTATTTCGAGACGTTACCATGTTTGCGCTAATCGGCAGAGAGGAATAAGCATTGACTAGAGCAGCAAGCTTCAATTCATGATTGATGAATTTTTCATGAATATATGTGAGAGAGGAAGTGGACTCACGGCCTTCAATTTGATCGGTAACCTGTTTATCCGAGATACCTTCAAGTATGTATTCGACTTTGTCTTCCAGATCTAGAGGTTTCCCAAGCAATGACAGCTGATCAAATCGAGTGGTAAAGCCTTGTAGATATTCATTAACAGCCTTTGTACCTTTGGTCCAGTTTTTGATCTGTTGAAGGAGTTGTTTAAGATGACCATGGCTGGGTTTTGCGTAAGTGGCTGTGAGAGTCTCCCAAATTTTAGCGTTAGTTGTTTTTGTGGCAATAATAGGCTGAATGTTGTTTGATATAGCACGAAGAAATGCACTATAGAGGAGCTTGTCTTGACGTTTCCATAAGGAATACGCAGGATTCACCGATACAACATCGTTGGTGGTGATAGTGGTGGATGGGCGGAGTGTAGATCCATCGACATAACCAGCTAATTCATAGCCGTCGAGAAGGGCATGAACTTGACGGCTCCACATCAAGAAGTTGGATGCAGTCAGCTTAGTAACATTTTTCATTTGACATTGAGAAGGGGACCGGTTTCAGGAACAATGACCAATTCATTAGAGATTGTCGGGGAATTATGGGTTGACATGATGATGATGATTGAAAAATGAGATCTATGAAGGAAAAGAGAGAGGCGGGAGAAGAAATTTAAAAATTAGGGATCACTTGCTTTGGTACAATATAGGCGACCCAAAGTGGTCTAATTATCGACAACCCGGGCCCAAAATTGGTGTCGTCGATCCATCCCCAAACATAACGAGATCAATGGCCAAAGTGCCATCATGCGTATTAGGAATAACATCTCACATCGGAAGTTGGAAAGAATCTTAACTAGTATATATAAGATATGGGTCTCTCTACTCATTGTTAATTGGTTTTGAGTTAGAAGCCCATATTCTAATATGGTATCCGAGCCCATGATCCACGCTTTCCAACCCGACCTGACCCAAAGTGGTCCAATTATTGACAACCCAAGCCCAACATTGGTGCCATCGATCTATCCTCAAACATAACGAGATCAATGGCCAGCGAGCCATCATCTCGAGAGAGCGTATTAAAAAATAGTATCCCACATCGGAAGTTGGAAAGAATCCTAACTAATATATATAAGATATGAGTTTTTCCACTCATTGTCAATTGATTTCGAGGTGGACGCCTTTATTATAATACTACTTACCTACTGATGCAAGCATCATATCATAGACCAGCTATAATCCATGTTACAAAAACACGCTGAGAAGAGTCCTAAATACTTTTGTTTTGACTCTAGGCTTAATGATTGTGATGAGACTTCTTCTATAGTCCGTAATATTTGGAATTCACACACTACTGACTTGGCAATACGTGACCCTCATGACTCCCTTATGGATAAGTTGAAACGCTGTCGTCGTGAACTTTCTGCTTGGAAACATCAGACTAATTTCAATTCAGCAAAGCAAATTCGTGAGATATTTCAACGTTTAGATGCAGCTCAGACAGACCCGGATATTTCGTTGACACAAATTCACACTCTTCGTCCAAGCCTTATAGATGCACACAAGGCTGAGGAGCATTATTGGAATATGAAGCGGATGTGCAAAGCAGTGTTTACCTAAGACGTATATTTGATGAATATGAAGCTGCATCGGGACGGTTGATTAATCTTGATAAATCTGCAATAATCTTCGGTCAGAAGGTTTATCAACAAAACAGGAAGCGAGTCATGAATTTCTTACAAATCAGGAAAACAGGTGGCGGAGGTCGATATTTGGGATTACCTGAAACATTGACTAGACAAAAGGACGAGATTTTCAATACATCGTTGACAAGGTTCATAAACGACTGCAAGGTTGGCAGAATAAGTTCTTGAATCATGTTGGACAGGAGGTCCATATTAAGTCTGTGGCTTATGCACTCCCAGTTTATTCTATGAATTGTTTTCGTCTTCCTAAAGCCTTGGGAAATCGTATTACACAGCTTATCTCAAGATATTGGTGGAGTTCATCACCGAATATAAAGTCCTTACATTATGTTGCTTGGAAGAAATTTTCACGACCAAAGGAGGATGGCAGTATGGGTTTTAGAGATATCGAACACTTTAATCAAGCATTATTGGCTAATCTAGTCTGGAAGCTCATGGACCGTCCGAATTGTCTCTTACACAAATTACTAAAGTCTCGTTATTTTCCACACGACACTATCTTACAAGCGAATAAAGGTACACAAACCTCCTTTGGATGGCAGTCTTTATTACATGGTGCAACACTTCTTCGACGTGGTGTAGTGTGTCAAGTGGGTACCGGTCATGATATTTCCATTGGTTTGGATACTTGGATCCCAACTATTCCTCCTAGGCCACCGGTGCTTTTACCACCAGTCAATCCGAACCTTAAGGTTGCCTCCTTACTTGATAGAGACTCGAACCAATGGGACAATAATAAATTGGAGTAGTCCATCATTCCTGAGGATATTGTCTATGTCCAAAAAGTTTTCATTCCACCTTTGCCGGAGCCAGATTCGTTAATATGGAACTACACAAAAGATGGCGTTTATAGTGTTAAGTCTGGTTACCATTTAGCTTGTGATATAGCTACAACTGTCGCTACTGCACACCCGCCTTTATTTACGATGCCAGATCTTTCACGCTTGATATGGGGACTTGACATCATGCCAAAGATCTAGCACTTCATATAGCGCTTAGCATCGAGAGCCTTACCAATCGGAGATATTTTACAACATCACCAAATCATTCAGAGAAGCCAGTGTCTTCGGTGATACAGTAGAATCTGTGAGCCACTTATTTTTTGATTGCCCATACGCTATGGCTGTGTGGCGATGTTCAGGTCTACCAATACAGATCATAAGTGATACATCACTTTCTCTGTTTTCGAAACTGCTTTACATATTACGTTTGGCTTCAGATTCCAACATATATCAGCATATAGATTATTACCAATCATGATTCTGTGGCGTTTATGGAAGAGTAGGAATACTCTTTTTTACCAACATCTTGATAATCCTATTACAACCACATATGAACGAGCAATGGCTGATGCCACTGAATGGTTGAATATGGACCTCCTGCAAGAACGTACAACTTTGGCTCGCCATCCAAGCTTGTGGGAAGCTCAGCACCTATGGATACCACCTCCACCCGATTGGGTTTAAGTGTAACTATGACGTGTCGCACCACCAAGGAGAACACAATTCAGGTTTGGGATGGATAATACGAAATACCGCTGGTATGGTTTTACATTGTGGAATGAGCAGGTTTGAAAGCCGATATCAAATTGATGAAGCAGAACTTACAGCTCTACACTCGGCAATGCAAGCGACATGGGCTCTAGGATATAAGAAAGTAGTTTTTGAGGGGGATAACAAGACAATTAATGATCTTCTCAATACGACAAGGCAACACCTACAGCTACGCCATCAACTTACTACAATCAGAGCATGGCAAACATAGTTTGACGAATCTACATTTCAATTTACATCACGTAATTATAATGCTTGTGCTGACTCTTTGGCCAAACATATAGTTTCACATGCAACTCGTAATTGGTGTCTCTATGTTTACTGTCCAGACATTCTCAAATCTTTTGTAATGAATGATGTAAACATAATTTGATAATGGAAATATATGACGGGAAAAAAAGGAAAAAGAAATATGATTAGATTTATAATTTTTAATAAAGATTCACTACAACTAAAAACATAACTTAGGAACAAACGTATTTTAGCTTCCTCATGATTAACACTAGAGCTCTAATTAGGTTTAGGAACTGAACGAAAAAAAAGAAAACAGATTAGAATCTAAGAGTTTGGGGTTTAGTTTTCAAGATGAGGTTAGGGTGACGACGTGCGCTCAACTTGAGGAAGAATTCGAGTGAACTCAACGTCAGGTGTAGACATTTAACCAGATCCAGGACCGGTTACGGTAAACAATATGGTCGGAAATTCTGCAAACACCAAACACAATCTAGCTAAGCAAAAGGCTAATGTAAAGTCACCTCTCCGCTTAAAAATCATATCAAAATCTGAGGAGTAAAGATTCACCTGGATCATCATCATACAATGGAGGAGGAGGATCCACTTGAGCAGCAGCAGTCTCTGCATCATAACCATACACTAGTTTATATCCATATACACATACACTTAACTTGATTATCAAATAAAGACAATTTTAGAATGCAGTACATTGTGTGAGATGGAATCTATGAACCTATTCCTAAAGCAAAAGAAGGCTCAGAGTTTTCAGACATGCCACATTATTGGAGAACGCCAACATGACATTGAAACCCATCACCCAAAAGGGTATTCTAGGAATCAATCATCAACTCAAGAATATATCTAACTTTTCATGTCAATGACCATCAAACTAAAATCTTCAAGAAGTATCACGCAAAAGAAGCCTCAAATATTTAGAAGAGAATAAAACATGCACATGAAGTACATTCTAAAATCACACACATTTTATTTTGTTGTGATTGTAACAAGCTGCAAACGGTTTAGTATCAAACTGTATGAATTTGTAAACTACACACTAGAAACTCTATAAATTAATATACGCTATAAAGTAATACATTTTTGTCCCAATTAAATTTTCGGTTAACTTATATAATATAAGTAGTAGTAGTTGATAGATCTAAAATGGGTTTCATGATGGGAAGTACTAACCTTCATCAGTTGGTCTACGCCTGAAGATTAAAACCTCATGGAATGTGGTTCCACACTGCCGAACGTTTGTTTGATATAGTTTAGGCTCCGGACTAGATGATGTCAAATCCCTAGCCCATAATGTTATCCAAAAAAGTATACCTCCACTCCACATGTAACTTGCCGAAACGTGATCTACAAACACAAGCCTAGTTCCCTAAATAGTTGTAAAGAAGTAAGAAAAGAAACACAAGAGGCAGAAGGCAACAAAGCATTATCAATAAGCCAAACACTCACTTTATCTATATTGTGTTTGGCAATGGTATGGCAAGCCACCTCACGGACTACTTCATCATTGGTCATATATTGAGAGAGAGGAAGTTCCTCTATGATAGGAATGGTATCGAACAAATAATCGAAACAATCCCAATCAATCACGAATCCCTAAACACACAATTCAACACGATGAGCTTGATAGCTTTAAAAGCACATGAAACAACAACGTAAGGGGTGACGGTTCTAAGCAATTCAAGATAAACCTCGCTTTTATGAAACTGATAGTAGTACAACACGTATTGTCGTTTGTATTCATCGTCATACGGGTCGTATAGACGGAATTCTCGATGCTTGCGAGCAGAAGTCGATTCTCCAAACGATTTCTGCAAACGATTTCTCCAACGTTGGCTTCTTCGAAGGGTATAAGTACTCAGTCAACGATGAATCGGCCATGATCAAAACCCTAAGTTCAGCGTACGGTTGTGGAAGAAGATAATTGGACAAAAGAGATTTATATATAATTAAATTTAAACGACTCACAAAGTGTGCTTTCTTTTTCGCACATGTGCCGACGTGCCCAGTTACACGTGTTATCACAGTCCGAATTGAATCATATTTCAGTTTATTATGTACTAGTTGGCGACCGCCCTGGGATAGAATTTGAACGAAAGAGGTGGGAGAAAATACGTAGAAAATTATAATTTAATAGGGTAATTTACTGTACTTGAATTATAAAAATAATATATTTTTATCAAAGAGTAACATGTTGATATTTATGTCATGAGTTCTCTATTTTTTTGACATTATAAGCTTTGCAATGACATGTTGAAAATTTTGACCAGCTTTCAATCGGGAAAAGATGAATGATAAGTTTCCATATTGATTTGGTGAAAATTTGAGAAACTAAAATTTCAGTAGGTGGCAATGCTAAGTTAGAACTACCAAACCATCCATTTAAAGAAGGGAGAAAAGTTACATTTTGTTGATTAAAGACAATGTAATTTTTTTTGTTAAAAACTTTTTTTTTTGGGTCAACATTGAACCACAACAGACCGGCCCATTAGCCAAGTTCCTACATAATGTATAATGTAGGCAGTGAGACTCAATCCCTAGTTGTGCAAGTGCGCATGTCTTATATGGACTTACCGCCTGCCACTAGAATAAATACCACTTGTTAAAAACTATTTAGTTGGTACAATTTTTCACTAGTGTGTGTAATTTAAGTTTGTTTTCAATAAGTATGAAATTATTTTCTACATAATGAATGAGGGAATATGAAAAAGACATCATCAACATCTATCTAAACAAAAAGTATGAGGCCAAATAAAATACGTCTAAACATATTACAATATTTAACCATTACAAATGAAATTGTTGACTCATTAGAAACTTTCATCTTCACTATATGTGATGCTTATGTAAATATTAAGATACTCATCGTCACTATATTCGCTAATAGTCTACATATATTTAATAAATTTAATTTGATACTAATTTCATAACATTTATAATTTGTTTTCAATTATGATTTAAATTAATAATTTGTTTTAAAGGTGAGTGATGATGTGGCACTATAATAACATTTTAATTTATGTATATAGATTTTTTGGTTTGAGTATTAAATTGTTATACTATTAACATACTATTAAGAGATTAACATACATCACAAATAAAAACAAAAAACTACATAAACTATAAAAATTCACAACAATAACCTGTAATTCAGGAAAATTAGACTAATAAACAAAGAATAAATCTTTTCGTTTTTTTTTTCAAAAACAAAGAATAAATCTTTAAATGAAAACATCAACAAGATTATATATAAAAATACATCATGACTGGCACACATTTATGGAAAGAGACATTAATCTATCAATTATTCTATCCGTAGGATGCGAATCTTATCCTAGGGATCTATATTCCAAGACGACCAGGTTCGGATCGTCTTGGCTGGCACTACAATAAAAATGGGAGCTACTCGGTAAAATCTGGGTACTGGTCAGAAAAAAATCTCTCTTTATGCTCGTTTCGACCACAGGGGCTCTCCATACATGAGTTACAGGCTCGTGTCTGAAAAGTGCGGGCTCCACAGAATCTTATTAGGAGAGGCATTAATTGTGACGTCCGTTGTGATTAATGTGGCACTGATACAGAAACAATCAATCATGTACTTTTCGAATGCCCGCCGGCCACCCAGGCCTGAGATTTATCAAAAATTCCAGCAGGTCCAAACTTCCCGGAAGAATCGCACCTATCAAATATCGACCATTTGATTTGGCCTCTTCCGTGTAAGGAAGACTATAATAGTTTTCCTTGGATACTTTGGTTTTTATGGAAAGCACGGAATGAAAAGATGTTCTCAAACAAAGACATGAATCCGCATGACATCGGCCAAATGGCGGAAACCGAGGCCAGAGCATGGGATGAGGCAAACAACGAAACTCCATTAGTATCAGGGAATAACAATACGATTCCACAACTCTCCTCGGGATCAATATCACGACCATTGACAGTTAACCCAGCTTTCGTAGGATACAAGTGTATGGTTGATGCCTCCTGGAAAGAAACGGATTTGCTTACAACTTTGGGACGGTATTCCTTTCCCGATAGCATTGAAGGCAACAACTTTGGAGGACAGTGGATTAGACACAGTTTGTCCTCTTTACACGTGGAATTTGAGGCGCTTCTCTGGGCCATGGTGTGTCTTTCCTCTCTATAGATCGGGGAGGTGGAATTCCTAGTCGATTGTTCCGAGATTCTTAGGATGATTAAGGAACCTCAGATGTGGCATGCATTCCTTCCTTACCTTGAAGATTTCTCACGCCTTCGGAGCTCATTTCGGTCATGTGCCGTCCTCCATATCCCCGTGCACTAAACCACAAAGCTGATCACTTAGCCGACACAACCAGAAGGCCGCCAAGGTTTTTAGCTTTAGGGAACAATGTATCACCTCTATAATATTTGTTTAGTCTTCTATGAGTTAAGTTGACAAAAAAAAAACCATGACTAAGGGATCCCGCTAACTAAACTAGATAAAGATTTCTCGTCAGAGAAATTACTAACTGTTTCGATGTGGATTCGGTTATCAGAAATTTATGTTGAGTACTTCACCACCAACCTCTTTAAAGTTGTGGCTAACTCAATGGGTGAAGTACTGGAAGTTGACTACGACCCCAATAAGACCCATCTTCACTCCTTCATAAAAGTGAACATCCTTTTCAATAGCAGAACCCGGTTAGGAAGAATATAACCTTTAGGCTGCCATCTGGTGAGATATTTACAATCAAATTTGACTTTGAACAAATTACGAAACTCAACAACAAATATCGTGACTAACTCATAGTGAAGAAAAGTGTCCTCATCTTGTCCGAAAAGAAAAAAAAAGTAGCTAGTGAAGCAGAAGTTAGCACTGACGACATAGAAAACCCAAGCTATATGAAAATGGAACCAATAACTCATCCTGCAGACTCTGCCCAGAGTGAGAAAGAGAGGCATAGAGCAGCAGATAGCAAATGAGAGGACTAACAAAGGCTCTACAGAACCAAACAAAAAACCAGCCATGAACACATAATTAAAGGAAACAAACAAGGACAAGGCTATTTCTACACGTAATACTACCTCAAATAGTCTAAAAATAGCCAATACATCTCCTCCATAGCTAATACATACCAAGGTGGAGTTGGATCAAGCCACAACTGTTCTCCTGGCACAACCACAAGAAGTGGCGAACTCCTCATCAAAGAAGCTCCTCAAAGATTAGATGAGACTGACATAAGCATCACTAGATATGAAACAAATAAGAAACAAAAACTGACCTCCTCTATCTCTGGAAATTTGGAAGTAGAGGTCTCAAACTATCAAAGCGGTATGGTGGCTATCCTGAAGCCACCCAAACAGCAATGAGCATCCTGAGTTACTCAAACAGCAATGAGCATCCTGAGTTGGATTTGTCAGGGAGTGGGGAGCCCCCTGACAAATTGACTCCTAAAGGAAATACGCAAAAAGTTGCTTCCGAACATTATGTTCATCATGAAGACGAAGAACGATTAGACCTACATGAAATCAATACAAAAATGGACAGGATATGACCATATTTATACTATAAAACCTAGAGGAATGAGTGGAGGCCTTACAATCTTCTGGAAGGATCACATCAAATTGAAGGTGATTCAAGGTTGTAGCAATTTTATAGACTAAACTATCGTAGTAGGTAATCTACTAGTCGTTGTAACCTTTATCTATGACCATCCAGTAACTCATCTAAGGCCAGAAGTCTGGGAAAATATTAGACAATTTGGAAAAGGAAGAACTCAACCTTGGTTCCTTATTGGGGATTTTAACGAGATCTCGAGCCACCAAGACAAATTGGGTGGGGCTCAGCGACTGTAATGCTCTTTTGCACCCTTTAGATCCTTTCTAAGAAATTGTAAACTCAAAGAGATAGTAAGCACAAGTCCCTACTACTCTTGAATGGGAACGAGGAACAATAACTGGATACATACAAAGCAGACTGGATCATAGTATGGCAACACATAACGGTTTCGGACCTATTCCAGGACTAGCACAGCTTATCTTCCCATAATGGGCTCTGATCCTAGACCATTATACACGATGATAATGTCTGAAAATGCAGACTTCCATAAAAGATATTGCTTTGAAAACATGTGGATTAAAAGGAAAGGGTTCCAAGAAATCATTTTCAATACTTGGTCCAAGAATGCCACAAACCGCACCAAACTACATTGGATTGCATTGTAGAGTGCAAGAATTGCAGGAAAGAAATCTCCCACTGGAAAAGAGGACTAACAGAAATGCCAAAATCCACATTGATGCCACCAAGACTAAAGTCAAGGAGGAAGTCACAAAAACACAACCTGATTTGCACCTCATAGCCAATCTCAAACTGAAGCTGGCCAAACACTACAAGGAAGAAGAAAAATTCTGGAAACAAAAAAGCAAGGAGAGATGGCTCATAGAAGAAAATTAAAATACTAGGTTCTTTCACAACTTCATTAATTACAAGAGATCAAAGAATAAAATGATATGTCTGAAGGATGAACAAGGGAATCTGCAATTTGAGGAAGGCTCTAAAAGTGATATTGCCTCTAATTACTTCAGGAAGTCATTTCATACCTCAAGGCCCACTGGAATACATGAATTGCTTCAAGACATGGCACCCAAAGTTCCAAAACAAATGAATCAACAACTTACTGCTCCCGTAATCGAGAAGGAAATTAAACAAGCATCTTTCAACATCATATGTGACAGCTCATCAGGTCCTGATGGCATGACAAGGAATTTCTTCTAGGCATATTGGGGAATGATTGGAGACAAAGTTACCACATAAGTTAAGACCGCTTTCTCTAAAGGATCTTTCCCGATGGAATGGATCATAAATGCTCAAACCCTATGGATATGAAGGAATACATGCCAATAATTCTATGCTCAATTATTTATAAGATAATGTCCAAGATCATAACTAAAAGACTTCAAGCTATGCTGCCAACAATAGTATCTGAAACTCAGGGTGCCTTCACTACATGAAAACTAATCTCAGACAACATCCTCTTGGCTCACGATGTAATGCACCACCTAAATACTCACAGAGATGGTCAAGAACATTACATGGCAGTAAAGACAAATCATGTCCAAAGTGTACGGCATATTTGAATGGAGTTTCTTGGAAGCTACACTGACAAGGCTAGGCTTTAATCAAGATTGGATCAGTTGGTGATGTATAGTGTCATATTTGTTATTTACTTAGATGTTATCAATGGATCTCCTTATGGGTTTATTTATCCGCAGAGAGGACTTAAACAAGGGGACCCACTATCTCCATTTCTCTTTGTCATTGGAAGAGAAGCTTTAATCCATATCATGACAAAGGCTGAAAGGGAGGGGAAAATCTCAAGCATATGTTTTAACTCACATGGCCCAACTGTTGGTTTTTATGAGAGTAAGCTCAAAATAAACCATGGAGACTTCACTTGGTGAATGAAACCACTTAACCCGCAGAAGATTGACTCAGTCTCAAGAGTGTGGAAACACCATCTTGTGGTTGAATCTACACATAAATGTCTTAGTAAATCCAAGACTATTATGGAATAGCTCGACCTCAACAAGGACTGAGGATCTAGGTTGGATCTAATCCGAGTAAAGCATCACAACACATGAAGTTTGTGTGCTAAGTAGATCTCGGATTCAAGAACCATTCAACTAGATTTGTAAACAATTTAATAAAGCATCAGAAGAGTTTAGTGGAGAATTTAGAAGTGTCTTGGTTGAAGAGGACTGCCATTGGGCAGCCTCTTACACGAGTTCTACTCCTAGAATCTACATCTTAAACTACTAGCATAAATAAATAAAGCCTTATATAACATCCTATTTGATTAGAATCAACATTTAGAAGATTTCTCAAAATGTTGACTTTTTGCCTCGGCCATTGACTCGTACCGCGGTATGTGTTTTCTCGACCCGCGGTATGTGTTTCCTCGGCCCGCGGTACATGTATCCTCGACCCGCAGTACTTGTTTCCTCAACCCACAGTACGTGTTTCCTTGACCCACGGTACATGTATTCTCGACCCGCAGTACGTACTAAACTGGACCCGCAGTACGTACTGAATTCGACCTGCGGTACGTCCGTATCTCGACTCACGGTACGTACTGAACTCGACCCACGGTACGTGAGACTCGTTCCCGTGGTATGTCTGTGTCTCGACCCATGGTACGTATTGAACTCGACCTGCGGTACGTGAATATCTTGACCTACGGTACGTGAATGTCTCGACCTGTGGTACGTGATTTCTCGACCTGAAGTACATGCCCCTCGACTCGTGGGCTTACCTGCGGTACATGATCCGTCCGTTGACTTTTCTGCGGTGCATGAATTCCTTGCGCGCGGTACATGCCTCTCGACCCGATGACCTACCCGCGGTGCATAACACACGTCCGTTGACTTTTCCAGCATATGCACCATCTGACCTTTTCATGACCTTTGATGATTTGGTGACTCTTATGGGTCCTTGGTGGCCATTTTCCTCCTTCTTGGAGGTCCTTGGGGTGGTCTTCGGCCTTGTCTTGATGACTTCGTCCTTGACTCTCCTCTTCTTCTTCTTCTTGACCTTAAAGGTCTTCGGCCTCTTCTTTTTGTCTCTTTGATATAGACTAATACCAACTATTCAACATCTCTTCTATGCTGATCACAGTCTCTTCATCAGCAAAGCTACAACACAAGAATCACAAGAACTCAAGAGATGCCTGGAAGAATATGAAAAAATATCGGGATAAATCATCAACCTGGATAAATCTGCAATTGTATTTGGAACCAAAGTTACGAATGAGAAGCAAACAGAGATCAAAGACATTCTCAATATTCCCTCGAGTCAAGGCATTGGCAAATACATAGGACTACATGAGTGCTTCAAAGGTTCAAAGAAACATATATTTGGATTTATCACTGATAAGCTAGCATCTAAAGTGGATAATTGGTTTTCCAAAACTCTGTCACTGGGAGGCAAGAAAATTTTAATTAAAGCAGTGGCAATGGCGTTTCCAGTCTATGCAATGTCAAGTTTCAAGCTGTCCAAAAATCAATGTCAGAAAATGACAAGTGCAATGACTCAGTACTGGTGGAGTTCAACAAAAGATAAGAGGAAGATACCATGGATTTCGTGGAAAGCTATGTGTAAATAAAAAGAAGAAGGAGGTTTAGGCTTTAGAGACCTCGAGAAATTCAACCAAGCCTTACTAGCCAAACAAATTTGGAGAATCCTTAGTAAACATGACTCCTTACTGGCAAAAATATACAAAGCTAGATACTTTAGGAAGTCATCCTTTTTGGAATGCGGCAAAGGTGCTAGACCCTCCTATGCCTGGAGAAATACTTGTCATGGTAGAGAACTCTTGGCCAAAGGATTACTCAAACAAATAGGTAATAGTAAGGATACATACATCTGGACTACCAATTGGGTATACCATGATCAATCAAGACCAGCTATAAGCAAGGAAACAAAATTTAATGTATGTTTCAAAGCTGCTGATTTAATAACAAACTCAGAGTGGGACACTGAGAAAGTTTATGAAACTTTCCATGAGACAAATGTCAAAAGGATTTTGGGCATTCCTCCCTGCCCAACAGAAGAATCAAAATGGCTCCACTGCTAGGAACTCAACCATAGGGGAAAATAATTTTTCCATGACTTTGAAAGCCAAGATTTGGAAGCATAAGATCCCCAGAAAGATCAATATGTTCTTATGGAGAGCACTTTCAGGAACACTTGTAGTGAGAGAAATATTAAAAAGCAGAATCATTATCTCTGAGGATTTATGTCCAATCGGTGGTAATGAACCTGAAAATATTAATCATTATCTATTCATGTGCTGCCCTGCAAGACAGATGTTGGCCGTGGCAAACATACCAAACCCTCAAGGAGGATTCTCAAGGAACTGACTCTTCACCAACTTTGTCTTTCTGATGTCCAAACACTCTAATGATGTTATTAGAAGGGGGAACTTGACAAGATTTCCCCGGGTTATATGGACCATATGGAAAGCTAGAAACTCCTGAATAATTCAAGGACATTATGCTAACTTACAGGAACTTATCAATGAAACAATACAAGAGGCTGACAATTGGAAGAAAATTAACCAAGCAACAACATACAGAGATAAGGTTTCCTCAAGGACGCTTCGAACAATGGAAAAGGAAGCAGGAGGGAAGTATGAATACACAGTGAATGAGAAGGTTAACTGGGATACCAATAGCAACCTTAACAGAGCAACATTAATTATCAACAAAAGAGGAAATGAGCATTTCCTACATGCCAGACATGTACTGACATGATCCACCTCACACATGAACCTGGAATTCTCGGGATTCATTTGGGTCTTAAAATCACTATTAGACCTCAGAATCTCACATGTGTAGATAAAAATAGACAACAAGACAACATTTGGCTTAGTAAACAATCACTCTATATGGCCAAGATACGGGTCTTGGATCAAGAGAATCCAGTCTTTAACTACTAAGTTCAAGGATTTACATTTCAAATTCATTCCTATTAAGAGGAACATTAAAGATATTGTTATAGCTAGGAGTGTGGTTCGGGAAGGAAGATATGAAGATTATATTGCAAGAGGGAGCCTAATTGGATCAAGAAATTGAACTGTAGGAATGAAGCAGATAGCTCCTCTCATAACACCCATCGAGAATACACTTCTCAAGCATAAAATCAGTTTCCAAATTATCATCTCTAATTATAAGTCTTAGGAACTATAGGCTTTATCTAAGGGGATTACATCTCCTAGGTTATGATCTAGGCTTAATATGGGTTTCCGATTGAGTAGGTTATTGGGCCTTGGGTTTAATAGCTCTTAGTTCAGTTCCTGGATCTAGAAGAAATAGTCCCCAATAGGCCATTAGTACATGTTAGCCCATATTAATAAAGCCCACCTTAATCATTTAAGATACTAGTAGTTCGACTGGAGATTATTTTTGTCAATTTCAGTCTACTAGACGGTTTATATTCCCTTTTATAGGTAATCATTAACCTTTCTAGCTACTTTTAGCAATCATGAATTTGGGTAGTATATTAAGTCCAATTAATTAAATATAAATGTCATGGAAATTGAGAACCGCTTCTGTGCAACCATGAAGTCTTGCCAAGTGGCATATGTCATATTCATAGACCAATCAGTGGCTTTTTGCTCGCACCTAGAGAAATGCAAAATCTCCTTTCATGATACATAGTCGTCTCTTGCTTCCTCACATTACCATGCAAGATGTTGCGAGTCTCTCAAGGAAACAACAACCAATGAATTAGCACGCATGAGGAAGGATGTAATCATTATTGTCTCAGTTGATATGCCTATATACAGAGTTTTCATCACCCCATCTAATCATCAAACAAAAAAGAGATCATAGACAACAATATGTGGTAAGCTTTGAATCAACTTGAGTTGGGAAGAAATGACCTTGAGATCTACTTTCTAGCTTCAGCTTACCAAGAAACCCTGCAGAGGAACATGAAAAGTCTGGTGGGAAGCCTTTAAAGCCACTCGAACAGAACATCTAGGAACTCACTGAAGATCTACCCAAAGATGTGTGCTTGCAAACCTCTGTGCAAGAGAGAATGATTGACAAGAACTACGCCAGCTCTTTTTCTCATATGAAGACGACCTAAACTTGATACTGAGGATGCAGTCTCTGCTTTACAATGGTTGGTTAATGGCAGTGGAGAAATGGGTTGACCATCCAACACCGAGCTTTCTCTCTAAGATCCAGCTGTGGATCCAGATCAGGAATCTTCCTCTGTAGTATGCTTCGGAACCAACAATAAGAATCATAGCTTTCTCGGTATGTGAGGTATCTGTCATAGATTTACATGAAGTATCTGTCACTAGACTATTTCTTGTGAAAGCAAAAATCAACTTCAACTTTGAAGACATACTCAAATACTACAAGACGATCTACTACCAGAATGGAGACAGATTCCAGGTGCAATTCTACTATGAATGGGTTTCTAGATTTTGTTTCAACTGTCAAAGACTAACCCACAACACCATTTTCTACCTCTACACTCCTACACCAATGGATTACTTCTTCAACCCTATGGATCAGGAACCTGAGGAGAATCTCAGATCTGAGAGCCAAGTATCCTCTAATGAACACTTTACTAAACCTGGTTCACTAGTCACCCAACATCCCTCTTCGATTACAGGTGGTAACACTAAACAAGTCAACACAATCTTCAATATCAAAATTACCATTGATGATGTGATAAACAACCCAAATGACACATAAACGTTCACTTAAGATCTCTCGATCTTGACCTTACACTTCCAACCAAGCTTAACCAATCTAATGAAGCTGCTACTAAAGTGGAAAATAACAGGACATACAATGAAGAAGGTCCCTCCACAACAATCAAGGAATCGGATGCCATTTAATATGAGGCCTGGTTTATCTACTTTCATTTTTATATTTTTAATATTGCTCTAAGAGTCATCCTCTGTTTCATGTTATTTATTTGTTTCTAGTCTCGAGTCAATTTATAAGTTAGAGTCCTGGTCTTCTTTTTAAATGATTTGGGGCTGACGCCTCCAATTCCATTGTAATAGGGTGTTTCCCTTTGGAACTTGATTCCCTTCTATCAATAGAACTTTATTTTGGGAAAAAAAGTTGTCCTCAAAGCCTTAAACCAAGTATCACTTGCAGCTTCTTCGATGACAAAACATGCTCTGTACCACGCACTGGACCTGTTGATTTTTCTTGGCACATTTTACAATTATTTTTTATTATATTGTCAACAAATAACCATTGGATCATCAAACCTCGATCCATAGCTTAAGTTCTCCAACTGAAGTATGATAAGATTAGAACTTACCACTTTATATCTTGCTAAATCAAGGGGAAGCCAACTAGATCACATGTTTCTTGACGTTTTGCAATTATTTATGTTTATAACATTTTTAACTCCTAATAAAATTTTTGACGTTTCAATAAAACAATATGATGCCAAATTTCAACCCTAAGATGTTATCCAATAAAGGCAATCCGGTTTTGAAATATATATAAATAGAGTAAAATAGTGCTCCTATTCTAAGAGAACCACGTCATCACTTCTAATTAATGAAGAGAATTGATATCATTATTATAATTTCTAATGGATTACCAATATATGAAAAATTAATATTAAAGAAAAAAAATCAAAATTAGGAGTATACATATTAATATATATATATATATATATATTATTTTTTTCATAAAAATATGCATACAAATTTTGAAAATAATACAATAATATGCAAAATCTAACATAGAATAATTCTACAATGAACCTTCTTTCCATTCCATGATGTCATCTCATCATTTAATTATTGAAATATTAATTTACTCATTTATATTATTTAATATTTAATGTCTAATAATCTATTAAGATCATTAGTCGCATAGAATATATATATATAACTATCAAAAAATACAAATATATATTTTTTTTTTGGCTAAATCAATATTTCATTAGAGTTAAGATTTTGATACATATTGGGTCTCATAAAGAGCCACTTTTGCTAACCCATCAGCACATGAGTTATTCAGTCGGCTTATGTGGGTGAAGGAGATCGACTCAAAAGATAAAACTACTTTGACTATGTCGAATAGAATTCCATGGAGGTCTATGTGTTGTGATTTTCCGATAATGGCATTGATCAATTGGATCGAGTCTGATAGGACATCAATTTTCCTCAATCATATCTCCGATGCGTGGTATAAACCTGCCAGAATAGTGAGCCCCTCTGCGATTAAAGGGCTTTTTGTCGACCATCTCACAGCTTTCCCTTCAATTTAGTTCTCTTCTCCAATAGCAAAGCACCAGCCCAAACCTGCGATGAGAGAGCTTTTATCCCATGCTGCATCCATCATTAGCTTTGCTCCTGTAATCTCATGGTGTCGTCCTTTATCCTTGATTTTCTGGCTTTTAGTATTCTTTGACCCACAATTGGCCTCTTGCCATTCTTTTGCATTCCTTATAGCTTTCGGAGCTGTCTCCTTCGGAGTAAAGGACTGATTCTCATAAAGGAAACTGTTTCTTGTTTTCCAGATTGTCCACATAACCCATGGAACAATTAGGTTTGAAATCCCCGAAGGAGGGAGGCAGATAAGACTCGGGCTTGCTTGGATCAAATTGCCACAAGATGTTGTGTGCAGTTCTTCCAGCGGTTTCTGTAGGGGTATGTGGCTCCATACTTCTCTGGCAAAGGAGCAATTGAATAATATATGTTCAGTTGATTCACACTCCTTACATCTTTTGCAGCCATTTGACTATGTGATTTTCCTTTGTAAGAGAGCTTCTCCCGTTGGTAGGATCTTATTAACAGACTTCCATAGATTTTAACTGAATTATTTCTGATCCCCTCATTGGTACGTGTCTTCTAATTTTTTCCATGCTCTAACTTGTTGAGTTTTCTTCGAACAGGTCTGCGACTTTCAGTTTAGTCTGGCTCAGATTAGGTGGCCCAAATGGTGTCTTTTGTGAATCTGTGGACAGCCATGGAATTCGCCAGATGGGGATACTTTTTCCGTCTCCAATTACTCGTCCTAAGTTGTGCTTTAGGAGGTCTCTGCCAAGCAGGATACTTCGCCACCCATGAGACACATTTCCAGTGAGTCTACATTCCAAAAAGGAGGAATTAGATGTGTATTTCCCCAATAGAACCCTAGCTAGTAAGCTTTCTTGATTTTCCAATATTCTCCAACTTAGTTTTGCTAGGAGTGCTGTGTTGAAAGCTTGAATTTCCCTAAAGCCTAGCCCTCCTTGTGTTTTTATTCCTTGCTAGTTTCTTCCACGACATACAACACATACTTTTTTCTCAAGGTTGGAATCCCACCAAAAGCGGGTTAAGGTTGACTAAATTCTTGTGGTAAGATTAATTGGCAGTTTGAAACAGCTCATGGTATAAGGAGGGATTAGTGTGAGCACAGACTGTAACATGACAAGTTTTCCCGCTTGAGAGAGTCTTTTGGTGGACCAGTTCTTTGCACGCTGCTTGATCCTCTCTACAATTTGAGTGAATATGTCTCGTTTCTTCCTTCCAAAAGCTTTTGGAAGGCCCATGTATTTTCCATTACCTCCCGCTCTATCAATTCCCAAATGAGCTCTAATCCTTTGTTTTATTCCTTAAGGTGTTTTTGATGAGAAGGTGATGGACGATTTTTGCTTGTTTATCTTCTGCCCCGATGCTTGCTCATAATCTAATAAAATTCTTTTAATTTCTTGCAGCTTATATCATCAGTTTTACAAAAAAAAATTTGTCGTCCGCAAAAAGGAGATGGCTGATGCTCAGACTTCTTTTGGATACTCGAAGCCCCTGAAAGGTACCTTCCTCTTCTACTTTTTTACACAGGCCCGAAAGAACTTCTCCACATAAAATAAAGATGAAGGGGGAAAGGGGGTCACCTTGTCTAATTCCCCTTAGTGGTGCAACTAGGCCCTTTGCCGCTCCATTAATAAGGTAGGAGTATGAAACTATAGATATACACATCATGATCCATCCTATCCATTTAGGATGAAAGCCCATTTGACTTAATACTGATTCAATGAAAGACCATTCTAATCTGTCGTACGCCTTCATCATGTATGTTTTAATAACCATCTTGCAGTTTTTCTTCGCATGTGAGTGCTTTAAGTAGTGTAGGGCTTCGTGGGTTATAAGTACATTATCCTGGATGGCTCTTCCCGGTGCAAAGGCTGATTGATTCTCTAAAATGAGGTCTCCCAGGATTTGTTGCAGTCTTCGGGTTAAGATCTTTGAGACTATCTTATACCTCACATTGTAGAGGACAATGGGCCTGAAATCTGCAACTTTCCTTGCATTTTCAACCTTGCGAATCAGTCTTATATGTGTGTGATTCAACATTCTTGGCATTTCACCAGATTCAAATACGTGTTTGACCTCTTGAATGATCTCTTTGCCTATATTTTCCCAGTTTCCTTGGAAGAAGCCAGCTGAGAACCCGTCAGGTCCCGGGGCTTTTCCTTTGTTAATGTCAAAAACTGCTGAAGTTATCTTTTCATCTGAGGGAATCTGCGTGAGAGATTGCTTCATATCCTCAGTAACAAGTTTGTTGAGTGCTTTTTCAACAATATTTCCACCTTCAGATTCCTGGGATCTGTACAGGTTTGAAAAGTATGAAGTAATAACTTTCTCAATGTCTTCTTCTTCATATACCATTGTCCCTGTTTCATCTTCTAAAACTGAGAAGCGGTTTTTGCCCTTCTCCCTTTTGTTACAGCATGGAAAAATTCTGAGTTTTTGTCACCTGATTGTAGCCATTGGATTATGCTTCTTTGCTGCCAGTATTCCTCTTCTTTCTTGTTGGCCTGTTTCAGATCAGATGAGATTTTGAGGATTTTCCCTTATGGATCACTTGGGTCAGTCATGGCAGACTCGAGGTCTTTCACATAGTTTTCAATCTTTTTCCTACTTAACTGTGTATGTGTCTTCTTCCATTGAATTAATGTTTTTCTGCAAGCAGATATCCTTGAGTTAATTGTGGCATCCTTTTTGCAGAGCCAAGCTTCTTTTATTAGTTTTTGGACTTCCTTATTGATAATGAGACTTCTATCATAGCAGAAAAGACCCGCTTGTTTCTTTCTGCCATCTGAGAAGAAGGAAATGATAGGCCTATGGTCCGATCCTCCATAACTCATGTACTCACATCTTGCCTTCGGAAAGCTTTCAAACCAGGTTCCATTCCCAAAAGCTCTATCTAACCTGCAGTAAACCAGGTGTTGATTTCTTTTTCCCCGCTACGATAAGGGATTTCCTGAATGAGGAAGGTCATAGAGGTCATTTTCTTTTTAGAATTGTCTGAAATCCGAGAAAGCAGATTCAACTCTGGTTTGTCCTCCTTCTTTTTAACTTGCGCACGTAATCTCATTAAAATCTCCCGTTAAGAACCATGGTTCCTCTCTTTCACCAAAAGAGTTAGTGATTTTTTCCCAGATTTCCTGCCTTTTGGTCTTTTCTGGTGCGCCATAAGTGAAGGTGGCATAGAGCTTGGCCCCTTTGTATGTTATAAGAGTTTCAATGAAATGGTTATTAGAATGTAGTAGCTGAACCTCAAGGTCACTGTTCCAGAACAGGGCCAAGCCACCGCCTCATCCTGCTGTTGGGGAGAAAATTTCATGATGATCATAATTGAGATTCTCCAGTACTTTGAGAATGAATTCTGGTGAGTTTCTTGTTTCCATAAGGAAAAGGAGATCAGGATTAAAGTCTCTGCATAGGTCTCTGATTCGACGAATTGTTAGGGGGTTCCCCAGCCCCTGGCAATTCTAGCTCAATATGGCTAAGGAACGGGTCCTGCGTGTCCCGAAAATCCATCGATCGCTTTGAAGATAATGGAGTTTTCCTGCTACGAGGTTCTCTAAAAAGTTCAGGAGAGTTGTGAGGAAGGGTCTCCCCGGGCAGCTCTTCAGTAGGCCTAGGTGGAGGATTAACATTGACTTGATCTTCTATAATGTGTCCTGAGGGCAGGTTGGTCCTAGGAGAGTTTTAAATTTGGAGCGCATTTTGCTTTCTTGAAGCAACTCCGGGCATTACTTTAGGGCTAATTTGTATTCTCTTCATGCTGGGGGGGGGGGGGCGACCTGGTTTCTTCTTTATTTGGGCAGAAGGCACCTTTGTCATCTTATCTTGCCCGATGGAGGTTTCATCCACTAGCAATGTAGGGCCCCCTAGCCTTAACGAGGCAGAGATTCTGTCAAGTTCGTGGTACGATGGTTATGTGGAACCTGCAATGTCCACTTTGCTAGATAGGGTACTTTTAATTACTAAAGTCCCATCCTGATCCTGTTTTCCCTCTTGGTTTTCGTCCCAACAGAGGTAGGATTTGGTTGTTGTTGCGGGATGGATTTTAATTTTATTAATTTTAGTCATATTAATTTTATTTTAATTTTCATTTTTAACACTTTAATAATGGATTTTTATCCAACTACATTAATTTTTCTGGGTATATCAAAATTTTATTAATAAATAATTTGCTAATACAATATCAATGCAATGTTTCACTTCAATTGAGTTTGTTGTGTTATATTTCAAATCATATAACCGGTCCTTCAAAAATAATCTTACATAACTACATATATAATTATTCAAAAACAAGAATAAAGCTTTAAATATGCAGACAATAAAGAATGAGAAATGTAATTATAATTCTCTTCAATATAGAAACTAAAGAAGAGGTAGTGAGATTTTGTATTAAACTAATGTAATTATGTAGAGAATGAAAAGATGATAGATGTTATATTTTCTCATAATATTCAAATTATAGTAGCGGAACAATGTAGTATTAACAACTTCACTCAAAATTAAAAAACTAAAAGATGAAATTAGTGTAGTTATATTGATATAGGAAAAGAGGAAGAAATTTAAAAGGTACAGTTTTCTGAATTTTTCCCAATTAAAAATTGATACAATTTCTGGACATGTGTTTGCAAGGTTGTTGTGATTTTGGGAGGTATGTAATGTTAAGAAAAGCGGTGAGTTCATGAATATCGCTATATAACTCCTCGATGAGAACATATTGTAGTTTTCTTGCAGTTAATGTACAACAAACTAATAAAGTTAGAAGAAGATCCTTAATACTTTTTCTTTTAATGCTTATAAAAAAGTCCTCTTTCATGTTCAGTAACTAAATTCATTCAAAAATCACTTAAAATAAGGAACAATCTATGTCATCAGCAATTTTGCTATAATTCAAAGTAACTTTCACTTCAAACTATGTGACTTGAATATAATAATAAAATTAAAAAAACCCATTCGAAGGGCGGATCATCAACTAGTATTACAAATTTGTCTGATAATTAGTGATTACAAGCAAAGTTACAAATAAAATCCATAAAAAGAACAAGCTTCAGTTTGTTAAGGTAAATCATTTGGCACCTACAAATCAACAAACTCATTAATACTCAATACCATATTCATCACAACAAGTTCATGATCACGAATATGAACAATTCAATCTTTCTTATTAAACCCCAAGGAGCACAGATCTTTTCCAGCCCCATTCCAAGAAAGCACCCAGATCAGAGGTCGTACCTCTTACCAAGAAAAAGGTTTTTGCCTTGTTTTAGATTCTAAGAAAGATTGCACAGAGAAAGAAATTGAGAAAAATGACTTTTCATTCATATTGAAGAATCAGAAAAAGATCGTAAGATCACAGAGAAAGCTCCTTCTGTTTATATAATACATAAGAGAAACAATTTCCTAATCTAATTTTAACTAACCATACTTGTTTTCACTAAACCAATCTAAATAGCCGATGATAACCAAATATAAGACTGAACCAATACTATATACTACCTTGGGTCCCCAAAACTAAGGGTTGGGCATACGGGTACCCGACCCCGTTCGGGTTGGGTATTTCGGGTATTTCGGGTTTAGGCATAGAAAACCCGATCAGGTATTTTAAGAGTTCATGTTGGGTTCAGGTATATTTAAAGGGAATATCACTCAAAATGCCCTTTTTATGTTTTTAATTACCTGTAATGCCCTCTTTTTTCACCTTGTGAAAAATGCCTATTTTATGTTTTGGTTACACGAAATGCCTTTTTTTTGGCATACATTTGCAATATCATTGTCCACGATGGACCGTATAAATGTCCATCGTAGACAGAACTGTATGTTATGTGCATGGTAGACCATATAGATGTCCACCGTAGACAGCAAATGTATGTCCATCGTAAAAGTACTATATATGTTTGTGGTAGACAATATTATTATTCACCGTGGATACTAGTACTCTATATTATGTATTTACGCGAAATGGCATATTTTCTCAAAAAGGGGCATTTCATGTATGGGTTTTAAAAAAGCGCATTTTGTACAATTTCAAACATAAATGAAGCATTCTATACAATTTTCTCATATTTAAATCGGGTTCGGGTCGGGTTTAATATTTACCATAAAACCTAAATAATATCTGAACCTATATAAACTTCAAGAATCTAATGCATTTTCAATTTCATTACTTATATAACCTAGTAAACTCAAAGCCAAATACTCAAATGTAATTATCAAATCAATAATGAAACTTCATTTTAATTATAACGTGCAACTTCAAATGTAATAGAACATTCAATACTATTGCCAAAACAACAAATACATGATAAAAATCGAATTCAAGTTTCTGCCATAAGGTATTTGTCAAAGTCTCATTGAGGCACATGACCATTTCAACTCATCTCTTCTCAAAAAAGTCATACTTTAATGGGAACCTAATATCTGCAAAGTAAATGAATAAAGTTAATAGTTGCATGAATTATATAAACTATACATATTATATGAAACCAAAACAATCACAATTGCTTTTCATACCTTATGAAAATGAACCAGCTAGTAAACCAAATCCTAAGCAGTTTATGCCTCATCTATAATTGGATTTTCAAATTCTAAAGCAAAAACAAATATAAATGTTAAACAAACACAGAACTATAAGAATATATGAAATTGTAAACTGTCAGACTTGCCTATTTCAAGTTTGTCTAATTCTTCAACTTCAGAAAATATTTGTGCATTTATAAGCACCTTTGACTCACACCTTAAGTCAGCTTTCACTCATTGCTCAGTGCACATTAGAACCTCTACCATATGATGAGTTAAACAATTCCTATGTGGTGTAATAATCGACCAGATGTGCTAAAAGCACTTTCTGATGCAACTGATGATACTTGCATAGCGAGTACGTCTCGAGCTACCTCTGATAGTATGTGATATTTAAGCTTGTTGGCTCTCAACCATGAGAGTATATCTAATTCTAACCCAGCTGCACTGCTGAACCTCTCAACACTTTCTGTTAGATAACTGTCCAACTCATCTCATGTGCCCTTTACACCTATTTCACTCAACATATCTTTGTACCTCATGTCGATCCTTTTATATCCTAAACCATCATCCACTAGATCCATAAGATCCTTATTAGTCTGTTCATGGCTAGATGATTGAGAATGAGAAGACTATGCAGATTGTGAAGAATTGACAATTGAATCCCCACTATATCTTGCAGCAAATTGATTGAACAAACTTCTCAAAAGACTTTTGACATAGCCACTCATTTCCTTAGCTTCATCAAAATCCTTACCATGTAAATCCTCAAAACACATATTGGCAAATTGCATCTTCTTAGTAAGATCAAATACATATGCTACAATCAACATTTTGTTGATGTTTTTCAGACCATTCCAATATTTATCAAATTTCTTAAATATTTCCTTGGCTTTGTAACTCAGTTCAGCATCTTTGTTGTTACTAAGCATTACCAAATTCGTTGCTATTGTATCTATCTCACCGTAGCACTTATGTGAATTAAGAGTACAAGAAGCTGAGACTATTAGTGTTGACCTATGAAATATGAAAAGGAAATGCACCAAACTAACTATCTCATCTAAATCTTTACGTTGAGGTGGCCTACACCTTTTTTCCCATTATAAGAAATAAGCATTATACAACATATCTTCATCATACATTTTGTCAAATGCAATCCAAAATTTTTGTGCCCTTGACAACATAAGGTATGTTAAATTCCATCTATTATCGATATCTAGTGGTAAAGTACTCCTTGATATCTTCCCAGCCTTAACCTTAAGTGCAAATGATTTTTGCCTTTTAGTAGTTGATCTAATAAGAACGTCATTTCTAATTGCAGAGACACTATCGCCTACTTCAGCCAATCCATCTTTCACAATCAAGTTTATAATGTGAGCGCTACACCTCATATGACAAAATTCCCCTTCTAAGACAAAGGTATCATCTGAAACTAGGGAAAAACTAGTTTGGAATTTTCTTAAGGCTGCAGCATTAGCTGTAGCATTGTCTATAGTTATGCAGAAAACCCTTTTTATGCCCCACTCAGCTAAACACTCAAGAAGTAGATTGGCAGTTGTCTCACCTTTGTGATCGGTAATGGGCTTAAAACCAATTATTAGCTTGTTTAACGTCCACGATGTATCAATATAATGTGCCGTGATAACCATATAATAAGCACCTATATAAGAATAGTAAAACACATAAACTAATCAGTTAGAAAATATAAGAAAAACTATAATAAAAATATAGTACCCAAAATCAGTTTTAATTATAAAAGGCAGAAAACAAAAAACTCTTTTGACTTAAGAGTTTTAAGTAGCTTACCAGTAGTTGTTGCCTTCCAAATGTCTGTTGTAATAGACACTCTTTGCTTGTTGTATACAAACCATTTTTTGAGTGCAACCTTTTTTTGTTCAAACATCTTGACCACATCTCTTCGTGCAATTCTCCTTGAGTGTGGCTCGTACAAATTCACCTTGACACAATTACACAATATAAAAGACAGTTAGCTATATCAATATCAAACTTAAATCTTAAATTATTGAATAACTGACAAGTATATTACCTTATTACAGAATTATTTTCATGGTGCACATTCAATAAAAGACAGTGGTAGCTCTGCCATCACAAGCAGTTCATTTGAAGCTTCTCTAACAACGGATTCAAGCACTTTGGCTATTTTTAGGTTCCCTTCCATGTTAATAACTGTCTGATGATCTGATTGACCATCTAACCAGGCCTTGTATTGCTTGCATACAGCTAGATGCTTTTGCAAATTTGATGTCCCTGATTCGTTGGACATACAAACTTCTTGTGGCAGTAGTTACATGTACACTTATCTTGATTATTCTTCAGCCGAGTGAAATGACACCAAGTAGAAGACCTTGGTGCGATTGATTTCTTGGCTTTCGGTTGAGAACCTGAAGGTCATGAACCATTACCTCCATATGTTTCTTTCCACTTGCCTAGACTTCCCACACTTCCACCACTCACTACATTGGTTTTACTTGTGTTCGGATTCAACTCATCTCGAGTTGGAGATGATGATGAACCCATCTAAAAAAGACAAAACAAATGTATATATATAGAATTAAGTAAACACAAAAACTAACGTCACCTAAAATGCAAAGACAAAGAACTATGTGAGACGTAAAAATAAGTTCAAACTAAGTCAAAGAGAACTGAATAGACAAAAAAGATAACCAAAAGAAAAGAAAAGAAAATAACAAGATTGACTTGGCCATATCTGCAGGGAAAAGCAACTATTAACACAAGAGACAAAGATGATGCAACTGATATGTATATTTCACAGCAAGTCAATGACTAAACCATGATAAATGCTTTTGAGATTGTGATCCCATGTATTACAAAAGACAGGTTATAAAAATGAGGAAGACATGTTTCATGCTTATACTAAATCGCACATGTTTAATGACTAAGTAAAGTGGACTAATGATACCACATGAGGAATTTTTTTTTTGTCAACCAATATTAGAAACAACACCACATGGTGAAGAAAGAGTTTACAACACTAAGCCATTAACTGACTCTCTAATAGATCGAGCGAGAGCATCAACGTTATTGTTTAGAGATCTCAGAATTACATGGAGATAAAAGGCACAAAAAAGATACTTTAACCTGAGAAAATCTTCCTGGTAGGGTTGGAAGGCTGACCACTCCTTAGTATGGAGCAAAAGTTTCAGTACGTCCGCACAATCTGTAGCCATCTCCACCTCTAAGTACTGGATCAAGATCAGAGATTCCATAGCCCACAGCACAACTTCCACCTCTGAATGTAGTGCGGAAAGGCTTCTTCGTATTTGACGTGCCCCCATGCATCCCCAGAAATATTTTCTTAGTAAGACCTCTCGCCAAGTTCTGGTTTGAGAATCAATAAATTGATCAACAGTACGATCCGAATATTTATCCGGATCTATTCCAATTGCCGCTCTCGGGTGAATGTCAGGGATCCATGAATATCTCCAAACCACAGTAGATCTCCCATCACCAATCTTTTTAATTAACCCTTTAGTAACAAGGAAACGAGCTGAGTTGATGCTTCGCCATCGATACGAAGGGTTTGAATTTGTTTTTGCCATCAACAGACAGTGATTTCTATAGTACCGACCATGCATAACACGGGCTAACAATAAATCTGGGTAATCAATCAGCCTCCATACTTGTTTGGCAAGGAGTGCTGAATTAAAATCCTCCACTACTCAGAAGTGTAATCTGCTTTATTGTTTCAGTCGACATATTTTTTTCCAGTTCATCCAGTAGATTCCTTTAGATGTTTCGTAATTTGACCACCAAAAATTCACAATAGCAAAATTTAATTTTGTAACTCTGGTCTTAGGTAATCTGTAACATAACATGACATATGTCGGCAAAGCCGTCAAGGCCGATTTAATAAGGACCTCTTTTCCCTCTTTGGATAGGAACTTCAACGACCAACCATTTATTCTTTCGTGAAGTCTCTCTCGAACAAAAGCAAACACTTTTGTTTTTGCTCCTCCAATATTCTCTCGAATCCCAAGGTAAGATCTCATACCCCTCAATTGGTGGATCCCCAGAATTTGATGAATCAAAGTCTTGTCATTTAGGGAATGAATGCCCAAATTGTAACAAGACTTATCAAAATTAATTTGTTGACCTCATATCCGTTTATAAAATTTAAGAATCTTAATAATGTGACATGCTTCCTCAGTCGTTGTTTTGCAGAAGAAAAGACTATCATTAGCAAATAAAAGGTGGGATATCTTTGGACTCGCTCTTGCAACGGGGATTCCCGAAATAAGTCTATTATTTTCTGCCTTTTTTTAGTTTAGATACAAAGATTTTTGTACATAAAATAATAAAATAAAGAGATACACAGAAATCTAATTAATCTTATACAATTATATGTTAGGTCACTTTTAGTTGTTTATAATTTGTATATTAGATATAAATTATTTTTGCAGGTAAAGTGGTAAACTATGTGTATATGACTAAGCAGTTTTAGTAAAATAGATAACTAAAACTGTATAAAGCCACCGCTAATTACACTCGAAACAATGAAGCTAGCCACGTTTAGCTATTGAACAAATACAAGCGGTTCATCTCTAAACTTTAAATTAAAATATGTTAATGCACAAAATGAAAACTAAAAAGATCTATTCTTTTTGTAATCTTGAACTATTAATCAAAATATTAAGGGTTTTAAGGATTAAAGGATAAAATACCAAATTAATGGAAAAATGAGTGAAAGAACGAAAGAAAAATTGAGGAAAAAGAATTCTAAATTACAAAAACAAAACCCTAAGTTATAAAAACACAACCATGACTTACAAATATGGTCGAGATCTATAAGGGTTTGCTACAATTGAAGCATATAAACATAAATTCAATCAGATTTCGACCATTAGAACAAAAACCAAACAATCAGAATATCATAAAATCGAAAGAGAAGACATGAAGAATCAAAAAACAAACAAATAGATATCCTAGAAATTCAATTACCTCTAAAAAATCCTAGAAGTCGCATAATGAAGAGGAGATTCCACAATTCAGGTGTTTTCCAGATTGGAGAAAATGGAAGATATTGGAGATTAAGTTAGACTTGTTCGTAATTTTCTTAAAAACAAGTAAAAGAAAGTGAATCGTAACTTGTGATAGACTAATCTGTGTACCTAACTAAACCGATTAATTAATTTCGGTTTTTTCGGATTTACTTTCGGATTCTCAATTTAACCTGAACTCGAACTACTTGAAAGACGAAATCTGATTGGGTATTTGGCAAAACTCGAACCCGAACCAAATACATGCTTTTGGATTGGGTTCAAGTTGGGTTTCAGGTTTCGGGTATTATGCCTAACCCTACCCAAAAGTATATATATTGTTGAAGCCCTTTAATTTTGAAACGTTCGAGTCTAGAAAATTGAAAATTATGTAAAATTATCTTTTTAATATATCAAAAATAAATAAAAAGAAATTGTACTTAAGTCTCGAATAAAAAATCCAAAATCAAAATAGATAAATGAAAAGCTAGATATTGGGAAGTTGGATAATAAATCAAATTTCTACTTGTTCACGTAGAAAACTGGAAATATAAAATTTGAAATTGAAAACTTCTAAAACAATCAAAAATTGAAATAGAAAATTGAAAAAAAAAAATCATGATTATAAATCGAAAACGAAATAGTTGTTTAGATTCCTAAATTAAAAAGGAATTTTCTTAGTTCAAAAAAGTATTAAACTTATAATTAGGTGTTATGTTTAAGTTTAGAGAAAATTGTATAGCATGCCTTTTTGTGTTTTAAATTGTACAGAATGCTTCTTTTTCAAACCTTATACGAAATACTTTTTTTTGAGAAAATATTGTATTTCGTATAAAGACATAACATATAGTATTGTCTACAGTGGACATTTATATGATCTATCATGGACAAAAATACAATATAATTATACACAGTGGACATATATACTAAATTATGTACACAATGAACAAAAATGTAATATCATTGGCCACTGTGGACAACGATATTGCAATTCAATACCACAAAAAGGCTATTCCCAAAAATTGAAACATAAAATAAAAAAGGCATTTCGAGTAAATTTCAAAAAAAAGTATTTCTCATAATTAAAAATATAAAAGGGGCATAGGGTAAAAATATCCTTTAAGTTTATTTCCACGTAACAAACTTTTTTTTTGTCTAACACTAGGCCACAACTGGCCGGCCCATTAGCCAAATTCCTATATAATATAGGCAGTGGGACTCGATTCCTGGATGTACAATTGCGTCTGTCTTTAGTAAACTTATCACTTGTCACTAGACTAAAAGTCACCTATTTAGAACAACTTTACTAAGCTTTCTTATAAGCTAACTGATTTAATTAAAATATCTCAATCAATTTTTTTGGGATATATATTATAAAGATTTTCTTAAATTTGTTGTAAGTAGTTCAATTAGTGTTTTCAAATTTGTATATTAATTTATTTATATAATATTTTAGTCGTAATGTTAGGGCTCTTTATACGGAACTCGCGTTAGGTGTCTCTAGCATTGGGCATGACACTAACCTGAATTCAGCTCTTTCCGTTTCATGCAAGACACACCCAAACCATCAATATCATTCTTCTTTGGATGGATGATGTCAGTGACAGCCTCGATTTCTTCCTTGGCTCTCTTAAAAACATTATGATCATTCACTTTATCATGGATATCACCACTTCTTCCATAAGTTTTGTTGTGATTGTTGGGGGTGGACGTGCATCCCCTGGCCCACTAAAGATCCACTAATAACAAGTCCACATTGACCTCGTCTATGAGAGACATTCACAACTCATGGGCCTCGTCTAAGGCCTATGAGCTTAGCGCGGCGCAAACCCAAACACGTGAAAGACAACTCTAGAAGAATTCCTTCTATAAAAGGAGAGAGGAACTCATATCAAAGGGGAGAACACACTTGACATCTTAGATTATAAGCTTTAATACTTGGCCTAGCCACCAAGGACCCTCCTCGACAACTTTGTAATCTTTTTTTCGCTCGCTTACTAATACGAAATCCTCGGCCTCGTCTTTATTATTGAAGGGAAAGACTACTAAAAACCAAACAATAACCAACCTAACAAAGATCAAAACAAATTCAACTAGAAGAAATGACTAGCAAACTAAACAAGGACAAAACACAAACTAGCAATAGGTATTAGGCAAGGCAATTGATCAAAAGATAATAATATTCGAATAAATGATGCTTAAAGACTCATTGAGAACCATCCTATGGCATGAGACACAACAATGGAACATCCCACTCTCATAACAATGAACCATTTCCTAATCAATCAATCAAACTAACTCTCGTTACCGATTCAAAGACTAACAAGCATTACACACAAGCTCACTAAGACCACTAATCACCCTAACTTCATCTCTCAAATAGCTGGGGAAAAAAAGCTCATAAAAAGGTCTTTTAGGAATTTCATCAAACACCTCTCGGGTGATAAAACTCCTAACATCTAGATTCAAGTGATCAAGTTAAATCTAGCTTTAAGAACACATTAAATGAAGGAATCTAAAGATCTATCAACTTAAACCCAAGATTCAACTATAAAATCCTAAGATTTACCTAGCCATCAACCTATCACTTCACTACTCAAACATAATAACAAAGACACTCAAAGCAAAAGATGCAAAGACAAATATAATGAACAAGATAAGAGATAAGATGAATAAATCTCAATAGATGGGAGATGATAATCCAAAGATCATCATCCCCAAAAGGATCTCCTACTATTCTCCATCTCAAAACTCTTTCTAAGGTTCTTTTGTGGCTAGCAAAATGAAAGAAAGATTCTTTTAAACCCTTAAACAATAGGGTTTTGATATTTAAAAAGGGAACCGGGTCACCCCGAGACAAACCGGATAGGATCTAACACTACAAGAAAACATTCCATTTGAGACTACACAATCAGTCTCAAATACGAAAATTGAGACTGAAGTGAGACTGATACAATCAGTCGCAGATTAGTCACACAATTTGCGACTGATTAGAGACTAAAAATATCAGTCACAAAAATCAGTCGCAGATCAGTCTCAAATATCAGTCGTAGATCAGTCTCTAAAATTAGTCACAGATCAGTCTCTAAATTCAGTCACAAATCAGTCTCTTAATTCAGTCACAAATCAGTCTCTAAAATCAGTCACAGATCAGTCTCTAAAATCAGTCGCAGATCAGTCTCTAAAATCAGTCACAAAATCAGTCTCTAAAATCAGTCTCTAAAATCAGTCGCAGATCAGTCTCTAAAATAGTCATAGATCAGTCTCTAATATCCGTCACAGATCAGTCTCTAAAATCAGTCGCATGTTAGTCTCTAAATTTAGTCACAAATCAGTCTCTAAAATCAGTCATTGATCAGTCTCTCAATTCAGTCGCAGATTAGTCACAAATATTCAGTCGCAAAAGAGTCACACATTTTTATTTTTCATTTTTAAAAATATTTATTTGATTAATGATTTTTTCTAAAATATAAATATTATTTTAATTTTTTTTTAAATAAAATATATATTACCAAAATTGAATTGTTTTGAATCCAAAATCTGAAAACATAAAATATTTAAATTAAAATACAAGCCAAAGATAATCAAAGTTGGTCGGGGAATTCGTTGGTAAGTCGGGTTGCAGAAGAATATCCCGAACCATCGTGCCGTGAAGGAGGAGGAGGAGGAGGCATCGAAGCCAAGTGAGTAGGGAAAGACGAGAGTGTCGCCTGAAGGTACTGAAGCAACTCACGATTCTGCTGCGTCAGATAAGCGATGTTATCCTTGTAACTCGCCATCTCTTGCTGCACATCTTGCTTGTAAGAAGCAAGCTCTTGCTGCAAGTGAGAAATTGTGTTTGTGACAGTAGACCCGGCGAGCCCTTTGTTCTTGTTGGGACGAAACTTCTTGCTGAGATTTCTTAGTCCGTACACGTTCCCATTGCGATCATGCAACGTAGACTGAAAAACGAAAATAAATGTAGAAGTTAGTAATAAATTATAAGAAAATGTAATATAATTTAATTTTTACAGATACCTGAAGGAAAAGCTCGTTATCCTGATCTGGAGTGAGCTGTACCGTCTGAGAAGCACCGTCTGATAGATCGGTGTTATTGTCCATCTGAGATTGCATGAACTCGCTTCTCTTCTGCTCATAAGTCTCTGAAACATTCTTCGCCTTCAGGTCTACGAAGCTCCCATCCGATGAATTAGTATGCGTCTTCTTGAAGACATCACTAATCGTAAGAGCTCGACCCAATTCTTCTTCCTACAAAAAAATATATTATATAATTTTAAATAATAAAAATTATGAATTTGAAATACTTACAAGTTCACACTGAACACGGTAGTAACTCTTCTGTCCCGAGACATGCTTATGCGGTCCGCAGCCATCACGATCTGAATAACGAGCCACCTGGATTTTCTGGCTCTTCGCATGCGCCTCTTGAGTAGCCTAATGCTCACAGAGCTTGACGTAAACAACACCATTCATCCACCCGGGACATTTCCCCTAATTCTTAATCTAAGTTGTGATTCCCTTCGTACGCTTGATACTGACTTTATCGAATTTTTCTCCAACGGTATGTGTAATAGCCGGGTTCCAGTAATAAATTTGCTACAAAAAATTTGAAACAATTATTACGTGTTAGTTAAAGAAACATATATAAATAAGAGTTTAAAAAAATTAATATTTACCGCGAATTGCACGAAAAATTGATCGCGCACATCATATCCGCCCCTGATGATCTTCGAGATGTCTCGAAATTTGGCTCTCTCGGTCTCGATCGAACCTAAAATAATAAATCGAGGAAAAATAATTACAAATCATAAAAACTTTTCAAAAATCATAAAAACTTTTCGAAAATCATAAAAAACTTTCAAAAATCATAAATTTTTTATAAAAGTCATAAATATTTTCTGAAAATTATAAAAATGTTAAAAATCATTAAAAAAAATTTTAAATCATAAATATTTATTAAAAATCATAAAATCTTATAAAAATTAAAACAACTTATAAAAATTTGTAAAATACTAACAAATCAAAAATACTTAATAAAATTCATAAATATTTAGAAATTTTTTAAAAAACTTTAAAAAATCATAAAACCCTATTAAAATTCCAAAACAAATTATAAATATTCTTAAAATTATATAAACAATTCAGAAAACACATTTATAATTCTAAACATTTATTGCAAGATTTTAAACCTTCTTATTAATTCATAATAATAGATTAAAAATCCATAAAACGCATAAAAATTCCAAAACATTCCTATATATGCATTAAAATTTCTAAATACCAAATATAAATTCCATCAACCTAATCCAACCAAATTAATACTAATTCAATCAATATTTTTAATAAAATTGCAAAAAATTGAAGAACAAAAATTATACCATATGGTTCCGTCGGTTGGAAACAGATCCAACTTTAGAAGATCCCGTGCTCTATCTTCATTCGCTAGGAGGTCTTTGAGAGTGAATTGAGCCGATTGATTCCCTTGTTGAGAAGAAAATCTGTCATCAAATTGTTGAAGATTTGGAGAATCCTCATGCCATGAATCAAAATTGGGCTGTGGTGGTTAACTGGAAGAGCTCCCGCCATGAGGTCGGACCACCAGAAGTCGCACCGCCGCACTCGCCGGAGAAGAGGAAGGCTCACCACTTCCTTGAAAACTTCTCTCGGATCTTCCTCCTCCTCTCCCTAACCGAGATCTACCTGATTGATACATGAAATTGGGTTTGATTTATTGAAAACTAGAGACAATATAGAGAGAAAATCGGCCAAAATCGGAGAAAAAGAGAGAACAAAATCGTGGAGTCGCGAGGAAGAAGAAAAGTTGTGATATAATCTAATTAAACTGAGACTGAAAAATCAATCTTAGTTCAATCACTAAGTTAATACAGTCACAAATCAGTCGCTAATTATTCGGCAAAAAATAGTCCGCGAAACTTGAACGGTTTCGCCAAAAAATGGAGCCAAATATTTTTTCAAAATTTAATTTTTTTAAAAAAGTTCGCGAGCCTGGACTCGAACCAATGAACTTGCGTGTTAAATGTTTTTGTTGTAGTCTGGTAACCACTGGGCTACTAGACTCTTTCGTTAATTACTTACGGGTATTAATATATATTAGCTATTTGACTTTTATTCGGTTTTACAAATTTTTCCAGAAATTTTTGGGTTAGCAATATTGATGAAATCAATAGAAAACATACTTTAAAAAATATATATAAACGATAATAGAATATTTTGATATTCGAAGAAGAAATCGAAGTATATTATAATATCGTTTAAGAAGTACAATTACGTAGACGTTAATATGATTTCATGTAAATCGTTAAAACATCAATTTTAATCATTCCTAAATGGATAATATGATGTGTAAACATCATGTAACAATGTAAATTGCAATTTTGGAATAATATTATTCGACTACGTTGAAAAAAACCGATATATATAATAATTAGTCACATTTCAATCACAAATTTTGTGACTGATCTGCAACTGTATTTAAAAATTTAAAAATTTTCCATAAATTTTTTTTTTAAAAATTTTTTAATTCCTAAACCCTAAATCATATCAGTCGCAGATTAGTCTCAAACTTTGTGACTGATCTGCGATTGATGTTCAAAAATTGGTGTTAGTGGCAAATCAATCTCAATTTTAATTGATTTACACAATGACTGATCAGCGCATTCAGTCGCCAATCAGTCTCAAAATTTAATTTTTGTAAAAAAAATTTGCGAGCCAGGACTCGAACCCGTAACCTCTCGTTTTAAGTGTTTTTGTTGTAGTTCAGTAACCACTAGCCTACTAGTCTCTTTCGTTAATTGTTTACGGGCATTAATATATATTAGGTATTTGATTTTTATACGGTTTTACAAATTTTCCCGAAAATTTTGGGTTAGCAATATTGATGAAATTAATATCATTTCAAAGTGTTAATGTTAATGAATACAATAGAAAACATAATTTAAACAGTATGTATAAACGATAATAGAATATTTTGATATTCGAAGAAGAAATCGAAGTATATTGTAATATCGTTTAAGAAGTACAATTACATAGACTTCAATGTGACTTCATGTAAATCGTTAAAACATCAATTTTAATCATTCCTAAATGGATAATATGATGTGTAAACATCATGTAACAATGTAAATTACAATTTTGGAATAATATTATTCGACTACGTTGAAAAAAACTGATATATATAATAATTAGTCACACTTTAGTCATTAAATTTGAGACTAATATGCGACTGATACCATTTTTTGCAATTCTGTCGCAGATCAGTTACAAATTTTGTGACTGATCTGCGACTGAATTTAAAATTTTTTAAATTTTCCGAAAAAGTTTTAAAAATTTTAAAAAAATTCAAATCCTTAAACCCTAAATCATATCAGTCGCAGATCAGTCTCAAACTTTGTGACTGATCTGCGACTGATGTTCAAAAATTGGTGTTAGTCACAGATCAGTCTCAATTTTAATTGGTTTACACAGTGACTGATCAGCGACTGAATGTCTATTCAGTCGCTAATCAGTCTCAAAATTTAATTTTTTAAAAAAAAATTGCGAGCTGGGACTCAAACCCGTGACCTCGCGTGTTAAGTGTTTTTGTTGTAGTCCAATAACCACTGGCCTACTAGACTCGTTCGTTAATTATTTACGGGCATTAATATATATTAACTATTTGATTTTTGTTCGGTTTTACAAATTTTCCCGTAAATTTTCTGGTTAGCAAAATTGATGAAATTAATATCATTTCCAAGTGTTAATGTGAAAGAATACAATAGAAAACATATTTTAAACAATATATATAAACGATAATAGAATATTTCGATATTTGAAGAAGAAATCGAAGTATATTGTAATATCGTTTAAGAAGTACAATTACATAGACGTCAATGTGATTTCATGTAAATCGTTAAAACACCAATTTTAATCATTTCTAAATGACTAATATGATGTGTAAACATCATGTAAAAATGTACATTGCAATTTTGGAATAATATTATTCGTTGCTGCACTCAGTCTGAATTTAGGAACAGGAGCTCTTCCACGACTATCTAGATGTAACTCTTTCCTCGAGCAAAATCGTGCTATATCCAATCTTGCCTTAATTGTGTCTTTCGATTTGTCTTTAACGTTCATGACAATATTTAAGAACGCATCGAGAACATTCTTCTCTATGTGCATCGGATCAAGACAATGTCGGAGATTGAGATCTATCCAATATGGTTATTCCCAAAATATGCTTTTTTGTGCCAATTATGCCATTTCCCATATCCATCAACTTTCTCCTCATGTTCGTTTCCTGCACAATCGAATGTTTTTGCTAGATTAACCTTCCTTATGCGCTGATTGTATAATTCATCACCAGTCAGTGTAGGGGGTGGATATTGATTTATAGCATCTTTTCCTTTTAAAAAAATTCTTTTATTCCTTCTTAAAGGATGATCTAGAGGAAAAAACCTTTTGTGACAATCAAACCAACACGTCTTCCAACTATTTGGTAATTGAAAGGCTCTAGTATCGTCCATGCATACTAGACAAGCTAATCGTCCATGCGTCGTCCACCCTGATAACATACCGTAAGCAGGGAAATCACTAATCGTCCACATTAAAATAGCTTTTATATTGAAATTTTGATTGTTGAACTTATCATACGCCTCAACTCCAGTCGTCCATAACTCTTTCAACTCATCAATCAGAGGGCGAAGTAATATATCAAGACTTACTCGTGGATGATGTGGACCTGAATTCAAAATAGTAAGCCACAAGTATTCTTCTTTCATACACATGCCCGGGGATAAATTATATGGAGTCATGATCACAGGCCACAACGAGTGATTACGAGACATTCCAAAAGGATTGAACCTGTCAGTGCATAATCCTAAGTATACATTGCAAGGCTCACTGGCAAATCCAGGGTGCAACTGCTAAAAATTCTTCCACTCTGCTGCATCAGATGGATGAGACATCTCTCCTTCGTTTGATTCATGTTCTCCGTGACATCTCATCGCCTCTGCATTGTGGGCACTCTGGTATAATCTTTTAGTTCTATCGGCAATTGGTAAATACCATATATGACTAAATGGTATTTTGGTTCGACCCACACTGTCCTTATATCTTGCTGCTCCGCAAAATGTACACTTATCCAATTTTTCATCCTCTTTCCAGAAGATCATACAATTATGCATACACACATGAATTGTATAGTAAGGGAGCCCTAAATTTCGCATCAATTTCTCGGTGTCATGATACGACGTAGTGCACTGATTATCCTTAGGTAGATACTCTGAAATGAGTTATGCCCACTGGTCTAGTTCACGTTCAGATTCATTAAAATTTGTTTTCATGTGCATTAATAAACTTGTCCACTCCAACAAATAATTCCACCGAGATGTTACTTGTTTCTTCATCAATTCTTCTATACATCCACTCCCGAACATTTGTATAATTAAAATTTCCTCCCATTTTTTTCCCCTCCAAAATTCATTTTTTCTCTCTAAAACCGTTTTTTTTTGTGTTTGAGAAGTGAAATTCGTGATGTATATATAGAATAAATTTGTGACTGAATTATAACTAAACTGCGACTGAATAGTGACTGATATTTACGACTAAATTATCAGTCACAAACATGTTGGCCACTTTAGGTACAAAACACAAAAAACATGTACACCTAACAAGTTGGGACTGAATTGGGACTGATATTTGCGACTGATTTATCAGTCACAATTCAGTCTTAAGTTTTGCGACTGATGTAAACTGAAATTTACAGTATCATATTTGCGACTGAAGTGGAACTGATCAGTCTCACCTCAGTCTCAATTCAGTTTCAAATTAGTCTCGCATTTTGTGACTGATTTTTCTATCACACTTTGCACTCACAAAATGCGTGTTTTCTTGTAGTGTAACATAAAAATGTGTGTGTTCCTAAGGTCAAGTTAGTGAGGTCGGGCAGAGGGTCAACTTGGGGAACATCCAGAATGCTTTGCTCTCTCGTTCCTGAGGTCGAGTGCGTCAAGTCGGGGTAAGGGGCGACCTCTCCTCCTCTCGGGTCCTTTTCCTTCATTTCTTCATGTTTTACTCAACCAATTCCCATAGCATGGAAGTGTATCTCATTCCAAAGTCCCAAATGCTTCAAAGTATGCTCCAAATCACCTAAAATGGACTCAAAATGAAAAATATACGACTCGATCTATCTAAAACTCTAAAATGTAAAATGTACCAAAAACTAATATAAAATGAGGATTAATGAATGTTAGATGATGTCAAATAATGCACAATGATAGTGAAAACTAAGCTAATATCTACATATATCAGTCATCTAGCACGCCACCTCTCCTTGGCATCGTATAATGCCTTAGACAAAATCTCTGACCTCGTCATCTAGCACGTCATATCTCCTCAACGTCATATAATTCCCTACACAAAATCTCTCCTCGTCACTTAGGAATACATTTCAGCCTTAGACATAATCTCTCATCGTCATCGCAGCATACGTCAATGCCTTAGACAAGTTCTCTATTCGTCGCCTAGGAATGCCCTGATCAAAATCTCTGGGATGTAATTATCGAACTACGACTGGTTTGATCCCCCTTACATGGTACGTAGGCAGCCTTCGGGTGCAGCTATAATATTAATCTATTCTTTTTTGCGTGTCCTTCGCGTCGACAATATAGGATAAGCTGACTATAATTTTGCTCATAAAATGCCTAAATGAAAAGCCGAGCACACCACTGGCATCAACGCCACAGGGTAAGCCGAACCATAATTTCACACCTAATATGCCTAAATTGAGCATGATACTCGCCTCTACACCTGTGGGTAAGCTGGGCACTAGATCCTCCCTAACAAAGATACCGAGTAACCAAAAAAAAAACACCAGAAAAACCACACATTCATTTCATATAACAAAAGGTTGACAACATTTTCCGCAAACACGGCCAAGGCCAAATCTAAGACTACGCTACACTACTAAGTTGGCTCCATATAAACATGACGAGCCGACCCGATACAACAACAAACTTAAAAGAATCACGCTTCGGCGTAAAAAAATTCACCTCGGTTGTCCTCCCCACGATGTCGAAGAACTCGCCTCTGCTATCTTTCCCTTAGAAAAACATCTTGCTAACTCTGATCTCGGTAGTCCTTCCCTTAGACAAATGCCTTGATAACTCCGGCCTCAGCGCCGAAGAACTCGCATCGACAGTTCTTTTCTCAGATAAGTGCCCTGCTAACTCTAGGCTCAACACCAAATAACTCGCCTCGGCCACCGACGCGCACTAAGTTGCTTAATATGATTCGGGTCGTCAAAGAAGTTCTCCGAAAATCCCTCGCCAAATCCAGTCTCGACATCGAATAAACGTCTTTCCAAATTCTACCTCAGCATCGAAGTTAACCACCGACAAACTTTACAATGTGCGAAAGCGACGGAAGATAACCAAGTCTCTCGCTCGATTCAGCATCAAAGTAATCCTCCTCGGCGCCCTCGATTTCATGATGAAAATATCTCAAAGGCTCCTCATCCCCACCTCGGAGAACATCTGACCTGGCTTCGCCAATTGACGAACAATGAGCAACACCCAAAAACACCTCGCTAGATTTGGTCTTGGCATCGAAGAATTTGCCTCGGCTGTCTTCCAGTCGGACAAACGCCTCGCCAAATCCGCCTCAGTGTCAAAGAACTCGCCTCGACTATTCTCCTCTCAGACGAACGCCTAGCCAAAATCTGGCCTCGGCGTCGAAGAATTCACCTCGGCTATCCTCCCTTCGGACAAACAACTCGCCAAATCCAGCCTCAGTGTCGAAGAACTCGCCTCAGCTATCCTTCCCTTAGAAAATTGCCTTGCTAACTCCGGCATCGGGAGTCCTTCCCTTAGTCAAACGCCTTTCTAACTTCGGCATCTGCGCTGAAGAACTCACATCAGCAATTCCTTCCTCAAATAAGAGCCCTGCTAAATCCGGACTCGGCGTCGAAGAACTCACCTCGGCAATTCTTCCCTCAGATAAGCGCCCTGCTAACTCCGGCCTCGGCGCCGAAGAACTCACCTCGACAGTCTTTCACTCATGTTAGCCACGCGCTTGTCATGAAAGTTTGGAAACTCCTTCCTCGTCACCAAACTGGGAGGCTATTATTGGGGATAGACATGTGTCCCTTTGGCCCACTAAGGATCCACTAATGACAAGCCCATGTTGACCTCGTCTATGACAAATATTCTCAGCTCATGGGCCTCGTCTAAGGCCCATGAGCTTAGCGTGGCGCATACCCAAACGCGTGAGAGAGAACCCTAAAAGAATTCCTTCTATAAAAGGAGAGAGGAACTTCAGTGACAAAAAAATGGAGAGAGGAACTCAGATCAAAGGGGAAACACATTTGACACTTTAAACTATAAGCTTTAATACTTGGCCTAGCCACCGAGGGCCCTCCTCATCAATTTTGTAATCTCTTTTCGCTCGCTTACTAATACGAAATCTTCGGCCTCGTCTTTATTAATCTATGTGCTAATCCACCCTCAAACAGTGATGATGATGATGATGGCGATAAGGTTTCTCCTTCTAGAATAAACATTTAATCTTTAATAGATTTGAAGAAAAAGATATGAAAGATTGGTGAATCGAGAGTAAATAAACAATGAGAGAATCGCAAAGAATAAAATGAAAAGAAATTAAACTGTTTTATTAAGTGACTAATGTCATTTGTACACAAGCTTCGCACAGTTCTAATAGAAGTGTGGTTTATGCTTAACCACTGAACAAATAGAATTGGGAAAAATATCAATTAAACTCTTGAATTTACCAAAATGGACAAATCAAACATCCAACTCTCTTATCTCCAAATTAAACCACATATTTTACATGGACTTTTATTTTAATCCTCAACTTTGCATTGACCAACCCGTTTACCCCCGTCGTTAAATTACCAAACATAAAATTTTAAGTCTGTTAATAATTTTCTGTTTGTTGAAACTCTGCATTTCATTTAACACTTAAGAGAGTTTCAATAAAAAATATTGGAAGAAATCGAAAAAAAATTAGAAACCGTAACTCAAAATCCCCTAATCAATTTTCTTTTCTTCCTTCAATTATTCTGTGTAATGAAATCAAAATCAAGTCTTAGTCCGAATAGCTATAAGGCTTTTACCGTCGCTCCTCCTCCTTCGTAGGTAACTTACTAATCGCTTCTCTTAATCACTTAATTCTCACCAAAATCGAAGTTTCGTCTCTGATTACTTATTTTAATTGAATATAGTATCTACTCTGGTTCTATGAATTACCGAAATCGGATTCAGATCTCTTATTGTTTAATAATGTTGTTTATTTGATCGATACTTTCTGATACGAATGAGATCCGAGAGAATTTTTCATTGCAATCTTTATCGTAGTATGTATCGAAACTGTTTTGCTTTGTTATTGTTATCTCGAGTGAATCGATGTGAATCCGCAAATGAGTATACGTTTAAACTGTTTTGCTTGGAGAGATCGTCACTATGATTCCAACCATTGGTGAGTTTTCTAACTTTGCGTCCTCTTTTCTTTTATCTAACTTTTATCAGTCTCTTAACTTTGTATGGGAAATTGAAACATTATTATGATGCATTCCTTTCAAGGGATTAGATATTATCTTCCGTATCTTGGTTGGATCAATGGATTATGGTGAAATACTTGATTGGAAAATATCTATAATTTCTTTTCATACGGTTAGAATGTGGTGTGCTTCCACTATTTGGAGGCTTTTCATCTTTGACTCATTGTTTATGTGTATGATTAGCAGAGTTAGTGCTTAACTTTTTAGTTCTGCCGAATTGAAAAATTCTTTTTTGGACAAGTTTCAACGTATGTGTATGGAAAGAAGCATTCAAAGAAACAAGGTACTTTCAACTTTCTCTGTCTATGGAGATTGAATCTGCAGTATGTTTGATCCGTTGATCTATGAATATGTACTGGAAAACAGAACATTTGTATCATGTTTCCTGTGGTTAATTTTGGCTGACACTGAATCTGCTACTACTTGACATAAATTTAATCTGTCTTTGTTCTATTCATTGTCTGCAAAAGTTTTGTATCTCTTATGTGCTTATTCTTGCATTACTTCTAACAGCTTCAAAGATTCTTATCCTTCCAGGGAGTTTTGGTAAGAAAAGGACGGAGTCACAGCCACCGTCACCTCTTAACACAAGGCCCTACCAGAACAATGTTGCCAATTCCCCAAAGGTTCATCAATCAAGACCTTCACCAGTAGCTGTAAAGAAAACGCTGGTTCCAGAAACAAAGAAATCTTTCCCTTCTTCATTGTCTGATGAAATCTCTATTGACCACTACAGTCAGCATGATCATAAGCCGGTGAAGCCATCACGGATGGTTCCTCTGTCCGCAAACAGCTTGGTAATCTTTAGTTACCCTCTCTCACTTATCATCTATTTAGGTGTTTGAGATAAATATATAACAGATCTGTAGGGTCTTGAGTGTTTAGGCATGAATCTTTTGTAAGGTCTTATATTGAATACTTCAGGCTATAATCAGCATCTATACGATCTTGATACTTAGAATGCTTATGCTCATTGGTGCAAGAACTTGGATCAACACCGGTGGGTCAGTTCACAGAACTTAAAGTCAAAGAGATGCTTGCTGTTCTTGAGGATTTGGAGTCTGTGAACATTGAAGTTGGTTGCATATGTTCAGTTCTCGAGGAGCTTGCTCAGTTTCAAGAGAACACAGACTCAAAGAAAGAGAGGCATGAAGTATTGGTGAGGTCTAAGAAACAAGGAATGGAGATTCATTAATTACTCAAGAGAAAGTAATTATATTTCATATCCTTACATTATCCATGGAATCCCAAGTTTAGTAATTATATTTCTTATCTTCACATCTGTCTTTCTGTTATGCAGAACAAAGATATCAGTAAGAGTTTAGGACTAAATTTTAGTGGTTCTCATGACGATTTTTAGGAGAGCGGATGATGCGGAAACATTCCTGTCTCTCTTAATGTGGAGACTCCAAAAAGAAAAGGAAAGGAGGGTCTAAGAAAGAAGTCAGTCGGTTTTGCTTCTTCATCAAGTTTTTTTACTGCATAAAATTGACAATTCAGTACATAAAAATACTAAAGTTGGGATTCCATGGGGATTCTCGCAGGAGGTCGGAAGACGAAGAAAACATTCATGTTCATCTAAATTAGGATAATGTAAAGAAAAAATGACAAGAACCATTGCGGCAGCAAATCAGGTTAAATCCACCATCTCCTCAATGCTTCTCAGAGAACAAAACAGATACACACTCAAACCCTTGAGAGCCAAACCAAAGGTATGCAAATAAAGTCTGACCCTTTAATTCAATTCTGCAAAACCTGTTGGAGAAAGAGGAACCAAACATATAACAAACAAATAGGGTGTTTTTCTGTTGTGTGCAGGAAATGGTGAAGAGAAAGGAGGAAGAAGCAGAAGTACAGAAGAACATAAAGAGTGGAGAAGGCAAAGAAGCGAGGGGTTTGAACATTCTTTGGTTCCTAAAGCCTTGCACAATGACCAACTAAAACAAAGCTTAGGTTTTAACGAATTCTTTCTAAATTGATTCATTCTTTTGTTAATTTCATTTTCTTCAACTGTAACTAAACATATGATCTTCTTGCTCAGTTTTGACATCTAATTCTGGGCAATTTTGTATCAATCTCAATTTACATATACATGGAATTTTTTTTAAATAAAAAGAGCTCAAAAACAAAAAGAGTTGAATAATAATTATTATTACAACAAACAAAAAAATCAAAAATAAAAATGTTTACGTACCCCTCTCACTAAAATGAAAAAAAAAAAAATTCTACTAACATTTATTAAAAATAAATAACTAAATTGCGTTTTTTCTACAGTAAATGTTTATTGGTGTCAAAAGGCGTTTTCTACTTGAAATCCGCGAATTTGGTTTCACCAATCACACCCTGAATGTATATTTTTTTCTTTCAATTTAATTGTCTAACAACTATATAATAGTTTTATAGTTAGTTGTTGTCTTTTATTATATTTATGTTGCCCTTCCTTTTTTTAAATATATTAGTAATTAATTTTTAGTTGTACTATTATATTTTTTAAATGAAACATGGAAGAGAAAAACAAATGAATATAAGTACTATTTTTAAAAACTCTAATCTTTACATAAATTAAGTGTGTAATATTAACAATATCCCTCAACCAAATTGTCAGACTCATGAGTCAAAAATTAATTATTTTGACGACGAAAACATGTTCTAAACCTAGAACAAATATGTGAAAATTGCGGATATTAAAAAAGACAGATATCAAATTCATGTACAAATTAAATATAAGACTAATATGTAAACTGACCTTGTGATATCAATTATAGTACTAACTTTTAAAACAACCATTAATACTATTTACAAAACATAAAACTTCTGGTGGACCTTCATTCTAAAACAACCATCAATGGGACAAACAATGTCGAATCTCACGGTAAAGATTAGTAAAAATATAATTGGTTGATGTTGATTTGTAATTTATGAACTACGTTGCTAATTAGAAAGACAAAATGGTGGTTATACGGAATAACAACAATGTTGTACACCAATAAAAATACCAAACATGCAATCTCTATATGGTAATGGTGTTCTAAAAAACAAAATGCCTAAATGGTTTGAAGTAAGGGCAATTATGTGTACTAAGAATAACACAATTAACACTCTTTTGCTTGAAAAACTTGACGGTGAGATTTTATACTTTGACAATAAGTTTTTTTTTTGTTTATATCTATGTATTATTGCTATATTAATATGTGCCGTTTCCTCCTTCAAATTGCTAGGGAGGAAAAAATAAATTTGAGTTGTGATAGTTTTTGACTCATCATATCAGAAATAGAAGCACTAAATATAATTTTACTACGCTTATTGTGAAATTACTTCCACCATCATTATTATTATAGGTATTATTCCACTTCAATTCATGAAAATGTAAATAATCACCAAAATTGGTCACATTTAACATATGTTAGTAAAAATTAATTACTAAAATACTTACAAAGAAAATAGTAAAAATTGTTTACTGCCCGATATACATACGGATAAAATAAACCACGATCATCTCGGTTATATGTGCTAATCCACACATAAATTTTTATATAATCATTTTAAACAACCCAAAAAAAAGTAATTACTATTATTTAAATTTAAAGACAAAATATGATCCGCGCTTGAAACGCGGGTACCATCCTAATCTTCTGTTAAAGTAAAATCATGTGAAACAAAATTGAGTTTGAACATGAATCAAGAAATGATCAAACATCTGTATTCCAGGATCAAAGTAATCATAACATAGACAAACTTTATTGTTTTGCTACCCAATCAATCAGGTAGAATCGAAAAGCCTTGTCAAAATCTCTAGAGTGGATATCGAAACAAACCTAAAAACCATTTGATTCAACGATGAGAGAAAAACTGAACCTGGTTTCTCGGAAATGAATTCCATTTGGTCAGATTGGTCCCTGAAATAGGAATTATAAATTATTAGCAACTCTAGTACACACTCACTGACGCTAGCATAAGCAAATAAACAAGCAAAACGCTTGATCTCTGCTACATATCATGCAAATTTGGGATATATATTATAATGGAGCAACATTCATGATCTGATTTAAAACTGAGTTTGACAGTGTCAAACATTTGTCAACCTGAACTTAAGCTATGCATTTTTTGGCCATTTTTCGCAAAAACAAATATCATTTAAGTTTGTAATTAAAAAATAGAACATTTTTCTACTAACTTTAAAAGTTTGGCATTTCGTTTTGAGCAATTTCAAATTCGTTTGTACCTGAAATTGATTAAATTTTGATTAGATTTAAAATAAGATCCATTACAAATAAAAATGAACAAGCCTTAGGTCTAGGAAGACAGGGAAGAAGAAAAAAAGTTGACAAGGCAACCCAAGAGTTTGGAGTTTAGGTTTCATAATGAAGTTTACGGTGACGACACGGGTTCAGTTTCAGCAGGAATCTGAGTGAACTCAACTACAAGTCTGGACATGTAATCAGATCCTGGACCGATTACACTAAATAATATAGTCGACAATTCTGCAAATCAGGCACCCGGATCAGATCATGTCGGGTCTTTCACGTTTCAGGTATTTCAGGTTTAGGTATGGAGGACTCGATCGGATCGGGTTCGGGTCAGTATTTTTTGGGTTCAGGTCGGGTTCAGATCCATAGAGAGAACCCGATTAATACCCGAACATATATAAATTTCGGGTTCGGTTCGGGTATTTTCAAAATCCAAACCAAAAATGTGTTTATATGTCCTGTTTGGGGCCGGTTTGTGTCTGGTTCGGATCTGGTTCAAGTATTTTTAAAACCCAAACTAAAAATGTGTTTATGTGTCCGGTTCGGATCCGATTTAGGTCTGGTTCGGGTCTGGTTCGGGTCCAGTTCGGGTCTAACACATATAAATTTTGATTAATTTTGGTCTACTTCGGATTTTGGGTTTTACCCAAACCCGATCCAAAACCCAAAATACTCATATAACCAGAACCAATCGAGTATTCACTAAGACTCGAACTCGAACCGAACCCAACTTTTTGAGTCGGGTTCGGATTCGGGTCCGAGTCCGAATTTTGGTTTTAATGCCCACCCCTACTTAACATTTTCAGACATGCCATATACTATTGACAACCATTACGCCAAATAAATATTCTAAGAATCAATCATCAACTTTAGAAAATATCCAATAGTCAGTTAATGACCATCAAACTATAATCTTCAAGCCTCAGCCACATGAAGCCTCAAATATTCAGAAGAGAATAAAATATGCAGCACGCTTAAATTCCCAAGAAACTGCACACGTTGTGTTAATAGTTATGTACTTTGAAAAATTATTAATTTAAAAAAATATTAATTTATCCATAATAGTTCTTAAAATTCGTTTTAAAAAAAAATTGAAACATTTTTATATTAAGGTTATAAATTTTATAATTTTAGAATTTAAAATATTAATATTTTAAAAGTTATTTTTACCATAAATTACAGTTACTATATATATAGATATTCAAATTTATAATTAATGACATTCATCGTTTTATTTCAAACAACCTATAATATTACTACAATGAAAATTATACATATTAAAATCATTAAAAACTTAAAGAAATTTTGATTATTTTTATGACATAGTTATAGTTAACATAGAACATAACAATTGTTTTATAGAGTTGAGCTCTAGGAAAAAATTCATTTTTAAAAGTCATACATTAATATATCAACTTATTTATATATATAGGGATATATATGTATATATAGAGATGATTATTAATTTATGATATTATTGAGACTGTATTTTACATAGGATTTCAAAATAATTATTATCTTATTAATTTTTTTAATTTGATTAAATTTTACAGTGATCCGACTTGGAGCCAGATAATTTTATTAATTTATAAAGGTTCTATTGCATAACAATATAGATATTTTACATTTTTGGTCAAGTCTAACATTGATATCTTTAATATCACAAAATCTAAAATTGGAAAAGAAAAAAATTAAGAAACATATCTTTTTCTGACAAAAATTTAAAAGTCAAAGGTCTTTGCAAACTTAATGTACTGATTAATTTTGTCTCAATTGTGAATACATGGTTCAGGAATGAATGAGAAACTCAGAGATTGCTCGAGTAGGTAAAAGAAATATATCTTGTATAATATCAAAAAAGAAAGAAAGAAAACAAAATCATGTATAAAAGAATTAATACGAGATATTGTTCTTTTATTTTTGATGTTATACGAGATATGTTTCCTAGTTACATGTTTCTTCAGTTTTATATTTTGAATCATGATATACTACTATAAGTACATTACCATTACACTCATCGTTTTTTATCTATTGTTGTCTACTTGTCTTTATTGTATCATCAAAAATGACTAAAGGCAATGTTTTTGCTATCTTAATGATCGTCCTCGTTCTAGGTTTGCTTTACACTTATATCTATTTTCTAACATTTTTTTATTTGATATTGAATGGTTATTGTGTTCATCAACAATTAAGTTTACAACAAAACCTAATTAAGATTATGTATTTATATTAGGGATGATGAAGGGGACGCAAGGAGAAGAATTGTGTCATGATTATATGGCAGGTCCATTACGATGTGATCCATTTGAATGTCAAGTTCATGAATGTAGTCTCGCACATCCTGGAGGCAAAGGCACTTGTCTCCCATCAAGCAAAACATGTCTTTGCACTTTTGTATGCGGCAATTGATTTGTTTTTTTGTTTATGGTTTAATTATCTATGAAGTAAAAAATATATTTATCATCAATTATAATTAATTTTATAACATTGGGTTGAATAAGAAAAACATATATTGCAGTCATACTAATTGAATTATCCAATGTGAATGCGAATTCTATTTACATTATTTGACATGAATAACAACATTGTTTTCCAAGACCATCATAGTCTCGTAGCTAGATATCCTACTTGTTATCTTTGATATTAGAAATTATTCGGATTTAGGGGAAAAAAAACAACATTGTTTTAGATGTGATATTACACACAAAAGAAATGGCTACTTCTTTGATTTTAACTGCCACATTAGAATATATATATATATATATATACCCTAATTCATATGTGCATAAATTTTTAATATTACCTATTTTTAATATTATATATTTAAAACTAAATTTAAATAAATATTTTAAAATATGAAATTTAATACGTTAAGATTTGGATAGAGAAGATGAGTATAATACATTACAGCATGCGTAACTTAATATTCAATAAATTAGCTTTAAAAATTATTCTTGAGTTGGACTAAAAAATATTAGATAATTTACCAAAACTATCCTTTCATACATACTCCTTTCAAAAATATATACTCCTTTCAAAACTAGATTAATTATGGGAATACAACTATTACTATTCATTTCTTATGAGAATGTCACTATCCATCACCTATTGTGAAAAGACCATCATTTTACATATGAAAATTCAATTTTGCCATCATCTTCTTCATCTCTTCCATTGATGAAGAAGATTTTTTCTTAAATATGATTTCTCAATTTTAATATTTTCCATTAGGTTTATGCTTCCTATGAGAGGTTTAGAATATAGTTTTGATACCTTATATAGTATTAAATGCATTGAATTTGAAAATTTTGAAGGAGAAGAAAGAAATAAAAAATTGGAGAAGAAGATGATGAATGCAAAATTTTTTTAATAATTTCCTTTGGGTTTAAGCTTCCTAATGGGTTTAGAGTATAGTTTTGATGATTTTATATAGTATTAAATATATTGAATTTAAAAGTTTTGAAAAAAAAAAATTCAAAAATTGGAAAGAAGAAAATGAGAGCAATTTCGGCATGCACAAAATTATAGTCTTTTCATAATAGATATCAATAGATCCTAAAACACAACCATACTTTAAAATGTCTATTTTTTACAATAATCTCTTCAAAAATACCCCTCATTTTTTTCTAAATTCTATTTATGTACTTGCCATTTCTCCTTTCTTCTCTTATCTTAGTTTTCTCCCAAATACCGTTCTCTCAATCGCGATTCCTCATGATTTCAAATCTTCATAGTTTATCATTGGATAAGGCACCAAATTGTCATTCTCATTACTTTAAATTGTTGGAAGCAACGGGATTTTAAGTTGGATCAATGATTATCTTAATCTCAATCTCTCGTATCGAAGTGGTCAATTTTATTATTATTACCATATATTCTGATTCGATTGTTAGTATGTGGACGTGTTTCCATGAGAGATTATTTCATTGGTTGCATTATAAAGGAATTGGATAAAATTTGACGAGGCTTTAGGGTTTTCCTTTTGATAATGGCGGTGGCTTATGATGATTAATTTTGAAGAAATAACACTAAAAGAAAACTGGCGATTTATAATGGTTAAAGGCGTTGTATTAGTGCCGCAAATTGTCTTTTGCAACACCACTGCGACATTATCCTATTCGTCACAAATCATGGTCACAAATCGTGGTCACAAATCACATTCGTCGCAGTGGTATCGCAAACATTGCAACGTCATCTGCTTGTCGCAAACCTGCGATGGAACTGGGCCTCCCAAATTCATCGCAGGATCTGCGAGGCAGCCTTTGCGAGTATGTTGTGAGGCTGGATCTGCGAGGCAGCGTCTGCAAAGTCGTTGCTATGCCTCGTTTGCAAGACACTTGCGAGATTCATTCTGAGAGGCAATTGCGAGACTGATTTTGCGAAGCGAGGTTTGCGAATCCTTTGCGACGGCCAAGAAAAAAAAATTAAATTTAAAAATATAATTAATTTGAGAATAAAATATATTTAAATTATATAATTAATTATTAAAATAGAAATAAAAATAATATATATTAAAATTATGATATTTACCAAAATATTTAAAATTATTTAAAAAAAATTTTAAAAGTCTTCTTAAACGTTCGGGTTCTGTTCCGCGCTCTGGTCTGCATTTCCTGAACTAGATTCGGGTTCATCGGGATGCAGCTCCTTCAACTTAGCAGCTAGTTGCTAGTCCTTTGCGGCCGAAAAAGAGAATAGCTCATCATATTGCGATATCTTTTTTGCCTGGGACGTGATCAAACTTTTTGTTTCTGCTAGCTCATTCTGCATCCAATCTACCACCTCACTAAGATTAGAGGAATCCGCAAAGGCTTGAGATTGAGATCCTTGCGGTGAAAAACATTGCTTTATCCTTGATCTGAGTGAGCGATCTGTCCCAAATAGTCTCCTTTTTTTACAGGGAGCAACCTAATAAGAAAAAATTATATTAATACGCTAGTGTAAGTAATTAAATGAAAAATACAAGAAATAAATTAGAACAATCTGACATCGGCGTATATTTGGTTCTTTTATGCGGTAGATCCAGTGTTCTCATTACCGCAATCTTGAGTCAGCTTCTGCATCTTCGCAGTGACCTGGTTGTAGATCCTCTCGGCTCTCTTGTCGACAAAGACTCTAGCCTTGTTTCGTTTCGTCTTGTGTTTCTACCATATCAGGGTGAGGATCTCCTATATCTTCTTGCTGAAAGTATTAAAAAAGTATATATAATTGAATAAAATATTATATAATGTATTGAAAATATATTAAACGAAATACTTATCTTCTTACGGGCTCGGGCCTTGAACGAACTCTGTCCCGAACAATGTTTGTGTGGACCGTCGCTATAAGGATAGGCTAACTGTGCCGTCTGCGCACTTGCACTCTTCTTCTCGGACTTTGGATCTTGCCAATAGCGAACATGACCTTCCCAAACCCTTGTGTCGAACCATCAGGGCATTGCATCGTTGCCGTGTGTCATGCATTTAGCTTTCCAACAGCCAACCTGGTCGCACAAGCGACTCTTCAACACATCCTCGAACTTATTACGAACTTTATCTGTAATGGAGGGACTCCAGTGGTAACGTTGCTACAAAGAAAAAAATTTGTGACTCATAAATTGTGGTAAAGGAAAAAGAAAAAAATTAAACAAAACAAAAAACTTACCGCAAAAGTTTTAAACCATCTATCAACGATGTGGTTCGGGACTTGCATAAAATTAGCATGCGGTTCTTTCAAATCCTTTTCAAAAATTTCCCGCATGATAGTCGCCAGTTCCCCGTCATCATTGAACCTACTATTTTAAACCAAAAAAAAATAAAATTTGTTTTACTAAATTTTAAAATAAGTAAATTTATAAGTTAATAAAATACCAAAGAGTTCCCGGCGGACGATGTGGAACGAGATTAGTAAGATAATGGTGGTTAGGCTTGTTCAGAATATCCTCGATAGCCATCCGCGCAGCAATCTCGGGTGCTAATGGCTCGTACACATTGGAAGCAGGTGGTGCTGAATCAGTCTCCCGTATAGGGGTGTAGCCCGACTCTGAGCTGAAACTACCACCGGACGTCGATGGGATAAATATGGAGCCGGGAGACGGCGTATGCTGAGATCTGCCCTCTCTAAGAGACGTCTGTGGTTGCGATCCGGGAGGCATTGGTGGATGAGATCCGCCAGCATCGGTAAGGTAGCGAGTGTAAGGATTGCGAACTCCAGGCATTTGAAATTACGACAATTTAGATGTCCGGACTCGTTATAAAAATTCTAATAATAATTTAAAATTAGATCAACTATTTAAAATTTCTAAATTTGATAATATATATTACCAAATTAATAAAAAAAATTCCAAAATTCATTTAAAATTTACATAATTATTTTAAATTTATATAATTATTTTAAATTTATATAATTTGTTACAAAATATATAAAATTTATTTAAAATTTATACAATTTATTTTTAAATTTACAAAATTAAATTTAAAATTTACAAAAACGTTTGTTAATCATTCAAAATGTTTTAAAAATGGTTTTTAAATTATAAATAGTTTTAAAAACGTTTTGAAATTTGTTTTTAAATTCAAAACGTTTTTTAAATTATAAATTGTTTAAAAAATTGTTCTACAATTGTAAAACGATTTGAAAATAGTTTTAAAATTTCCAAAACGATTTAAAAATAAATTAAAATTGAAAAAAAGTTTTATAAATTCAAAAAACCCTTTAACAAATGGTAAATCAATGTTCCTAACACCTTAAATCGAAATCTAAATTCCATAACCTAAAATCTAACAAATACAAAACTAAATCTATATTCCAAATACTATAATCTAACAAATCTATGGCTAAATCTACAAATCCATGCAAATAAACCAAGAAACAAAGGAGGAGAGGAAGAATCTTACCTTCACCGCCGGAAATCTACGAAGGAGGAGCTTGGCCGTCGAAAATTGCCACCGGAATTGAAGAAGACCAGATGAAGTAAGGACGAAAAGAGGAAGAAGGGAAGAAGAGAAGAAGAAAAGAGAAAGAGAAGAGAAGAAGAAGAGAGAAAGAGAAGAGAAGCCGCCGAAAATCGCAAGAATAGAGAAGATAAGAAAGGAGGCGATTCGCGTGAAGGAAGAAGAAGAGAAAAATGAAGGAGGCGGTTTGGGTTTTAATTAAAAACTGAGCCTTGCGACACCTCTGCGACACGATTGCGACGTGCCAATAAACAGTTCGTCGTAGTGGCATCGCAATCTGCGACACAACTATGACAAAAATTAGGGTTTTGTCCCTATTAGCAACGCCGCAGAGGTGTCGCAATGCTGGAATCCGACACAAAAATAAAATACGTTGCACATATACGTTATTGAAAATAATTGTACAACATGTACAACATGTACGTGATTGATTCTAAGAATTAAACGTAATGAATCTAATATATAAATGACTATCAAATTGCACTTTCATACGTTCACACAGTAGTCGATTTTGTGTTTGTGGTAAAGTTGAAGTTTAAGGGTTTAACCTTTCCGGTTTCAGTGCTTTACGAGGCCATTGCGACGCATTATAACTCGGCCTCGCAATGGCCTTGCAAATTGCAAGTCTATTGCAACGTATTGGCACATGACATAGCAGTGTACTCGCAAAACACTTAAACGAAAATGAAAAGAAGAGCGGTGCATAGATACTGCGACGAAAGGTTTAGTGGTACGTCGCAGAGGTGTCGTAATGCTGGAATCCGACACAAAAACAAAATATGTTGCACATATACGTGATTGAAAATACTTGTACAACATGTTCAGGATTGATTCCAAGAATTAAATGTAGTGAATCTAATTGATGAATGATTATCGATGTATTCTCAGCCTCTTTGAATTGCACTTACATATGTTCACACGGTAGTCAGTTTTGTGTTTGTGTTAAGGTTGGGGTTTAACGGTTTAACCTTTCCGGTTTCAGTGCTTTGCGATGCCACTGCGACGCATTATAACCCAGCCTCGCAATGGCCTCGCAAATTACAAGTCTATTGCGACGTATTGGCAGAGGATGTAGCAGTGTACTCGCAAAACACTTAAACGAAAACAAAAGGAAGAGCGGTGCATAGATACTGCGACGAAAGGTTTAGTGGTACGTCGGAGAGGTGTCGTAATGTTGGAATCCGACACAAAAACAAAATACGTTGCACATATACGTGATTGAAAATACTTGTACAACATGTTCAAGATTGATTCCAAGAATTAAATATAGTGAATCTAATTGATAAATGATTATCGATGTATTCTCGGCCTCTTCGAATTGCACCTTCATATGTTCACACGGTAGTCAGTTTTCTGTTTATGGTAAGGTTGGGGTTTAACGGTTTAACCTTTCCGGTTTCAGTGCTTTGTGATGCCACTGCGATGCATTATAACCCAGCCTCGCAATGGCCTCGCAAATTACAAGTCTATTGCGACGTATTGGCACAGGATGTAGTAGTGTACTCGCAAAACACTTAAACAGAAACGAAACAAAGAGCGGTGCATAGATACATGATTGAAAACACTTACATAACATTTCGGTTTTGTGTAGACTTAAACGTAGAGAATGCGATTGATACGTAGTGGACTCGCAAAACACTTAGACGAAGACTAAACGAAATACGTTGCACGTATACATGATTTGAAAATACTTGTACAACATGTTCGAGATTGTTTCCGAGAATTAAACGTAATGAATCTAATTGATGAATGATTACCAATGTATTCTCAGTCTCTTCGAATTGTACTTTCATAGGTTGTTACAGTATTCAGTTTTGTGTTTTGGGTTAGGTTGGGGTTTAACGGTTTAACTTTTCCGGTTTCAGTGCTTTGCGAGGCCACTGTGATGTATTATGACCCGGCCTCGCAATGGACTCGCAAATTGCGAGTCTGTTGCGACGTACTGAGTGGACTCGCAAAACACTTAAACAAGAAATGAAACAAAGAGTGTGCATAGATACGTCATTAAAAACACTTATATAACATTTTCGGTTTTGTGGACTCGCAAAACACTAAAACAAAAACCAAAAATTCATTTAAGATACAACAAATATAAGCCACAACAAATTAGTTACTATTATTATCAGAGTTTTCATCCTCCGTGTTTTCTTCTTCTTCTGTCTCTTCGAACTCGTCATAGTCCGTATTTTCGTGCTCTGAATCATCATGAACAATGTCTTATACTTCTTGTTGTGCATGTATGATATTTTTTGTGGATTCGACAGCTATAAAAACTTTTGATGCTCTTTCTTGTTGCATAACCAAATAGTCGACTTCCCCGACAATACGACCTCTTGGATTCACTTTTATCACAGATAGCCATGTCTCACATCTTTGCTTTAAACGAGGATAAGGAATAAAACATACTTTTTCTGCTTGACAAGCTAAAATAACAGGGTCAAACTTCGAATATGTTTGGGATGCATTTACATCCCCTAACTGGTTAGTACGCACTCCTCGACCGGCCATTGTATTGTACCAACGACATTGGAATAAAATGCATCTCAGTCCAAGAACTCCTGAATATGTGACTTCTATAATTTTGTTCAAAATATCGTAGAAGTTGGTTTCACATGGCATGTGGATTTCATAATTTGCGGTTGATTTATTAGAACCATGGTCGTAAGTATGAAAAGTGTATCCCGGCGTAAAATACATTGGGGTTGTTACGATCCTTGCAATTGGTTCATCAATAATCTCATGCAACCATAATGGCAAAGGTTTGCCTGCTATCTATTCTTCACCTACAAATCATATATACATATTAAAACATTATGTAGTTCTTTAATTTTGATTAAATATAGACAATTATCTTACGTACGTAGTAGTTCAACCATCCAGTAAAATCACGTTCTTTGTAGGTTTCATATTCTGTTTCATTTAAATAAGGGAAGACTTCTCGTATCCGTCTGTTGAATTCACTGCAAATTTAATAAAGTTGATATTAATTAACAAAACTATATAATTAATTAAAATATTAATATGTATATATACCTCTCAAATGGTACTACATCTTCACAATTTCTCAGTATATAGTTGTGAGCTACACGACAGTACATGTGGTTTTTCAAATATTCTTCATTTATTTTTCCAGCAAGTCTTCCGATCTGAGTGAAAATATCTGGAACAACAATGGCATATGATAGTGCAACCCCTCCATCATCATATCGTCCTACCTTGGTTCTTTTGGTTTTGACGGTTGGACTAAAGTAATATGATGTGATATTAGATGTTTCCTCTGTGAAACTTCCTGCAACGATCGATCTTTCTATTTTTGCTAGATTTTTGACATTTCTTTTTAGATGTCCCATGAATCGCTCAAACGGGTACATCCATCAAAATTGTACGGGGCTACCAAGAGCTGCTTCATGATGTATGTGGATTGGAAGATGTTCCATCACGTCAAAAAAGAGGGTGGAAAGATTTTTTCCAAGTTACAGAGCAACATTGGGATATTAGTTTCTAATTGAGCTATGTAATCCTCTATTAGTGTTCGTGTACATAGATCCGTGAAAAATTCTCTAATTCCTACAAATTGATTCTAATTAAATATATATATATATATATATATATATATAATTGAACGACTTATACAATAAATTGAATGAGAAAATATAAATTGTTAAATTTTACATTTAATTGCTTCATGGACAGTTGTGGCTAAAAGCTCAAGTAATGCAAAGGGCAATAATCGTTGCATGAATACATGGCAATCATGACTCTTCATACCAGAGATTTTTTTTCGTTGCTCGATACATGGGAAGAATTTGGACACATAACTATCGATAAACTTTACATTTGAAGAAATCTAGTTAAACAATGCATGTCTAGCTTCTCCGGACAAACAAAAGTTGGGAATCGGTTGTTTGCCATCCCGTGTAATATGTAATTCGCTTCTCGAACATATTTCGGCTAGGTCCAACCTTGATTTCAAATTGTCTTTACTTTTTTCCTACACATTCAAAATCGTGTTCATGATGTTATCAAAAAAGTTTTTAACGATGTACATCGGATCGAGGTTGTTGTTCTTGAATAATTTCTTGTTCTTTCGGTAGGGATGGTGCATAGAGAGAAACCGATAATGACAATCAAACCAACAAGATTTCTTACCATGCTTTAATTTAAATGCATCAAACCATACCATACAATATGGACAAGATAACCTTCCATGTGTAGTCCATCCAGATAACATTTTGTATGCAGGAAAGTCACTAATCGTCCACAATAAAACTGCATACATCTTGATATTCTGCTGCTGCGAGAAATCAAATGTGCGAACACCTCTATACCATAATTGTTTCAGCTCCTGAATCAGAGGTTGCAGGAACACATCAAGAGATCACTTAGGATGATTATGACCTGGCACTAAAATAGTCATAAACAAGAATTCGCTTTGAATGCACATATTAGGTGGAAGATTGTATGGCGTCAATATGACAGGCCATATAGAATATTGTCTCCCAGACAAACCAAATGGACTAAATCCATCTGTGCATAAACCAAGATAAACATTTATAGACTCTTTAGAAAAGTCAAAATGTATCATCTGAAAGTGTTTCCAGCCTTTTGCATCTAACGGATGTGTAACCTCTCCATCATTTGTTGTATGTTCTGCGTGACATCTCATTACCGCTGATGTCTTTTCCGATTGGTATAGTCGTTTCAATCTATCAGTGATTGGCAAATACCACATACGTTTGTATGGGACACTAGTCCTTCCACATGTTGCTCGATATCTCGGCTTCCCGCAAAAACGATATTCTTGCAACTTATCATCGTCTTTCCAGAAAATCATGCAATTGTCAATGCAAACATCAATCATTTCGGATGGTAATCCAAGACCCATAACTAACCTCTGCATTTCATAATAACTCTCAGCAGAATTATTATCTGCTAGCAAATACTCTTTAAACGCATCCACTAATTGGTTCATACTTCTCTCGGTTATGTTTCATTCACTTTTAATATACATCAACCTAGATGCTGATGACAGTTTAGATAGACCTTCTCTACATCCTCAAAGATAGATTGATTTGCAGCATCTAGCATATCATAGAACTGTTTCGCATCAGCGTTAGGTTCCTCAATAGTATTTTTACTGCCAACTGGAATAGATCCATGATATGCATCTGTAACCATATCATGATACCTATATCCTTGTAGATGCTCATAATTTTTAAATATATTTTCACAATAATTATAATTAGCATTATAACTAGGATGATCATCAACATCAGCACCCGTACTACAATTTTCTGCACCGAGACTATACCCCTCCCCATGTGAAAACCATACATAATAGTTCGGAGTAAATCCTCTATTATATACATGCATTTTCACCATATTGATATTCAAATATTTGGTGTTCCCAGACAAAAGATGTTACCGTCATTCGGAGTAAATGGGTTATTAGCCGCCTGGTTTATGAATGCTCGCAATCCATCTCGAAACTCTTTTGTCACTTCTCTGGTCTCCACATCTTTTCGATTATACATCCATCGTCGTAATGTGAACACTTCATGTTCCGACATCATTTATTGTTCTTAAAAAAGAAAATTTTCTCAAAATTTCTTTTTTCCTATAATATTTTTCCCCGAATTCTTTATCTCTCTAAGTGTTTATGAGATTTGGTGTGGAGATACAATCTCATGGTGGGCTATTTATAGGAAAAAGGGGAAAAATTGCTATGTAATTGCGATGGAGGTTACTCACATCGCAACCTTATCGCAGTCGTCTCGCAATTTTGCTATGGACGAGACGCATCGCCAGAACGTCGCAAGATTGCTACGCCCTTGTGATTGCCGAATATGCATCGCAACCACGTCGCAACAGCATCGCAAGTGTGACGCAAGTTTGTGACTCCGGAATACGTCGCAACATTACGATGCGGTTGCGATGTTAGGTTATTCGTCGCAATAGCGTTGCAACGGCATAGCAAAATTGCGATGTTGGTTTTCCATCGCAAATCAGCTATTTTCTTGTAATGTAATCTTTATATGGTGAAATTTGTAAGGCTAAATTGGGAGAATAAGCTTTGGAACTTGAGTTCAGTTCTATTTGTTTTTATGATTTGATTAGTTGCTTTCACTCAAATTCTTGATCATACATTTCAGATCTAATACAACTAGTATGTTAGGGAATTGAGCTTATATAAGTGTAAAGAAATTCATGATAAACCCTTTAGTTTCCAGGAAATATCTGAACATATACCTTTGGTTATGTTTCATTGTTAAGGTGTTTTTGAGTGTGTTAAAATGCAATTACGTTTGACTCTCTTGTTGTGTGTGCATTTGATGATCAATGCTTAGTTAAGACCAATTCTGAGGAACTTCAAGCCAGTAAGAGGGATTGTAGATTGAATTGAGGATTTGAAGATTCAATTCGTGTTGTGTGTGCATCAGAGGATTCTCGTGATGGTAGATTGAACTCTCAGTAATTTTTTATGTACTTTAGGTATATATGTGTATGTAGCATAATTTCATAGATAAATGCATTTCAAGACAAAGGAATGGAAATTACGATTAGTTTAGAGGTGCAGAAAAGGGAAACAAAAGGGATTTTACCAATTTGGGGTTGAAGACAGATCATGGAAACATGCCATTGTGGGCTTTTGCAGATGGAAGGATTTCTTGGAGGCATTTTCTTTTCTCTATAAACATGCTTATGATTTTCTTATTGCCATAGCAGAACCTGTTTGCAGGTGCTCATACTGGTTTCTTTTGTGATATTGATTTCGTTCTTATCCATGAATCATATGTTTATGTGCTATGGTTATGTAATTTTAAGTTTTTTTTTTTGTTTTGATTTAGGCCAGAGTTAATGCACGAGTATAATTTAACCCCACACTCATTGTATGCTGCTGTTCCCGTTGGTCTTGAGACCGAAATTATCATTTATGTTTTGGATAAACTGTCTTAGATTAAGCTACCTAAGGAGATTATTGATTTCATTCATGCTTCTACTGCCAATTACAGGAAAGTGAAGCTGGTATTGTAGAATAATCGATATTTTATTGAATCCACATTCCCGGAGGTAAGTTTCCCAGGCTTGTCCTCTTTTTTCTGTTCTATGTATTTGGATCTTGGTTTCGTTTTCCAATTGCTTTTTTCTCAGTTTTTAAACCAAAATAATTGCAGGTGTTGAAAAAGCTTCTTAGTGATGATGTTATAAACCGAGTTAGAGTTTCTTCTGGAGTATGTTGAACTCTTCCACTGAGTGGCATTATGTTTGTTTGCCTTTTTTACTAAGATTTTACATTGGAGGGAGTTGCATACCAATATCGATTGTTCTCCAAGTCATTGTTACATTTTTCAGCTTATATGAGTTTTATAATGTTTCAGCAGTAATGTTTTCGAAGTTATATGGTTTAATTATTTTATTTGTAAAACCATATAAATTTTTTTTTGTCAACAATTAAATCGATAAAACCCGATCCTTAGTTGGATCATTTTAACCACTAGATTGAAAACAAATCAGCACTATATAAATTTGTTTATGAGATCCATATAATTAAAGTAATGTGTGTGATTCATACCAAAATATCTAAGTATAAATTTTACTTGGGTTCTCTCGATAAATAACGGGTAGAGTTTAGTTTTATGAAATTTCTGTAACTCGTATATTTATAAAGTTTTATAAAAAACATTATAAAACTGCATAAAACTAAACAAAAAACTAAATGAAAGAAATATTCAACATTTAGAGATTTAACACAAATCTAAAAGAACTTAAGTGTAAATTTTATTGGGTTCCCTCATGGAGATAAAGTTTGGTTTTATAAAATAATTCTCTCTAGTTTGTTTATAAATTTTGATAAGAAGTATTATCAAACCTTATAAAACTAAACAAAAATAATAAATAAATAAAATTAATATTCAAGGATTTAACACTAAATCTATCATTAGTTTAAGAAAATTAAGTTTAAATTTCACTTAAAAGGTAATGTTTAGTTTTATGAATTTTTTCTAATTAATACGAAAGTTATCTTTAATGTAAGAAAAATTAAGCTTTAATTTCATCGAGTTCCCTTAGGACGGGGTAGGGTTTAGTTTTATGAAATTGATCTCACTATTTTGTTTATCAAAATTTATAAGATACATTATCAAACTGTATAAAACCAAACGAAAAATACTACATCAAATAAAATACTAAAATTTATAGGTTTAATACGGAAAATATCTCTTAAGCTAAAAATTACGTTTAATTTTCTTTTAGATTCCCTTAATTAAGAGGAGTAGGGTTTAGTTTTATGAATTTGATTTAACTAGTTTGTTTATAAAGCTTTTATAAGACACCTTATAAAACTATATAAAATCAAACGAAAATACTAAACCAAATATAATACTCAACATTGAGAGGTTTAAAAAGAAAATTATCTTTAATTTATGAAAATTAAGTTTAAGTTTACATTGGGTTTCCTAAATTAAAAGTGGGGGAGACGGTTTAGTTTTATTAAAATTGTTCTCACTAGTTTGTTTATAAAAATTTATAAGATAACGCTACATCTCCAACCAAAGGCGGACCCACGTTATAAGTAGGGGGTTCAATTGAACCCCCCAAAATTTGTAATTTTTTTTTTATCAACATTGGATTGACAAGACTCGTATCATAGCCTAAAGTTCATCCCCAATAATCTTTTTTAAGTTACCATAATTTAGCAGGTAGAAATCGAACCATATACCAAGTCTTTAGCTGGATCATCCTAACCACCAGACTGAGAGCAATTCGGCAAATTTTATTTTTTATATATAGAGCTTCATTCACACATATGTGCATTTTTTTACCTTTAGATTCTTTTTATTTTATTTTGACACTCATTAATGTAATTAAAGTCCAATAACTTTAACTTGTTTAAAAATTTATGACCCAATAAGAACCCAAAATCTTCGTCACTCACAATTCTTTTCATTTTTTAACGAATTATATATTCATTTTTTATAGAAAATTTTCTTTTTAATCAAGAAACACAATATTATATCTACCCAATTGAAATTAATCTAATTGTATTTAGGCTTTTGAAGTTGGTTTTGATATTATGTGTTGTTACTGCAACTTTTGAGAGATGTTTTTCAGCAATACAGATTATGAAGACAAAACGACGCAATCAGATTAGAGATCAATTTTTGATTGCTTAGTTTATTTTGTCGATAAATATTTGTTCGAGCCTATTACAAATGAGTTTATGATGAAGAGATTTCAGAATATAAAGTATCGCATAGTGGTTTTGTAAATTTGTTTATTATTATTGGCTTTCTATATTACATTTTACTGCTTATTATTTTATGGGATAGTTAGTTTATTTTTTTATGAAATATAATTTATTATTTTTTAATATATACTCTGAACCCGGTAAAATAATTTTTTGGGTCCGCCACTATCTCCAACCCAACACTAAAACACTATTTTAGTGTAAAATTTACAGTTGTTTCTCTCCAGCACTAAAATTTACACTATTACACTATATTTGGAATTGCTAGTGTAGCAAACCGTTAAAAATAAAATATTATTATATTTTAATTATATCAATTTTATATTATTTTTATATGACAAACGTTTGTGGTAAACGTAATCGTAATAGTCATTAGCGAAATTTTTCTCTCTCTTTTAGAGAGAGAATGTATCTCTTCTCCAGCCATTAATTACGATCTCAGCTCTCTTTTCTCCGATGATCGAACTTTCAGAGAGAGTATGAGAGTTTTAATTGGTGATTGAAGATAACTCATCCGGCTTGCCCGGTAACACTTCAGAATTTATTGCCGATTTCATTCCGACTTTTGTCAGTTTTATTTTGTTTTTCTGGTTTTAAGTTTTTCTTTGTTTAGTGTTTATATGATTTTGGGTATTGTAATCAAAGCCGGCATTCACCGGTTTCTAGTTTCTCCGATATTAGTATCGGATCTTTGGATCTTTGTTTCTTATAGTCATTCCGATGGAGTTTTCGCAAGCACTCTATTTCCGCAGGTGATATATTTTTTCTTGAGGTAATTCTTTAGCTGCTTTCCACTGCTAAGCCAAGAGAAGGATATGGTGGGTCAAATTTCAGAATTTCATAGTTTGTTCCGAGGCGTTGAAGTTTCTTGGAGATTCGATCGCCGGTGACAATAAAGATGGTTTGCATCGGAGGTTCTAAAGGATCCAATTGGGAGTAAAGACACCTTTGAGCGTATACGATGGCAGATTTTCCGGCGAAGCAACCTCAGCTTTGACGGTTTGCATGCCAGAATCAACCACAACTTGACACGTGGCGTTGGATGAGAGAAAAAGAGGAGCATACGTGGATTTCTACACTCTTCTTTCTTTGGGCCAAAATTATCTTTTTCTCCTTTTGTTTGTAACATCAAAGCCAAGCCCATTTGGGCTATTTCTAAGATTACAAAAAAAACCGTAATCGTAATCGTAAGTAACGTACTCAACAGTTTAATTACGATACATTGTTACGTGTAAACAATTATATTAAATCCAACAATTCATGTAAAAGTAATGTTGAGATTGGAGATGTCCTTATAAATACGAAAATACTAAATCAAATAAAATACTCAACATCTAGAAATTTAATAAAATAATTATATTTAGTTTACCAAAAAATAAATTTAACTTTTCATTGTGTTTTCTCATTTAAAAAGGAAATTAAATTTACTCTTATGAAATTGCTCTCGCTTGTTTGTTTACAAAATTTTATGAAAAATATTATAAAAATTTAAAAATTTAAACAAAAATAATAATGAAAGAAAATATTTAATATTTAAGGGTTTAATATGATATTAAATTTCATTTGGGTTTTCTAAGTGAAAAGATCATATAATTTAGTTTTATATCTTTTTGTATGGTTTTATCAGGAAAAACTAATTTTTTTTTAATTTTTAGAAATCTGTTTATAAAACCATATAAAGTCAAAATATTTTCTTTTATTAACCTCAATATTAGCCTCATGATTTGTGTTTGTGGTGTAGCAGTTTTTAGTTTCTAACATAAACATAGTATAAATCTATTATCTATTAATGATATCCAATAGTGTAGTAACTTCTTGGTTTATTCAAATAAAATGATACTTCTGAACAAAGTACCTACAATTCACAAAGCTTAATATATAGAGTGCATTTAGTAGTCGTATATAGAGAGTACGATTGGACTTTTTCACTGTACAAAGCATATAAACGAATTTCTTTAATAATTGACATCTCTTCCATTGCTCCTCTTGCTTTATTCCAAGTCACGCTTGTGTCTTTCTTCTAGTTACAAGATATATAAACTTGAGCATTACAGTCTTCAAAATTCATTGCCAAATTATTCAGCACACCTGTAATCATTTATATATGTTTAACAATACCGACCAATAAGTGAAAAATCAGACAGGTTACAGAACAAACCTTGTAATTATTCATATATGTCTTTCAGCTTCGTGGAATATAAACTTCTCTATCTTGTTTTATAAGGTTTTTAATTAAACTCTATAAAACCAAACAAAAAAATACTAAATCAAATAAAATATTAAGTCAAATAAAATGCTAAACATTCAGGGTTTAAATACGAAAACTATTTTTAGTTTACGAAAACTATTTTTAGTTTACGAAAAATGAATGAACTAAAAATGGTGAATCTGAAGAATAATAATCGATGGACTTACCAATAGATGAAGAGGTTTAGTTTCGATGAACATATCGCAAACTGTAAGAATGCAGAATCAGACCAATAATTTGCTCCATAAGATATGTGTGAATCATAAGAATATCAGAAAAATTTCTTTAAATATTTGTAGGAAGATCGGAGAAATTTCATTCCAAAATTGAAAAAATTGTAAAGAGAAATTGAAGCAAGGAAGATATGTGAATCGTAGAGAAACATAGAAAAACATGAGCAAATTTGTCTTTTCTCAAATAATTAGAGGGTACTTTTCAAAATGTTTGAAAGGTAGAGGTAGCATTGAAAATTACAAGTCTGGAAGGGTATTTTTAAAATTATCCTAATGTTTTAAACTAAGTTTTAACAAAAAAAAAGCTAAAATCTTAAATGTATCATCAAATAGGATAAGAAAAAGTAATTTAGGGAAAGTTATAGTCGATGGAATGTTTTTTAAAAAATTTTAAATAAAAAAAATCCAAATATTATCAGAGAATGGAGTCTAAAATTGATTTAATTAATGCTATAGTCTATAAAATGATTTAAAGTAAATTTCTAACCAAAAGTATTTAAGAAAAACAATTACCAAAATTATCACAAAATTGAATAAAAAATAGTAATTTAGTGAAGATTATAATCAATATAATGTCATAAAAATACCAAAAATAATTCCAAATTGGAGTCGGAGAGTGATTTACTGAAAAGTGTCCATTGAATAATTTAAAATAAGTTTTTAACCCAAAAAAATTAAAATCTAAGAATTACAAAAAATATCACAAAAATAGTCAAAATGTGACTTAGTGAATGTTATAATCTAGGAAATATCTTAACATAAGTGTCTAACCATAAAAATTTAAATGTGAAAATTACCAGAAATATAGTCAAAACATTGTTTAGTGAATTTTATAGTCTATGGAATAATTTAAAATAATTTGTTAACCATATAAATTACAACGTTATCACAAAAAAATTCAAAAAATGATTTAGTAAAGATTATAGTACATCAAATGAAATGTCTTGAAATAATTTTCGACAAATTCTACTCTGGGATCACACTCCACCACTTGGTTATCATCCGCAAGGTATCTCAAATGCTCCAAACACAAGGCTATGGCTCTACACAACATTTGGTCATCCACTACAAAAAAAGACATGACAATTTATAACCAAAGATTTTTGACCAATTTTAGATTATTGTCGATTTTTTTACCACTTTTGATTAAAAATATGTAAACAGTTATTTTTTTGACCAACTTTACATTTTATTGTGATTCTATCGGTGATCCCTCAGCAGATCGGCTCCTTCACATATTGTCCGTTGATCAAATGTTTTTTCATTTCAATTTTTTGGCTTGTTCTCCAAATCATAATGCTTTGTTATGATGTAGATTCTCCCCCATTTCTCTTTTCTTTTGTATAGGTTATGGCTTTGCTTTGATTTTTTGTAAAACTCTTCTTTAATTTATGAGCCATGTTTGTTTGTCCATCCAGCTACTTCATCCAGATGGTCCATCTGAATACACCATCTAGATAGAGTAGCTGGATGTTGTTTGTTTCAATGGTGAATACTACATCTAAATGTTGCATCTAGATGTGTGTTAGTTTGTTTTGTAAATTGATATCTACATCTAAATGGTGGTATCTATAAAATAACTAAAAAAACATGATTAAAATAGAGCTTAAAAAGATGAGAGAGAGTAAAAAAGAAGAGAGAGTAAAAAATAGGAGAGAGAGTAAAAAAGAGGCAAAAAAGTAAAAAAGAGGAGAGAGTAAAAAAGAGGAGAGAGAGTAAAAAGAAGAGAGAGAGTAAAAAGAAGAGATAGAGTAAAAAGAAGAGAGAGAGTAAAAATAAGAGAGAGAGTAAAAAAGAGGAGAGAGAGTAAAAAAGAAGGGAGAGAGTAAAAAATAGGAGAGAGAGTAAAAAAGATGAGAGAGAGTAAAAAAGAGAAGAGAGAGTAAAAAAGAGGAGAGAGAATAAAAAAAGTAGAGAGAGAGTAAAAAAGAAGAAAGAGAGCAGAAAATTGTATTTTGGTATTTTTAATTTTTATGAACTCCATCTACGTCTAATTACTTCTTATAAACACATCTAGAATTTCTAAAAATTTAAACTAAGTTGAGATGCTCCATCCAACATGTCTATCCGGATAATGCACAATTATGCATTTAAACGAACAACAGTTTACATCTTCATCCAGATGTTCCATCTGGATGGACAAACGAACAGCACCAAAATCCCTTTTTTTTAAATGTCTGAATTTAGTCTTATAGGACTTATGAGCATAAAAATGATTATTTTGGACTTTTCCTTTTAGATTAATCCTTGGGCTTAGCATTTTAGTGGCGATGATGAGTCATTTCTTCCAAATCTTCATTGATGAAGTAATTAGTTTTCAAAGCTCGAAATCGAAAGTTTCAAGAGCGATTCTTCGGGTTCTAGTATACCTATCTCTTATTCTTTAGCCTTTATGCGTGAGGTTTCTATCTTTATTATATTTATGTTGTTTTAGGATTAAGTTTTGTATTGTAATGTTAGCAATGAAGATATATTTCTGTTTTTGCTATTGTACTTCACTAATCTAACTAGGACTTTTCCCTAACTATAAGCACGGGATATATATTTTTTTTAATTATATATCAAGTGAATTTTTATATGGTAACGATTATAGTTTGTAGATTTATTTGGATTGGTATTATATCTGGTTTATTATATAATTATATGTGTCTTTTTTAATAGCGGCATATATGTTTTGACTTACAAGAGCTTGCGGAACACAAAACTACTAATTTGCGAAAGAATATGTCTTAGTTTTTGGATTAGGCTGTAATTTTATTTAACTAGTTTCTTTTTTTTCTGAAAATTTAGTTAGTTTCTTCAAGGATAAACGTTTTTAAAAAATAATGATTAAATTCTTTTGTTTTTTTCGGCATAATTTAATTCTTTTGTTGTTCTATGCATATCTCCACTTAAAACATATATAATTGTCAAGAAACATGTAATCCAGTTGGTTTGCTCCTAATCTATTTAGACACCAGGTGATTTGTTGATCCAAATCTAATGAATAAGGTTTAAAAAAATATATATATAATTATTGTAAAATGTGTCAAGTCTATTATTTTTGTATATAAAAATGAACTAAGCAACGTACAATTTATATAAAATAACATCACTATTGTTAAAACTTAAAACAAATATTTTCTTTTTAGAAAAAAAGCTTTATGCAACCATTAAGCAATAATCAAAGTCGTTAGGGATTTAACAATTGAACCAGAGCTCGATCCATGTCATAGGCATAGATAAAAGATTAGGACCCCAAAAGTTTAGGGCCCAAAAATCTCAGTTAATAATTTTTTATGTTAAAAAAATAATTGATCTCTGCTTTCATGTTAAAGTGATTTTTATTTTTGAATTCATTGTGATCTCGATAAAGAATTTAAAGTGATTCTCACTGTGCAGAATTTTTTTTAATCAGAATTAATAGTTTATTTAGCTTTTTTTATTTGTTCAATCTTCAACTTTTTATATCTTATTAACAAATAGCAGGAAAGAATGTAAAAATATTTTATTAGTCAAAAGTAGTTTAATCAACGTTATGTTTGACTTATCATTGAAATTTTTTTTTCTAGTTTTTGTTTAATTTAAACGTTTCATTTACCTTTAAATTGGTGTTTCTTTTAGTTGAAATCGACGAAAAAAATTTGAGTTTCGAATAAAGCCCTCGACAACGTCAAACCGGCTCTAAATTAAACAATACATGTATTAATTTATTAAATTTTTTAAGCTAGGGCACATACACAAATAGATGCCCAAAAAAAATCAATGAACAAAATAGACCCATAAAATTAAGATTATTGCAGCTGGTTAATTTATCCATAACTTACTATTAATTTATAGTATTTTTAATTGTTAAAAAAATTTAAAAAAATATTTGAGACCAATCTTTTGAAGATTATAAATTTTCTAATTTTAGAATTAAAAATTTAATATTTAAAAAATAATATTTGACCATACATTATTGATACTATCACTACTAGAAAACAATTAAATTTTGACTACATAAGAATTTAAAGTTGGTCAAAAAATAATTTTTTACATATTTTTGATAAAAATGGTAAAAAATAGATAATAATCTAATCCATATATATATATATATATATCAAAGATTTTCTCTGCTAATCCATATTTATATCTTATGGCTTTTTTTGATCCAACTGTTAGTTCTCATGGCTTACTATATGACAATATTATTCTTCCTATTTTCACAGCCGCTAATATTTTGTTGACTGAGAACGGTGATGTTAAGGTATTCTCTACTTTTAAATTTTGATTTTACTTTCTTATTATGTCTGAGTGGTTCAGTTTCCCTGAATAGAGAATTACGTGAATAATATCCTATATGTTCACATTTTCTTTTTCAAAATAATCTGTTAGTAGTAGTTTTAGAACAACTTAGGAACAAAACAATGAGTCAGATGTAAGTTGAAAACTAAATGACATGCACAGAGCTGAATCATTTGCTTTATGTGCTTACAGATATGTAAGTAATTCTTGTGTATGAATGCTATTTATCTATCTATCTACATAGATTTATTCTTAGAAATAAAATTTAGTCGGAATATATTTTGTTTCATATTGTCCACCAGCTATGAGAATCTACCACTTATGCTTTCTATGAAAATATTACATGTTACTCTATCATAAAATCTACAATATACCAATATCAGATTATATTATAACTTTAGGTTTATTGTAAATTTAATTGTAATGATTTTAGGTTGAAGTTAGTGCGAACAATTATCAGCAAGTGGGAGTATCATTAAAGATAAGTATACATTTTACCTTCATGATATCTTCAAACACTAAAATATCCATATTACATGATCTACAAACATATCATTCATTCAATATGTTTGTTTGATCATCACTACTTTATCATATTTTGTTTTGACATTTAAATGTAAACAAAAGGTACATTAATGATTATCATGCAAACCATCCGAAAAATGATATCTGACGTCCATCTAAAACACATTCATATAGAATAGTAAAAAATAATTATCATATAACTTAAAAATCCAAACACCAAAGTTTACAGATAATCTTTATCAAAAAGAAAGTTTACAAATAACATAAAATGAAGGTGAAAAGATGGTTGGCAAATACCGATGGTAATCCAACAATTGGGAAAAGAAAATCTTATACGTACATCAAGAAACATCAAATATACAAGGAACTTGTGGTCAAATGGTAGGGGACAGGCTTAGAACTTTAAAGAGTTCGTAGGTTCGATTCTTCTATTATGCGAAACTAGAACATATTTTTCTAGTCACCCTTACACGGATATGAGCGCATGTTTTCGGTCTTTTTGAATATCCGGAGAAAAAATCTATATGTGGACTGCACCTCTCCCAAAAAAATAGTTCAGATCCCTCCCATAAAGTAATTCCTAAGTTATCAAAAAAAAAAAACATCAAGTAAGTTGTCAAGATTCCTCAATGGATATATAGTTATTTGCTTTGAATGATAGAAGTTTAGTGATTGAGTGCATATTATTGACTGAGTAAAAAATGATTTAAAAACTCGTATATTATTTCCGTCTTAATTTAATTGATATTTTAGGAAAAAAGATTGTTTCAATATAAGTGATGTTCTCACTTACCAATGCTAAAATCAACTCATTTTTCCTATGTTGCCCTTGTGTCTTTGATTTTTTAACTAAAGATTTATGTTTCCAAGCAATTAACTATTCATAAAAAAAATTAAAATAGATATTTATCAATTTTTTAATTTGTGTGTCATTTCCTTAAATATTAATATTAAAAAAAAGCAAATTAATATTTAAAAATTGTAGTAAACGATAATTTAAATACCTAGAGATAGAATCTAGAAATACAATAAAATAACATAATTTACTAATCTGTAAAACTTAAACACAATCACTACTCCTTCACTTTGGCATACTTCTCTTATTTGATCTTTGCATGCACAAAACTAACTTTCTGAACCTCTGAATTTCCACTACCTTCTTTATTGATAGTTTTCATGATATCTTTACCAAAAGCTCCCACACTCTTCCTCTCCAAATGCCTTTTTTCTTCTTCAAACTCAATTTGAAAAGACTTAGGGTCTCGTTGCACAGTTTTTTGTTGGTAGAGAACTGATCTTCTGCATCTGAGTCATCTATTTCCTTCACAACTTCTAGCTAGCGCCATTAAAAACCTGTCGTTGAGTTCTTGGATGAAGGTGTAGTTGAGTTCGACATTGTACCATCAGAACCTTCACAACTGCTAGTTAGCATCAAAACATTATGCATTTAAATAATTAAAACACTGCGTTAATTGATATGGAATCAGTAGTTTACTGAAAATGGAAAAATAGAAAACATATTAATCGAAGGTAATAACCTGAACACCTCCAATCGCGGGAAGGTCCGACACTTCTGTCTTCAGTCGTTGAACCAAATTATTGCCTGACCACACCTTTGCTACCTTGAAAGTGTTCGAATTTGGAAATGTTGTCTTAAATGGCTTCAGGTTTGTGAACAGACTAAAATTAGAGAAGTTTTTCTCTCTTTTGAAATACATTGTTTGATTGCCATTTTTGAATAGTTCTGATTGTATGATAAATTTTGGGTTCCGTTTTATTGGATACGGAAGAGAAAGTGTGAATGGGAGAAGTTTGCCGAGAACGTGGTGATTTCAAGAGAACGTGTGTTTATATTGTGTAATAATGGTCTTTTTAATCTAAATTCAGAAAACAAATTTAATAAATACAAAATAAGCGAAAGACAAAATTACCTTTAAACAAAAAAATTATTTGTTATTAAACTCAATGGCATTCACTGTAATTGTTTACAATTTAAAGGTTGTTTTGAAAAACTTACATGAGGTTTAACAAATCCTCCCTTACTAAAGTGAGAAGTACAATTTTTTTAGTAAAAAGAGTTTTTTTAAGTTTCGATTTTAATTTGTTTACTGTGGCTATTTTTTACAATTTTTACCTCTGTAGTTTAAGTATCGATTTTACAGAAAAAGAAAAAATTTTGTTACGAAACTGCTCGCCCACTTATCAGCCCATCATTATCTCAACTTCCGCTTTTTCCTACATCTTCGAACCCACGATTAGTACTCTGTGTATCTCTTCTTTATAACTTCTGTTTTGTAGTATGCTCATAACTTGTTATCGTTTTCCTTAATGAAAATCAAAAATAGAGTCATGGCTAAAAATCTGAGAAAAGAAGATAGTGTGGTACCTGTTTCGAATTCGTCTGCCATTACTCTTTTCAATTCTCTGAAGCCTTACAAAGTAACGTGGACGATCAAGGCGAAGATTTTCAACTCATGGAGACAGTATTCAAGGGCCACCGGTGAAAGCATTGAACTGATCCTTGCCGATCAAAGTAAGTTTACAATATTGTTTAGTTGCTATTGAAAAAAATGAACACAATCATAAGCATTCAACAATTACTAAACTCAGTCTTCCTAATTTGACAGGGAACTAGGATTGGCGCAGTTGTACGAAAAGGACAAGTCAACAAGTTTGCAAACGTACTGAAGGTTGTACAATGGAAGATTATCAAAACTTTCGCTTTGAACAAAGAGTTCGGCAACTACAGACCCTCAGATTTCGCCTACAAGATATCTTTCATACATTTGACAACCGTTCTGAATTGTGATGATGAAAGCGACGAGTCATTTATTAGACTAGCAAGATATGATCAGCTCCTTTCTGGTGAACTAAAGACATGAATCCTGATTGGTATTTCACTTATTCTAAATTTCCTACGAAATCCAACTTTTTTTTAACTATGTTTACTACTCTTACTGATGGTTACTAATACTATGTTATTTGTTTCAGATATTGTAGGCCTGATTCATACCATTGGGGAGATAAGCGATGTTGATGTTCATGGAAAACACACCAAAATAATTGAATTATTCCTGCGTGATAATGAGTAAGTTTTAAATAAGATGCTCAAATGATATATTTGTTTTTTCTTATATGTGTTTTTAACAAAGATATTGAACATCAATAAGGGAAAATACAATGGACTGCATCCTATGGGGTAAATATGCTGAGATAGTTAATGATGCTTGCCAAAATTCAAACCACTAGAGTGTTGTTTGCCTGATTCAGTTTGCTAAGATTCATGTGTTTAGAGGTACGTATAACTATTATTGTTTTCCATATATTTTGTGCTCTACCATTTATCTAACATATTTGTATTTTGCTATAAACACACTTTTGCCATAAACGATAAGCATTTGTAATGCTTTCAATACATCAATAGTCCTCACCGATGACTCTATTCCAGAAATCAAAGCGTTCAAGGCTGTGTTAAGTTTTAAATATATTATCATATATAATATGCCATTTTAATTTCTTTTTTTTAATACGGTTAGACTTGCAGCTTTTCTCTTGAATCTCTCGCTATTACTCCAATGGTCTCTAAGAGTAGCACGCATGAATTGACCTATTCTAGCCAGGATTACTACCTTCAATACCCTACTAAAAATGTTTCTGAACTTTTGGACACTGATGAGGTATGTTAACGTTTTGGTTTTTATATAAACATTAATTCTATTAAACATAAAAAGTCAAACTACTCACTTACAAGTGCATACTTTTTTCATATTATTTTCAGGTCGGGAAGTGTCGTGTTTTGTGTACTATAAACAGAATTGACATTGACATAGGGTGGTTCTATTTTGGATGCAACAAATGCCACAAGAAAGTTTACATAAAGACTTCCAATGTCACAAGTGATGCTTTGGCTACCAATAACCCTAAGTTTTATTGTGAGAATTGCAAAGGATTTTTTAAATATGTTAGTGCAAGGTAAATATAATATATATCACTAATTTATATTATATAAGCGTCCTCTATATTACTGGCTAAACTAAAGTAATGTATTCAATTTATGCAGGTACAAGCTTCATCTCGAAATTAAAGATGACACTGCAGAAGCAATGTGCATGCTATTTGATGCATTTGGTGTCGAGGTTGTTGGTCAAACTGCCAATGCCATGCTAGGTGGATCTTTAGTGGAGGTATTTGGTGTTTATTTGGTCAGTAATTACATAGAATAGAAGGTTTTTGTGGAGTAATTCATTTTCTTATTTTTGGTTAGATTGAAGACCCAGAGACACTGCCGGACCCTCTAATGAATGTTATTGGCAAAAAAATTCACTTTCTGATTTCAGTTGAACCGAAGAATATCACAAGACAAGCAGATACCTATAAAGTTTCTAAGGTTTTGTCTCTAGATGATAAGATTGAAGGAATTAATACAGAAGGTTCAGATGTGCCTTCAACTTTGGAAGATCAGGTATTATCTAAAGTTTTATATTATTATACCTAATTTTTTATCTACATATTATTCCCACGTTTTTGGATTTAACTTAGTTGATTATGTACTGTATACCAGCATGTGCTACAGTTGACTAATAGTGGAGAAATTCATGAGGTTTCTATGTCTACTTGCACTACATCATCCTCCAAAAGGAAGGAAGACGAGTGTTGTGATTTTGATACTGAGATGTCTGTCAACAAAAAGCAGTGTAGAATGAACTCAGGTTTACAAGTTAAAGAAAAGGCAGAAGAGAAGAAAGCTGTTGAGATTAAGACTGAAGGTATTGGAGCTGAACTAATCGCAGATATTGCTAAGAAAGGAAGGAAAGGAATCATGGAGTCTAAGAAACTTAAGTTTGATCTTTCTAAGGTTAAGGAGGAGAAGGTTTCAAAAGTTGATTAGTAATCTATTAGTTGTTTTTATATTTAATCTACTATGTTCTCTTTAGTAATTTATAATGTTTACTTCATGTTTTCTGCTTAGTATTTGTTAAGTTCTTGACAATGTTTATGTTTTAATTTTTAGTATTATAAGCTTTACTTAATTTTCATCAAAGTTTTATTTACTACATTAGTATATTATAGTAACTATAATTTTGGGAAAACTAACTTATTTTCGGCTGATTTTTCAGCCGATCTTTTCCAAAATGGTTTCCCAGCAACTCATCTAAGTTTCGTTAATTCATGCACATTGTGTAAACAATGAAAGTTAAACTTAAAGTCTATTTTATCATAATAGTTCATAAAATATATGAGTCAGCATAATAGTTCATAATAGTTCATAAAACTATATCATTTATTTAATTTTTCCCTATGAACAATTCCAAATAATACTAACTGCATATATGATTATACAATTAGAAATTTTATATTATTTGGTTCCTGTTCATGGGAAAAAATTAAAACATGTTGGTATATCTAAAAGCATATTTATTTGTTGATTACTTATCTTTGTAATCAATATGTTCGTATTGTTAGTAAAAACATAAATATTTTGATTACTTATCTTTGTGATTTCGCGTGATTTGATGTTTATATTGTTGTTTCTCGACTCACAATGGAAGATGTCATCTACAAGAAAAAATAATTACTTAGTTTTTATTTTTTAGAAACATTATTAAAAGAATACTAAATGACATTTAACTGCCACGTTCAAGCAATTAATCGGCTTGAATACAAAGGTTAGTAAATTTAAATATGTTTGAAAACTTTCCCACTCAAATTTTTTACTGCAAAATATTTAAAATTTTCACAATCACCTTCACTACAGAACAATGTTAGACAGTTCACGTCATTCTATGATAAAAATTTGACTTATCTTAAATTGTTTCTGCATTTACTGATCTTGCTCCTTCTGCCTTTACAATCACCATCAGAATCACCACCTTAAATGGAGATGGAAGTTGATTCAGGAGACTCTGACTATGAAGTTCCTGAAAGAGGTAAAGCGAGAACACAATTAGTTAATTATCATTTGTTGCATTATATGTTAAAATATTGTTTACAAATTGTCTATTACTAATTGTGTTTTTCATCTAACACTAGATTCAATTGAATATGATGCTGAAATTGATTATGACTGTTCTATACAAGAAGAAGATTATGACAACTCTGATGAGGAGATATTTGGAAGTGCTAATGACTCTGTAGTTGCATATTAGCTCTTAGCAGAGTCAATGTTAAGATCTGATATATTGCATTACATAGATAAAGCTGTTAGTACTGTATTTGGTCCACCTAAACTATCTAAATCCTCGAAATCTACACCATCTTTTTCAAATACAGTTAAAACGAAGCAGAAAGAAAACAAAAAAGGTGTATAGTTTACAATTGTTTAAATATTCTATGTTTTTGTTTTTTACTAAACTCACTAATATATATAACTTGCAGGTTACTCTGACCATGGTGATCCTACTTAAAGATGTGAATTTTGTGGAGCTATGTTCTGGTACGCACAACGGATAAACAAGAGGAGACGGTCATCAAAACCTATATACACGGGATGTTGTATGAGAGGAAAAATTCAATTGCCATTCTTAAGGAATTCACTTGAATTGATGTGGGTTTTGTTAACTAAGGATGATGAAATGTCAAGACATTTCCGAGAGAATATTAGAGCCTACAACATGCTATTTGCTTTTACATCTATTGGGGGAAAGGTTGATAGATCTATCAAGAAAGGTCGAGGTCCTCAGATGTTTGGTTTACAAGGTCAAAACTACCACCTAATGGGTTCTTTAAAACTAAAACCGGGTGATTATGCTAAATTCTCACAGATGTATATTGTGGACACAGAAAATGAGATTCAGAACCGACAGAAAGTTATGAGGTTTGCTAATTTAGATTTATTTTCAATACGACTCGAAAGTTTATCAACTAATACTGACTTATTTGTTATTTTTATTGACAGTAAAGGGAAATTTGATCCTAAGGTTAACACGAGAAACAAATTCAGGGAAGAAATCATTGAGATGATCATAAAACTTCTGGATGAATTCAACCCACATGTTAAATCATTTCGTTGTGCTAGATATAGGTTCAATATGGATGAAGGCGAGAGATTGCAAATGAGGATAATTTCAGAAAAAGAAAGAGATGGAAGACTGTATTGTGAACCAACAGCTTCCGAGTGTGCTGCCTTAATACCTGGAGACTTTGTGGAGAACATGGATAAGCGGGACATTCTTCTAGAGGAAATGTCTGGAAAGTTGAAAAGGATAGATGAACTACATCCTGCATATTTGGCTTTACACTATCCTATATTGTTTATTCATGGAGAAGATGGTTTTAGGGTTGGAATTTAAAAAACGAGAACTGCTAATAGGGGTACGAAAACTAACCAACACATAAATATGAGGCAATGGTTTGCTTTTAGAATTCGAGAAAGGGAGTGTGAGAAGAACATTCTACTTAGATCTAAGTGTTTACTACAACAATTTGTAGTTGATGGATACACTATGATTGAGTCAAGCAGACTTAGATATGTTACTAAGAATCAAACAAAGATGAGGAGTACAACTATAGAAAGAGTGAAGGCAGCTAAAGCTTCTGGCAGTTCAGATATGAGCAATTATGGTAAAAGTGTTGCCATTCCACAATCTTTTACAGGGGGTCCAAGATATATGAGGTTAAGTTTTTTGGATGCAATGGCTATATGCAAAGGGTTTGGTTATCATGATCTATTCATTACATTTACATGTAATCCAAAATGGCCAGAGATCACTAGGTTTGTTGAAGAAAGGAATTTAAAGTCTGATGACAGACCAGACATCATTTCGAAGATGTTCCAGCTAAAGCTAGATGCATTACTCGATGATTTGACTAATAAGCAAATGTTTGTCAAGACTATTTCAGGTATAATAAGTTTATTATACTATGTGAATCTATTTAATTTGTACTGTGATATATTAACATATTGTTATGATTTCTTTTTTTAGCGATGTACACTGTGGAGTTTCAAAAGAGAGGTTTACCTCATACACATATACTACTATTCATGGCTCAAGGACATAAACTAATAACTACAGATCTGGTTGATAAAGTTATAACAACAGAAATTCCAGATAAAGTTAAGGAACTGGAATTATATGAAGTTGTGCAAGAATGCATGATTCATGGGCCATGTGGGCATGCTAATCCTAATTCCCCGTGCATGGTTGATGGTAAATGTACAAAGTTTTTCCCAAAGCAATATTCAGATCATTCTACTGTTGATAAGAATGGGTTCCCATTGTATAGAAGAAGGGACTCGGGAAAGTTTATGGAAAAGCATGGTATTAAATGTGATAATAGATACGTTATTCCATATAACAAGAAGCTATCATTGCGCTACCGGGCTCACATTAATGTGGATTGGTATAATCAATCTGGATCAACTAAGTATTTATTCAAGTATTTTACTAAGGGACCTGATCATGTTACAATTGTTGTTGAACCTATGGACTCTAATTGTTAAACATCTGATTCAATAGACAGAAATGAAGTTAAGGATTGGTTTGATTGCATGTAATATAGTAACTATTATTGTCTAATAAGAAAACAGAATGTGCAATTATTATTCTAATCTAATAAGAAAACAGAATGTGCAATTATTATTCTAAGTGTATTTTCAGTATGTGAAATATGTTGTTATGTATTTCTTGCTTTCTTTATCATAGATATGTCTCCGCGTGTGAAGCTACGTGGAGAATTTTTGGTTATGATATTCACTACCATTTAACTCATGTAGTTAAGTTGTTCTTCCATGAAGAAGGCAAACAACCAGTGTATTATAAGGAAGACGACCCAACAGATGTTGTAATTGGTAAATACGAGGAAGGAACTACTCAGTTTTTGGCTTGGTTTGATTTAAACAGGTCCGATTCTAAGGCTAGGTTATTGTTGTATGAGGAGATACCAAATTTTTACACATGGGATCACAAGAGAAAGCTTTTCAAAAGAAGAAAAAAAACTAATAGTTTTGCTATTGGAAGAATTAACTATGTGCTAAAGAAGATAGAGGAGGCTTATTATCTCAGAATGTTATTGAGTCATCAAAGAGGTCCTACGAGTTTTGCAGATTTGAGAACAGTGAAGGGTGATGTCTATGAGACATACAGGGATGCATGTTTTGGGCTGGGTTACTAGATGACGATAGGGAGTACATTGCAGCTATAGAAGAAGCAAGTTTAATGTCCTCTGGCCATAACACTAGGAGGTTGTTTGTTAATTTGCTTATTTCAGATTCTTTTACAAAGGCAGAAGAAGTTTGGAATAGAACATGGCAATTTTTATCAGAAGGCATAACTTACAAGATAAGAAAAGAGAAGAACATTCCAGGTATGAAAGATGAATTGAGTTTTCAAATCCTAATATATCATATATGTAACTAGACAATTGTTTTAACCTATGCATACATTTTTGCAGATTTGGAGTTAACAGATGAAGAAGTAAAAAAATATACTTTTCAGGAAATAGAAAAACTTCTCTCCACACATGGAACCTCACTTACACATTACGAAAGCATGCCAAACATTGTTGATGATGAAAGTGTTTGTATAAATCAGTTGATTGTTGATGAAAGAAAATATAACCAAGCTCAACAAAAAGAGTATCTAGATCAATGGTTACCAAGGGCTACACCAGAACACAAGAAGATTTTTGATGAAATACTACACGCTGTTGTAAATGACACAGGTGGGTTATTTTTTGTTTTTGGTTTTGGAGGAACCGGAAAGACTTTTCTATGGAAGTTGTTACCTGCTGCAATTAGGTCAAAAGGGGATATTGTGTTAAACGTGGCTTCTAGCAGAATTGCTTTACTTCTATTAGAATGTGGAAGAACTGCTCACTCAAGATTTAGTATTCCTATTAATGTTGATGAGTTTTGTACATGTTCATTTACAAGAGGTTCTGAGATTGGAGATTTGGTTACCGAGACTAAGCTTATTTTTTGGGATGAGGCACCTATGACCAGCAAATATTGTTTTGAAGCCCTGGATAGAAGCCTCGGTGATCTAATTAGGCACACGGAGAAAAAAAAGTTTGGTGGAAAAGTAGTGGTGCTTGGTGGTGATTTCAGACAAATTTTACCAATTATAAGTGGTGGGGGAAGGCAAGAAACAGTGTTCTCTACAATCAACTCATCTTACTTATGGGAAGAGTGTAAAGTTTTACATCTAACTAAGAACATGAGGTTACATGCGGATATAAGTGACAACGAGAAAAAAGAAATAGAGGAGTTTTCAGATTGGTTATTTGCTGTTGGAGATGGGAGACTATCAATGCCTAATGATGGAATTGCTGACATAGAAATACCAGAAGAGCATCTAATCCTAAATGTTTCTAATCCTATCGAAGCTATAATAGAAGTTGTATACGGAAATGGTGTTATGGAATATCAAACTCCAAAGTGGTTTAAGGAAAGGGTCCATCTGTGTCCTAGAAATGATGATGTCAACACTATAAACAATCTATTGTTGGAAAGACTTAATGATAAGCTTTATATACAGATATGTGCTACAAAATTTGTATTGTTTTTATGTTAAATATGTATCTTTGTGATATACTATTAACTTATTACATATACTATACTAACTTCTTCTATATGCAGGCGAGGAAAGAACTTATTTGAGTAGTGATAGCATAGACCCTACAGATCAGAAATCAATGAAAATCTTGTTTATACTCCTGATTTCTTGAATAATGTTAGAGCTTCTAGTCTACCTAATCATTCTCTGCGTATGAGAGTTGGATGTCCAGTTATGCTATTAAGAAACATTGACCTGAGTGGTGGTTTGTGTAATGGGACTAGACTTCAGATTACTCAGATGGCTGATCATGTTCTTGAGGCTAGAATTTTGATAGGCACAATGATTGGTGATAAAGTTCTAATACCTAGGATGCTTATTTCACCATCAGATTCTATGATTCAATTCAAAATGAGGAGGAGACAGTTTCCACTAACTGTTTCATTTGCAATCACTATAAACAAGAGTCAAGGACAGACTCTTACATATGCTGGGATCTATTTGCCTAATTCTGTTTTTTCACATGGACAGCTATATGTTGTATTGTCAAGGATTAATTCTAAGAAATGGCTTAAGATTCTAATCACAGACAGGAAAGGAAAACCAGAGAGAAGAACAAAGAACATGGTTTTCAAAGAGGTTTTTAGTAATGTTGGGTAGATATTGTAATGTTGTTTTATTTAATTTATTTTCATTACACTTCTTTGTAGTTTAAAATTTTAACTTTATTTATATGTATTGTAATATACTATGACAGTAACTTTTTAATTTTATTAACTTACACGTTTTTAAAAAGGTTGTACTTTACTTATATGTATTTTATTTATATCTATATTTTTCTTTTAGTTATATAGCGAAATAAAGTATATGTATACCAAGGTTTAGCATAATCCTAGGTCAGTAATCTTCTCAAATTTTTAACTTACACGTTTTTATAAATTATATACTTAAACTATATGTTTTTTACAAGTTTAAACTTTCTTATATGTACTTTTCTTATGTATATAAACTTTATTTATAATTATATAGCTATGTAAAGTATTTGTTACACTATTAATAATAAATTGATTGCAAATAGACTAAAGTGAACTAACTTTCAAATTATTTGGCTCATTGGTATGCTTAGCATCCTTATTTAGTTGGTTTTTGGATGTTGTGCCATCATGAACTTATCTGCAACCATATGGACTGTATGTTAACAATTGTCAATACAGTTATGTAATCAAATATTTGTTGCATCCGGATGTTTATATGAATATTGATTAAATATCTAAAATAACATATAAAGTAAATGTTCATGAAGTTGTATGGTACACTTATTTATTCTTATTTTAGTTCTCCATTTCGTATCATTTGCATAGAAATATATCGTTTTTTCATTTAGTCACAGATTGTTTTGAAATCTGCAAAGAATCAAACAAAGGTAACAAAAGATTAGTTTACATTGTGGCCGAATACCAAATATGAGTATTAGAACATCTATACTTCAGTATTTTCAATATTGTTTTGTAAATATCATCAACACTTAAGAGTTAGCTCGATGGTTTCCCTAAATTTGTATACTAACATTTTAAATAAGAGAAAAGAGAACTTAACTTACTAAATTCTAAGATTTGAGGTTGCTTAAACTCTTAAACCATCAAGCTAAATCCACTTGAACGAGGAACTGTTTGCCTCTTTGTAAATCTGACTACTTCGGCTTCTGTGTTGCCGGAGATACTTAGGTTTCAGAACCTTCACCAATCGCGAAGGGTGTGGTTGAGATCTGGAAAAAAAAAATGAAGCGATTGTTTAAGGTTTTAGATTTAAAACATGAATAATAAATCTTTATGAACTCTAAAGTTCAAATATCAAATACGAAATTAGAAGAAATCGAGTAAATCAAAACGAGTTAAAGAATTTAAACGATTAAGAAAATTCTGAAACCAGAAAAAACTAAGAGTGAGGATAATGTATCATTGTCACAATCTAAACAAAACCCTAAACGAAATCAGAAGAAATCATGTAAAGAGTAAACTTACCAAATGATTTCGAAAAAATCGTCTTCAAATGCGTTTTTCTGGAAATCTTTGTGCTCACTCTAGAGTTGAATTACGCATGCACTCTGAAGCTTATTGGTTCAACAACGGTGGCTCCGGAGAACCTTCGTTATCAGTTTTGTCGCTGCCGTTGTTTGGCTAGGGTTTGTCGGATGACGACAAATCCGAAATTTTCTCGAATGGTCTGAATGACTTTTCGAGTCCACGATAAGTCATTCCTTTACTAGGCCGAATTCGTATAACTTTGAGTTACTGGGCCAAATTCTTATCAGTTTTTGTTTTATATGTCTTATATTGGGCAAAAAAACATAATTTCGTTATGGCCCAATAGGAAAGAATTTTTAATTCGTGTATGATAATTATTTGTGGTCCAATTGTTTTGTTTTTTCATTATAAGCATTAAATTGGACTGGGCTGTTGAATGGGCCAAACAAATATTTTGGCATATTTTAAAAAAATTTTGTATAGTTGTCAAAATTTAAGCTAATAACTATTCAAACACCATCAAAGTTTTAGTCAATATGACCGAATCTCCACGCCTAATACAAGCCACATTTAACGTTGTATTTCTCATTTGAACCATGTTTATATGGTTGATTAATATAATCGTTATGGGAAAAAAACTATTAAACTTTCACATTCTTAATAAATTTTTAAAATTGCTAGCAAATATTTCATGCAATGAGATTCAAAGTTGTTTAAAAATAAAAATGTTTGTATTTTTGTATCAAAAAACTTACTTACAGATATAATTAAACACGATTCTCTCGGTTATATATGATAATCTACAAATAAAGTTTTATATAACCACTACATACAATCCAAAATAAAAGTAATCACAATTGTATAAATTTCAAGATAAAATACGACCCGTGCTTCAAACACGGTACCATCCTAGTAAAGATATATAATACAAGCATGTCTGTGACAAAGAAAAAAAATTAACCATAAAATCCATAAAACGAACAAGCCTCAGTATGACAAAAAAAAGCCTTAGTATGTTAAGGTAAATCATTTGGCACCTACAAATCAACAAACTCATTATTACTCAACACCAAATTCATGATCAACAACAATTCAATCTTTCTTATTATCACCCCAAGGAGCACAGATCTTTTCCAGCCCCATTCCAAGAGAGCACCCCAGTCCAGCTCTCTCCTTCTCAGGCGAGACAGATCGAGAACGCAATGGGGAATCAGAACCATCTCTCTCATTCTTCTTCGGATGGATGGTGTCAATGACGGCCTCGATTTCTTCCTTGGCTCTCTCATAAACATTAGGAGCCTTCACTTCATCCACCGGCGTGTTCTCATTGATATCATCACTCCTTCCATGAGTTTCTTTGTGATGATGATGGATTTTCTCCTTCTGGAATAAAGATTTGATCTCTTCCTTGGCCTTTCTTATCATATTCGGTTTTTTCTTTCCATCTTCTGTCATTATAAAAACCATGTGAAACAAAATTGAGTCTTGGACAAGAATCAAAAAATGTTTGCACATCCGTATTCCATGATCAAATCATAACATAGACAAACTTTATTGTTTTGCTTCTCAAAATCAACAAGGTAGAAATGAAAATCCTTGTAAATCTCCAAAACAGATATAAAACAATTTGATTATGAAGAGAGAAAAATTGAACCTGGTCTCTCGGAATTGAATTCCAGTTGGTCAGATTGGTCTCTGAAACAGAAATTATAAAACATTAGCAAACTCCTTTACACGCTCACTAATGCTAACCTATGTGACCAAGCAACATGAATGAATATGCCTTCTTATGTATCACAAAAATGTATGAAACAGCAACGAAACCTCGAACTCTTGCGTTGATGCAAAGCCCCAATAACAGCCTCGACCTCCTCTTTAGCTCGTTCAAACATGTTCGGCGCTTTGACTTTACTCTCATCGATGTCAGCATGAATCTTCTTGTCCGAGCGATCTTCATTACCTAAACACATACAAATCTTTCATATATACACACCGAATCTACAGTGTTACTAAACATTACATAAGACATCCAAGAAACACGAGACTCTTGCTATATTCGAGAAATTAAAATTCATACATGTATTCTTTACATCGCACAAAACAAGATAATAGTTTGATTCAACCTCGGTTAATCATAATTAAACCCCAGACAAATCTGCAATGAATGCAATAATATTAAATAAATTGACTTCTAAACAAAAGCTCATGATCAAATTTGAGGAAAAAAATCCAGATTCATACACCTCTTTCATGCTCCTTTACAATCAATCAAACCTTAAAAAGCACTAATTTTCGTTAATCTATTCTTAACTTCCAATTAAAGGACATCAAAAATTCAAAAGAAAAAAAAAATGAATTACAAACGAGATTTATCGCATCGAATTGATAAGAGCAAGAACAATTTAACTAAGAACGAGATTAATCGCATCGATACAACTATAAAAACCCAGAAAACAAACAAAAACAACAACCCGGAAAACATGAGAGGAACTTACCAGAAACTGTGTTGAAATTAGTCATCTTCTTGATTGAATGATGAGAAAATGAGAGAATCGATGGAATTTAAGGATTTTCCAGGGTTTTTGTGTGAGTCGAATTTGGGAAAATCAAAATCCGTTTGAGGTAATTGCATGATTTCCATAAGGCAGCACATAGAATTGGTCTATTTGAAAATTACCCTCAAGAAGCCAGACTGTATTAGCAAATTATCGGGTCCCACATTTATGTCATTATTTTATCAAATACTTTGGGCCTATATGAGAAATAACGTTTGGCCCACTTTCTTTTCTTTTCTTTTCTACACGAGGTCAAAAGAGATAGTAGTAATTTACAGACAAATCAAAAGTAACATATTCTAACAATATCAAAATTGAGAAAAAATACATATACAATTCAATTATGGTTGCTACCTCACAATCATCTAATAAAACACAACAATACATTACTCAAGAGTCAAGAGTCAAGAGTCAATTTTGCATTGACAATAATCAACTAACTACGATTATATATGTTATAATATGGAATTTGATTGTTTTGATTTTTAAATCAAAAGAACCAAAATACCGAATAAGAAGTATTTTAAAGAAAAGATTGTTTTCTATTATGTACCTTTTGAATTTTAAATTATCCACAATATACTTTTTTAAAACTTTGTCGAAAATACATTTTTTAGGGGATATAATCTACAATACCGTCTTACCTTGTCGAAAATACACTTTTGGGGATATACAGTTTTGTCTCCTATAGACAGTAATATTGTCTACGATGGACATATATAGCTAATTATGTCTCATGTGGACATATATAATGGATTATTTACTATATATGCCAATCATAGATAATATTACTATCCATGAGAGACATAATTGTAGATTATGTCTCCCAAAAAGTATATTTTCGACAAGGTTTTCAAAAAGTATATCGTGGACAATTTAAAACCCAAAGAGTATATTGTCCACAATTTTTTCTTTAAATAACTATGAAAAATAAAATAAAATAACTAGAAAATAATTTTATCAGTAATTAATGTTTAGTTTAAACCATCATGAATTTTATCATGAATGCAAATCGTGCCATCGATGCGGAGAAGCGGAAACCAACAAACATGTATTCCTCCATTGCCAATATGCTTAGGATATTTGGAGACAAGCACCTCTACAATCTCCATGGGATCCAACTCATTTCAATAGCTTCCACTGCACTTTCAAGTATGCTAGAGGCATGACTTGTTTACCACCAACTGGTGTAACCAACAGCGACATATTTGTTTGTGATGAGATTAGCACATTGTTTATTGATCAAAGTATAGTAGAGATTACAAGAATGGATTTTGGTTCTCGGTTTTAGGTGACAAATATGATAACCAAAGTTCAAGAGTTCTAGAGAGATAATGGTGATCTTATCCCGTGCTCGGCGTGTATAAGGCTTCCTTTTATAGCCAAAGTGCCTTAGGCAATCTTGCTAACTTGTCAAGCCGGCTATGATGACCTAGGGTCGTAGACTATGGGCCCTTGACTAGGGCATGATTACCTTGGACGTGCTCGCCGAGCTACTGAGTTTTTGGGCTATTCACCTGTAACATTAAATGCTCACTGAGCGGCTACACCTGACTACTTGGTATGTGACGTCCCGTCAATGCACTAAATGTGTTGCAAAGCATCGAGGAGGAATACTGATGGCACGCGTTGAATGCCACGTTGATCATAATGTTGGGACGAGTATGCATATGTATTTCTTGAGGGCCGAGGTGACCGCGGTGCCGTGTCAGATCGTCTTCAGTCAATTTCTGCTAAGTGTCTTTCATGCCGTGATGAGTCGACTTGGAGTTGTAATGGGCCTACCGAAGCCATATGGGAACTACCTGGGTGAGGTCTACCTCCAATAGTAGCCCCCAGTTCGTCGTTACTCCCAAGTGAAGAACAAAAAAAGCAAGTATTCTCGTCTTTTTATGGCTTCCACTCAGCCTTCCATGTGTGTCCACCACATTGGCCCAACGAGGAGGCGAGTAATGATGACGATTCTCGACTGTCTTGTTGCAGATGCTTCGTTTATCGTGAGCACATGCAACTGTCCACTTGTACCTTGGTGCTTGGAGCGTGTTGAAAATTACTTTTTAGGGCGCGTGATCGTGCATAGGGAGTTGTATGACACGACTAGCACCGTTTCGACTCATGACTAGCGTCGTTTCAACTCGCGTCGCTTCAATTTCCCCACTTGGCCATAAATTCCTCTTTCTTTTTCTCCTTCCTTCATAATCAGTCTTTTGAGCCATTGATAAGGTAAGATTCACTCATTTGCCATTTTCTTTCTTCTTTGCAATTTCCGATTATTTTTCATGTTGGTGTCTCGTCGTTGTTCTTCGGTAAGAGTCTAGAATTTAGTGGTTATGTCGACTATTGCAAGTTTAGCTTCAACTAACTCCTCGTCACGTGGCGAGGATGTTTCCGGTAAGTCGACCAAAGTTGAATCTCCAGAAACTCGGTCTCCGACAGGGTCGAGTCGTCTTTTTCCGCTTGCAGGGATGTTCGGGACGATTCGTCCGCTAATGAGAGAAGAAAGATAGTCGTGAATACTTCCGGCGGATGTTCAAGAATACTGTTGGCATGCGTCGAATGTCGCGTTGATCATAATGTCAGAACAAGAATGCATACGTATTTGCTGAGGGCCAAGGTGATAGCGGTGCCATGTAAGATCGTCTTCCGTTAATTTCTGTTAAATGTCTTTCATGCCGTGATGAGTCGACTTGGGGTTATCATGGGCCTATTGAAGCCATATAGCTGGACTACCTCGGCGAGGTCCACCTCCAACAGTAGCCCAAGTTCGTTGTTACTCCGCAGTGAGAAATGCAAAACGACATGTCTTCTCGTCTTTTTATGGCTTCGACTCAGCCTTCCACGTGTGTATAAGACATTGGCTCAGCGAGTTGGCTAGTAATGATGATAATTTTTGACTGTCTTGTTGCAGACGCTTTTTTTATCGTGAGTGTGTATAACTGTCCATGTGTACCTCGGTGCTTGGAGTGTGTTGAGAATTGCCTTTTGGGGAGCGTGATCGTGCGTATGGAGTTGTGTGGCACGACTATAACCATTTTGACTCGTGTCGCTTCAATTTCCCCACTTGGCCATAAATCCCTCTTTCTTCTTCTCCTTCCTTCATAACCAGTCTTCTGCGCCATTGATAAGGTACAATTCTCGCCTCTGCCATTTCTTTTCTTCTCTGAAATTTCAGATTTCTTTTCGTGTTAGTGTCTCGTCGTTGTTTTTTTGGTGGGAGTCTAGGGTTTAGTGGTTGTGTCAACTATTACGGGTTTAGTGGTTGTGTCAACTATTACGGGTTTAGTGGTTGTGTCAACTATTGCGGGTTTAGTTTCGAGATTTGGGTGAGTATTGGGAGGAAGTGAGGTGTGATTCTTCTTCTAACTCCTCGTTACACAGCGAGGATGTTGCTGGTAAGTTGACTGAAGTTGAATCTCTAGAAACTCGGTCTCTGACCAGGGTCGGGTCAGAAATACTTCCGGTGGATGTTTGGGAATACTAGTGACATGCGTCGAATGCTGAGTTGATCATAATACCAAGACGAGTATGCATACATATTTGTTTAGCGAATGAGGTGACAGCGGTGCCGTGTCAGATCGTCCGCCGTCACTTTCTGCTAAATGTCTTTTATGCCGTGATGAGTTGACTTCAAGTTGTAGTGGGCCTACTGAAGTCATGTAGGCCGGAGTACCTGGGCGAGGTCCACCTCCAACAGTAGCCCCAAGTTTGTCGTTACTCCACAGTGAGGAACGTGAAATGGCATGTTGAGAATTAACGTGTGTCCACCACATTGGCTCAACAAGGAGGCGAGTAATGATGACGATTTTCGATTGTCTTGCTGCGGACGCTTCGTTTATAATGAGTGCGTGCAACTATCCACGTGTACATGGGTTCTTTGAGCGTGTTGAGAATTAACTTTAGGGGCGCGTGATCATGCATATGGAGTTGTGTGACGTGACTAGCAATGTTTCGACTCACGTCGCTTCAATTTCCCCACTTGGCCATAATTTCTTTTTTCTTCTTCTCCTTCCATCATAATTAGTCTTATGCGCCATTGATAAGGTACGATTCTCTCCTCTGTCATTTCTTTTCTTCTCTTCAATTTCTAATTTCTTTTCGTGTTAGTGTCTCGTCGAAGTTCATTGGCGAGAGTCTAGGGTTTAGTGGTTATGTCGACTATTGCAGGTTTAGTTTCGAGATTTAGGTGAGTATTGGGAGGAAATGAGGTGTGATTTTTCTACTAACTCCTCGTCGCGCATGGAGGATATTGCCGGTAAGCCGACCAAAGTATAATCTCCAGAAACTCGGTTTCTTACCAGGGTCGAGTTGTCTTTTTCTGCTCTCGGGGATGTTTGGGATGAGAGAGATTATCGAAAATACTTCCGGTGTATGATCCGTAAGTGGTCGTACGTACGGCCTTACCGACAATAGTGAGTGGACACTCTCTGACGAGGCGTTAGTGAAAGAGGAAATTCCCTGGGGATAGTGACGAGAACTTTAAACGTAGCTAGATGGCCTTGATCTGACGATGTTGATGAGCACGGCGTCGTCGCTCAACAGGTTGTGGAGGGATTGTAACTTTTCGAGTTGTATCAATGTTAAGGTGTCGTAGCCCTATCAAAGGCCGTGGACACCTCAAAAGGGTTACATCTACATGTAGGAAGACGTGTTTAGGCGTTGTGGCCTATGGTTTCCTCTACTGCGATTACTTGTAGTCTATTGTGTCCGGCGCCAGATTGCAATCTCTCAGCTGTCCTCCTCAGGTATTCGTAATATTGTTGTCGCGCTCATCCTCGGCGCCGCGACGGATTTTGATGTCTTTTGCCATTTCTTTGAGTTTATCATAAAGATGAACCATCACAAGGATAGGGCTGGAACGTATTCGGTAAGCGTGTTATCGAGCTGTAGTTTGGTGACCGATTTCTTCTCAAAACTTCACAAGTATAAGGAGCGCTATTTCTTTGTCAAATTGGCCCCAAAGTCTATTTTTTGACATGGAGTATCCCTTCGTATGTTGGATCTGGAATTCCGACTATGGTATTATAATTTGGATGGTGCTGAGGTTGTTATGCGTGTATGTTTCCTGTGGCTGAGATTAACCCTTTATTTGTTTCATTTTGCAGTATCGTATCACAGAACTGAGCCGGAGAACTTTGATCGTGACTTTGAGAATATCAAGACGTTAGGTCATGTACCGTAGAAGACTATTAAAGGTTCCCTTCGCACCAAGTATCGACTATCTATAACTCTAGGTATGTCGTCTGCTTTTTTATTTGTGACAATGACTAACACTATTTGTTTCCACCTTCGTACAGCTGACGAGGATAGGATGGTCAAACTACGCCTGACGATGCAAAGATATGCTCCTGACTTAGAGCCTATTGTTAGGCGCGAAATTTCCGCTTCGAGGGCGGACAATGCTGAGGAGCATCGAGAACAAGGGGACGACGAGGACAACACGGAGCTGGTAATCACTGAGCCCACAATGTCGGTCTAAGAGCCAGTGGTCGACAGCATTATCATTTTGGCGGAATCCAATGCGTCCTCTAAGCACTCTGTAGGAGATGGTTCCGCATAGCAAACTGCTTTGGTTGTTCTTGAGGAGACGCTCATCGGCAATGACGAGGAATGAAGTGCCGATGTCGAAATCACTAGGGTCGAAGGTGATCTGTCAAGTAAGAAGAAGTCTGCAGATGGTGGTAGAGAGAGGAAAAATGCTTAGCAGGTTGAGAAGAGGGGTTGTAGTGCAACCGACTCTGGGCTTAGAGGTCGACTAAAAAGGGATGGTCCACGACGACCGCAGTGCCAAGGTATGATGTGGAATTTTTCTGGGTTGCGTCTAGTCTGCTATATACTCAGAGAGAACCGGCCTTGGGAGTCTTTAAAGCAAATGACGGTGCGTTCTCTGCCTATGCCGTCTGTTGCGAATCTCCTCAATCAGGAGGACTACGAGCAATTCGTGTCGCTTTACTTTTGGGTAAGTTTGTAATAATGTTATCCTTTTTACTGTGCGCCACACTTGCTAAGCTCGTGCTATGTACCAGATGGGCATACTTTTTAATAGGTTCACAATGATATACGAGCACGCTCTGGCCAACCAGACGCAACTGTCTCAGATAGCGACCGAGTTGTCTGATATGAAGAAGCAGTTTGAGGATTCTTACAGAGATCTGTTTGCATTTCATAAGAAGTTGAAAGTTTAGGATGATGAGTTGGTTGTGGCGACACAACAGGTGTCTGTGTTATAGGAGAAGTTGCAGGCAACCGAACAAGACCGTAGCTAGGTGCTTACGCAGTATGACAAGGAGGTGTACCGACGTGCGAAACTCGAGGAGGAGATGGAGAAGAAGGTCGAGCGGTTTCGGCAGGCGCATGTCGATCTTCAAAACTAGAGACATCAAGGTCGTGTACAGCTGGAGCAGGTGCTTGCCTAACGGTCCGAACGTTTGGGGCGTAAAATTGAGGAGTTGATCGATGTGTAGGATCCGATTGCGATGTGAGGGCAAGTTGTTGGTGCCGCAAACGTTGTGAAACAGATGATCGGTGTCGGGGTAAATGTATCTGATTGGCTGGTGGTGAAGGTTGCTCGAGATAAGGATGAATAGGAGAAGAAGATTGAAGCCCATACCATTATCGATCTCCTGCCCAGCAACCTGGATGTCAAATTGTTATGGCCTGGTCCATCGATGCTCCTCAGTGTTCTCCCCCCTCGAAGCGGCAATATCGCACCTAACGACAGGCTCTAACTCGGCAGTAAATCTTTGCATCGTCAGGCGCAACTTGGCCATCTTTTCCTCGTCAGATGTACGAAGGTAGAAACAGATAACGTAGTCGTCTGTCCCAAAAAAAAAGGATTTTTGAGAAAAGAAATGTAAACCTGCTAGAAAAATTACAAAGAGTCTGAAAGATGCAAAAGAATGGCATCAAGCACACGAATTGGAAACAGAGTAAAGAATTAAAGGCTCTCACCTAACAATTTTGAAACTCTTAATTGCAGACACCACACGGGACCACATTACTTGCTTTACCAATGCCTCTTGGATTACAGAGAGCTCGAGTGTTGGATTAGGATGATGGTTCAAAGATCTCTATGGAAACTGCCTAGAAGAAGGAAAATCACAAACAAGCTTCACAAGATCTACAGTGGTCGCAGAAGGGTTGGCCGTGCGAGAAGCCGTTATCCACACGGCGGAGAATGGCTATTCAAGGGTGATTTTTGCCTCTGATTCAGCTCAACTCATCAACGGAATCAACTCCCGAGAATCATCTAAAGAACTTCACAGAATCGTTCAAGATATTCTCACTCTATCTCTTTCTTTTTCTTTGATCTTTTTTTAGCATATCAATCGCCTAAACAATGTCAAAGCCAATGAATTGGCTAAATGGGCTCGTTTAGAGACTCCACTTTGTGTTGGATTTTAACCCTTTTTATTTTTCTATTCTAATAAAATGCATTTTCAGACCAGAAAAAGATAGAGCAAAAATTTTGACAAAAAAAAATCTACCAAAAATTTTGGAAGCGAAAATTATATAACATATAACCTGCTTCGTTACTATGCAGCTCCTAGTTAATTTACACTCACCTTATAAGTCATATTATGTCTCTGACTTGTTGGTGCGAATTCAGACATCAAATTTCAAAGTTTGACCTCTTGGTCTTGGATCAAGCCTAGACAAAAGCAAGAGTGATCAATCAATATAATTAACTCATAATATGAAATACAACATTGAGACACGTGCCCAGATCGTGTAGAAAATACATGTGGCTAACTAGAACAATAAATAACTAATAATATGAAATCGATTTGGAATATGTGGCTAACTTTTAGAATTTTTCATAATATCTTAAGACTTATAACGATCGCAAGCACATCATTTCGAGACCTTTAAGAACATAACAACAGAAAAAGTAAACAAGAATATTCAAATCGAAACACACGTAATTATTGTCTTACTTGTTGACCAATGTTATTGAGTTAAATTCCATTACCTGGGTATGGTGTTTTATCAAATCGAAACACACGTAATTATTGTCTTACTTGTTGACCAATGTTATTGAGTTAAATTCCATTACCTGGGTATGGTGTTTTACTTGGTAATTAAAGGGTAGGCATGAAGCTATACTCAAAGTCTCAAACCCGTTTTTTACGCCTAGAGTAGACTCTTCTTCAATGCCCACAATGAAATCAAATAATATTATGATATAAATCAATCAATTCTCTAACCTTTTTATACGTACTTGAAATATATTCTAATCCTATTATAAAGTTGGATTTTCAAAAGTTACTTACTAAGGAGATTCTTCTACATGTTTTTTTTTTTGTCAACATTAGATCGACAAGGTCCGATCCATACCCTAAAGTCCACCCCTAATAATCCTTTTTTGAAACTACCATAATGCAGCGGGTAGGAATCGAACCCTGGTGCCAAGTCATTAACTGGGTCATCCTAACCACCAGACTGAGAGCAACTCGGCGATTCTTCTACATATTAAATTTAACAATAATAAATTTTACAATATTTCTGTATTTAAAAAATAAAAATTAAAAACTATCATATTATATAAAATTGAGTTTTTAAAAATTACTTATTAACGGGATATTTCCACATATCAAATCTAATAATCATAAATTTTTTAATATTTTTATATTTAAAAACGAAAAAATATATATATTAAAAGAAAGAAAGTTGAATTTTCAAAAGTTACATATTAACGAGATACTTCTAAATGTCAAATCTAATGTCTTAGATTTTGCAGTATTTCATTATTTAAAAATAAATAAAATATATATTACAAGAAGAAAGAAAAAGTATTAGTATTTATCCTTTTTTCTAATCCTATTATATAAAGTTGGATTTTTAAAAATTACTTATTAACAAGATATTTTCACATGTTAAATTTAACAATTATATATTTTGTAATATTTTTGTAGTTAGAAAGAAAATAAGTATATATTTAAAAAAAGATTATTAGTCACCATCTCTTTTGCTAATAGTTTTTTTCTCAAAATTTAATCATGTTGTATAAATTTTTGGTTTTCAAATCCTATTATATAAAAATTGGTTATAAAAAGTTAGTAATGAATATGATTCCACGTGCCAACATAATTTGAGATAGGTAAATATTAATTTAACTTATAATTTATATTATTACTTTTTATAAACCGTTTTAGAAAAAAACATATAAATTCCAAATATATTATTTAAAATATCATATATATATATAAATTCACAAAATTCGTGTGTCATACGGATCCTTATCTATCTTATTATATGAAATTAGGTTTTAAAAAGTTAGTAATGAATATGGTTCTACGTATCAACATAATTTGAGATATGTAAATATTAATTTAACTTATAATTTATATTATTATTTTCTATAAACTATTTTAGAATAAAAAACATATAAATTTTCAAATAAATTATTTAAAATATCATATATATATATATATATTAAAAAATTCATAAAACTCGTGCATCATACGGATCCATATCTATCATATTATATAAAATTGAGTTTTAAAAGTTAGTATTGAATATGGTTCCACGTGTTAATATAATTTGAGATATGTAAATATTAATTAAGAATATAATTTATATTATTACTTTCTATAAACTGTTTTAGAAAAAAACATATAAATTCCATAAATATTATTTAAAATGCTTCATATCTAATTGTAATATAATAGCTAATCAACCATTTTGGTAGAAGAAAACTAACATATCCCAAAAGATTATGAAGCAATATTAAATTATTGAAGAATTTTTGTTTAGATTCAAAGGTTATATATGATAAATCTAATTTATCTTTTTTCAGTTATTATCAAGACTATTTAAAATAGTGTAATGTTTCAACACCCTAACTTTTATATTTTAAGATCGAGATCAATTTCTCTCTGAAATTTAATATTTTTATATTTATTTAATTTTTATATTTTATGATTCAAAAAAAAACCACAACAAATGCCTCTCTTTCTTCTCTACATCCGATATTCTATCTTCTACTTTTACAATTCAACTAGTTGAATCCACATCAATTTTATCATATTTTTCAACACCCATTATATCAATTCAAGAGTTGAATTTATTTTTAAACACCTCCATTGTAAATAGTCTAATAACAGTTGAATTAAAAACAAAATTGTTATATTGTTAAAGAGCAGTGTTAGACTTGAGAAACCTATAAACTTTTACATAATATGTCATTGGAATAATGGTGAACATTTACCTTTAAAATTACAAAATTAGTGATTATAATATATTTTTTATATATAATTGTGTTAACAAATTGATAATTATGTGTATATTAGAGAATTATTTTTTTATAATCAGAAGTATTTCGGCAAGAACTCAACTAATCTCTTAAAAATTATTTTATTACCTTTTTTCCAATGACTAGTATGGTTTTAAATTTTGTAATAAGACTTAAAATCGATTTTATATTTATTTGGCCAAACAACATTGACTTAATTTTTTTTACCAAAAATTAAACTCAAAATTAAGAAATTTGCACATTCCCTTCACCACTATTTGGGGTAAAATTAACTTAGAACATCAAATGATATATATATATATATATATATATATATTTACATAGATTTGTAATTTATAACAAGTTGTCTTCATCTATTTCAGGTTCAGTACCTGACGTTTCAGAGTTCTGACTTGATATGGTTGGTAGGAATCTCAATGAAATTGGCTTGATTTCCTTCTCCGACTTTGCGGCTGCCAGCATAGACAACATTTTTGAATTTTGAGCTAAAAAATGAGTCATTTCTGGTGTTTGGATAAGTGTTTGAGAAGTTTGCGGGTTAAGAGATTTGGAATTTTGGGTTTGAATTCATTTAAGGATATTTGAAGGATATAGATTTGAAGGGACTCTATATTTGTCCCACCATTTAACTTTAAATTTGCGTCTGATGATGGGTACTACATCATTTGAGTATTCAAAGGTCCATGAAAAGACCCATGGTAAATGAAATTCAGAATGGAAAAGTGTTAAGGCAGAAAATCTTTTTTCATCCTCAGATGGTATGAAACTGTTTTTGAAGATTTGAAAAGATTTGTTTATTTGAGGTTTGAAAATGTCAATGACAGAACCGAAGTTGTTCCACCATTGATTGAACCATATTGGTGATTTGGATAAGTTACAGGTGGTGTCGAAAAAGATCAACCACATGTGTTTGTGTTTGGGTGATTATATCAAGAAGGAATTATACCAAGCTTGGCAATAATCTCAGTAATTAAATGAGACATCGTAACAAGAAAGATTTGAAAGATTTTCTAGAAATTTAATATTTTCATTGAGATCATAATCTCAATCCCTTGGAGAAATAATATCATGTATTTTGAAAGTGGAGAAGGCGGGAGCCGTGTGACTTTCATCCAAAAAATTGTGTTTGAAAGTAACGAATCCTGTAATTTCCAAAATTATTTGATAAAATAATACAGTTTTATCTGTTTTGAAAGGTTTATAAAACTGATTTTTCCCAAAAAACATTTCTATGGTTGAAAACGGGTCATTTTCAAAAAAGTCTTTTTCAATAGCAATAACATTTTGATAAGTTTGTTTTTCAAAATACTCAGAAGGAGGATTTTGTGAAAATTCCTTTAAAACAATTTGCGATTTTTTAAAGGTTTTGAAATTTGTTTTGAAGTCTGGTTTTGTTTTGAAATTATTTTTAAAGGGGCTTTAGAAATTTTAAAAATCTCAAGAGAGGACGATATTTTTGAAGAACCACCTTGCTCTTGTTTTGAAAAGCTTTTGTCAAAAGCTTGTTGTAAAATTCGTATTTGCTCTAGGATCTCTTTTGGAGTTTGAAGGGTTTTTTCTTCTTTTTTTGGTTTTTTCTTTGTAATTGTAATCGAGGGTTCTGTTTCGGGTTCTGTTTTTGGTTTGGAAGTGTTTGGAGTTTTTGGGTTTTCTTGCTTTGGGCCTATAGAAAGGGTTTTTCCTTTGTTAATCTGTTTTGGTGGTATCGTACCTGTTTTGGAGAAATTTACGAGTCAAGAAATCTGGAATAAAATTTGTTTCTCCTTTAATATATTCTATATCAAAATCGAAAAGACTTAATAATGTCTGCCATCGGACAAAGATTTTTTTTGTAGCAAGATTTTTAACATCCTTTTGTAAAACATCTTTGGCACTTTTGCAATCAATCCTTAGTAAAAACTTTTGATTTAGAAGATCACTTTGAAATTTTTGTATACATAAAACTATACTTAGTATTTATTTTTTAATGGTTGAGTAATTTCTTTGGGTTTCATTCCAATGGGATGAAGTAAATTGGACTATATTTTCATCACCCGTTGTTTCTTTTTGGTTTAGGATACCTCCATATCCAATATCAGAGACATCTATTTCTACTATTTTTTCTAATTTTGGATTTGTATATAGACAGGGGATTTTTAAGACTTGTTTTTTAATTTGTTGGATTACAGCGGTATGTTGTTCTATCCAGGGGGTTGAGTCTTTCTTTAAACGATCATGCAATGGTTTTGCTAACATATTGATATTTGGACAGAAATCTAAAACATAATTAAGACTTCCTAAAAATCTTTGTAATTGAGTTTTATCTAGGATTTTATCAGGAAATTTGTTTGCAAATTCCAATGATCTTTCTATAGGTTTTATCATACCTTTTGATATGTAATGACCTAGAAATCTAATATTAGTTTGAAATAAAACCATTTTTGTTTTTGACATTATGAGTCCATTTTTCCATGCAACATAGTAAAACGTTTTTAGATGTTTGAAATGTTCATCAAGGGAGTTTGAAAAGATGAGGATATCATCAATATATACTATACAAAATTTTGAATACTCTGAAAATATGTCATTCGTTATTCTTTGAAACTCGGAAGGTGCATTTTTTAAACCAGAAGGCATTACATTCCATTGGTATTGTCCAAAAGGAACAGTAAATGCCGTTTTATATCGATCATTTTCATATATTTGGATTTGCCAAAATCCTGATTTTAGGTCGAATTTTGAGAATATATATGCAGAGTGAAGTTTTTGAAGGAGGTCTTTTTTATTTGATATTGGATATCTAATCCATTTTAATGCTGTGTTCAGAGGCTTGTAATTTATTACAAGTCTCGGAGTTTCTCTTTCTATTTCTGAATTTTTATTCACATAGAAAGTTGCACAAGACCATGGAGATCTTGATTTTGAAATTAATTTTTTGTTTAGAAGTTCTGAAATTTCTTTCTTACAATGGCTTTCTAGATCAGAGTTCATCTGGATCGGACGAGCCTTTGTAGGAATTTCTTTTTCAATAAATTTTTCTTCATAGGGTAGATCAACTATGTGTTGTTTTCTATCCCAGAAGGCCGTTGGTAAATCCGAACATAACTGTTCTTCAAATAGTTTACTTGTTTTTGAAATTTTCTCTTTTGTAATTGAAGTTTCTAATATTTATTTTGTTTTTTCAATAAGAAATTCCGTTTGTAAGTTTTCTAAATGGAATTTTTTGCTTTTAATTAGAGAATTTATAGAATTTTCTTGTATTGAGCATGCTTTTATCAAGTTTAGACTCCTCTTTTTTGGAGTTTCCATAAATTCGAAAGTCAATTTATTATCTTGTGTTTTGAAAGAAATTGAGTCATCTTTAACTTTGTATGGTGTTATTAGATTTATAAATGGTGTTCCTAGAATGATATTTTGGTATATATCATCTCTGAGGAAAAAAACGGTTTTAAATAGAATGTTTTCTTTTAATATTGAAGCTCTTATTTTTGAAGTTATGCTAAGTTTTGAATTATTTGCTGCGGAAAGTTTTTCATTTTTTTTGTGATGGAAACATTTTGGTACAAGACCTGTTTTTATGCAATTTAGGTCTGCACCCATATCAAAAAGCGCAATTGTATATAGTTTGTAATTTTCTGAGAAAACAAGTGTAATTTTTATTAGAGAAAACAAGTGTAATTTGCTTTTAATTAGAGAATTTATAGAATTTTCTTGTATTGAGCATGCTTTTATCAAGTTTAGACTCCTCTTTTTTGGAGTTTCCATAAATTCGAAAGTCAATTTATTATCTTGTGTTTTGAAAGAAATTGAGTCATCTTTAACTTTGTATGGTGTTATTAGATTTATAAATGGTGTTCCTAGAATGATATTTTGGTATATATCATCTCTGAGGAAAAAAGCGGTTTTAAATAGAATGTTTTCTTTTAATATTGAAGCTCTTGTTTTTGAAGTTATGCTAAGTTTTGAATTATTTGCTGCGGAAAGTTTTTCATTTTTTTTGTGATGGAAACATTTTGGTACAAGACCTGTTTTTATGCAATTTAGGTCTGCACCCATATCAAAAAGCGCAATTGTGTATAGTTTGTAATTTTCTGAGAAAACAAGTGTAATTTTTATTTTATATTTTCGGGATTTGATTGCTCTTAGTACAAAGAGGAAATCATTTGGCATGGTGTCTAGGGATTGTATTTGTTCTACTAGGTCATTTTCTAAATTTTTGGACAGATGTTATCTTGTTCTTCTAAACTAGAATCATCATGTTTTTAGAGGTTAATATTGAATGAAAATATTCGAAATCCACTTTTTGTTTTTCTTTCAAATGTTTGAGTTCATTTTTTACATTTTTGATCTCAATTTGAAGGGATTGTAAAGTAGTTTTGGAATTACTTTTCCTTCCTTGGTTGAGGATAGTGGTTAGGTTATATGAGGAGTTTGATGGTTCTTTGGTTTTTGGAAGATTTTCTATTTTTTGGTTTTCATTTAGGGTTGAAATGATTATTTCAAAAAAAATTCGTTTTAGTTCAGGGTCTGAGATTGAATTCAGGATTTCTATTTGGAATTCCTGATCCTTTGTAAGAACTTGGATTTTCTTACTATCTGAGTCTGAGCTTGATGATGAATAATTAAGTTCATCAACTTGCAAGGCCTCTTCAGGAGAGGACTCAAAATCATAATCACTAGACGAGGAAGAGTAGTCTAGAGAGAGGTTTGATATTTTGGCTGAGATTTCTTCTCCAAGATCGAGCTCTTGAATTTTCTTATTTAGACGACAAAATTTTGAAGTATGGCCTTTCTTATTGCATTTATAGCATGTTAACTTTTTGTAATAAGATTTGTTTTGGACTCTTTTGGTTTAAATTTGTTTTGAGATTTATTCCAAGGGTTTTCTCGTGGCTTATATTCTTTAAGATTTCTTTTTGTAAATTTTGGTTTTTTGGAATAGTGTGTTGGTTTGCAATTACCTACACACGATTTTTTGTTACTAGGCTCTATTTCGAATTGTTTGCAGAAAGATCATAATTCTACCTTTGTCCTCCTAAATTCCCATTTGAGATGTTTTTGGAGGTTTAAGTCTTGACAGATCTTAAGATCTTCTTGTTGGACTAGACTAACTAGCTCTCCATAAGTGAAATCATCATAATCAATTATTTGGATACCACTAGATTCTCTAATTTTGGTTATAAGCTTTTCTCCTAAGAGTGTTGGTAGTCCTGCAAGAAATTTTTCTTTCCAAAAAGGTTGATTTGAATCTTGCTGAAGTAGAACCCTAGTGAGGAAGGTATTTTTGTACCATTGAAAATCACTTAGTTTTTTACATTTAAGGTTTGAAAGGAGCTCTGTGTTTTTGTCTCTAAGGACTGATGGATCTCCTATGAAATGAAGGGTTATTGCTAAGACTAGAGTTGCTACCGCATTTTGTTGGGTAATTCTAAAATTATCTAGAATTGGCAATCCTTCTTCATCTATTTTTATAGCATTAAGGATTTTTTCCCGTTGCTGATCAGTGAGATAGTTATCCCACCACCCTTTAAGTTGTCCCGAAAAACTAGGTATAAGGAGTTCAACAACAGTTTTATCCTCGTTGCCTATTTGTGTTCAATAGGCGTTTGCATCCATTGTCATTTTTTGGAGAAAATTTAAGATATTATATTCAGATATTCCATCTAGATTCCAGTCATAGACGAAAGAGGAGTTGAACCTAGATTGTTCTACTGGTTGAATTTGTCCTAGGCCTGGTGCTGCTATTATTTGGTTCTGATGATTGTTTTTCCAATCAAGACGGTTTATCATGTTGTTTTGAAATTGGTGTATTGTTTTATCAGAATTTGATTCGTGACATAGAGTATTTATTTGAATATTTGAGCTTTGTGTTTCAAGATCAGTAGGTGTTTAGATAGATTTAAAAAAAATTGGATTTTAGAAGTTGGATTTTTTGGAACGTAATAAGTTTGTCTACTACTTTCTCCTATTTTTATGTTACTTAGTTGACTTTGAAGTGCACGAATAAATTCTATATTTGTGTTTTGACAAGTTTTGACACTGGTATCTGAAATTTGGAAAGGTTCGAATATTGGATGTTTTAGCTTTTTATTGGTCGAAGTATCTTTTGGAGTGTTTTATTGTTTTAAACTTGTTTTTTTCAATCCTATCAAGTTGTTTGCGTATTGTACTAAGGTTAGTGTTTGAAAAATTATTTTGAAGAATGATATTTTTGACATTCGCTTTATCATCTTCTTGTGGGAGTTTAAAAGAGATTGCTTCAATCGGTTTACCCAATAATTCAAGTTTTATTCCTTGTTGATAAGGGTGATTTGAACGAAGTATTTTTCCACTAGCAAGTGTTTCCCACTCAGGAGTTTTATTTCGATTTGTGATGGGATTTGTTGTTTTTGAATAAGAAAAATAAATGTTATTTTCTTTTGTATAATCTTCAACCCAATTAAAAAACAAAACTTGACCCTGTGTTTTTTAAGATATTCATAATATTTCTTGTATCTCTTCTTTGTTTGTAGAGAATTTTTTGAAAAACCAGTTTCTTTTTTGTAAATTTTTGTTTGAATAGAATTCTTCTCGTAAGAATTTTTTTTTATTTCAAAATCTTTTTCTAAGACGTTTAGTTCATTAGCCATATTGTCAGTTATGGCTGAAAATGTTGGGCTAGTTGGTTCAGATTTTGTAACAAATTCATTTTGTTCAAAACTATTTCTTGATGTATAACAGGTTTTGGTATTTGTGTTTGGAAATCAACATTTCTTAAGATTGAATTTGGAATATCAGAAGTTGAGAATCATGGTTGGTATCTAGATTCTTGGATTGGAATACCACGACCTATTTGAGAGACTCTTCCTAAGTCTATTGTTCCTATGGCTGAAGAGGATTCACAATATAAATCATCTTCAGTATTTTTATCATTGGGTCTAATGAAGGAAAGTTTTACTTTCCCATCATTGGATTGTTAAATATTTTTAAACGTGTGTTTGGTTCTATTGGCTTTACGAGTTTTAGAGCTTTTGGTTGAGTTACTCCTTTAAGGATCCATTCATCTGGAATATTTACATCTTTCCATTGAATTGATCTTGGAATGACAGAGTTTGATTTTGAAAGATCAATTTGGGAGTAAGAGGGTTTCACCCTTTTTACTCCATAATTTTACTTTTGAAGAAAAGGCACTTGTCATGGCTTTATACTGTAACCTAAAAACCAAGGCAATTGGAATTGATCCTTCAATCATTTCATAATTATGTGTTTTAACTTGTAAAACTAGAGATTTTAAAATATTTTTATCGTTTAAAGAAACAGTGAAATTTGGATAACAATCAAATGATATTGGACCAGCACATAAACTTGATTCTATAAAACTAAGCAAAGAATCTTCAAATGATTTAAATCTAGTATCTCTTAAGATAGCTAGTATTGAGGTGTTAAGACCTTTTTTTGAAAGTAGTTTGATTCCGACTTGGACTAATCCTATATGTATATATTTGAAATTCTTTTCTCTATGTCTTTGTAAAGCATTTTCTGAAAATAAATAAATTGTTTCAAAAGGTTTTGTTAATTGGATATCACGTTCTTCAATTTTAATTGAAAAATTTGTTTTTAAGAAATTTATTCTTGATATTTGATATATTTGGTCTCTATGGACTCTTGGGATTTCCCAATTGTCTATAGATCCTTGGAAATCATCTATTGTTGTTTCATGACTATTTATAATTTTCTTAGATTCTCTTTTAGATCTAATTTTTGAAGATAAAGTTGATTCAGACCTATCTAGTGTATTCTTAAAGTACGAACTCATTTTGAAATCTTTTTTAATTTTAAAGGTTTTAGTTTTCCCTACAATCCAGACTTAACTCTATGTGTTACTGCCCTACTCTTACGAGACTTACTTCCTAGACACGAAACTGGCAAAAACACTCAAGAATACTAACATCTTAAAACTTTGAAAGGAAATCTTTAATAAGTTTGTTTAAAAATACAACTAAATATAGATTGAAATTAACTTAAAACTTCATACATAAATCCATAAAGAAATCCAATAAATTATTTAGTCTTGAAATCTAATAAATCATATATCCATGGCTCTGATACCATAAGGGGATCGAGATGGAAGAGATTAATATATATATATATATAATTCAGGAGTTCTCCAACTTTATGAAAAGAGTTTGAACTATTTTTCTGAAAGAAGTGCAACCTACAGATAAATTCTTAACCTACAGATAAATTCTTTCTCCGAGTATTCAAATGGGTCAAAAACATTAGTTCATAGTAAAAGAAAAAACGCTAATTTTGGATGCGTAATCGTTCTAGTAAATATATTAACACAAACGTGTATAGCTTTGTGTCGCGTAAACGGTGGGCAAGTGAGATTGAATAGACAAAAACAACTATAAAGTAACATATACGCGGTGCATGTATGTCGAAACAAATAGAAGAAACAAAAAAAAAAGAAAAAACAAAAAAAAAAGAAAAAACAAAAAGTAAAGGGACTTGACCGCAATTGGTTGACTCTGCGTTTACACATCATGACCCCGAACCGGTTTTGGTGCTCTTTTCCTTTATATCACATTCATGGTCACTTTCTTTGACCGCAATAAATATGATAGTTATATTTATATTTTAAGGTATAAGTGTTGTTATTAATTGAATTTCTAATTAAGTTTGGACCCGTTTTATGAATCTACTTAATCGATATATATATATATAAGAGGGAGTATAAAATAATCTTCAAATATAAACAGCTCGTACCAGAACAATTCAACATTATGATTTTATTTCACAAAATTACATATTATTGCAATTACCAAAAGACAAAAAGTGTTTGGACCATTTTAATCAATTAATTACAAGTTATATCTTAATCATATTGGCTTTGCAATATCATAATCGTAATAATTTATAGTATTATTTGAAGTTTAATGGCCCACACTCACCAAACTGGAATGTTTTACTTTTGATTTGACTTGTGAAAGCCATCTAAACAAAACGAAATTTCTTTTACAAGTTCTCGTTTACTAGTTACAATGTTTGTAGTTTTTTTTGTTCAAACTTTTCTTTTTTACTAATTAAACAAAATTTACAAAGAGAGGGACACGTAGCAATTCTTACATAGTAACCAGAAATATTTAAAAAAAAAAAAAAAAAAAGCCCAACTTTTTACCAAATGGCCCGAGAATGTAACCAAAGTCTAAGAGAGGTCTATTTAGAAGACAACAATGGCAAAACCGTAGCTTGCACCTCTGCCGCCACCACCGCTGCTGATGATGACTTCTGTTGCCACCACTAAACTAGAGAGACCGAGACCTTCAATTCGATCTGAAATCACTACCAAGAGCCTTGTCTAAACATGTCGGACCGTCGCGAGATTAAAGACGCATCCAAAAAGAAGTCGCCGAAGAAGAAGAGAAGAGGAGGAAGCTTTACCGCCTCTGAGGATCTCTTTCAAGACCCCTAACTCCTCTATCGAGGACTTACTCAAGACCGCCGGAAGAAGTACCGCCGCCGAAAATAGGTTTCAACTTCCATCATCATCCTCATACGACGGGTTTACTTTCCAAACATCTGACTGAATCCACCGTCTTCTCCTTAATACCAAACCACTTCGTTGACACCTTGGAAGAAACACTAGAAGCTGGATCGGAGCACCTACGTCGCCGGCTTTATCCTCGTTATAACCGGCTACACGAGGCTCCGCGCCATGATATCGCCGATTTCATCCACGTTATAACCAGAAACCACGCCTCCTACAAATCCTGCTACTTCAAGGTCAGATCTGGAGAATCACCACCTAAAGACCCGAAGAAACAAGCTCCAACCACCGGGAGAAAGGAAGGCAAGAGGGAAAAGCAGAAAAGAGAAGGAAAAGAGATGGTCCCTCTCTCGGCCACTGCCAGTGACCGGAGAGGAGTACATATCTGAAATTCATCGGTGGCTGCTACGATTTGAGATAAAGAGAAAGCCATTCAAAGGCTCCGTAAAAAAAAAAAAAAAAATATATATATATATATATATATATGGTTACAATGTTTATAGTTAATATAATGGTTTCACATCTTATATTATACCAAATGAGAAGAATTATCGATATATTATATATGGATTGTAGTTTAGTGGTATTTTTCTATATAATATTTGGGGAGGTATTAGATTTATTTTTTTCGGAATGAAAAATACATCAAAAGATTTTTTTTTATACAATGGTAACTAGGTAGATAAATAAGAATCTAGGTCTTATGATCTAAATTTACATAGATTCAATTTCAATTCATGCTTGGAATTAGGATTATTGGATGGTATCAAATTCTAATTAAAATAGTGTCAGTCCTGTAAATATAAATATTTAATATGAAATTTATATATATATATGAAATTAGTCTGGTTCATCCAAATTGTTTTTGAGATAAAAAAGGTTCGCAGTCATTCCTTTTTATTGTTGATGTACAATTCTTAGATTCTATATTAGCATTATATTAATAAAAAACATAAATTTATATTGCAAACCATAACCTTTCAAGCTAACGTAATTGAAACAAATGTTTTATCAGTATATACACAATCTATAAAAAGACAAATTTTACGGTCTCTGTATTGAAGAAAAAAAATGAGGCACAATGATCTTCGAATCTTTTCAGGTGGTAAGTCTATTGAAAACATGTATTATCTCACATATATAGATCGAGTCTCATTGTCTACATTATATAGGAATTTGACTATTAGACCGAATAGTTGTGGTCACAAATATAAACATCTTTTAGCAGACTAATTCAACACAATTAATTGATTTCACAATTATATAGTTATCAAAATATTGTTGGTTTAAAAAAAGAATTTTTATATTGTGGATACCGTGTTTTTCTTAGTCTGGTGGTTAGAATGATTCAGCTAATGACTATGATATCTAGGGTTCGATTCATCTCATCTACAAGTTGGTAGATTAAATAGAAATTTTAAAAATTGAGATATGAATAGTGTCTTGTTTATCTAACTAACAAAAAATAAAAATATATTATTGTGGAATAGTCTTATTGATTTGCTTATTTCAAGGTGCAAAAAAAGAGATAATTTATTATATTGTTTATCTAAAATTGATATAGAACACATCCATTGACCGAATAAAAAAGAAAAATTTTTTTTATTAATATTGAGTTTCAACTAACCGACCTATTAGTCAAGTTCTTACATAATGTAGGCAGTAAGACTCGATCATGTACGTGCAAGTGCGTCTATATTTAGTAAACTTATCATATGACACTAAATTAAAAGTCACCTAAAAAAGAAAAAAAAATTTTAGTAAGTAATTATTGACAGGGGCAGAAAAATAAATAAATTGGGAGAATTGTAAACAAAAAACGACGACGTTTTCAAAGATACCCCACACGGTCCGACGTAACGCCGTGCGTAAAGTGAGTATGTATATATGTGTATGCAACTCTTGATAAGTATATATAACTTGTAAGTTCGATTATATAATCAAAATACGACGACGTATTCTATGATATGCCCCACACGTTAGTTTGTATATACAAATTATTTACAATTTAAATTTAACATTGAAAATCAAGAGCTCGTGTACTTTGATTTTTTTTTTTGGTTTTATATCCAAGAAAAACTTGAACCTTTGAATTAAGACTCAAAGAAAAATCTTCACTGCGTATCCTAAGGTCCAATCCCAATTTTGTTATAAGGAAAAATCTAATTATTACAATATTATATATATATATATATAGACCAGATGGGTAAAGAATAGACATTATCAGAAATAGAGTTGTTCTTTTGTCTTTAATAGGTGTCTCTGTTTCTGAAAACATTCAGACGAAAGTTCTTTAGATCGTAACAGTGTAAGTATCTTCTTCTTCTTCTTCCTTAATCTTTGGATTCAAAACCGAAACCATTTTCCTTTTTTTCATCGTCATTACTTTTTACAGGAGGCTTAGATGGCTTTGTCTTTTGGATACTTACAACGAGACAACAGTTTCAAGAAAGAATGTGAAACACCGAGGATTCTTAAAAACCCATATTTGGAGAAGACTTTATCGTTCAAAGATTTGGTGGAGCAGGGAAATGATTACAGAGATCAAAATTCTGGGGTCAAAACGAGAAAAGGAATAAACTTGAAGGGTCCTAAGCCAAATAATATGATTCTTGAGAGGAGTCTCTCGTTCACGAGTCTAGTTCAGGTGGATAACAGAAGAGGAGAAGAAGAAGAAGGCTCGTCTCCAAAACGAAGAAACAGAGGCAAAATGGGGAATTTAACGGCCTTAAGTGTACCAGCACCAACGCCGTTTTGGTCTCCTAGACCATCGACGGAGCTTGATGCTGCCGCCGTTACGTTACAAAAGGTTTACAAGAGTTACCGAACGCGTAGAAATCTCGCTGATTGTGCGGTTGTTGTTGAAGAATTATGGTACGTTCAGTTTTAATTTCTTACAAAATAACCTCATGACTTTCAGTTTTACACATTTAATCCTTATTGATAAATTTTCTGGTTTAGGTGGAAAGAATTGGAATTTGGATTGGCAGCTTCAGAACCCAACAAAAGAGATGTGAAACCGGAGACGGCTGTATCGAGGTGGGCAAGAGCTGGAACAAAAGCAGCAAAGGTAATTTATAAAGAAAAATTAGCAAAATAATTAATTAATTAATATCATACACTATCATCGATATTTTCCTTATTTTTTAAAAATAATAATAATGTGATACTTTATGTTTTATAGGTGGGGAAAGGATTGTTGAAAGATGAAAAAGCACAAAAATTAGCATTGCGACATTGGTTAGAAGCCGTAAGTTTGGGCTTTAATTTATTTTAATTTATTTTAATTTAATATATATATTGTATACACACATTACTTTGATGTATAATATTTAATCCTTTTTTACAGATTGACGCACGTCATAGGTACGGGCATAATTTACATTTGTATTATGATGTTTGGTCAGAAAGCGAGAGTAATCAACCTTTTTTCTTCTGGTAAATTACAAAGTCTTAGTCAAATCTTCAATTTAAAAATTCTTTATCCGACCAAAAAAAAAAAAAAAAAAAACTCTTTAAATTACCAAATCGAGTTGACCTTAATGGCAAACCTTTTGAATGATACCAAAGGTTAGATATTGGAGATGGCAAGGAAGTAAATCTAATCAAGTGTCCAAGAACCCTTCTTCAACGTCAATGCATCACTTACCTTGGTCCGGTATGTCTATATGTTATTTGGTTAATTCCGGTTATTTTTAAATTATTTTATATAATAGTATTAAATTTGGTTAGATTTTGTCAACAGAAAGAGAGACAAGTGTACGAAGTGGTAGTAGAAAATGGAAGATTAGTCAACAGACAAAACAAGAACCTAGTGCAAACCATTGAAGGAACAAAATGGATCTTCGTCTTAAGTACTACTAGAACATTGTACATTGGTCAGAAGCAGAAAGGTCAATTTCAACATTCAAGTTTTCTCTCCGGCGCTGCTATTACTGCCGCGGGAAGAATTGTTATACATGACGGATTTGTAAAAGCTGTGTGGCCATACAGTGGTCATTATCTTCCAACAGAAGAGAATTTCAAAGAATTTATCGGTTACTTAAAAGTAAATCACGTCGACCTCACTAATGTCAAGGTAATCATGATCATTCACTAAAATCTGTTTTGAAAAATATTTGTTGGAAACTTTTGAATAGTTTTCTTATTTATTTCATATTTAAAATGTTCAAGATGAGTGCGATTGATGACGATAATCATATGGTCTCAAATGATGGAAGCACTAAGCCATCGAAATTGAAATCAGACGGTTCAGATAAAACCATAACAATCGTAATTGATCCGACGGCGACAGAGTTTAGGGAACATACACGCTTTTCGTGCAAGTGGAGTACTGGAAACGGTCCTAGGATCGGGTGTGTGCGGGACTACCCAATAAATTTGCAGACGCAAGCACTTGAAAAAGTCAACCTTTCTCCTCGTGTGGTCAACGGAACAATGGGATTAGTTGGACCAATACCTTCCCCAAGACCCAGCGGAAACATTCGTGTATCTCCTAGACTTTCCTACATGGGTCTCCCAAACCCGAACAACTAATTTCTTCTTTATAATCAATTTATTTACAAATTTTTAGAATATTCATTTTTTCCACTCCTCTAATATTGAGTGATACTTTATTTAGAGTATAACTTATACTCATTATTTCAATACTTTAATTTTACATATTTATTTTTTGGATGTTTGACCTTTTCTTTACTTTGTAATATTTACATCAATAATAACATGATTCTCTTGAAGTAATGATTCGCATAGAAAAAAATCTCTTATATAATAGAAACTTAGTATTAACTTAAATACCATATTATATTAGTCTATTTTAGTCAAAGAAGTATTATAACAAATTTATTACTAAAAAAATATTATAATAAATTAAAATAATAATTATATAATATTTTTATCTTTTATAATTGTATACAAATGATTATATCTAGATAACAATATATAACCAATTATTATCAATAGAAAATCATTAGTTTGTTTTAAATTTTAATATAATAATAATAGATATAATTATTTTTTGATAATATTATATAACTGATTATTATTTACAGAAAATCATTATACCAATGATTATTTTATACATTATATCAACAATTAATTTATAAGAGAAATATAATATGACAACTTTAGTTTAAACTTAACATTATATAATATGATTTATCGATAAATATATACACGAGGCAACATCTCTTATATAATAAAATCGTAGTCTTAACAGATTTGTATCTTTTATAATAATAAAAAATTAATTTTTTATCTTTTGATAAGATTTGATAAAAAATTTTAACTGATTATTATTAATATTTTTATATACTAATTTGTTTTAATTTTAATATATAAAGATTTATTTTAACTTAAATATAAAAAATATAACAAAAAAATTACAAAAGCTAAGCATTAATTTTTTTATGGTAAAGTATAATTTAACATAAATTGTGAACGAATTTACATAGGAATGTTTTATAAGAGATTATTATTATTAACTTTAAATATAACGATTTATATTCAAATATATCTGAAATAAATATAAAGTTTTATAATATCTAACTCCTAATATTTTGGATATATCATACAAAAAGATTTTTCTAATCAATTTTTATTTAATTTTTTTTACTCCTAATCCTAATAGGTTAATTATATCAACTGACTTTTATTAATCTCATGATTAATTCTAGGGACATTTTCAAAGATCCCACTCTAATCACGACATTTTCAAAAATACCCTTAACCCTTGGGACATTTTAGAGATACCTCTTCATTAACAAAAAAAAAAAACCGATTTGCCCCTGCCATAATTTGTCGCTCACAACTTTTTTCTTCCTCCGAGTTTTCTCTGCAATTTTGCGTTCTGATTCAAAAGTTTTTCCAATCTTTCAATGAATTTTCTCAAGCTTTCTCGACGATTCTCAGATCTTTGATCTGAGAATCGCGTTCTCGATTCGACTTTAAGGTTTATCGATCTCTTAAGATTTGTTTCGTTTTTTGATGTTGTTCTTCGATTCCGTAATTTATGTTTTTCTTCTTTTATTTGTTCAAAATTTCCTATGATTTTGCTATTTCTACTTCGATTTTGATAGATTTGCAAGATTTTAAGATAGATTTTGAAAGATTCATATTTAAAAGGTTATGAGATTTTAGGGTTTTGGAATTTCGGGGATTTAATATGGGAGTTATAGATCTTTAAGAATATGCTTTGTTGTTTATGATTTTGTTTGTTTGTTGCTGATTATTTGATTACGAAATCAGAACAAATTAAATTTGATTTGACTAAGTTGCTATGATGTGAAAGATTCTGAGTGTAGTAGATTAGCTTGATATTGTTTTATGAAGATTACAAGATTTGTTATAAAATATGATAAAAACTTTCAATGGAAGTTGTTTGTTGACTAAAAGATGAGAAATATTAAGTTTGTTGTTTAGGAGATTGTATTTCTTGTTGTGCCGTTCTTTGTTTCGGCTTTCTAAATTCTACTTTTGACTGATAAAGGAGGTGAAGGAGAAGATCTAGAGCTACTTTTTCATTACTCTTATTCGTATTACTAACTGAGCTGGGTAGCAACTTTCTCCATTTTACTTTATATTTGTCCACCCGATCGACTTTCTGTATATTATGTTACCTTTGAGACGGGAAGAACATTAACTACTGTCACCTATGTTTGATTGTTTCCACTAAGATTTTTGGTTGCTGGAATAGTGAATCTATTATGTAGTTCGATTGTGCTGGTTCTTTTTAGCTATGTGTGTTGGTTAAGTAGCGTTTTTTTTTTTTTTGTCACTAAAATTGTTTCTATTATATTAAAATCAAACGTTTTACTAAGAAACATGATACAAATATATGAAAATAAACATAAGACATAAGCCATCCAGGTAGAGAAGTCTCGAACACTCTGTAATTCTTGAATAGATGGTGGAGATGCGATCTCAAGGTTAAGAACCTTCCAAACTACTCCTAATTCTATTGCCATAAAAGCGGTCAGACAAGCAAATAAGCTCTGTGAACAAAATATTTTGAGCTTGAAAATCACCTTTAGTATTGAGAGATGTTGTGATGGGAATCTCTCCCGCAAAGGAAGAGAGATTAAGGTTTGATTTCTTTTTAGAAAGTAACCAACTGAATGATCTTTTAATCCAAGAATAACCAATACTAATCTCCCTAAAATCCAATAAGATGGCCAGTCCTCTAATGTCCATCTATGTTGAGACAATAAGATAGAAAGTATAAGATCCTTTAAGGAGATCAAAGCCCAATAAGGAAGCCTAGCAGGCCAGAAAAACCAAAAAGCCCAATTATGGTGAACCATGAGTTTGCCCAAATTAGAACAGACAACAACTTTTCCACCTTCTGCATCGATCCGATTTGATATTGCTCGTCTCCGACGGTCGGAATACATGATTTCCGACTTTGCATAAACACCAAAGCCTAGATATAAACAAAGAACTTCAACGGTTAGAGAAAGGAATCTAAGGGACCAACCCAATCTCCTTCTTCGATGGTTAGAATCTCGTTGGACTGACAAGAACCGAGAGTTATGGACAAAGAAATTCCTTCTGCGTGGCAGATTTAGGAAAGGAGTAGAAAACTCGAGCCTAACATGCCAATAACTTGAAACGGGGAAAGATGGAGCAGTTATTCTCATCCATGAGTCGCCGGCGAGAGTCCTCTTCAAGCATAACGATGAGAATTGAAAGCTGCGTGTAGAGAGAAGGAGATGCGGTAGATCTCAGCGACAAATCACCGGAAAGAAAGGAGATCCGAAGATCTCGAGAAAAAACGTCACCAGAAATGAACAATGGTTGGACAGTGACTGCTTCATCTTTGAGAGGAAATGGGGTTTCACATCTTCACCTATCGTCATTCCAGATCCAAAATAAAAAAAGAGAGAAATTAGCAGATGTACACATGAAAATTGAAAAAGAGGCCTGACGCTAGAGAGCTAGAGCTCCACCGGCGCTGGAGATAAGACTTTGTTGAGAGTACTTGATAGTCGTGCCTCGGAGAAAAAAGACAGAAATTTTAGCTGACGTTTAAATAAGTAGTGTTTGTTTATCATCCAATATTACATAGTTACATTGTTTATTTTATGCAGCAGGTGCAACAAAATCACATCTTCTGGCGTCTAAGAACTTGTACGGCACTACCGATCGTTGGAGACTCTTAGATGTGGGTAAACTTTTCTGCTCCAGCTAAGTGTAAAAACTGGCCTTTTATATGTTGTTGCTAGAGTGATTTGTCTGTTTATTCATAGTCTTAGTGATGTTCTGGGTATAGTGAGATAGAATTGAACCCATAGCTTGTGGGTTTGACTAGGGCTAATAAACTTTATAAAACAGGCAATGAGAGAAAACTTAATATTGCAGAGGATGCCCAAATAGTGAGTCCACCGCACGCAGGTCTCTGAGTTACTTTCAGCCAAACTTGAGTAATGATGTTGAAGGAGAAACATAACTAGATACGACAGATATTGGTCATGGTGGTCTATCATTGCGTTGGCCTAGCTGCTGAATTTGGTTCTCAGATATTAAAGCAAACTGAATGATTCGTTGTTTTGTATGTGTAAGCAAAGTCAAACTCATTTACTGAGTAATAAGTTAAACTAAAGATATTTTCTTCATCTCTTTATAATAGTTTGACATTTGCTATCTTGTAACATAACCGTATTATCAATATCTATTTAAAGAATTTATTTATATGGATCATTGTTCAATAAAAAGTATATAAATTATAATAAACAAACTAGTCAACATATTTATTAAAACTAATACCTTTGTTTTAAAGAATGAATAAAAAGGAATTACATTTAATTTTTCATAAACTAAAGATATTTTTATGAAAAACTATTGAATATTGAGATCTTTCTTTGTTTAGAAACTTTTATCTGTTTTATACAAATTTATAAAGTATCTTATAAATCTTAATAAACAAAGTAGTCGATCTATTAATTAAAACTAAACCCTATCCCTTTTAACAAAAGAAACCCAAAAGAATTTAAATTTAATTTTCTATAAACAAAAGATAGTTTTCGTATAAAACCACTGAATATTGAGAATTTTCTTCGATTAAGTATTTTCATTTGGTTTTATACAGGTGTGTAAGATATTCTAATAAGCAAACTAATCAACCTATTTATTAAAACTAAACTCTACCCTTTTTAAGCGAGAGAACCCAAGAGAATTAAACTTAATTTTTCATAAAGTAAAGATAGTTTTCGTATACAACCACTATATGTTGAAAAAATTCTTTGGATAAGTATTTTTGTTTGATTTTATATAGTTTTATGAGGTATCTTATAAACATTAATAAAGAAATTAGTTGACCTATTTATTAATTAAACCCGACCCCTTCTTAATAGAGGGAATCCAAGGGAATTAAACCTAATTTTTCATAAACTAAAATTAGTTTTCGTATAAAACCACTGAATGTTGAGAAAATTCTTTGTTAAAGTATTTTCGTTTGAATTTATACAGTTTTATAAGGTATCTTATAAACCTTAATAAGTTAACTAGTCAACCTATTTATTAAAAAAGTAAACTCTACCCCCTCTTAACATAGAGAACCCAAGAGAATTAAACTTAATTTTTCATAAAGTAAAATAGTTTTCGTATAAAACCACTATATGTTGAAAATATTCTTTGGATAAGTATTTTTGTTTGATTTTATATAGTTTTATGAGGTATCTTATAAATTTTAATAAAGAAATTAGTCAACTTATTTATTAAAATTAAACCTTACCTCTTCTTAACAGAGAGAACCCAAGGGAATTAAACTTAAATTTTCATAAACTAAAGATAGTTTTTGTATAAAACTATTGAATGTTGAGAAAATTCTTTGTTAAAGTATTTTCGTTTAGTTTTATACAGTATTATAAGATATCTTATAAACCTTAATAAAGAAACTAATCGACCTATTTATTAAAACTAAACACTACCCCCTTCTTAACAGAGGGAACTCAAGTGAATTATACTTAAGTTTTCATAAACTAAAGATAATTTTTGTATAAAACCACTAAATGTTGAAAAAATTCTTTGTTTAAGTATTTTTGTTTGGTTTTATACAGTTTTATAAGGTATCTTATAACCCCTATTAAAGAAACTAGTCGACCTATTTACACCCCTTAATGATGAGTATTATATTTGATTTAATATTTTCATTTGGTTTTATAAGGTATCTTATAAATAAACTAGTGAGACAAATTTCATAAAACTAAACCATACTCCTCTTAATTGAAGGTAGCGAACCCAAATGAAAGTTAAACTTAATTTTTTTGTAAACAAATTTTTAATATATTTCGTAAATTAAAGATAGATTCAAATTAAATCCCTGAATATTGAATATTTTATTTTATTTAGTATTTTTTGTTTGGTTTTATACAGATTTATAAGGTATAGTTTTATAAACATACTAGTGAAACATATTTTATTAAACAAAAACCATACTTCTATTAATTGAGGGAACCCAAAAAAAAGTTAAAACTTAATTTTTCGTAAAGTGAAAATAGTTTTAGTATTAAACCCCTTAATGTTAAATATTTTTATTTGATTTAATATTTTTTGTTTGTTTTTATAGTTTTATAAATTATCTTATAAATGATTATAAACGCGTATATAACCTAAAAATAGAAAATAATTTTCTATAAGAAACATTGTAAAATCTTATAGAAAATCCGATATGTTGATTTTATGAGATTATATGGTTTTATAAACAAACTTATAAAACTATACAAATTTTAAAAAGTCAATACTTATGTGGTTTCTTTATAGGTAATGAGAATTTATTATAGAAACATAATAAAGCAACAATAACACATCTCTTAGGATTTTAAACGGACAAGAAAGTTGTCTAATTCTGAAAAGTTCATCAGCTAACCAATCCAACTTCTCAAAATTAGTTATATAGTTGATTTTCTTACCACCAAACAGAACAGAGTTTGTGTCCTTCTCTTTCATCTTCTCCTCTGCTACTCCCAAATGTAATATAAGAGAATATATGTGCAACTATCAAATTTAGTTGAGTCTTTGTAAAAAACAATGCCGTATGAGACATATAATGTTGCCAAAATGGTAAATTAACATAGAACTTATACTTTTTTTCCATTGTTCTGCAAATAAGCGTCCAAGAATACAAGCTCCAACGTTTGTCCCTATTAAAACATGAGTCTGGACCAATAATCAAAAAAATCTGCAATTAATATCACCCCAACTAAATAAAAATGATGAGAATGAAAAATTGGAGGAAATCAAACCTCATACTAGTAATTTCACAAGACTCACTGATAAGAACATGAGGAACTAGAAGAAGCTGAAACTTGGCCACTTTTCAAGCACAATTCATGAATGGTATAGGGAAATCAAACCTCATAAATATGGGGAAAATGGGAAATCAAACCTCATACACTTTTCAAGCACAATTTATGAACTCTCAAACGTTCACGTTGAACACCACAAAGACCTTGAAGAAGGATCTCTAGAGCTTCAAAATGCTACAAAATTGAGAAGAACTTAAATCAAATTCTAAAGTTTTCAACCTAGGTTTTTCAATTAAGCATCAAAACAAAACTAAATCAGCTCCATAAACTCGAAAAAAATGATTTTTTTTGACAGTCCAAGTATTAAATTCTCTGACCTGCGTCTCGATGATTCCTTGAACCACACACTCCATTGTATTGTTTTCTTCAATCTATTTAAAACTCTCTGCATAAACTCATAAGCATTGTATTATCACAAACAAATCCTCAATTGAACCAAAGAGAAACGGTGCACATAACACCACGAATTGAGTAAGAAGACACAGATCTGAGATCGAGATAACACAGATTGATCGAATCTCAGATCACAAAAATCTCAGATCCAAAAAACTTTGAAACGAAAAAATAGATCGAAACAAAAAAATCAAAGATTCCGATAGATTATATGATAAAACAATGATTCAGAAACAATCAGAAACACGAAATCAAAATCGCAAAATCGAATCCAAAAACCACATGAGATAAGAAGTTGCATAGAAAATTAGGGAAGAAGGAGAAAAGAGAAAAAATAGCGAGGGTAAAATCGATATTTTTGAAAAAATTGTAGTTATGGTGAGGGTTAGATCTAGAAAGAGTAAATTTAAAATGGTAGTTTTGAAAGAGGGTAGAGAAGGAGGGTTGGATATGGTAATTTCTCTTAATTCTAAGACTAAAAAAAACATACACCCGCGACTCGTACTCTTTCTTAAAAACTAAAAAATTATTATCATTCTTACGCTATTAACATTAAACTTTTAATGTATATATTTAAAAAATATTAATTTTCTAAAATATATTAAAGATGAATAAATTATAATAATTTTTAAATATAAATTTAAATGCCTAAATGAACACATGACTCATGTTTGCCTAAATGAACACATGTATACAAATATACATGAACATGGATCTAAAAATTTAAATGAATAAGGGTTTAAAACCTTAAATAAACGCAAATCTAAAAATTATAATGAATACTAGTATAAAAACTCTAAATAAACATGAACTTTAAAAACTTAAATGACACGAGTCAAAACATTTTATATACAAAATTTTTAATGCATCTAAATATAAATCAACAAACCTCAAAGAATATTTTTTGTGTACAACATCACTCATCATTATAAATTAATTTTTAATAGAGTAATTTGGACAGATATACAGAAACTTTTACAAAACCCACTAATTACCACTTTTATTTTCTAATTTAGGAGTTCGATAGTGATCCACATGCATCATTTACAATTTTCTCATTCGACCCAATTTTAAGAAAAATTTGTAACTTACATGGGGCTGACAAAACATTAAATGGAGGTTAAATATTCATATCAAACGTGTGGCCCTGGTTAGTTTCCTTCAAGCCATTAAACGTGTGGCTCTCGTTAGTTTCCTTTAATCTTTTAAGAGAAATTATTATGAATAACATAATAGTTTACCATTATTAGTTCTTACGCCTAGTCTAAATTTCTAGCTTTCTATGCACAAACTTTTGACCATCATGCATCTACAATATCATTAAAAAAGAAATTATATTTTATTAGAATTGTAAATATTAGTCTTCCGTAAAAGAATTAAAAAAAATTGTTTTACTCTCTCTCTTCTTCACCATTGTTGCTCTTCTTATGAAACAATAAAACATGGGTTTTTTTTCCTATACAAGAAGATGCATCACAATTTTCATGATTTTTTTCACAATTTTGGTATACACATCAATAAATTAGAAAGCGAAAAAAACCTTTTTTTTATATCATTTTTCACAAATTTGATTATTTATGGATAGATCTATGTATATGTGAAACAACCGCCATTGTTGCAAGTCAACTTAAGCTCTCATGAAGAAGATGAAATTGATTTGATAAATTTTTTGATAATAAACAGATAACTATTATTTTATCTAATAACAATTATTTTATTCAATAAATATTATTTTATCCAATAACAATTAGGCAATATAGAAAAAATTAACCGATAACAATTATTTTATCCGATATTTATCCAGTTATCAGTTAACTTATCTGTATTAACGCATAACATATCCGTTAATCAAATATATGATTATCAGATATGAATATCAGATAATATATTTGATGTCTTTTTGAGGACTGAAAGTATGATGTGTAACTGTGATACCAAATTATTAGATGTATTATAGTTTCTAACATCTAACAATTTATTTATCATGTAATATAGAAATACTTAACTGATAACTATTATTTTATCTGATAATTATTTAGTTATCAGTTAACTTATCCATTAACTACTGATTTAACCTCCCAAGATAGTTATCATCATTACTTGAGTTCGTCACATGGAGATTATGGTGTGATGGGGCCACTAAATCTGAGTTGTTATATGTGTTAGAATTGTTTATTATTTAACTATTATTATATTCAATAATATAGAATTTTTTTTAACTCTCAACAAAGAGTTTTATATGTATTACAGTTTTTAACCTTTAAACATTTCATTATCAGGTATATATACTTAATTGCTAACTATTATTTTATCAGATAATGTATGTATTAGTAGGTAATTTATGCGATAACGGTTAATATATTCAGAGATAAAAAATTAAATGCATAGACCATACATTTAATGTTTTGTCTCCCAAACAAGCAAGTGAGTCAATGTCTCAAGGTTAATTTGGTATAAATGCCCCATGTGGACCATGTTATTTACTTAATTTCAAAAACTATATGTTAGTTTCTTAGTTCATTTTTCAAAACATGTCATCTACTTAATTTTTCCATCTTTTAACCGGTACATATTCACATAGAGGTTACATATCCATGAAGATGTAAGAGATCTAATGCTAATAAGTATTTGTTAGTTATAAATTATTACTTTACTTGTTACAATATAGGATATCAGTTACTTTACCCTAGTGACTCACCTTTAAGCTTTTAACTGGTACATATTCATATAGAGGTTAAATATCCATTACGATGTAAAGGATCTAATGCTAAGAGGTATTCGTTAGGTGTAAACATTATTTTGTCCTCTACAATATCATTTACTCGTTACATATTATTTTACATGTAACTACTTAATTTCATCGTTAATGTGTATGTTCAACATGCTTTGGAAACATGTATACTTCATCCTAGGAAAGATAAGGGTAAGGCGCATACCGAGACTACTGATTTCGACGCACTAGATCTTCGTATTACTTATCTTAATTTGGATGAAAATGCAGTTGTTATTTGGGATGTGTTCCTTGGTAGCAGGACAATGTTGGTTGGTCTCTCTACTAGCAAACACAAACGAGTTTGGAGCCTATCTTGAGTCATTCTGCAAGCATAAACCATACATCATGTTAAAGATAATACTTAAACATGTATAAAGCAATGCAACATGCAACGTATAGGGTTAAACATAATTCCTTGTTAATATTAAAACATGTATTATTGCATTGCTACAAACTAAATTGCTCGACATCTACGTCACTGAAGTTTGCTGACAACCAATTATTTAGCAGATATGTTATCCTTTGACCGTTTCATGCCTACTGTATAGATAATGTAAGTACTATTAAACCATGTATCATTACATCAGCTATCTATTCACTTAACGAATACTTTAACCCTTGTTTTCAGCTACCTATTCACGTAGCAAATACTAGTACCCATGTTTGTGATATGTATGAATTTTAACATGTTTTAGCAACCTTAGCTAGCACATTTTGCATTCATATCCATAGTGTTTGCACATTTTAGAGTCTTTTTTAGTTCATATTGCATACTTTGCATTTGCATTGCATACATATTGTATATAGAGTGATTTCTAGGTACTTTGGAGCATTTTGGATTATTTTGAAGCAACATTGGACACAAGGATCAGCAAAGACTGGATTGGAGTGCCAAACATGATCAAAAGGAGCAGCCAAGTACGAGATTCAAGCCAACTTGATGCACCCACTCGACCAACCCTTGGTCGAGTTCCACCAAAGCTGCTGGAATACTAAAAATTACATGCTGGAAAACAAAACTCGACATGCAGGGTCGAGTGACAGTTTCTGGGTGCTGAAACATGAAGATTACATGCTAGAAAATCCAACTCGTGTCTCCAACTCAACCTGCACTGGGTCGAGTTCACTTTTTGGGCGCTAGAACATGAAGATTACATGCTGAAACACACAGCTCGACCCCTCCAACTCGACCACATTGGTCGAGTTAGCTTATTTCCGAACTTTGATTACTTTTATGTTGAATTTTTAAGGGTTTTATGTTGTGGGCTATAAATACCCCACTTAACCCACATAAAGCCCTCTCCATGTTTTTAGGCTCTTTTGTGTTCTTAAATTTCCAGCAAACTCTCTCTAGCTTTGTATGAAGATTTCTTATTATCTATTGATTGTTTGAGTTTAATTTCTTTTGCATTCTTCTCATTTTCTCTCCTTTTTAAGATTATGTAATTGTTTTAGTTTTCTGGGTTTGTGTTCTTGGTGACAAAAAACAGAGTAGAAAACTAGGGTTCTTGAGGATAGGTTAGATTAGTGTGGAATCCTTGATCCCCTAGGTGTCTAAGTTTAATTTTGAATATATCTCTTCTGTTTTAGTGTGCTTAATGCTAATCTCTCTCTGATTAATTGAGATTAGATTATGGGAATTCCCACACCCGCAAGGTGTTTGATGAAATTCTTGAACCAACTAATTTCAGAGATTTACATATCTAGCCTAAGGGATTAGTTGTCTAGAGTGTTTATTGGCTTTAGCAAGTTGCTTCTTCATGCCTGCTTGATTATAAATCGCTATGGGAGTTAGGTCAGGTTGTAGTCTTGTCGAGATTGTTTGCCATGGGAATGAATACATTTACTTATGAACTTGCTGTCTAGAGATCACCTTTGTTTGAGTTTGTTAGGCATCTATGGTCGATTTAGGAGACCCACTGATCCATTATTCACATCCTCAAGATCCCATCATCATTCTAATTTTCTTTTGCTTGCTTTACTTACTTGTTCTACTTTATGCTTGTTCTTGTTTTCCTTTACTTTCAGTATTACATTTTAATTTCTGTTTTAGGTTGTTAGATAATCATCTCATCTACTTGGCTTGGATTAGAGTAGTCTATCACATTCTGATTGCTAGTTGCAGACCTATTTGGATTGACATCTTTTGTGCTACTTTGACACTATAGCGCATTAGGGTATTTGAAACCGAGTAAAAATTCCGTTATCAGTTTGTAACAGCTAACATTTTTATTGCCTGCCACCAGTGCACGTGCCATGTAACAATCAATTTACCTACCAACTATACTCTTACCGGGCAAGTCTCTTAATAAGTAACAATTTTTTTCATATTGAAAAAAGAGTCAAACATGAGTGGTCAAAAACATCTAAACTTTAGCTCAAATTCTCCAATATACATCAAAATTAATAAGAAATGTCAATTCAAGCAAATTAGATATAAATGTTGCTAAACAGAAACATAAGCTTTGAGGAATCTTTAGATAACCTTGCCGCTAAAGTTCATTGACCGAAATTTAGGAATAAGATTGAGTATATCACTTACAACAGCAGTGAATAATTTTTTTTTGTTCTTAGCATAACATTCTATTAGCCGTTTCATAGTTCAAATTTTTTTACAGATCTACAGATCCAAAAAGGCGTAACTGTAATCGGGAAGTAGAAATACTTACTGTTTCGCCCACTTCTCTTCCATTTTCGCAGCGAACACTTTGTAGATTTTAATTTTGTCTTTCTGTGTGTATTCAAATTTTTGTCCTTTGGTAATAACAATAAAAACTAAAAACTTGCAGAGAATGAAGAGGCTTATGAAGAAGTGAAGAAAGAAAGAAGTCTCTAGAGTTACTCACAACCAACCAAAGTGTGGCTTTCTCTAACACCATGTCATATATTATAATATTTTTAAATTCCACTTTATGCAATGAACGAAGAAATACGATTTATTGCTTCTGTTCGTGGTGCAAGTGAAATAGGGGTAAAAGCAACCTAATCAGCATAAAGAAGCTACAGTTTATAGGTAAGGCATATTCCTAATTACCTAAATTTTTTTGTATATTCACCTAAATCCACTACAACAAATACATGCATTGTTAGCTCAGGATAAACGCTATTATAAGTATTTAATAGCGCATTCGTAAACACTATTACTGTCGGAGCTATAATAGGTTCCGTATACATCATAATGCTTTTTTCTTTGCTATTATATCCTACTCTATGATAACATCACATATTTGTTATTAAATAATATTTTATTATACTTGGTACACACTACTATACATGTTACTATAGCTCTATTACATTGTCGTGAAATATGTTTTCATAAAATTTCTTTGACACAATTGTATATAGTATTGTAGCATAATTTCGTTGTTGTAAAATATGTTTTTGTAACATTACTTTTGTGCTTTAATTATTAGAACCGTGACAATAATTTTTAGCTATGAGAAAGTATATATGGTAAAATATTTGGTATGTTTTTCCTGGTTCTTTCTGATACACTTGACCTGATAATGAATCTCAACTATTACAGTAAACATATAAAAGAATTCAATGTGATTAAAATTCACATTATATATTAAACATTCAAAAGACATCAATCCATACATGTTTTCACATCACACCAAACCTTAACTGCATTGGGTCCAAGTGGAACAAATGAACTTTATGTTCAGGATCATTTGTAGCTCAATGTCCTTCTGCAGCTACCCTCTTTTTCCCACTTATATCCATGAGTTTACACTTTTGATTCACTTCTATCCTTTTACGATGCATATATGTAGAAGTTATATTATAAAACTAACCTACCAAAACCAAAAACATACTAAAGAATGTAAATATATTATTGGAGATATGCGCAGAGGTGGCAATGGTAAATACAGCTTCTTTTAATTCTTGACAGGTGGTGGTGGAGTTGCTATTGGTTTTTGAAGTGGAGATGTTGTATATTTTATCTGCTGAGTTAAAGGTTGAGACCTTGTACTTTCAGTAGCAGACTGTGTAGTTTCATGTGGAGAGTGTGCTGTTTCAAATACCACACTCGTTGCAGGCCATGCTATAAAGGAATTGAGACAGTCCTCAATCGTGCTAACATCTATTGTAGGCCTCCAAAGAAAAGTTTCAGGTTCCAGCACATTATCAACGTAAACCTTAACTACATTTGGTCTAAGTGGAAGTCCATTAACCATTGCTTTTGGTTCTTGTGTCAGCCAACGCCCTTCAGCAACAACAATGTCTCTATCTCCACTCCAATCCATAAGTTTGCACCTATTACTAGAAGTGCCTTATCCCTGATTATACAATCATTATTTGTAAACAGAAAATAACACAGTATGCAAACATGAAATGTTTACCAGAGGTGTTATTTCTTCAAAGTCATGGGTGGCATCCAATAGGAAAATAGCTTTTTGCAGGCCAGACAATCATTTCACCTACAACTTGTTCAATACTAAACATGTTGGATGCAAGTCTTCATAGAAAAACATCTGGCTTTATAGCATTCTCTACCAATATTCTAACTGTGTTAGGTCCTAATGGAATGTCAATGGTGAAATCTTAAGGATCGGAAGGCATAAGACGTCCTTCAGCGACTCTATCATCAGAACCAGACCAGTCAACAAGCATACACTTGGGATGTGCTCTTTCGTTTACACTTTATCCAATTTACAATTACAAATAGTTAGATCATAAGTTAACCTGATATGTATATTAACGTATTGGATGCAATCACTTACTCTAGGAGCTGAGTTTTCACTTACTTCGGCTTCTGCTTTCTGGTAAATTAGAACTTAAAAATCAGCTCTTATTTACACAAAAACTCATATTTATTCCTTACCTTGATACTAGCGATCATGGCTTCAAAGTCATTTACTTTTCGTTGTAGACTGATTTGCTTCTCCTGCATTTGAGCCATACTCTTGTTTCTCACTTGGAAAAAGCTAGTTTCGTCATGCTCATTCCTCTCCCCATAGCTCTCAGCCGTCTAGGCTTATCAGGTCCCAAAACCTATGAAAGTTCATCTTCTTTTACGTTTGATGATGAAGGAATATCATTTTCTAGTTCATCTCCCTTCATCTAATACATTAAAAGGCAAACATAAGAAACAAATTTCAATAGTAAAGACTACAAAACACACCTCTTATACCTTACATTTTTTTCACCTGTATTGGTGTTCACTAGTGTACCATTCTTTTTAGTATGTGACTTTATCCAGATCTTGAGTCTTGTCACTTGAGAAGGCTCGTCATATTCTTTTTTTCTATATAAATATGCATTATTAATAGCATAGATATTTCACTACTCTGAATTAGATCATAATTAAACCTATATACTAACCATGTCCTCTACCAGTCTAACCATTCCTCGACGGCTACAAATATGGGGAATCTGGTTACGCCTACGTTCCCTGTATTTAGCACTTATGGCCTATAGACAGAAAGCAACTAGTCATAAGTAATTCCAAACATCGACATTTCAACAAACCAACTTATTTAGTAATTCAGTACCTTAAACGCATTGCTTGTTTTAATTATGAGAAATTTCCTCCACTCGTTTATTGTAACATTTTTAGGTCACAAATTCATTATGGCCTGGCTATTAGGAGCATTCCTGATCTAAGTAACAATCTGTGACTTAGACGCTCTCCACAAACATCCCATCTATCTAGGTACATCAGCTTTCTGATAATCTTCATCGAGTTCAAATCTTGCCTACAACAACATTACAAGCATAGTAAAGATTAGACAGATGATATATCAACCAAAATATTTGTTAGTTAGAAAATCACATGTACTGATTTCCAAAGGATTGTTCTGATTTCTTCACTAACTTTCCTCCAATCATCAACGATGACATCAACATGTTCTCTCACCAACGAACCTACATAAGAAGACAACTTCATTGATCCAGGTCCACAAGGTTCTCCTAATTATGTGAACTCAACCGTTTCACGTTCATTTGGGTCTTTTGCAATGAATTTCATTTTGGTTTGTCCTCTATGTCGCTTCTTCTCCACCTACATCTTGACCAAATTCATTGGCAGCTTTGTCAAGTGTACACAACAAAATAAACAAAGGCATCAGCATTTATCTAAAACAGTAAAAGGAATTGAAACTGATGGTTTAGTAATCTTACCAAGTTCTTCTTCTCCATTCATTCCATTGGCAGCTTCAAGAGTATACACAACAAAATAAACAAAGGCATCAACATTGATCTAAAATAGTAAAAGGAGTTGAAACTAATAGTTAAGTAATCTTATCAGGTTCTTCTTCTCCATCTATTTCATTGGCAGCTTCGATAGTGTATTGCTGCACATGTTGGCTGTGTTGGTTGTGTTGTTTCGGATCTGATCTAGTGCCTACAAACTCAACCTCGCCATCTTCTACAACTTTCTTACATTTGGGTGATTTCATTTTTGGTCGTCCCATGATAGATTACCTGAAAAAACAGAACAAAAGTAGTGAAAGAATGTTAATTAGATTAGTTATATCATCTATATAAAACAGAACAAGTTAAGCACATCAGTTATGGCATTCACAATCATTTATCGGCATTCTAGACATATATGCCTTCATAATCAGTTCGGGCATTATGCGCTTCATCTTGTAAAACATCTACATCCATGTCAACAACTGCAGAGAATAGACCTATATCTGCATCTCCACTTTCTGCATTGACCTCATTGTAAGTCATAGAAGGACATCTTATAGAAACATACCAACTACATGTAAGAATTTAGAGTTTTTTCATGCGGAAATGTTGAGAGAAAGAGATAGAAAACCGAGAGAGTAATGAGAAAAAAATTATTCCATTAGAATCGATAATGCTTTACAAGGTTGAGAAGCCTTTAAATATGCTATTTACAAGGTGGAACAAACTAGGTTTAGCCGCCAGTACACAAGGCATGAAAGCGATATAATCTTGTCTTGAACCGAGAGAAAAACAAGTCACATGTTCATTTGACTTCCAACGGTCCTCAAGCTTCAACAGTCGGATCCATGGCTTTATTCAAGAATCTTCATGGGCTTCATGGGCTTGAGTTGAATCAAAACCATTTGCCATTTTCATAATCATTGACTTTTCCGCTACTACTACTGACTTGTCATGCGGTACGCTGGATCTCGTCATGCGGTATGCTGAACTCCATCCTGCGGTACACTAAACTATATCCAGCGGTACGCTAAACTCCATCATGCGATACACAGTTCAGCTCGACCAAAGGCATCCCACGGTATACATCTTTTTGACCTGATTGCTTCCTCCAATACGGAGTACCTATCCGTTGACTCTCCTGAGCTACCGTTGACTTTTCTTCGGTACACAACTCTCGAGCCATTTGCTTCCCGCGGTACGTGGCTTTAGCGTTTGTTGACTTTCTCAAGTTGCTGTTGACTTCCTATCTTGTTCAACCTTTATTCTTTTATTCATCTTGATCAATACTCCCCCTCAAGCTTAACGATAAATGGACATGTTGGTTAAGCTTGGGAGACCCGAGACTTACACCTCATTAAAAAACTTGGAGAGAAAAGCACGTGGGACAAAACTCAACCAAGGGAAAAAGAGTATGCAATTCTCGGGAAAAGGGACCTTTGATCAAGACCTTGTGAGATCCACGAGCCCAAGCTTGTTGTAGATGTGATCACAAACTTTGAGACTTGCAGCTTTAGTGAAGATATCCGCCAATTGATCTTCACTCCTCGTGTAACATGGAAGAGTTACTCCTTCCTCAATCTTCTCACGAACTTTGTGGCAATCTAACTCAATGTGTTTTGTCCTCTCATGAAACACAGAGTTAGATGCAATGTGTATCGTGATATGATTGTCATAATGCATAGTGATTGGCTTGGATGATTCAATACCAAGATCTTTGAGGAGAGTTTTTAACCATGTCAATTCATTTGTAAGCTTTCTCATTGCCCGGTACTCGGCCTCGACACTCGAACAAGAGACCACTTTTTTCTTCTTGGTCTTCCAAGTCACCAAATTTCCTTCAATGAATGTGCAATAACCCATTGTAGACTTCCTATCATTCCTATCACTGACCCAATCTGCATCGTAATAACCCACAATCTTGGTGTTATTGTTCTTTCCCATCCATATACCGCGACCCAGACTTCCTTTGAGATACCACAGGATCTGTTCCACCATGCTCCAATGATATACCATTGGTACTTGTATGTGTTGGCTCACTTAATTCACGGCAACATATGTCCGGTCTTGTTATGGTCAAGTATATGAGCTTTCTTACAAGCCGGCGGTATTGTGGTGTATCTTTATATGGCTCATCATTTTTCTCCCTTTTTCAATAGACCTTGTAGCCATCATCAAAAGGTGTCTTGGCTAGTTTTGACCTTATCTTTCCTGTTTCACGCAAAAGATCAAGAGTATACTTTCGTTGAGAAAGAAAGAAGTCTTCCGGAGAACGGCACACTTCAACCCCTAGAAAGTATTTTAGTTCACTAAGATCCTTAATGTCAAACACGGATTTAAGATAAGCTTTGGTAGAAGAGATACCATCCTTATCATCACCGATTATGATCAAGTCATCCACATAAATGAGGACTACAATGATGCCATTCGGTATGTGTGATGTGAAGAGGGTATGATCGGCTTTCGACTTGTTGAATCCTCTTTCTTTGATTGTGGCATTAAGCTTGTGGTACCATGCTCTTGGTGATTGCTTAAGTCCATATATAGCCTTCCTAAGGCGAAGAACTTTGCTGGGTTGAACCGTGTCTTCAAGGCCGGGAGGTGGATACATGTAGACTTCATCTTCAAGTTCACCTTGAAGGAAGGCATTCCTAACATTCATCTTCTATTGATCCCACTCAAGATTCGTAGCCAAAGATAACACAACATGTACAGTATGTAGATTAGCTACGAGTGCAAATGTATCGGTGTAGTATTCGTCGTATGTTTAGGAAAATCCTCTTGCTACCAACCGTGCCTTGTGCCGTTCTATATCTACATCTCCACTTTTGTATTTAATGGTGAATATCCAACGAGACGTGACCGCCTTCTTCCCGGGTGGTAAATCTGCCTCATCCCACGCATGGTTGCGTTCCATGGCTCTTTTTTCATCACTAACTGCGTCTCGCTGATATGATAATGGACCGGCAACAAGCATTGAAACATGAAGATACTCCGGAACTTGGACCAGAAGGAGTGCAACTAGCTTTGGAACTGCCAAATGGTCCTATTACTCGAACTAAGGCCAAGTTACTTGAACAAGCCATTAGCACAATGCTAATTCAGGCTGAAAGCAACCTTAGTTCAATGGCTAATCAAACCACATTGGTTTTGATTCAAGCCGACTAAGGGTTATCAATGGGAGGGGTGTGTTCTTGCACTCTTTTCCTTGTGTCTCGTTTTGTCCCATTGGGTTTTCTAGACCAAGGTTTTTAATGAGGCAAGTTAACACACACTTTTACATATGCCCCGTTGATGACTTGCTATGAAGAAGGGGTCCGAAAATGACTTAGTAATTTTTATGTCTCATTTTATGCTTATGTTATTTTATGTTGGATTTGGGTTTACATTTCCAGCCCACTTTGTTTTGGGCTTGTTTCATTTCATGTTTGGGTTTTTAGTTTCTTTTGTCTCAGCCCAATAAGGCCATTTTCGTGGCTGAGACCTTCTTTATATTGTAAGAACCCTAGCTCCTTCTTCTTCATCAAACATTTTCTGCAAACACTCTTTCTTTGTTTGATTACTCTTGATTTACCTTTGTGTGTGTAATATCCAAAAGGATTTCGAGTTTGAAGACTAAGAGACTCTCACATCTCTCAGTAGTTCGATTCAATCAATTGTTCTTTTCCAAATCACCAGAAAACGTGACTTCGTCTTCGCACTCGTTTACTCGCATTCGTTCGTCGGATCGAGCTCAAAACATGTCATCACACTCATCAACCTCTCATCTTTTCGCTGCTGAAGTTTCAATCAATTCTGAGCACTCGCGTGGCTAAACTCGGCCTCAACACTCGAATCTGTCTAATCATCTTCCATCGACCAGATCTGGAAGCTATGAAGCATGGCATCGATTCTCTTGACCTCTTGAAGATTACAACCGCTTGATCTTGCTCCTAGGATCGTATCAAGTGGTATCAGAGCCAAATCAATTCAGGTTGTGTCAAAAAAATTTCAACTACTTTCCATTTTTGATATGTTTCTATCTGAAAGTTGTTGGATCTATGTTATCACGTTTTTGTTGTTTGATTAAGTGTTAGATCAATTAAAACTAACCACTTTAGGTTGTTTTAAGTCTTAAATCCGTCACTAATCGATTCATATCTTATCTTTGTTTTCCTAATCGAATCTGGAACTGCAATTCAACACCCCATTGCTTGTGTTCGATTCTTATTTGCTCTGTTTTGAATAATCTATTGTTAAAACGAAAGGCGAATCTTTAGTTCTGTTAAAAACTGGTTGTTTAATGCTATTATGACCAATTGCTTGATTGATTGTTCTTATCATCAGTTCTGTCATTAATCTTAAATCTTTTGGAATAGATTACTTGCTTGTATTTGTGTATATCTTGCAGGTACAATGGCTGGAAATGATTCAGATGAGCCAGAAACTAGCCACAATTGATATGATAAGCTTTTTATAAAGGCTATCACATCACATATGAGCAAATAGTGGATGCCAAACTTGAGGCTTTTCGGAAGGAAACACATTCAACTCAATCTGCGGCTAAGGAGATGCAACAAATGAAAAAAAGGGGATTCACACGGACGGGTGTTGAAACAGATTCTTATACATGGCCGAGATACCTTATAGAAGATAAGACGAGCTATCACAAGTGTTCTAAGTCAGTGGTGACTCCAAAAGAATGTGATAAAGTTGTTCCAGCCACTCATCATCCTAAAGTACGGAGTGAGACACTTAAGACTCGGGCTATTGATGCCAAATCTGTCAAGCAACATAAAGTGGAACCTGATACTCGATTAAGGAAACAAAAAGAGTACGACAAATTCAAAAGGTGTATACAAGAACCTTTTGAAGCTGTGGAGGTAAGGCAAAAGAAAATATGAGCAACTCATCAATCTGTTGGTACTGACCAAAAGCAAGTCTTAAACCTCGAGATTACTAATACAAGTAAAGTTAAACAAGTCAAGGTAGGTGAACAATTGAACAAGACTGTTTCTAGTGGTTCCCATGACATGATAACACTCTTGTCTTGTCCAAAACAAGCTGAAAAAGGTACAGGTGATGAGGATGAACATTCAACAATACACCATTCACTTATTTGTCAAGATAAGGAGATGGAACATTCCCCACTTGAACCACGAGTTTCACTTGATTATGCTTCAAAGGAAATGAATCTCACAGCCAAGTCTACACTACATCTTTTGTTTGATACCAAGATACGTGACACTCATGATCTGATTCGATATTCGCAAAATTTTATGATAGGTCAAAGTTTCAAGTACTCTACTTTTAATGTATCAATTTCAAGTATAATGCACTTGGTCTTTCCCATGAGCTTTGAGAAAGAAACAGGAGCTGAAGGTGCACTAATCGATATGATGATCAAAGAGAAGCCACCAGATTGGCAAAAGCTTCAATCCATTCATAATAAACTCAAACAAGGAACCATAAGGAGAATTGCAGAGTACAATACAAGCAATGCAAAGCTTAATCACATTCAAGAGAGAACACTCACGTGTTTTATGCAGTTCAAGGAGAACTCATCTGACAAATGCCTACGAACTCTGAGGCTATGGACTTATGGTAACTATCTCGACTCACAAAGACGAATGAGACCTTATTTGCTTTCTGTGGGTACATGTAAAACCTTTTTAACAACAAAAGGCGAGAGTATGATGTTGTCAACAAACCAAGTCTCAATTAGAAACAAGAATATGAGAACAAAAAGGCAACAATGGAACAAAGATGGACAACACTTATCCTAATACAAGCTAGAGACAAAGGACGTGAACATGCTAAGGTAAGTACCTATGGTTCCAAAGATTTATTTATCCTTGATCACACAAATATAATCCGCTTATCTTTGCCAAAAGAGCCAAATATAGGTACAAAACCAGCTTTGAAGCGTAAACGAAGGATTCAAAAGTGGGAGGAAGACAAACGATTCAAACCACCAGATTTGTTCCAGAGTCAAGACGGGAACTTTAGCATCTCCAATCTGTTCAAAGACAAACCACCAGATTAGTCACTTGTGATAAGATCAGACCTTGATTTCCAACAAGCAAAACTACACAAAGGATCAAAGACAACCTTTAAGCGCATAAGAAGACTACAAAAGTGGAAGGAAGATCAGCGATTCAAGCCACCTGATTTGGATCAAAACAAGGATCATGATTTTAGCTTCTTCACTCTGATCAAAGAAGAGCCACCAGACGCAACATCTAAGCCAAAAATGAGACTACATGTTTTCGGAGGTAACTTCTTGACCCTACTTCATTTCATGAGTATTAACTTACTTTATTTCCTTGCAGGTAATTTGGATTTGAGGTCAAAGCCTTTTCAAGTGGGAAGGAATGATATGATAATGGACCGGCAACAAGCATTGGAACATGAAGATACTCCGGAGCTTGGACTAGAAGGAGTGCAACTAACTTTGGAGCTGCCAAATGTCCTATTACTCGAACTAAGGCCAAGTGACTTGAACAAGCCATTAGCACAATGCTAATTCAGACTGAAAGCAACCTTAGTCCAATAGCTAATCAAACCACATTGGTTTTGATTCAAGCTGACTAAGAGTTTTCAATGGGAGGTGTGTGTTCTTGCACTATTTTCATTGTGTCTAGTTTTGTCCCATTGGGTTTTCTAGACCAAGATTTTTGACGAGGCAAGTTAACACACACTTTTACACCTACCTCGTTGATGACTTGCTATGAAGAAGGGGTCCGAAAATGACTTAGTCATTTTTATGTCTCATTTTATGCTTATGTTATTTTATATTGGATTTGGGTTTACATTTCCAGCCCACTTTGTTTTGGGCTTGTTTCATTTCATGTTTGGGTTTTAGTTTCTTTTTTCTCAGATCTTCTTTATATTGTAAGAACCCTAGCTCCTTCTTCTTCATCAAACATTTTCTGCAAACACTTTTTCTTTGTTTCATCACTCTTGATTTACCTTTGTGTGTGTAATATCCAAAGAGATTTCGAGTTTGAAGACTAAGAGACTCTCACATCTCTTAGTAGTTCGATTCAATCCGTTTACTCGCATTCGTTCGTCGGATCGAGCTTAAAACTTTTCATCACACTCATTAACCTTTCATCTTTCCGCTGCTGAAGTTTCAATCAATTCCAAGCAATCGCGTGGCTGAACTCGGTCTCAACACTCGAATCTGTCTGTTCATCTTCCATCGACCAGATCTGGAAGCTATGAAGCATGACATCAATTCTCTTGACCTCTTGAAGATTACAACCGCTTGATCTTGCTACTAGGATCGTATCACTCGCCATACTTTATGTTCTTTGGCCTCTTCATAGCTCTTAGGGATATGTTCAAGATCAATTTTTCCAAGAAATGATTGATGTTCATATGGCAAAAAGGCAAGAAAACAAACTGCTTGAATAGGATGAGCTACGGCTTTGTTGTTGTAGTAGACACGGGTATTGACCCAATTGGATGGGTCCTTCTGGAGTCTAGTACTTTGTCTTAAGGGAGGAGGTGGTACATCATCGATCCGATCTAGTTCTTGCATGCCAGATTCCTTGGCCAGATCGCTATCGTTATGTCCGGATTGATCGGTTGGATTGCCATCCGTTCATCTGGATTGTTCAGCCGGATTATCATCTATTCATCTGGATTATTTAGTCGGATTGTCATCTGTCCGTCCGGATTGTTCAGCCGGATTGTAATCCGTTCGTCTGGATCGTTCTTGCAGTACGTCCAAATCTTGATTTGGTCCATCCGTTTTCTCATCTGACGAACCAGCGTTCCGAAGGCCTTCTAGGATGTATTTAAGACTCTCAGCCCTATCTGATGGGTTGTGAGCCAAGTCTTTTCGTTCATTCCAATTCTCACATCATGATAGCCTTTACTCTCAATGAATTTCACATCTCTTGAAATCAGGACCCGCCTTGTTACCGGATTGTAACACTTGTAGCATTTTTGAGTTGTGGAGTAGCCAATGAACATGCATCTTGTACTTTTCTCGTCCAACTTGTCCCTAAGTTCTCCGGGCACTAACACATAGCAAATACATCCAAAAATTCGTAAGTGATTAAAAGATGGTTTGAGTTGTTTAGTACCTCAAATGGAGATTTTTCTTTGAGAACCTTTGTTGGAGTTCAATTGATTAAGTAACATGCGGTCATCATGGCATCACTCCAAAATCTTTTTGGGACACTTGTATGAAATATCATTGATCTAGCCACCTCCATTAGGTGCCGGTTCTTTCTTTCTGCCACTCTATTTTGTTGCGGTGTGTAAATCAGTAGACACTGCCCTTAAAAAACTCCATGCACCATTCTCATAAGCAGGATTGACTCTATAATATATTTAAAGAATAAGAAAACACACAAACAAAAAACAAAACATGTTTTTAATACTATAATCCCAAACTGAAAGACTATGTATATGTATTAAACTCCATACCTGCAAAGATTGACCTAATCATTGTCTAGCATTATTGGCAAATTACCTTTATTAGACCCATAAGTTTCAGTTTTGTCAATTGACTACTATGATAGAATACAACATAATGACATATACGACATATAACAATGACCAAATTTATAAACAGAACATATAATGATCAGATTTCAACAAAACTTAATGATATATCTGAGAAAAATCAAATTTTGCAATCAATGTCTATCAAATATAATTATAACACACGAAATAAAGTATCATAAAACAAGTTTTTAAATTTAACAAAGCAAGTTGAACAACTACTCAAACTATATAAAAAAGACTTATAAGAAATCTTCACTAATAAACAACAAAACATACTTGTTCATTTTTAAAATTTTTAAGTTAAACAATAATCTTTGCTACAATCATAAGAAATTGAAAACTTACAAATATTAAGCAATAAATTTCAATGTTCATACTATGTAGCATTTATGGATTCTAAACAAAACATATGGCATTAGAATATATATATAAATAAACAACTATATAAACTACTCATCAAGAGAGTAAGAATGAGAAACATGTACATGAATTAGTAATGAATAAATTGTATGCACACGAAATAAAGTATCACAAAACAAGTTTTCAAATTTAACAGAGCAAGTATAAAAACTACTCAAACTATATCAAATAAACTTATAAGAAATCTTCACTAATAAACAAAAAAACATACTTATTCAATTTTCAAATTTACAGTTAAACAATACAACCAAAAGAAATTGAAAACTTACAAAGATTATAAGCAACAGATTTCAATAGGCACATGACATATATATTAGTTGCACTAATGGTCAATAAAATATAAAGAAACAACTATATAAACTAGTCATTATCTAGTGTTTGCTAAATATAACAGAACAAGATACAAAAGCATGAAACAGTAGACGAATAGCATATATATGTTCCAATGGATTGAAACATTCTCAGTAAAAGGAAGTGTACAAAGAATCTAAGAAAACCCTTATTTTCAAGACTAGCTTCAAGCTTACAATCAATTTCACTTGGACATAAATTTCACTAAGGCAAAACGAAATCACAAACTTGAACTGAAACCAGAACATAAATTTGCTATAGATTTGAACTTAACAAAAGTATAAATGAAATCACAAACTAGAACCAAAATCAGATTTATATCAACAAAAATCAGAAAATTGAACTTACAGTATCTCCTCTCGCGAACAAGTGCTTTCGTCGATTTTCTTTGCTTTCCCCAAATCTTCTCCATCTCACAATAGTATAAACGAAATCAGTAAATTGAACCGAAACCTATGATGAAATAGAGCATCGATTTTGTATAAAGAAGTATAGACTTACTTTTGAGTAGAGGAGTTGAAGAGCCAAACACGAGAGCAAAAATTGAGAGTAGGAGAAAAGGAGCAAAACGCGACAGAAATTGAGCTTAGAGTCGTGTAGATGAGTATAAGAGCCACCAGAGAAGAAGAAATTGATCTTAGAGTCGAGTAGAATAGCCACCAGAGAAGAAGAAATTGATCTTAGAGTCGAGTAGAATAGCCACCAGAGAAGAAGAAATATCACCGTCGAGGAGTGAAGAAGTCACGATATTGTCTTTCTGAAAATTAGAAAAATTAGGATTTACAAAACCAAAAGAGGGAAATCGTGATTTGGGGCAAAAAAATTTCAGAATAATGACTAAATGTAAGAACTAGTTCCCTCCAAACATATTTTTAATTTTCCGCTCTGCTATTAATAGGTTTAGCGCGAATAAAACGCTATTATATACATATCAAAATCCATGAGAAATCTATAATAGCATTTACATAAAAACCACTATAATATTATGCTATCAATGTGATCACTCTTTTTAATATATCAAGTATATATAAAATTAATAAATTTATATATAAAAATCAAAGAAAAACAAAAAAAAAAAATATCACATATAAATAATAAATAAATAAAAATAGTTATAAATGCATATCAATTTTTTCACAAAAAAATATATCCCATGCATATCATGGGGTATTACCAAATGAAATTTTAGACCGGTTAAAGTCACGTGCGGATTACGTTTTAGAATCTGAGTATATTTGACTCATCATGATGGATGGAAGTAACGTGCCAAACGATCTTTACCGCTCACCAACGGCACGCATAGCTTTCACGCTTGGCGACCCAATTCTCTCTCGTAGCCAATCCAAATTAGTTCATATTTTTTAATTTACAGAATGAGCTTTTCTGTACTCTACGCGTGTAAAACGTTTACATACCGAATTTAACCGGAAAATTAAATAACCGTTATGGATCATACGTGATTTTGAAAAATTGGTGCTAGGTTGATAATTAATCCCTTAATAAAGGATTGATATTAGATTTAACGTAACGTATCGTTTGAAAATATTGAAATCATTATGGGAGCTCTAGTACGGTTACTGTAAACCGATCCTTTCGGTTTAATCATACCGGGATATTTGGAACTGTGCAGCGGAGGTAACAATTATTACCCAAGGAAAGAGAGAGAAGAGAAGAGAAGGCAAGAGGCGAACAAAAGAAAAGGAAAAGACCAAAACTTTGAGGAACACCTTCATTCTCTTCCTATCAAAGCCTCCTTTTTATCCTCGTTTTTGCAATTCGCATTGAAGAGATAGAGAAATAAAGCAAGAACAGAATTGACATTCAATTACGAAATTTTGTTCCAGATTGTGAGGAATAGTGGGAAAAAGAAAGTTGGCTATTGGGTTTTTCTGTTTTTCTCTGTTTCATCCCTATCTAGAAGAATTTGATATCTCCTGTATGCATTTCTAATTTCCGGTGGATTTAAAAGTTCCTTTTGGAGGGCACGAAATTGTCATTTTTTTTTGAAAGGGGATGGAATTTTTTCTTTTTGAGTCGGCGTCGGGGTTGAGAGATTGTTAAAGTTAGGGTTTTGATATATGAATAGCGATTATCAATGGAGCCTCGTGTGGGAAACAAGTTTCGGCTTGGCCGGAAAATCGGTAGCGGTTCATTTGGGGAGATCTATCTTGGTTCGTATTTTATCAATTGATTCGTTTGCCGTTCAAAATGTTCTTTTTTGAAATTATGAATTAGAATATTTTAAATCCCTAATATTGTTGTTGTAATGTGGTTTATTTAGGTACTCATATTCATACGAGTGAGGAAGTCGCAATCAAGCTTGTGAGTTCGTGCTCCAAATTTTTTTTTTTTTTCGGTTGTTTATGTGAAAATTATACTTGTAGAATGAGACAATGTACTATGTTTACTTTAAAAAGGACATGATTGATTAACTTTTCAAATTAGATTTGGACATGGAATAGAGGTTATGAGCATTTATTGAGTTACTTGAGTTAGATCAAACATTGATGATGGTACAAAAGTTCAATCGTCACTTATCTCTTAAAGCCTCTGTCATATTTACGGATAATGTATATCTATTTCTCCTAATTGATCTTCTTTTTCTAGGTGATTTATTATTGCTAAAACCTTTTGATGAAATAATGAGAGCTAACTTTTGTTTTCTCCCCAGGAAAATGTGAAGACGAAACATCCGCAGTTGCTTTACGAGTCGAAGCTGTACAGAATTCTACAGGGAGGAAGTAAATTTTCTTTTCTGATAAACAATCTCATTGGTTCTTATGCTTTCCATTTTTTGTACCATGCCCTTAATGTCTTCTGACTATTGCAGCTGGTGTTCCAAATGTCAAGTGGTTTGGTGTTGAAGGTGACTACAATGTTCTGGTGATGGATTTACTTGGGCCTAGTCTTGAAGACTTGTTCAATTTCTGTAGCAGGAAACTTTCCTTGAAGTCGGTCCTTATGCTAGCAGATCAAATGGTAGATCTCCCTTGTCTATAATTGACCATTGCCATCGAATCCTCACGGTTCCCTTCACATCGAATCAAGCAGTTCCTTTTGTTCCTTAGACTAGTTCTATTGATTGACTATATTTATTCCTTTATATTCAGATCAACCGTGTTGAGTATTTCCATTCGAAATCTTTCCTTCACCGAGATCTTAAGCCAGACAATTTTCTCATGGGTTTAGGAAGGCATGCAAACCAGGTTTGCGTTCACCTATAATTTTGATTTTGTTCTCATTTCACTTTTGAAGTTATTATCTTGGAAATGACTTCTTCTTTCTGTTTGTAAAGGTATACATTATCGACTTTGGTCTTGCTAAGAAATACCGGGATAATACTACCCATCAGCACATTCCCTACAGGTGAGACGATCAAAATGCAATCACTCCACTTTTCTTCTTCCTGCGTACAATTCGTAAATTTCCCATCATTCGTTTTCTTTATTAGAGAAAACAAGAATCTGACTGGAACTGCAAGATATGCTAGTATGAACACTCACCTGGGAATTGGTAAGCTTGACATAAAAATTTCGGGTTTTAATGCTCCAAACACTGTCCTAATGACAATTCGTGTTTTTTTTCTTTCTGTTGTGAATATCTAGAGCAAAGCCGAAGGGATGACTTAGAATCTCTTGGTTACATTCTCATGTATTTCCTTAAAGGAAGGTAAGTTTTATTATCTACACACTTCATTTCATTGCTTCACTTCGTTTTCCTCATACCTTATTAGAATAGTTTTCGTGGTTTCGTTTTTTAGTCTTCCGTGGCAAGGACTTAAAGCTGGAACCAAGAAACAAAAGTATGAGAGAATCAGCGAAAAGAAAGTCTCAACATCTATTGAGGTAAAAGTCTTAACCACAAAGTTTGATCCTTTATTTCAAACTTTGTACTTTTTTCCTTAACAAAATGCTCGTCCTCCTCCAGTCCTTGTGCCGTGGTTACCCATCCGAACTTGCATCTTACTTCCATTACTGCCGTTCGCTTCGGTTTGATGATAAACCAGATTATGGCTATCTCAAAAGAATATTCCGGGATCTCTTTATCCGCGAAGGTTCAGAAACTTCTCATCTTTCCCTCAAACCCGAATGTTTACTTTTCCCAAATCTGTGCTTTCTAACATTGTATCCTCCGCAGGGTTTCAACTTGATTATGTCTTTGACTGGACCATATTGAAATATCAACAGTCACAGCTAACAGCCCCTCCATCCCGCAGCCTAGTAAATCCTGCGGTTGGAACAAGTGCGAATTTGCCTCCGGGATTGACCAACATTGATAGATACGCAGGTGAAATGAGCTCTTGTATCAATCGAATGTTTCTAACATCACTGAAAACATAGAAAGATTAAAGCTTTGTTTGTTTGTCGAAAGGCGAGGAAGAAGGAGGGAGACCACCAATGGATTCATCGCGAAGGAGAATGACAAGAGCTCTTGACAGCTCTGGCAACTTGTCATCTAGAGGCCCAATGGTATGAAAACTGCTCTGTTTTCTTGTTTTCTCCATAACCATCAAAATGAATTTATGTATAAACTTCAGACTAGCAAAAAGATATAAATTTCTTGAGGAGAAAGTAAATAACTTTCATGGATTTTTGTACATAACAGATGCCGAGCTCGTCGCTGTTTGCACAATCAGCAGGATCGTCGCGAAGAGTAACGTCAGGGGAGCTACAGAGATGCCGTACAGGCGGCGGATTAAGAAACTCTCCGATGGTTTCAACGTCGGATGGAAGGAGATCTTCTTCCACCAGAAGACATTACGATTCTACCATTAAAGGCATCGAGGCTCTTCAAGTATCCGACGAAAGGTTTCATCACCATTAATTCTACCATCTTGGAACACATGACGTCGTCTTTGTTCAGAGCTAAAGCTTCTTCTACTCCGTATTGAACAAACGAGTAAATGTGTTGATTTTATTTTTATTTTCTTATTCAAATTATTTTGGTTTTATATTTTTTAATATCTTCTATTTTTTTTTCTACGAAGTGAAATTTAATTCGGTTTTTGAACGGGAACAATGTGTTTTCGGTATGTATTGAGTTATAGTTTTTATTTTTTTAGCAATAGTGAAATGTAATTGACAGCAAATACTTTCAATTACATGAATAACAATTGTATATGTATATTTTATTTGATGATGATTGATGACCATGCAAAGGCTATGGTCAACCTTTAATCCTTGGAAGTTCAGGAGTCACGAATTGATTACGGTAGAGAAGTATGATGTTGTCTTTAAATTATTTCTTAATACTGTTTAAATTAGTTGGTAAAACCGTAAAAGGTAGATAACAAAATAATTTGAAATAATTTGTTTTGCACTAAATGAAATAGCGGGGTAAAATTGAAAAGTGAGAAATATATAGGGTGCAAAATGAAATACTGTTGAACCATAAGATTTTATCCAGCCATTTCTTCCCACATCACGCTCTTTGTCTTTCCGTATTCTTTCTCCTCTCAGGAGAGTTAACTTCTGCTGTAACCCTAAGCTCGTTGATTTCGAATCTAGAAACACGAATCTGAGAAATCGTTCCAGAGATCTGATAGTTCTTTCTGAAAGGAGCTGGAATCGGTGTGAATCTGCGTAGGCTTTTGTGCGGGCAAATTCGGTGAGTCTTAAATCTTCAATTTTTTGTTTCATTTTGATATCGTGAGATCTGATCAGTCGTTAGTCTAATGACTAGATTCTTCTCCCGTTAAGTTCACAAGTAACCCAGAAAAATGAAAAATTTGATCTGCCTTGCTAGATTTAACCGTGGTTTTGTTATCTTATGTTCGATCTCGCCTCGATTCAGCATGTTTTTATTTCTGGATGTGATATGCCTGTAGAGGTTACAAAGAGTTACTTAGGAATGCATTGATGATTTGCCAATGCTGATTTGACATATAGCTTGTTGTTTTACTCGTTAGACTTCTCGAACTTATCTGCAAGTATTGTAACTGTAGGAAATGGCAGACAACAATTCACCACCTGGCTCTGCAGAAGAGAAAGCCGATCAAATTGTTGAAGCAAACCCATCGGTGAAGGATGATACTTCACTGGAGACAATCGTTCGGAGGTTTCAGGATTCCATGTCTGAGGCGAAGACCCATAAGTTCTGGGAGACTCAACCCGTTGGACAGTTTAAGGATATTGGTGACACAAGTTTGCCTGAAGGCCCGATTGAGCCTGCTACTCCATTATCTGAGGTCAAGCAAGAGCCGTACAACCTTCCTTCTGTTTATGAATGGACCACGTGCGATATGAACTCTGATGATATGTGCTCAGAGGTATACAAGCTTCTCAAGAACAACTATGTGGAGGATGATGAGAATATGTTCAGGTTCAATTACTCCAAGGAGTTTCTAAGGTGGGCGCTGCGTCCACCTGGTTATTACCAAAGCTGGCATATTGGAGTCCGTGCCAAGACCTCGAAGAAACTCGTTGCTTTCATCAGCGGTGTGCCAGCAAGAATCAGGGTGCGTGATGAGGTTGTTAAAATGGCAGAGATCAATTTCTTGTGTGTTCACAAGAAGCTCAGGTCTAAGAGACTTGCTCCTGTCATGATTAAGGAGGTGACTAGAAGGGTCCACTTGGAGAATATATGGCAAGCGGCATATACTGCAGGAGTCATACTTCCCACACCAATCACCACATGCCAATACTGGCACAGGTCGTTGAACCCGAAGAAGCTAATTGATGTTGGGTTTTCAAGGCTTGGTGCGAGAATGACAATGAGCAGAACCATAAAACTATACAAGTTACCTGATGCACCTATCACTCCGGGATTCAGGAAAATGGAACTACGTGATGTCCCTGCTGTTACACGGTTGCTTAGGAACTACCTTAGCCAATTTGGAGTCGCTACTGACTTTGATGAGAACGATGTAGAGCATTGGCTACTCCCAAGAGAAGATGTTGTGGACAGTTACCTAGTAGAAAGCCCTGAAACTCATGATGTGACTGACTTCTGCAGCTTCTACACTCTTCCTTCAACTATCCTTGGTAACCCGAACTACTCAACACTAAAAGCTGCTTATTCTTACTACAATGTCGCAACACAGACCTCGTTTCTTCAGCTGATGAATGATGCGCTCATTGTCTCTAAGCAAAAGGGTTTTGATGTGTTCAACGCGTTGGATGTGATGCACAACGAGAGTTTCTTGAAAGAACTAAAGTTTGGTCCAGGAGATGGCCAGCTTCATTACTATCTCTATAATTACCGTTTGAGAAGTGCCTTGAAGCCATCTGAACTTGGGCTTGTTCTCTTATAAGCTTAATAACTTGCTTGATGGGTATTAGTTTGGTATCAACAGATCTGAAGTTTGTTTCGTTTTGTTCTCAAATCTCGTCTTCCATTTGAACTATTACTCCCGTGGGTTATTGAAACTGAGTTTTATTCTTTTAGCAATGCAATTTTGAATTTTCTCCAAATTTGCTTTTGTTACTTGAGTACAGATAACAAGTGAAGTGACCGCAAAATATGCAGAGAATATCTGTAACTTATAATAGGACTGTTTTTTGAGGCCCAATATTAGCTTTGGCCCATCAGTGCGTAGGTCCATTATGTTAAAAAAGTTAGCTTAACGACGTCGGTTTTGGTTCCGTAGTACTGAAAAAGATCGGAACGGACGTCAAACAACAATACACGTCCGTTTGCATCAAGTACCTTTGAATTGTACAAACCATTAGAGTAGCTACACGTGTCTTTAAGAGAAAGGACGTAAGACAGGCTTTCTCCAATGAGATAATTACACGTGTCGAAAAGAGTCTCAGTGTACCCGCGGTTCTATCTTTGTTTTCGTCCTCTCGTCTTTCCCAGCTTCTTTGTGAGAGAAAATTTATTACGAAGGAAAAAGTCAGATTCCTCTATTTTTGCTCCCGAGCTCACTGGAACTGTAACATTGGTGTGCGTCTTCCTGCTGTTGTTATCGGAATATTTTCTTTTTGATTTTTATCTTGAGGAGGAAATGGAGTGTGTCGGGGCTCGGAATTTCGCTGCAATGGCGGTTTCAACATTCCCTTCATGGAGTTCTCAAAGGAAATTTCCGATGGTTGAGAGATACAGCTTTAGGAACTTTCGTTTCGGTTTGTGTCGAGTGAGAGCAAGCGGCGGCGGAGGAACTTCCGGTAGTGAGAGTTGCGTGGCTGTGAGAGAGGATTTCGCTGACGAAGAAGATTTTGTGAAAGCTGGTGGTTCTGAGATTCTATTCGTTCAAATGCAGCAGAATAAAGATATGAATGAACAGTCTAAGCTTGTGGATAAGGTGTGTTGACTTGTTTCCGAAGGAAACGATTTCTCGTGATGTCTTTGGTTGAGAGATACAGTTTCTCTATTTTGGAGCTTATCCTTTTGAGGAGCTTGATTGATTGTTGTTTCTTACAGTTACCTCCAATATCAATTGGTGATGGTGCTTTGGACCTTGTGATTATTGGTTGTGGTCCTGCTGGTTTAGCCTTGGCTGCAGAATCTGCTAAACTAGGACTCAAAGTTGGACTTATTGGCCCAGATCTTCCTTTCACAAACAATTACGGTGTTTGGGAAGATGAATTTAATGGTAAAGTTAGCAAGCTCACTCTAGTCTATATTCTCATTGTCAATTAATGTACTAGTCTTTGTTTAACATGTTGATTGATATAACTCTTTCAGATCTTGGGCTGCAGAAATGTATTGAACATGTCTGGAGAGATACTATTGTGTATCTGGACGATGTCAATCCCATCACAATTGGCCGTGCTTATGGAAGAGTTAGTCGACGTTTACTCCACGAGGAGCTCTTGAGGAGGTAAAGTATGGCTCCAATCTGCATCTTTTGGAAAGACTTTTTCTCTAGTTATATTTGTACTGTATGACTTTGTTACCGCCTTTAAATACATAATCTTGTTTATTAATTTCTCCTAGGTGTGTTGAGTCAGGTGTCTCGTATCTTAGCTCGAAAGTTGAAAGTATAACCGAAGCTTTTGATGGACTTAGACTCGTTGCCTGTGACGACAATACCGTTATTCCCTGCAGGTACAAGACTGGAACTGCAGATGGCACTGTTGTAGTTTTAATAAAACATTTTGGACCACTGTAAATGTTCTGACTTCTAGCTAATGCAGGCTTGCCACTGTTGCTTCGGGAGCTGCTTCAGGAAAGCTCTTGCAGTACGAAGTTGGGGGACCAAGAGTCTCTGTCCAAACTGCATATGGCGTGGAAGTTGAGGTCTACTTTGAATATGATATTCCACAGCAATAACTTTCGTGGAGAATTTTTTTGTGAATCTTTTGAGACTGTTGTATTTAAAAACTTCAGGTGGAGAACAGTCCTTATGATCCAGAGCAGATGGTTTTCATGGATTACAGAGATTATACAAACCAGAAAGTTCGGAGCTTAGAAGCTGAGTATCCAACGTTTCTGTACGCCATGCCTATGACAAAGACGAGAGTATTCTTTGAGGTTTTCTGTCATTTTTCTCCTTCTGTTTCAATCATTATTGCGAAAAGTATGTTGTTTATCAGCTGGAATTCCTTGCAGGAAACATGTTTGGCCTCAAAAGATGTGATGCCCTTTGATTTGCTAAAAAAGAAGCTTATGTTAAGATTAGATACACTTGGGATTCGAGTTCTAAAGACTTATGAAGAGGTAAAATCTTTACATGGAAAATGGTTAAAGCTTCACCTATTGTACAACTTAAAAACTTCTGGGTTTGCTTTGTTAATTCATTTAGTTTTAACTACAGGAATGGTCCTATATTCCGGTTGGTGGTTCCTTACCAAACACCGAACAAAAGAATCTCGCATTTGGTGCCGCGGCTAGCATGGTACATCCGGCAACAGGTAGTAAGAGCAAATCATGACCCGAGTTCCTGTTATACACAATCTTGAATCTGTATTTTCACTCACTTTTTTTCTCATTTAAACAGGCTATTCAGTTGTGAGATCCTTGTCTGAAGCTCCAAAATACGCATCAGTCATCGCGGAGATATTAAACCAAGAGACTAGTTCCTTCACCAAACACATCAACTCTAATATATCAAGACAAGGCGAGCTTCTGTATAAACTACAAAATGAACTTTCTTTCAGAAAAAATTAAAAACCTTCCAAACTTAACTTGTGAATTTTCATTTGCAGCATGGGATACTTTATGGCCACAAGAAAGGAAACGACAAAGAGCATTCTTTCTCTTTGGTCTTGCACTCATACTTCAACTCGATATCGAAGGCATTAGAAGCTTCTTCCACACTTTCTTCCGCCTTCCAAAATGGTAAGCATCCCATTTTGAGATACATATATAACAAATAATGTATCGAAAACAAGAATTTTGATTCTTTATTCTACTTATTCAGGATGTGGCAAGGGTTTCTAGGATCAACATTAACATCAGGAGATCTTGTTCTCTTTTCTTTCTACATGTTCATCATTGCACCAAACACTTTGAGAAAAGGTCTCATTAATCATCTCATCTCTGATCCAACCGGAGCAACCATGATTCGAACCTATCTAAGAGTATAATTCTGTCATTTCCCCTTTTGGGTTTGTGTATATATATATATATGTAATTAATTTAAATAATCGATCCAAGTATGGAATGTTGGTGACTAGGAAGTTGGAAACAAACGTTCATAGACTCTAGGAGAGATCGGAATGGAAATCGAAAAGAAAGGAAAATTGCAGTCTTGTTTGTGGGTGACTGAGAATTCAGATAAAGACCTTGTGATTTGCGACTCTTAATTGTTTTTGTCCATCCAGTTATTTCATCAAGATGGTCCATCTGAATTGTTTGTTTTGTAAATTGACATCTACATCTAAATGAACTTACTTATAAAATGACAAAAAAATGATTAAAATAAAGTAAAAAAGAGGACATAACGTAAAAAATAGGAGAGAGAGTAAAAAAGAAAAGAGATAGTAAAATAAAAGAGAGAGAGTAAAAGAGGAGAAAGAGTAAAAGAGGAGAGAGAGTAAAAAAGAAGAGAGAGTAAAAAGAGGAGAGAGAGTAAAAAAAAGAGGAGCGAGAGTAAAATAGAAGAGAGCGTAAAAAATAGGAGAGAGAGTAAAAAAGAGGAAAGAGAGTAAAAAAGAGGAGAGAGAGTAAAAAAGAGGAAAGAGAGTAAAAAAGAGGAGAGAGAGTAAAAAAGAGGAAATAGAGTAAAAAAAGAGGAGAGAGAGTAAAAAGAGGAGAAAGAGTAAAAAAGAGGAGAGAGAGTAAAAAATAAGAGAGAGTAAAAAATAGGAGAGAGAGTAAAAAGGAGGAGAGAGAGTAGAAAAGAAGAGAACGTAAAAAAGAAAAGAGAGTAAAAAAGAGGAGAGAGAGTAAAAAAGGAGAGAGAGTAAAAAAGAAGAGAGAGTAAAAAAGAGGAGAGAGAGTAAAAAAGAGGAGAGAGAGTAAATAGAAGAAAGAGTGTAAAAAATAGGAGAAAGAGTAAAAAAGAGGAAAAATAGTAAAAAAGTAGAGACAAAGAGTAATAAATATGAGAAAAAATAAAAAATAGGATAAAGAAAAAAAAATAGGATAAAGAGAGTAAAAAAAAAAAGAAAAAAAAAAGGTATTTTGGTATTTTTAATTTTTATGAACTCCATCTACGTCCAATTGTTTCTTATAAACACATCTAGAATTTCTAAAAATTTAAACTAAGTTGAGATGCTCCATCCAGCATATCCATCCGGATGATGCACAATTATGCATTTAAACGAGCAACAGTTTACATCTCCATCCAGATAGAACATTTGGATGGACAAACGAACAACACCTAACTCATTATTCCCACTGAGAGTTCTTCAAAGGCACATGTATATACATGGCAGAAATATATATTTCTTTGCTAAAATTGAATGTTTACTGAGAAAATACAAAAAAACTATATTAATAAATAATTCACAACGTTTATGTCTAGGAGTGTCATGATAAGCTATCTCGCTTAACTCAGCCCTGCCCGTTGGGAGTTCGGATATTTCGTGAGTCAACGCTCATTCATTAAATGAGTTTCAAAATATAAATTTATGCTAAAATCATTTATTTTGTGAGCTAAATGATCGAAATCGCAAGTTAAAACTCAACGAATATAATATAATAATAGTATTATAAAATTTGAAAATATTTATAAAAATCTAATAACATAATTCTAAATTTTAATATTTAAAACGCATCCACATAAAATTGATCTTGAACTATCTAAAGAAACTGAGTTTAAAAGTAAAATTAATAAAAACAGAAGTTGAAATTAATAATTTATGAGTTGTGCGAGAAAAACATGGACTTAATTTATATATATTTTAAAAAAATTTATAAATAGAATATTGTCTATTTTATAGGATTGTTTCTGTTTCTATTTCTATTTTCTAAAAGGGTAATTTTTATTTGAGTTAAAAAATTGGAACTCGGGAACTAATTCAAGAACTAAATTAGTCTAAGATTATTTACCTCATTTATTAAATAAGTCTAACAACATAGTTATGTTCACGTAAAGTCGAGCGAGTTCATGAGTTAATAGCTCATATTAGCATCTGATTTTATGTTAGAAGAGTACAAATGTTAAAACATGTCTTTATCCGTTTTACCTTTTATTTTGTAGAAATTTGTACGATTACCATTTTTGTTTTAAAATAATAATATCTTTTGGTTGGTGTAAATGTTCATTTATATATGCCATTTTTTAATAAAAAATATATCCAGATGAAATTATGGATAGTGAAATATTACAAGTGGTTTGTGTGCCGTCTTGAATTATTTTGTTTATAATAAACACGAATAGAGAACTAGTATATGTTCGTTGCATCACGTACAGAATCTTAGAACCAGCAATATATATTTATCTTAATTATATTAATAAATCCAATAAAAAATCATCTAATCCCTTTATTAAAGTGTAACTAGTTAGTATTATCCTTTTTATTACCGCTATTTGCACATATATTCAAAATCTATTATTTTCTCAATTTTGCTAATGTCAACTCCTAATGAAAATACGGAACATTCTTTTCAACAATTTCTTAATGATCTTGGACTTTTTTTCTTGAAATGTTTATCAATATTAGCTTTGAAATGTATCCTCTATATAAAATAATGAGAAATTTTAACTCATTTTTGAAAAAAATAGAAAATTAAGCTTATGAGTTTTTTAGAAGGAAGATAAAAATTGAATAGAACTTTCAAAATCGATTTAGCTTTCGAATTTAGAGAAATTTTTGATTTGAAATTAACAGAATGTTCAATTGGCCGAGTCAACACAAAGTTTGGTGTTTTTGCAAAAATCAAAATTAAATTGAATGTTTAATCAACCGCATCTGAAGTTCAATGTTTAATCAACGACTTTTCGTAAATACCATGTTAAATCGGCAGTTTTCCATAAAATAATGTATGTATTATCTATATATCAATATAATGGGGCTAATTTGTAAAATAAAAAAACTTAAGGGGGGGGGGCATATAATAAAGTCATAAACATAAGCCGCATTTAAAAAGGGAAACAAATTTGAAAAAGACTTTTCTAATAGGTAGGCGCTTTTAATACATCACCCACTTTTTCGTTTTTTATTTTGCCAACAAGTCAACTTACGCTTTCGCGGTCTTCTCCATACACACATTCCCTCGCAAATTCTTCATCCGGAGGAGGAAGTTTCCATTTTCATGGTGATGACGAATAGGTTCTTTGATTTGATCGGTGGAGCTCCGTCGTACTCTTTAGTATCCGTCGCCGTAAAAGGATCTGATGGTGCTAGCCGTCGTGCTCTTCGTTGGACCGTCGAGAATTTCCTTCCCAAAGTAGATCGCTTAGTTCTAGTTCATGTTATGCCTACCGTCACCAGTATTCCATCTCCATGTAAGTTGATTCAAATTTCGTTGAACCAGTTTTTATCCATTTCTCGCGATTCTCACTTAATTTGACCATATTTTTGTATTTGGTAGCTGGATCGAAGATTCCAGTGGAGGAATTGGAGGAGAGTGTTGTGTCGATGTTTAAACGAGATCTGAGAAAGGAATATGAACAGGTTTTTGTGCCGTTTAAGAGAATCTGCAATTCCAATAAAGTGAGTTTTCCACTTCCTTATTTTCTGTGAAGAGGCTAATTTCATCAGGATTTTGAACTTTGGTATCATGAAGGATTTTGAACTTTGGTCAATGTTAGGTTGAGACTTTGTTGCTTGAACATCATGATCCTGCAAAGGCACTTTTGAAGTACATGTCAGATACTGAGGTTGAGTGTTTAGTGATGGGGTCTTGCTCTTCACATTTCCTCACAAGGTAATGTATCTCCACATGAGATTTGCGGAAAGTTTTATTTCTATTGTCTTGGTTTGTATTAACTTGAAGATTTTCCATAGTAAAGATTTGCGATCAGAAGTATGTGTTTTGTATCTGGTATGATCTCTTGCTTAGACTTTTGACTTGGTTTTGCCAGGAAAAAAGGACAAGACTTGCCGTTAACTGTACTAGGAGAAGCTCCAGAGGCATGTCAGATATATGTTGTTTGCAGAGATAGAATATTAACCAAATCGACCAATCAGTTTTCTGGAGGTATGTCTCAGTCCCTAGAATTTCACTTCAAGATAGAAAAGACATGTTTTATTGATCCCCCTTGTGAACTTTGATAGATTCGTCATCTAGTTTTCATATACCTGAAGGAGCTGAAGCTTATACAGATTCTTTCAGTCGCACACGCTCAGATAAGACAGGCTTGTCTGCTTCATCCATAGAATCTTCACGAAGGAAGCATATTCGAAGGCCTGCCTCTTCGTCACATAGTCATCCAGTCTCTCGAGTGTTTTCTGATGCACAATCTTCAACTGATATCGGTTTGGTCAATGACGAACACACACGTTCCATCCTCAAACATAGTACTGTCTCCAGTAGTAAATTGCAGTTAAATCTTAGAGATTACGTAAAAACACCAAAGGTGAAGCATTTAATTTATAGTCATTTAACATCCTCTGTAGCATTGATTCTCTGTTACACAAAATGCATATGATTTTGATCTCAAGACCTGTTGTTGCAGTCAGATGTTAAGTCTGAGGTAGAGCAGCTAAGGAAAGAAGTACAAACCACTCTTTCCATGTACAAACAAGCTTGTGAAGAGCTAGTTCATAAACAAACGCAGGTAAGAGTTATTTTCTTAATAACATTTTGGTAGTCCATTTCTTTTTCTTCTCAGATTTTTTTTCCAAGATACTTTGCCATCTCATAGATTCATAAACTCAATCCCACGTTATGACCTCAGGTCCAGTCTCTTTCCTCTGAGTGTATTAAAGAAACGAAAAGGGTCGTCACTGCTATGGAAAAAGAAGAAATGCGGAGGAAAGCAGCAGCTGAAGAAAAAGAAAAACATGTAAAAGCTATAAAGGAAGTGGAGGAAGCAAAAACAATGCTAGCCAAAGAGTTCTGCGAGAGGCAATTAGCGGAGTTAGATGCCCTTAAACAGTCCATAGAGAAACAAAAAGTGATTGAGCAACTCTTCTTGAGAGATGGGCGGTACAGAAAGTACACAAAAGAAGAAATAGCTGCAGCTACAGATAATTTCTCTTCCCGTAAAATGATCGGCGAAGGAGGATATGGGAAAGTATACAAATGCAATCTCGATCATACCCCAGTAGCTCTTAAAATTCTTAAACCTGATTCAGTCGAAAAGAAAGAGGAATTCTTAAGAGAGGTAAATTACCAAGTAGTCTCATGGTCTAGTAAATAACAGTAGCCATTTAATTCTATGAGAGCTGAAATTCACTATCCGATTATACTTGTAGATCTCAGTCTTAAGCCAGCTTCGACATCCCAACGTGGTTCTTCTCCTCGGTGCTTGTCCTGAAAATGGCTGCCTTGTCTATGAATACATGGAGAATGGTAGCTTAGATGGTCACATCTATCCCAAAAAAGGGAAATCACCTCTCTCATGGTTTATCAGATTCAGAATCATCTACGAAACCGCTTGTGGCTTAGCTTTCCTCCACAACTCAAAACCCGAACCTATAGTCCACCGTGACCTCAAGCCAGCAAACATTCTCTTAGACAGAAACTTTGTCAGCAAAATCGGCGACGTTGGACTTGCTAAACTCATGTCAGAAGAAGCACCAGATAGTGTAACGCTTTACAGAAACTCGGTTATCGCTGGTACACTATACTACATGGACCCAGAATACCAAAGAACCGGCACAATCAGACCAAAATCAGATCTTTACGCATTTGGAATCATCATTCTCCAGCTTTTAACTGCTCGACATCCCAACGGTCTTCTTTTCTGCGTTGAAGATGCAGTAAAACGAGGCTGTTTCGAAGATATGTTAGATGGATCACTCAAAAATTGGCCCGTGAAGGAAGCAAGTGAACTAGCTCGCATTGCAATCAAGTGTTCACAGCTCAAATGCAGAGACAGACCTGATCTAGACACACAAGTTTTGCCCGCTCTCAAAAGGATTCTTGAATCTGCAAATGACAGACTCAAGACAGAACAAGCTAACGTGCGACCACCATCTCACTATTACTGTCCAATTCTTAAGGTAATCCCACAAAACCACCACAACTGACTCTCAAAATTGTTAACAATTCGGCTATCGAAACTTGATTAATTGTAAATTGGTTGCAGGAAATAATGGAGGATCCACAGATAGCAGCAGATGGATTCACATACGAAGGTAAAGCAATAAAGGCATGGATTCAAAAACATCAAAATGTGTCTCCGGTGACTAAGCATCGGCTCAAACATTGCGATCTCACACCAAACCACACTCTCAAATCGGCTATTCAAGAGTGGCGATCTCGTTCACACTTAGACCTCTCTACTACTCTTGGCTCCTTTTGATCACACTCGATATACCATTTAGTCTAATGTATATATACATATATATATATACACTAAACTAGGATTATACTCGCGTTATAATGCGAGATTTGATTATTTTGATTGCTTTTCAAAACTATGTTCATTTAATTTGGGTGACCCATGTTGTTATTTTGGTATATTGTTTGTGAGATGTTTTAGATGCATAAAATTTGAACCGAAATCGATTCGAATTAGAGGAACCGAACCCGATAAAATACCTAAATGGATCTAAATCCATGTACTCGAAAAACTGAACTCGAACCAAATCAAGAACCAAATTTTAACTTTTTAGAGTTTATTTATTTATTTAAATTTTGATTTTTTATATATAAAAATACTTGAACCTGAAATCGATCCGTACCGAACCGAACTATATCCGAAAAATAGAAAATACCAAAATAAAATAACCAAAATACCGAATTATATGAACCGAACCCAATAAAATACCATAATATTGCTAAATCTTTTTTTTTTTTTTTTGTCAACATTGGGCCACAACTGGCCGGCCCATTAGCCAAGTTCCTACATAATGTAGACGGTGGGACTCGATTCCTGGTTGTGCAAGTGCGCTGTCTTTGGTGGACTTACCGCCTGCCACTAGACTAAAGACCACTTGTATATGTGCTAAATCTATGTACCCAGAAAATTGAATACAATAACCAAATTTCTATCCGATATATTTTTATTAATTTTTTTTCTGTTTTTTCTATTAAATATTTATTAGTTTTGAATTTTATATAAAAATTTATAACGAAATCCATGTTAATTTTATCCTATAGTTTATAATACGGTCAATAGTTTAAATATATGTTAATTTTAGCCTCTCCCGCTTTAATACATTAAATAGTTTAAATTTGCATTTGGTTGTTATAGTGTATTAAAAACAATTTAGTTGTTTTGATATTCAGATGAAATCGATCAAACTGAAATAAATATTTGTTTGCTTTATTGACTATATAACATTATACATTCTTAATGGAACTGATCCAACCACTTAGAGGTACGTAAGACTCAAACAGCATGATGAGATCTACAACTTATAATCAAAAGAAGTTTGTAAGGTTCATCTATAAACAGACTCAAAGAGATCAAATTTGAGTGAACTCGAGAGCGTTTGAGTCTGGATCATGAGTAAATATCGCTGGTCGTCCCGATCTACTCATCGTATACTTAATGCCTACAGAAAGATATCTTCTTTTAGAAAAAAAACGACAACATCCATTTATGAAGAAAGAAAACAAGAAAGAAAGAATCAAAATGTAGAATTTACCAGCTTTGTCGAAAATCTCTTTAAGATTTGAAACATCGCGGATTGCGATACAGGCGTGTCGATCCCGGCCACCATGGTCAGGTCTACCTGTTAATGGATCTGGATTTGGAAGCTCCATTAAATGGATCATCTCTGAACCTACCCATAACCATGCTCCTCTATACGGAAGCTTATCATGTGGTCTTGCTTCATTGATCTCAAGACCTAAAACGTTCTGGTAAAATTCGAGTGACCGTTCTAGGTTCTCACAGAGGAAACCAACATGATGAACACCAACAACCCCATAATCTAGAATCAACAATCAAAAACACAATTGAAACCGTTCAATCCAAGCTTCACCGGTCTAGCTAATGGTGACATTTGCTTAGAATGTTGTAGCTGGACAAAAATGTTGGTTCAAATATGTAAAAGAGAAGCCTTGATTTCTCAAAACAAAAAGGAGAGAAGCCTTGATATATTTTGCAGACAAACAAAATCAAATTTTGCTATTAGTTCTGTCTTTAATCCGAAAACAAAAGGCAGGATCAGCTATTTACCCGTTTTGTCTCTAAGCTCTTTCTCTTCTACGACAGTAATCCCTTCAACTGATCCTTGCGCTTTATTAGCCTTCAAGCTATGAAACCTAGTATTAAGTCTCTCTTTCCTCAGACTCTTCTTCTGAATCTTAAACCACTCTTTCGTGGAGAGATTCGTGCAAGTAACCTTCCAATAGCAATAAAATTTATCATAAATTCTAGGAAAAATAATTGATTTTGAGTGATACCCACAATCTTAATTGCTCTTCTCACTTCAAATTTATTGTAATCTAAAGAACAAAAATCTCAAATATCTCCAAATTTACAAAAAAGTTAAGCTCCATGAGACGAACCCCGAAAGGAACGAACTCCGGTAATCGAGTAACCTAATCCATGAGTAAGTAAAAAAAGCTTAATTTGTTACCTTTGCTTGTAGATCAAGTGAAGCTGAATGTCTGAAAATAGACGCCATGAAAGAGTAGCTTTGATCTCTTTTTTGTACTCACAACAGAAGCCTTTCGTCTGTCCAGATTTTATTGGGTAGCGACAATTAAGGATCAGAAAAACCTGAGCCACAAATAAAATGGAAGTTAACAAACACCAAAAAGTATAAATTTTAAATTTTTACTAAATCATGTGTCATTGTGTCTTTCAAGCAACGATTTTAAAATCTATATTCAAATGATGTGTTATTCAAACATTGATTTTGAAATTTATATTCAAATAATATATTATTCAACCATTGATTTGTAAATACTAATTAAAATCATCTCTTATTTAACATTAAGGATTTGAGTATGAATTTTATTCTATAATTGATTTCCATGGATTTTCTTTTGACATACAAATGTTTGAAATTCTTACTTAAACTTTGTTATTTGAGTTGATTTAACCAAAAAAAATCATACCTAAACATTATCATTACAATCATATACAAAGATCAACAATAATAATTACAATCATTAACTTATGGCAGTTCACAAAAGAGGCTTTGGAGGGAGAAATGACTAGACCAAACCCAAATCGCTTTCGGATGCAACAACTGAAAGGCTCCTTGAGTGAAGCTCTTAGGGACGAAGAGCGGTATTGAAGACAGAGAAGTCGAGAGTTTTGGTTAAAGGAGGGAGATCGCAACACGAGATACTTTCATAATTGTGTCAAGAACAAGAAAGTCCGTAATAGAATTCATATGCTTTTTGATGACGACAATCAAGAACAATTTTCTGAGGGATCGAAAGGTGAAGTCACAGCTAACTATTTCTGGAAATTGTTCACTTGCTCGAGACCAGAGAACATAGACGAGCTGCTTGCAGATTTTACTCCAAGACTTTCAACGAGCATGAATGCTTAACTTGCTGCTCCGTTTTTCCATGAAGAGATCAAACTTGTAGTATTTGCTATTAATGGGGTAAAGTGTCCTGGAGCAGATGGTTTATTAGTAAAGTTTTATCAACAATGCTGAGATATTATGGGACAAGATGTGATTAAATAGATTAAGCAGTTTTTCGAGACAGCTACATTCCCTACTGAGTGGAATTTCACCAAAATCTGTCTAATACCCAAGGCATCGGCACCGAAGAGGATGACTGAGCTGCGTCCGATCAGCTTGTGCTCGGTGCATCATAAGATAGTGGCTAAAATTCTTTGCACACGCCTTAAAGCCATATTCCCAGATATTATATCGGAAATCCAAAGTGCTTTTGTCTCTAGAAGAAAAATATCTAAGAAAATACTTATCACGCACGAACTTATCCATGCCCTGAAGAAGATGGGTTTCGATCTTTCGTGGATAAATCTGATCATGCATTGCGTAACATCAGTTACTTATATAGTCATACTCAATGAAAGTGCATATGGATTTATCAAAGCAGAGTGAGGACTGAGACTGGGAGATCCCCTATCACCCTTCCTCTTCGATCTATGTGCCGAAGCCCTTGTACACATTTTAAACCGCTCAGCGATGAATGAGAAGCTTAAGGGGTTAAAATAACATCGACATCACCGCCTGTTCATCACTTGTTATTTGCTGATGATAGTTTACTATTGTGCAAAGCAAACCTTTAGAAATGTGAAGCTATTAAATTATGCTTGTCTCTGTATGAACAAGCTTCTGGCTAAGGGATCAATTATGCAAAATCGTCGATCTTCTTTGGCTCGAAAGTCTCAGCTGAAAACTGTTGGAAGAGAGAAACTATTTTGGAAGTGTTTACATATTTTGGAGATGAGAAACTTTAGAAAGAAGAAAATTTTGTTCTTATTTAGAAACTTAAGTGAATTGTTACAAATGAAGGGCGATGGAGGTATATATAGCCTCCAAAACTCAAAATATCTTTAATATTTTAATCTAAAATGTAGAGAGTTCTACCATAATATCTAGATTATTTTATTATAGTTATCTAGATATTTCTATCATAATATCTAGATATTTATTCTAAAGACTTCTCTAGAATACAGATCAAATTTTATGTAGCCCAATTAAACTTGACCCAAATGAGACTTGATCCAAAATCAAGTTTATTTATTTTTAACACCCCCTCTTAAATTTGATTTTGCTACTCCAAGCAAACTCCTCATCTTGATAAAGTCTTCACGATTAAGGGGTTTTGTAAAGATGTCGGCTACTTGATCGTTCATCTTTATGTACTCCAACTCCACATCTTTCTTGGCAACACACTCTCTAATGTAGTGATAGCGTGTATCAATGTGCTTGCTTCGATCATGGAAGAATGGGTTCTTTGCTAATGTTATTGCCGACTTGTTATCCACAAATATCTTTGTTGGTTCTTTGTCCGGAGATTTTAACTCCTTCATCAAGTTATGTAGCCAAACTACATGACAAACACATGAAGTTGCAGCTACGTACTCTGCCTCACAAGTAGAGAGGGTGATAATCGGTTGTTTCTTCAACATCCAAGTAAAAGCGGTATCTCCGATGTAGAAGACAAATCCGCTTGTGCTTTTGCGGTCATCCATGTCTCCACCCCAATCACTATCGCTATATCCAACAAGCTTGAAGTCGTTAGAAATAGAGTAATATAAACCAAAGTTTATAGTACCTCTGATATAACGAAGGATCCTCTTTGCTTTGAAGTGAGTTGTTGTTGGGTTCTCTATGTAACGATTCACTACTCCGACCACATATAAGATGTATGGTCTTGTGCATGTCAAATATCTTAAACTCCCAACTAAGCTTTTAAAGAGTGTTGGATCCACTCTTTCTCCTTCTACGTTCTTTGATAATTTGATTCCACATTCCATTGGCGTGCTAACAGGATTCGAGTCATCCATCTTGAACTTCTTAAGTACCTCCTTAGCATAACCTTCTTGGGTAATGTAGATTCCAATGTCTTTTTGTTTCACTTCTATTCCAAGGTAGTAAGACATCAACCCAATATCCGTCATCTCATACTCCTTCATCATCTCTTTCTTGAACTCCTCGAACATATTTGGATTGCTTCTCGTGAATATCAAGTCATCAACATATAAGCATACAATCAATATATCTTTATTTTGATTTTTGATATAGAGTGCATGCTCATATGGACACTTGATGAAGTTGTTCTCCTTGAAATATTTATCGATTCGAGTATTCCATGCCCTTGGAGCTTGTTTTAACCCATAAAGTGCTTTCTTTAGCTTCAATACTTTATCTTCTTCTCCTTTGACTATGTAACCTTGTGGTTGCTCAATGTAGACTTCTTCTTCGAGGTCTCCATTTAGAAAGGCTGATTTGACATCCATTTGATGTATCTTTCAACTGTTTTGAGCCGCTAATGAAATAATTAGTCGAACGATTTCTAAACGAGCAACAGAGCAAATACCTCATCATAGTCGATGTTGGCTCTTTGACTGTAACCTTTTGCCACCAGTCTTGCTTTATATCTTTCAACTTCTCCATTAGAGTTTTTCTTCACTTTATACACCCACATTACACCAATTACTTTTTGTCCCTTTGGGAGTGAAGTCAACTCCCAAGTGTTATTCTTTTGGATGGCCTCGATCTCTTCATCCATTGCATTTCTCTATGTCTTCTTTTCCATGGCTTCTTGGAAGTTCATAGGTTCACACTCCGCAAATAGACAAAATAAAGTGAGATTTTCTTGATTTTTGGTTACCTCATAAATGTCTTGTAGACTTCTAAAACGTGGAGTTCTCTCACTTGAACTTTCATCTCCTTGAGAACTTTGTGTTGATGAAGTTGGTGGGGTAACATGCTCCTCACTTTGTTGCTCAAAGTTTTCTTCTTCAAAATGTGGAAAGAAGTTATAGTCTTCATCACTTGATCTCCACTCCCATTCTTCTTCTTCATCAAAGATGACATCTCGACTTACGACTGTCTTCTTGGTATTTGGATTGTAAAGCTTGTATCCTTTGGAGTTTGCATCATATCTTATGAATATATATTTCTCACTTTTATCATCAAGCTTGCTTCGCTTCTCCGCTGGTACATGTGTGTGAGCAACACTTCAAAAAACTCGTAGGTGAGAAATACCGGGTTTCCTTCCTCTCCAAGTTTCTTGTGGTGTTTTTTCCGAAACACTTCTTGTTGGAGATCGGTTTAATAGATAAACAGCACACGCAACTGCTTCCGCCCATAATTCTTTTGGTAGCTTTTTACTTTTGAGCATACTCCTCGCCATTTCAAGGATTGTTCTATTCTTCCTTTCTGTCACACCATTTTGTTGAGGGAATCTTGGCACCGTTAGTTGTCTTCGTATTCCATTTTCTTCACAATACTTCATAAATTCTTTTGATGTAAACTCTCCTCCACGATCGGATCTCATTGCTTTAATCACCAAACCATTTTCCTTCTCAACATGAGCTTTAAACTTTTTGAAGTTTTCAAACACCTCCGATTTTTCCTTCAAAAAGTAAACCCATGTTTTTCTTTAAAAATCATCAATAAAGAGAAGGAAGTAGTTACTCTGACCGAGTGATTTTGGCTTGATGGGACCGCATACATCCGTATGAATAAGTTCTAACGACTTTTGAGCTCTTGTAATTGACTCCTTTGGAAAGCTCATTTTGAATTGTTTTCCAAGTAGACACCCTTCACAAACTTGATTTGGATGGTTGATACAAGGTAGTCCTCTCACAATTTCTTTTTTCGAAAGCAACTCCAAACCTCCAAATTTGAGATGCCCGAACCGAAGATGCCAAAGCCAAGACTCCTCTTTGTAGCACATCTTGAGACATTGTGCGATGTCACTTTTGAATATTAAGAACAAACATTCTATTTTTAGACATCGACACTTTTGTGATGAGATTATTTTCCTTGTCTCTTAAAGAAAGGTTATTATCTTTTAATCGAATATCATAACCTTTCTCTAAGAATTGTCCAAGGCTCAAGATGTCGGTCTTCATGGTTGGAATGTAATAAACATTGGAAATGAATTGATGATCTCCATTCTTTAATCGGATGAGAATATTTCCTTTACCTTTCACCTCCATCTTTGATTCATCTCCCAAAGCCACGTTTCCTTTCATCGATTCGTCAAGTTCCACAAACATGCTTTTTCTTCCGCACATGTGATTACTTGCACCACTGTCGAGGTACCACTTGTGACTATCTTTTCCTTCGTCTTTCTTAAATACCATTAATAGCATTTCTTCTTCTTTGTTGTTTTCTTCCACGAAGTTAACCTTCTCTTCGACTCTTTTGTTGTGAGGAGTTTTACATTCCGAAGCATAATGTCCAAACTTCTCACAATTATAGCATTTGACATTTGATTTATCATACCTTGGTCTTGAATTTCCTCTCCCACGACCTCTAAATGAGCCTTCTCCTCTTTGCTTAGAGTTATCTTCATACGTTCTCCAACCTCTTCCACTTCCATATCCACGACCTCTTCCTCGTGACTGAAATCCACCTCCTTTTGGATAACTTCGGCCACTTTCTTCCTTAGCATGATCAATCCGCATCTTGAGTACTTGCTCGGTGATGTCTTCCTTTTTCTTCTTCTTTTCTTCATAAGCTTGTAAAGAACCGAGAAGTTGCTCCATTGTCATGGCTTCTAAGTCTTTTGTTTCTTCAATGACGGTGACAATGTGTTCGAATTTTGGATCCAACGATCTAAGAACCTTCTCCATGATTCTTACATCGTTTAGCTTCTCTCCATTTCTTTTTAGATTGTTGGTAACCGTCAAAACTCTTGAAAAATAATCGGAGACGAGTTCACCTTCCTTCATTTGTAATGCTTCAAATTCTCCTCTTAAGGTTTGAAGACGTACCTTTTTTACTTGATCAACACCCTTGTAAGATATTCGAAGCTTTTCTCAAGCTTCTTAGGCCGACATAGCTTCCGCTACTTTCTCAAATGTATCTTCATCTAATCCTTGATAGATTAGACATAGAGCTTTCTTGTCTCTCTTCCTTGAATCTCTCAAACTATCCTTTTGAGTTTGAGAAAGATTACCTCCATTCTCCGGCACAACGAAACATTTCTCGACTATCTCCCACACGTCATGTGCTCCTAGGATAGTTGTCATTCGTAGACTCCAATTATCGTAGTTGCTCTTTATAAGCATCGGAACTTGGAAGGAAACACCGTTACTCGCCATCTTCAAAACGATCAACCTGGCTCTGATACCACTTTGTTGGAAGAGAGAAACTATTTTGGAAGTGTTTAAATATTTTGGAGATGAGAAACTTTAGAAAGAATAAGATTTTGTTCTTATTTAGAAACTTAAGTGAATTGTTACAAATGAAGGGAGATGGGGGTATATATAGCCTCAAAAACTCAAAATATCTCTAATATTTTAATCTAAAATCTAGAAAGTTCTACCATAATATCTAGATTATTTTATTATAGTTATCTAGATATTTCTATCATAATATCTAGATATTTATTCTAAAGACTTCTCTAGAATATGGATCAAATTTTATGTAGCCCAATTAAACTTGACCCAAATGAGACTTGATTCAAAATCAAGTTTATTTATTTTCAACAAAAACAAAGGGCAAATTATACAGATTCTGGGCACTGAAAGTGAGAGTGGCAAAGGAATTTCTGGGTTTACCCGAGAATTTCACGGGTTCGAAAAGTAAACTTCTCAGCTTCATCGATGAGAAATTGAAATCGAGAGTACATGGTTGGTGTGCCAAATCCTTATCACAAGGAGGCAAAGAGACTATGCTTAAAGTTGTTGCATTTTCATTACCTGTGTATGCAATGTCGTGCTTCAAACTACCGAAGAAAACATGACAAAAGATCACCTCTACGATGAGAGAATTCTGGTGGAGCAACAAACATAATACTAAGAAGATTCCATGGGTTGCTTGGATAAATATGCAGGAAAAAATCTGATCGAGGCTTGGGTTTTGTGATGTGAGTTGCTTCAATCAAGCCCTCCTAGGCAAGCAAGCGTGGCGGATTATCAACATACCACAATATCTACTTACTCGAGTTCTCAAAGGTAGATACTTCTGCAATAAGAATTTCCTAGACTGCACGTCAGGTGTACACCCCTCTTTCAGTTGGCGAAACATTGTACATGGTCTGCAGTTAGGGAAGAAAGGTTTGTTCACAAAACAGGGTAATGGAGCCTCAACAAGGATAGTAGGAGAACAATGAATCATGGATTATGTCCCGAGGTAACCAGAACTTTTAGATTCATGGCTGGATACTGAGACGAAAGTGGCTAAACTTTGGAATGATCAATTGCATCAGTGGGATGAAGATATGCTTCAAAACATCTTCTCCACCCGTGATGTTAATCTGATACGCCAAATTCGATTGGTACAGAGTACGGAAGATAGAGATACATGGGGTTTCACCAAATCTGGTGAGTATATAACAAGCAGTGGTTATCAAATAGCTGAGTCTATTGTTACCCCCTCTATCCATACCCAAATGCCACTGGAAAAGGATACATGTACAAAGGTGTGGAAAGCTTGGACGTCACCAAAAATACGACACTTTATGTGGAAGATTCTTGCAGGCGCTTTAGCAGTTGCTGAAAGGTTACAATAAAGAGGTATTCACCATCACAGTCAATGTCTCCAGTGTGCTAATGGCATAGAATCAATTGACCACATCTTCTTCACGTGCTCTGTGGCTAGACAAATCTGGGAAGGGTTTTCATTAGCGTTGCCAGCTCATGGTTTCTCTGATTCCTCCACATTCCTGAATCTTAATTATGTTTTAAGATGGCATGACTATATGAGGCTGAATCAGTCAACACGTGATGCGATTCCATTGCTTCTATGGATGATGTGGAAGGTACAAAATGCCATGATTTTCAAACAAACTCGGTTGGATATTGAGAATATTATTCAAAAAGCGATGGAAGAGTCCAAAGAATGGCAGTGTGCCAACAAAACTATAAATCCAGATGAAGCAAACCAACGAGTTTTAGATAATAGCTGGACTTCTCCTCCATCACAATGGGTAAAATGCAATATAAGTAGTGCTTGGCACTCTCATAACCATTTCAGTGGAGCTGCTTAGATTGTGAGAAATAATCACGGTGAAGCTGTAATGCACGAAAGAAGAGCATACCCAGACGTACACAGCAGAATCCAAGCAGAGTTGTTGAAGTTTTTATGGGCTGCAGAGAGTATGAGATATACAAAACACAACCGAATCATCTTTGAGACAAGCTCTCTTGAGTTACGGAACGCCTTTCAACAACTGAGCTCTCAATCCCCATTAGCGAGCATCAGAGCTGAGCTAAATGAGCATCTTCTGGCGATTCCGGAATGGTCTCTTACTAACACCTCAGTGGAATGGAATTAAGTCGCAAAACCACTGGCTTCCTCAGTTACACGGGATGGGAAAAGGCAATCCTACATTGCTACCGGTGGACCGGGATGGTTACAACATAACATCACATCGGACATTCCATTCCACACCTAGACCTGAATGAGCTTTTGGCTCAATTGCAAGCATAGCAGCAAATATCTTAATCGTGGGTGTCTCTACTCTCTTTGAGCCTAGCCTTGTGGTTTGACACATGTTGTTTCTCTTCGTTGTTTTATTTCTCTTTCTCATCACAAACTCTGGTTATTTCGATTATCTTCAATATATTTTACTTCAATGGTGCTCATATATATGTATATATTAATGTTATCGGGTGTAGGTGTTCATGTGACTATATATATATACATACACTATAAAATTAAAATACATTTACGTATTTTATATTAAAAAATTATTATACTAAAAAGCTCAACTTTAAAAAGATGAAAAATAATAAGTAGAATCAACCTAATAAATAATAGTTTAGAACTCTCTTAATCCTTGTTACTAGAATCAACCTAATAAATTGCAAATCTAGTTTGTTTATTCTCAAACCCCTCTAATATATTTTCTTACGACAACAAGGCGTTTTTATTACTCATTTGTAATTGTATGAGACATTACATAGCTTGCTAAGAAATCTGGACAAGCAAGATAAATACACCACATGAAAAAGACATTATTTAGCTAAGAAATCAGCATATACGTTGTGTTCATGGTCCAAAACACATTAGTTTTCTCATATTCTCTATGAGTAATTATTTATATATGTGTTTTGAACGAAAAAGTATGTTATATTTTGTTTTTATCATAAACAATTATTTAATTTTGATTTTGAAATCCAATTAATATGATTTATAAATCTAATTTGTTTAATTATGAAATCTACTCTTTTTGATTTTCAAATTCACTTTATTTGATTTTAAAATCCACCATTCAAAATGAGTAATTTGAATGAATATACATAAATAAATTAGAAATTAAGGATATGCCCTCCCTATGAAATCCTATCACTAGTTGTGCACATTAGACCTATTATACCATTGGAGTCAAATGCTTAAAGCCAATCTAAAACCTAGGGCATTAGGAAAAGTAGTATTATTAAAATATTAAAATATGCAATAAGTTGAGAGTGTCTCTTTGGTTTCATATGGGTATCATGACAGCTTAGTTGTTTCGCTTTCTTTACAAAAGAATAAGTTCATAGAACTTAAGCTTTTTTTCTCTTTTACTCTTCAATCTTCTAGAGGTCTTCAAATTATCTCAACATGCATTTCTCTCTCGCTCTCGGTCTCTCTTTCTCCCCCTCTTTCTCTCCATTGATTTTATTTTTCTGAAATCTGGGTCTCTAGTTCTGATGAAGAAGAAGGTTCTTCGGTGGAATTACCGGGTTATTCAATCGAGACAGTGACATTTGTTCGGTATTGGTGGTTGTGACAATACGATGGCTAAACTGTATTTATAGTAGTGGAGCGGTCGATATTGGTAGTGGTGACGATAGCAGCGATGGAATTGATAAAAAATTTATTAACTTCTAATATATGATTTACCGGATAATATATATGTTAACACATCATTTATGTGTTACCGTATAATATATGAGTTAGCGGGTAATCTATATGTTTTTAGCGGGTAATCCATATGTTACTCAGATAATATATCTATTAATTGGTACCATATAACTTTTAGATTACCATGTATATGCTTGTGTATTATGTAACTCTTAAATTATCCGATAGTGTTAATGTTCCCAGGTAAATAAATTTGATTAGAACATCACTTCCATTAAATGCTCCATTAAATGATGTCAACCAGAGTTTTTTAAAATATATAAATTATTATTGAACGAAGAACATATCAGTCATTTAACAATAGGACCCACATGTATTTTCTTCATTTGAAAAATCAAATAGGTAGTTACTAAATTAGATAGTAATTTGTGTATATTCAGCAAATTTACTCTTTAAAAGAAACTTATATATTATTTTCGTTGATCCGAATTGATTGATTGATTTCGTATTGTGTACCATAATCACATAGGGTGAGAAAAAACCAATTCATTTAATGTACAGAAGAAACTCAACTGCTTCATCATCAACAAAAAGATCTGACTTTTGTGAAAACAATAAAAAATAATTATTAATATAGTGTATGAAATGTAACTAATTACTAATATAATGCATGAGAAGTTTGAAAATTTTAAGGGTGAGAGAAATGTCATAAATAGTTAAAAAATTTCAGTATATTACTTTTTTGCAATTGAATTAAAAAAACCATTATTCTTCTCTTCTTAGCCATTTCTCTCTCTTTCTCTCTCAAATGTAGCTTCTAAATTCTACCATAAAGTATGTATGATATAACTTTGTGAATTTATTGAGATTAAGAGTTTAAGTTTTGAATTATTTTCTTAAACTAATAAAGAGAGTTATTCTTTATATTTCTTTGAATTTACTAAATTTTTACTTAAGAACTGTATACTATGTAGCCAATTTTCTATAAAATTGGGTGTTTTAATTTCTGGTTCATTCCCAACAAACTTATCATTGTATGTAAGGTTGTTATCTAGTGTTTAATAGAATAATTAATGAGAAAATCTCTTAAAAAACTCTCAAAGTAATAATTACATCTATAAGAAATCATCATAGCGAAGATAATTAGGTTTTGGCTTGAAAGTATACTTTAATTGGTTTTTCGAATAACAATAATGTGTACTCCATTCATTTGTTAGAACAATGTACGAACTTATAATTTTTTTTCATACAATATGTGCAATATTTTCACTAAAATCTGTTGTACCACAATATGTCGGAACCAAAGGCGGACCCACGTTATAAGTAGGGGGTTCAATTGAACCCCCAAAATTTGTAATTGTTTTTTTTTATCAACATTGGATTGACAAGACCCGTATCATAGCCTAAAGTTCATCCCCAATAATCTTTTTTAAGTTACCATAACTTAGCAGGTAGAAATCGAATCATATGCCAAGTCTTTAGCTGGATCATCCTAACCACCAGACTGAGAGCAATTCGGCGAATTTTATTTTTTATATATAGAGCTTCATTCACACATATGTGCATTTTTTTACCTTAAAGATTCTTTTTATTTTATTTTGACACTCATTAATGTAATTAAAGTCCAATAACTTTAACTTGTTTAAAAATTTATGACCCAATAAGAACCCAAAATCTTCGTCACTCACAATTCTTTTCATTTTTTAACGAATTATATATTTATTTTTTATAGAAAATTTTCTTTTTAATCAAGAAACACAATATTATATCTACCCAATTAAAATTAATCTAATTGTATTTAGGCTTTTGAAGTTGGTTTTGATATTATGTGTTGTTACAACAACTTTTGAGAGATGTTTTTCAGCAATACAGATTATGAAGACAAAACGACGCAATCAGATTAGAGATCAATTTTTGATTGCTTAGTTTATTTTGTCGATAAATATTTGTTCGAGTCTATTACAAATGAGTTTATGATGAAGAGATTTCAAAATATAAAGTATCGCATAATGGTTTTGTAAATTTGTTTATTATTATTGGCTTTCTATATCACATTTTACTTCTTATTATTTTATGGGATAGTTAGTTTATTTTTTTATGAAATATAATATATTATTTTTTAATATATACTCTGAACCCAGTAAAATAATTTTCTGGATCCGTCACTGGTCGGAACCATAATTGATTTCGGGGCAAGATAGATACTCGCATATTAATTCATGAAAATTCATCAATTCATGAAGCATTCCATTGATTCAATAAGATTTATCAAAAGTCTCGGGTTTTATATGACCATAAAATTAGGTGAGTTTGTTATTAAAACAAAGAGTTTTCTTGGGTTTTGGTTTAGTTAAGGAAGCGTCCACAATGATTCACATGCCCTTTAAATTTTCTCTTGTTGTTAATCTTTTACTATAATAACTCATAACTCAGTAATTTTTTCCGATTCATTGAATGATGTTTAGATTATTGTATAAGATTTTTTAACCATTTAGCTTGACTTACTCCTCTCCTCATTAACTTTCTAAGTCATCTATTGACATGTGGCATGGTTAAATTAAATAATAAATTTAAAGACATTTGTTTCTATATGAAACAGTTAAAATAGTTTCACATAATTTCGAAAACGTTTTTCTTAAATGTTGAATATTTTGTAGGAAAAGAAGAACAAAAACTGATAAAACTCTGAATTCAAACTGCGATAAAGACTCTCACTTACTCTTTCTTTCAAATCTCAGATGTGGCAGATTTAGAACAGATTTCTGTCTAATGTTTTTTTTTTGTATAGATAGCACAAACAAAAAATCAATAAATCGAGGAAATAAAAAGAGCTTTCTTCTTTAAACTCTTAAATTAGTTGAAGCTAAAATTTTGTTGTTGTAAATTGATTAAGGAGAGAGATCAGTGAATCTCTTAATGGTTGAAACGAATTGCCATCTTCCATTTTCTAAAATCACATTGATTATATCAATATTATTTACCAATAGTATTAAAAATTATCATTGAATATTGATTATTCATAAACAATATAATTTAGTTAGAATCAATTTCGGAATCCATTTAAATGGATTTGTAATCATTATATAGAAAGTAAATAGATTCCTTATTAATGTAAACATAAAATGAAGGAAAGTTATGTCAATATGATAAGTTTTCAGGCCAAACAAAACTTAATATGAAATCAATAAACATTTACTATAATACTATAATGTAGCTTCTTATTTAATATTAGCTTTGAGTTCGTATTATGTTTCGACAATAAATCAACAAAATTTTACTAACATCCACTTATAGTATTAATGATGATATATTCTTTTACCATTTATATAAATCTATTATTAATTGGCTCGAAACTTATAGTAACTGAATAATTATAAGAAATCACGAAAGGAAAGCAATTAAGATCTAATATATATATATATTTTAAACAACATTTACTCTAGTCTAAAATTAGGTTGAAATGAATCACATCCTCTATATAATTTGACGTGATACATTACCTAATTCATCTAAAAATTAACACAAATCATCAATTACTTTCGATTAGAAAATAAAAAATGGTTCTCAATTCCATTGCTGTTCTTAAACCATTAAACTCACAATAGAAGATTAAATGATTGATGATCATGTAAGTTACTATTTATCATTCAATCGTATAAAATCTATAATTTATACAAAAATTTAACAGAATTTTTTTTTTTAGGATACAAAAATACATGGTACGATCAAGAAAGATATGCTTGGAAAATTTGGTCATCTTTTGCAAGAGAGAGATACTAAGATAATTAGTAACTTCCAAATATGTCCAATAACTGGTTCTTTTTCAAGACAAGTTCTCATAAGTTCAAGATAGTATTTGTCTACACTACTTCGGTAAGGGCAACTGATCATTTGCCAAATAATTTATTTGGTCTCAAATTAGTAGATTTCAATGAATTGCTTGCCGGAATTCTCTATGAAAATTACTTGATTGATGAGTTTTCTAATCACATTTCTATAAGTTTTGTTATTTTTTATTTTGTAAGTTAAAATCTAAACTCATAGTAAGTAGATAAAACTAATTAAAATTTTTTGAATTTATGTCTACCGATAAAATTTCATTTTTATATTATTTATAAATACCAAATTTATGTCTGCATATGTTAATGGGCACTTGGTTAATGTTGATCATATGGTTGTCACTGAAGCTAGTGGAAAAGAAACCAAAAGGATTAATTTTGAGTGCTAAGTATGTTTTATAATCTTCAACTTAATCGTGATTATATATGAAATATCTTTGATATTACTAAAATTTCTTATATATAGTGATGCTCGAATTTCGTGTGTGCTTCGGGGAAAATATGATGAGACTCTGTATGAGAAGGTTTATGCAGGGTATGTTACCATGCGGTGCACAAGATTATTTAACATATGTTGATACTTAACTATTTTTATCTTTTATTGTAGATTTGATCATATGTTACCATGATATCTATAATTGTTATAGATTACGATTATGGGTGGTGTTATTTGAGTTGAACAATTTGTAATAAGAAGGTGTTTCCTATTAATTGTTATGAAGGAGACGATGATGATGATGTTGAGGTTTAGGAAAATTGTGTTTGGAATTGTCCAAAGTGTAATTTAAATGTTACTTAAGTTGTTCTCAAGTAAGCTAATTTTTTTGCTTCTATATATTAGGTAAATATATCTATTGTCGTATTTTATATGGTTATTTGACTTTCATAACTACAAATGTTTTTATATGTATTACATATTTTTGAAAGTTGGAGATAATACCAGGGAATCAAGATTTTTAATGTTTGATTACATTGCTCAACAATTTATTAATCGTACTGTGGCCGAATTAGCCGAATCTATTGGAGAGGTAATAAAATTACTATTAAGTTATATGTGTTATATACATTTAATTTGTTATATACATGTAATATCATATACTTACACATTGTATTTTAAAAATGATTATGATAATTTATTTAATGTATTTGTTTATAGATTGAGGATCCTGAAAAGATTCCCACGACTATTACTAATTTGATTGGTAAAAGCGTCTTATTCGTTGTTGGACTTGAAAAGAAACATCTTTTAAAGAATATTGATCAGACCTATAAGGTTAATCAGTTGGTCAATAAGGTTGAACTGCTAAAGGAATTCAGTGAAACACCATCCTCTCATGTAAGTTTTTAAAATTTAACTTATGTAATTATTATTTTGACAACAATCTTCTATATAAAACCGTAGCATATATATTCTAATCATTATTAGGCTCTTTCCTTGATGGTACTGAAGAGGCAAGTGATGATTCAACCAAAGAGGGTTTTAAGACACCACATTCAAAGAGAATGGACGAAATCGCACAACTTGACCCTAATAATCTTTCAAACACAACAAAAACCTTGAAGCTCAAGAAAATTAAGATGGAAAAGTTTTGAACTTTAAAGATTAATCTTTTTTTTTATAGTTTTAACTTTTTTGTTATTTATTATTTATTCTGCAGAATTAGTTTTCATTTCTATGATTATTTTTATTGTTATTTTATCTTTAGTTATTTATTATGTTTAAGATAATTTCTTTATTTAATTGTAAAAATTAATTTTTTGTTAAGTATATCTAATGTTATTTAGTTTATTTAACAATGTTTCTATATTGTTTAGTCTATCATAACGACTTTACGGTATATATAATTATTTTAAAAATTTATGAAAATCGTTATATATTATAATTGTAGTAAAATATCTAAATTTGAATAGTTGTCATCATTATTAGTATTTAAAACTATTATGATAATAAACTAAATATATTTTAAATGTTTATTACAAAAGGAGATATTTATATAAAAGAGAAAAAGAAATATTTGAGTTATTGAATCCGATTATATATATTTAATTTAAATATCCAGTAAAACATACTAATCATTTAAGTTATGTACTAATAATATTATGTAGAGTCATGACATATTCTTTTAAGTCATTTTCTTTCAATTTCTTTTTAAAATTCTTATCTAAAGTCATGACATATTCTTTAAGTCTTTTACCCAATGATATTTGACGTTAATCGCCATATTTTTAGCTTAATCATCTTTATTAGGTACGCATGTTTCAAAGAAATTTTTTGAACTATGTGATCTGAGTCAGGTATTGTTCAAACTTTCTTTAGGAGAACTTGAGTTCTATCCCAATAAATTGTATCATTTACAGTTTTCAGAAATATCAGAAATTACCGGATAATAAGAATCCTAAAGCTCTTTGGAGGTTAGGAGTACTTTATTTTTTCCATTGTGATGAAAGAAAAGGACTACAATTATTATATGAAGCTTCTGCAAAAGGTATTACTGATGCTAAGTATCTTTATGGTGTTACTCTACTAAGCCTTGGAGGAACATCCAAAATAAAAGGTTATGAACAACTCTTTTTTTTTATCATGCCCATGTTAAAAAAAACTTATGAGAGTCTTGATAGAGTTTATGGTAGAGTTAGACCTATACTCAATCCTTGGTTTTTCGGAATTTGATGCACACATATGTTAAAGACAAGTGTTCATGTTTTGATACACCTGCAAATCAAAACGTCTATGGCGTGTAAAGCTTGCATGTTGGATTATGAAGTTTGACGTCTCATGAATAGGACCACCTCATTTAAGCTGCACTTTAGGGCTTGATTATTTTAATCCTTTGTTTTTGATCGAAATTATTTTAATCTTTTATTTGTTTCGTTTTTTTCTTATTTTAATTTTATGTTATTTTGTTCTACTTAAAATTTAATATGAAAATTGATTCAGTTTTATTAGTCTAAAAATCTACTCATAACCGATATTAATTACTATAATCATATATATAAAAGTTTCTACAATAAATAAACTTGGTAAGTATTACTTTGTCGATATAAATAATTACATCTCATTAACCATATATGAAATATAAATAAAATTAAATAAAATCGTAACACAATTAAAAAAATTAATAAATAAATATAATACCATATCGTAAATCTAACAAATACAAAAGCAACATAAAAAGTTAAATAATTAAAAAATAAAGACAATAACCAATTAACAAAATCACATACAATAAATTATAATATATAAGATAATACTATGTGCATTAAGAAAAAAAAAAAAAAATGAATCATTTGTTAAATTTTGAAGTTTTTGATTCAAAAACATATAGATATTTAAAAAATAATAATGATTATATTACAAAAACTTTAATCACGTACATCGCACAAGTAATCATCTAGTATAATAATAAAATAATAGATAATTATCTTATCACAACACTCCCCTTAATTAGGTATTACTTATAATGTATTACGATTGCCTCGTTAAAAACCTTATCATGGAAAAACCGAATGAGATAAAAACCATGACAAGGAAAAAATAGTACAGTGACGTAATCTCCCCATGAACTGATGGGTGTAATCTCTTCTTCATAAATTTCGTAGTGGATGCATCCCGATATTATGAACGTGTATTCGTAATGTTGTAGTGGGAATTGATTTTGTGAATAAATCAGCTAGATTTTCTGTTGAACGAATATATTGAATATATACTTCTTGATTTTTTCTTACTCTATCGAGTATATAACAATATGGGGAATAAATTTTGTCCGATCGTTCTTGATATAACCTTCTTTGAGTGGGGTGACACATGAAACATTGTCTTTAAATAGTTTTGTCGGCTTCTTATCTACAACTATTCCGTTTTTTTCTTGTATGTGTTGAGTTATAGATCCAAGCCACACACATTCGGTACATGCTTCATGAAGTGCAATGATTTCTGCATGATTTTAGGAAGTAGCGACCAAACTCTATTTCTGGGAACACCAAGAAATTGTAGTACCTCCAACCGTGAAAACATACCCGGTTTGCGATTGAGCTTTATGTTGGTCTGATAAATAGCTTGTATTTGCAAAACCAACTAAATCGATACTAGAGTTTATTTTATAAAATAATCCCGAGTCTTTTATTCCCTGGAGATAACGAATATATGTTTGATTTTATTCCAGTGTATGCGCGTAAGTGACAAACTGTATCTTGCAAGCATATTTGTAGTGAACACTATACTGTCTAGTGCAATTTGCAAGATACATGAGCGTATAAGGTACTTCAGGACCTAACACATCTTCATTATCTTCACGAGGTCTAAATGGGGGTTTGTCAATATTCAATGATCTATTGACCACTGAACTACGCAAAAGACTCGCTTTATCCATGTGAAATTGTTTTAATATCTTTTTTTTGTATAATTTGATTAATGTATGAAGATTCCTTCATGGAGATGCTCGATCTGAAGTCCAAGAAAAATTTCTATCTATCCAAGATCTTTCATTTTGAATACTGTTTTCATATGAGTCATTGCATCATTAATTTTTTTTTGAGTTCCAATTATGTTCAAGTCATCAACATACACATCAATGATCACGAATATGGATAAAGATTTCTGGATAAACACGCAAGGGCATATTGCATTCTTGGTATATCCTTTTTTGAGCAAATAATCACTTAAACGATTATACCACATACACCAAGGTTGTTTTAATCTGTAAAGTGATCGCTATAATTTGATCGACATATTTCTTTAGGCTTTGAGTTCAATGCTTAAGGCATTTTCAATCATTTTGGGATTTTCTTTTGTATATCATTAACCCATATAGATAGGCTGTTATAACATCCATAAGATACATATCTAGATTTTTTTGGAGGCCATTAAGCTCATTAGAAATATAAAGGTAATTGCTTCCATAACCGAGGAATATGTTTTTTCAGAATCAATTCCTGATCTTTGAGAAATTCCTTGGGCAACATGTCTACCTTTATATCTTATTACGTCATTTTTATGGACAAAACCTTTTTATATCCAACTAGTCACACTGCTTCATGTGTGAGTACAATAGGTCCAAATACTTTTTGCTTATTGAGAGAATGAAGCTCTGCTTGTATTACATTTTTCCGTTTTAGCCAATCATGCCTTCTTTGACATTCATGTACAAACGTTGGTTCCAGATCATCATTCTCATATTCTATTTCCTTTGATAAAAGGAATGAAAATGCATCATCAATATCATCAGTTTTATTCCAGTTCCATATCTTTCAAGTACATACATAATTCATAGAAATCTCATTATTCTTGTCAGGTTTACGAGGTTCTAGTTTGTCATCACCTTCATTATTTTTTTCTTCCAAAATACACGCTCTTACTTTGGAATCATTATGTTTTTCAATTTTCTTCCTTTTTCTAGGAGTTTTGTGTTTAGAACCAAATGGTTTACTACACTTTAAGTGTGTTCTAGATTCACGTGTGCCATTTGCTTTTTCAAGTTCATGAGTAATCACAACTTTAGCAGGGATATATGTCGCATGTATGTGAGATTTCGTTATGGTCTTTGTATATGCAAATGCATGAGGTAGCTGATTTGTAATACTTTGCAAGTGCATGATTTGTCGAACTTCTAGTTTAGAATGTTTCGTAGGAGGGTCAAGGTGTAATAGAGATGGTACACAACACTATATTTCTTTTCCTATTTTCTTATTTTCTCCCTTAGAGTTAGGAACATTTTTTTTATCAAAATGACTATTCGTGAATCTTGCCATAAAGACATCACCAGGTTCTAGGTAACATATAATGGATGAGGAATCACAACCAATATATATTTCCAACATTCTTTGTGGTCACATCTTTGTACGTTGTAGTGGTGGTACATGCACATATACCGCACAACCAAAACTTCTTAGATGAGATAGATTTGGTTCTCGGCCAAATGCCAACTGTAATAGAGAATATTTATGGTAAGCACTTAGTCTTACCTGAATAAGTGTTTCTACATGCAAAATAGCATGCCCCCATACAGAAGTTGGGAGTTTTGATGGTATTATCAACTGCTGTGAAATCAGTTGCAATCGTTTAATTAATGATTCAGCCAAACCATTTTGCGTGTGAATATGAGCTACATGATGTTCTACTTCTATCTCAGTCACCATACAATAATAATTGAACACTTGAGATGTGAATTCACCAGTGTTTCCAATCTAACTATTTTTAATTGGATGATCAGAGAATTGAGCTCTTAATTTAATAATATGAGTTAGAAATCTTGCAAGCGCCATATTTTGAGACGATAATAGACAAACATGTGACCATTTACTAGATGCATCAATTAGCACCAAAAATAGTGGAATGGTCCACAAGGTGGATGTATAGGTCTCTATATATAACTTTGAGTACATTCAAAAAACTTTGGTGATTCAATATCTATTTTGTTTGGTGATGGTCTCGTGATCAACTTTCCAGGAGAGCATGCATCACATGTCATTTTATTTCCCAAACATATTTAATGGGATTTCAATGAATAACCAAGTGAGCTTTCTATTATTTTCCGCAACATTGTGGTATCTGGGTGCCCAAGGCAATCATGCCATAATGTGAAATCTTCAAGATTTCCTTTTAAGTATGATACAAACCAGAAGAGAGTTCCATGATTTTTTCTAGTCTAAGTCTTTTCCCAGACTTTTCAGAACTTATATACAAATATTTCTTTCCATTTTCTGTTGAGGACTGAGTATCATATCCTTGAAGGTATATGTCTTTCAAGTTCAGTAAATTCCTCTTGGAATTCGGAGAAGACAAGGCTTTATTAATGGAAAATTTTGTTCCCTTAGGCAACATAAATTTAACAATTTCAGTGCCTTCAATCAAGTCTGTAGGACCTGATATTGTATTGACAATCATTTTTGTCGATCTTAAATTAGAGAACTATCATTTTTTATCAAAATAGTGTGCCTAGTTCCACTATGTGGTATACAAATTTCTCTAGTTGTTTCCTTGGATTTCATCCCTTTTGTATTGTGATCCATCTCTCTTACAAACATTAATAAAACATAGCAAACTTCATTTATAGAGAAAGCATATAATAATTATACATTATTTTAGCACATAACAACATTACTAGACAAAACAACTAGACACATAATAACTAAAAACAAACAACTAAACATATAATAATTATTTATGGCATACTGGTGATTCTTTATTAGTGTCTTGCTACAAACATCTTTTCCTTTGGGAGCTTCCTCAGATCGAACCCACCTAGATGACCTTCACCTTTGTTGATTGTAAGATCTTCCATATTCTCGTTGGTTTCGATGAACATGACCCCGACTTGTTTGACTTTCATGTTCTAGATTTTTCGCGTGAGTTGCATTCACTTCAAGAAATGCTTTAGTTCCAGTAGGTATGGAGTTTTGGTTCTTTATTAGAAGTTCATTATTCTTCTCTGCTATCATAAGAGCCACAATCAACTCTGAAAATCTTTTAAATCCACAGTTCATGTATTGCTCCAGCATGACATAATGACTTTTGTAGAACGTACGGTAAGTCTTGTTGAGCATTTCTACTTCTGTAACCGGCTTACCACAATATTCAAAGTGTGTCCCTATCCTTAGTATGGTAGAATTGTATGCTTCCACCGTTTCAAAGTCCCGGACCCTTAAGTTTTCCCATTCATCCAAAGCATGAGGGAGTGTTATTTCCCTTTGGTTATCAAATCTTTCTTGTAAAGTTTTCCACAGCTCTGTTGAGTCTTTCAAATGCACATAATCATGCATCAAATTTTTATTCAGATTTTTTCTCAGAAAGATAATCGCTTTTGCATATTTTTGGGGCGATGACGTATTTTTCACTTTGATGGTATGAGATAAATTTTTTGATTCTAGATGGAGTTCAACATCCGTCGTCCATGCAATATAATTTGTTCCAGTAATTTTGAGAGCTAGAAATTGAAGCTTCTCAATATTGGCCATTTTGTTTCTTAAATAAAATATAACTAGAATTTCATTAAATTTTAAAAGTACCATTAACAACGATTATTACGAATATAATTTTTTATGAAAATAACTTTATATTAGATTCTATGCCATTAGAGATTAGTTGTTTAATTAGAAAGTGAGTAAGGTTAAATTTGTCTAATCATATAAATGAATAGCATTTATTACTGTGTTGAACTTTTATGTTTAGTGTATCATGTAATTAAATATCCGAATATATGATCTCATAATAATTGTAATCGGCAATTTTAAAAATCATAATTCGGACACATTTTTACCGAAAACCCTACTCCTCTATTTTTTATATATACACACATTACATTTGCCTCACAATTATCATTCACATTTTCGTAATAATCATTCACCTCTTCACAATTATCATTCACCTCTTATAATCTTCCACTCTGTTATCTAGGTAAAGTCTTATCCTAAGAATCATTAAGAATAGTTATGTATTCTTTTATTTCATTTTTTATTTGTTTTCTTTAGTATAATTTTTATATTCAGATTTATAATAAACGTACATATTATTATATTAACACTTTATCTTATAGTAATAATTATGTTGGGTACATTATTTACCTTATTTCTTTTTATTCAAACAACTAACATAATCTTTGCAAAATTTTCAGATTATCTAAAAAATTTGTATTCTCTTTCCCATTTATCTTTAAAATTATGTTGATGAGAGACATCGATGCAAGATTCTGTCTTTTTAATGGAACAAAGCTTCACATTATAAAAATTTCAAGAAGATTTCTTGAAACTAGAACTATTTATGAGGATAGAATTAATCATATTCTGCTACTCCAAAAGTCAGATGAACTCTTCAATTCGATTGTATGTTAGTAGCATAATAATTTATTTATGTTGAATCTTTATTTACTTCAATCACGGTCTATCATGTAATCTTATATTTTATAAATAACTATAAATAAACACAACTAAGTAAAGTATTAGTTCGAATGTGTTTTTTTTTTGAATTATATTGAATCCGGTAATATTATTTTTATTTATTTTAAATGTAAAATAAAATTTATTTTGTTGACTGCATTTGTATTACAGGTCTTTGGTGACTTCATAGTTAAGATTACACCTTAATATTTTTTTTTTGTCAACACTGCGCCAAAACTGGCCGATCTATTAGCCAAGTTCCTACATAATGTAAGTAATGAGACTCGATCTCTGAATATGCAAGTGCACATGTCTTTAGTGAACTTACCATCTGCCACTAAACTATAGATCACCTTCAAGATTACATCTTAATCTTAATTGTATAACTTTAAATGATTAATTTTCTTATTAGTTTATATGGTACTAACAAATTAGTTTATGAAAAATCTCTTACAATTTCGCAAATATTTATATTAATATATCACCAAATGAAACAAATAATTACCAATAAATTTAAAGTTGTTCATTTATATCAATATTAAATATTTTTATCTTTTATATCACCAATAAATATCAATAGATTTGGAGTAATATATTACGAAATAAAACAAATAATTACCAATAAATTTAAAATTAATCATTTATTTTGATATTAAATATTTTTTGAATTTTATATCAACATTAAACATCAATAGATTTGGATTAAATGACCAATTTAAGCTATTAATTATTTTTGAAAATTATTTAAGACACTTACCATGATTTATATATTATCATGATACGATTAATTGCCGATCATTACTAGCATTTTCTTTTTACTGGGTATTAATTTTTTTTGCCTTTAATACCATCATTCAATAATAATATATCGATATTATTTAATAAATATATATTTTAAAATTAGTAATGAAATCTAATAAACACAAGTACCATGTATACTCAAATTTTATTAAATTTTATACACTCATAAAAAACAATTTTGGATTTATTTATTATAAACATAAAATAAATATTTCATTTGCCATTTCTAAACAGCTATTAGTATTAATATATCAATACATATCGTCTGAATTTATTTATTATAAACACAAAATAAATATTTCGTTTACCATTTATAAACAGTAATTAGTATTAATATAACATCTATTATTATATTCATTACATTTCATTTACCATTTATAAATTGTTTACCATTTACACTTTGGCCTTTTATATCAACATTAAATAACAATAGAATCTGGTTTATTATTTATTAATTAATAGTGAAAAATACTTAAGACACTTACCATGTTTAATATATTACCAAATTACAAATAATTACCGATAGTTTTTTTTTTTTGTTAACTCAACTCATCTAAACATTACATCGTTATAGAAAAAGGTACATTGTGAACAAAGGCCTGAGACCGCGAGAACCCTCTGGCTGTGCGGGCGAGGTGATCAGCTTTGTGATTCAAGAATGCGAGGAAAGTGAAAGACGTCACATTTATGAAAGGAGCTCTCCTATCATCTGAGTAACCTCGACACAATCTATTAGAAACTCTACTTTCTCGATCTGGAGTGACACGTGACATGTCATGGCCCAGAGTAGCGCTTCAAATTCTGCGTGTAACGAAGATAAATTACGTCGAATACTTTGTGCTCCGTAGTTAATGCCCTCTATCCCGTCCGGAAAGGCATACCATCCCAATCCTGAAAACAGGTCTGAAGCCTTCCAAGAAGCATCAACCAAGCATCTATATCCCGAGAAAGCAGGGTTAGTGAATAAAGGACGTGAGGCCGCTTCAGTATTTACCTGAGATGCCTTGGTGTGCAAGCTGGGCACGACAGTGTTTTCATTATGGGCTTCATCCAAGATTTGGCCTCTGTTTGAAACCTATAATGAAAACACTGTCGTGCCCATAATTACCGATAGTTATTAACTTATTATTATTTTTGGATATTAAATATTTTTTGCTTTCTGTATCATCATTAATTATAAATATAATCGGTATCCATTAATAAATGTTTTTAATTATAAATGAAATTTAATTAACATCTTTACCATGTTTCCTCAAATAATATTTATAATGCAGTTAGAATGATTCCTCAAATAATTAACACATTTACCATGTTTTCTCAAATAATTATCTCATAATATTACTTAAAATATATAAAATTTCTATTTGTAATTAATATATTAAGACTGTATTAATAAACTTATTATACCAACTTACAATAAGTACAATTTTTTGAGGTTATTTATTTACCGGTAAAAACGAGGGTTTTATTTTTCGAATGAAATTCATTTATGTTTTAAATTATAAAAAAATATTTGTATTTAATTAAATAAGAAATAATTTATAAGATACATAAAAAATAACAATATTTCATAATAACGGGTTTATGAATCTAAATGAACACATCTCTAAACATCTAAATGAATACAGATCTAAAAATATTATTAAATACATGTATAGAAATTTAAATGAATGCGGATCTAAGAACTTAAATAAACACGGGTATTAAAAATTAAATGAACATGAATCTCAAAACCTAAATGAAGACGTCTCAACTTAATGAACATGAACCTAAGAACTTAGCACGAGTATAAATTATATACAAACATTGTTAATGCATCAAAATCTTAGTAAACAGAGATTAAAAAAATATATTTCGTGTAACATCATTTATAAACTGATTTTTAGTTTATTAAATATATATATAATAAATTAATTTATGTATACAAATCAAACTATAAAATAAATAAAAAGTAAACAAATATCATGTATATGTATTATAATTAAATATAAATAATTATAAATATATTTATTTTTCATAAAAAATATCGTATGCACCAATGATCATCTAGTATAGTATAAATAAGTAAGCTAATATTCACTAGAACTTCTTTGGGTGTATATTCTACAATCGGAAAAATAGTAAATAGCAAAAATGATCAAACCAAATGCAAAGATTAAAGCGTCACCATAAGGATGATACCAATTCAATAAAACCTTAATCCAATTTAAAAAAAAAAAACCTGAAAAAATAGCCAAACGGTCTAGAAAACTAAAACAATTGATACATATAGATAAAGTTTGATTATTGCCGCAATTAATAGTACGTCTAGAGTCCACTTCTTCCCCACACTACGAGAAAGAGTGAAAATGTAAAAACTACCATTAAAACAGCCCATGCAGATTTACTATTTCCATGTGAATTATGTCCCCTATTTCTATGAATATGAAGAAAATATTCCATTATTGTTCACTAATAATAATGAAATCACTGGTGCAGAGTCAAAAAAGGGAAAAGTAATTGGTCACCGTTGATGAACTACTTCAAAAAATCCACTTATCTAATAATGAGCTGTTCTTAATTATAAAATTTATAGTTCTGACTCACATTTTGAAAGACTAATACTTTCTATTTTTTTATATTTCTATAGTTTTGGAAGTAAAATGAAAATGGCGTGAATGTAACTCACTGAGTTTATGGACGCATGGCTATGTGTGCTTTTATCCTTATACATTTCATTGATAAGTCAATTCGTAATCACAACACCTCTATACACTATCACGCCCCTCACAAACTTCATGTTTGAAGTCAGAATGAGTTGATTCTTTTATTCTTTTTGAATTCTAAAGAAATAGTCCGAATTCTTTATTTGTTTTGAAAATTGCTTATATATATTTCTTTCTTGATAAATAAATTTTACATTTCATCAAAAAAAATTGAAAATATCCAAAACATTTTTCTACAAGTTGAAGAAAAACTAAAACGATTTTTTCAGAGAAGATGAAATGTTTGGATGGGATAAATGAGTGAGAAGTAAGTATATTTATAGAAAAAAAATTATTGTATGTGATCGTTAAAATAGCCGTTTAAGAGACTACATTTTTTTGATCCAAATCAGGTGGCTTGAATCGTTGATCTTCCTCCCACTTTTGTATTCTTCTTATGCGCTTAAAGGCTGTCATTGAACCTTTGTGTAGTTTCGTTTGTTGGAAATCAAAGTCTGATCTGAGCATAAGTAACAAATCTAGTTGTTTGTCTTTGAAGATCGACTTTGCTCTGACTACTTTCCCAAGCCTCTGACTTGTTGATTTAATTGGCAAAAGCATAAGATCTCCTACATCAAAGGGAAACAATCTAGACACAAAGAAAGAGGTCTCGCATATAGTCATGGAGATGGTGTCAAAATAGAGTTTTAGAATGGAGTATCCTTGGCCATTTGAAGTTGTTTTTCTTAGGTACTTCCAACTCCAACTTGTCTAGTGGCCTTTAATCCCAAGTAAGAGGTTCGAACTCTTGTGTCAGAAGATTTTGTAAAGAGAGAACTACCACTGACCCACATATTTCTATTTGTTGTTTTGTGTTTGCTTTTGTCATAAGTGAGTGTTTCCAAATGGGTTGATGGTTAAGTAGATCTTAGTGTTTGATAATTGAATCTTGTTGCTTAGATTGATAGATTCATTCACTTAAGGTGTTCTTAATGGTATGTTTAACTTGATTATCTAAATCTAGATGATAGAAAAGTTATTGTCCGAGAGGTGTTCGATAAAATTCTTGAGAGACACTTTTGTGGGCTTTCCTTCCCAAGACAAAGACTATTGATGTAAGGGTGGACAATGGGGTTAGTGAGCTTGATTTATAGTGATTGTGAGACTTTGAATTGGGAAACAAGAGTTTAACATGGTTGATTTTCTTGCAAAGGGTTCAATGTCACGAGAGTAGGTTGTTCTAGTGTTGGGTCTCATGTCGTAGGATGGTAGTTAATGTGTTCTTGAACATCAATGATTTGATTTTCATTCCCCTAGATCGATTGCTTAACCTGAAATCCATTGCTTTTGATGAATAGTGTTTGCTTAAATTCGTTTTGTTTTATTCACATGCTTTCATTTGCTTTGTTGTTTAGTTTATGTTTATGTTCTATTTGGTTTATGTTTTTAGTTTGTTCAATTTTAGCTTGTTTGTCTAGATTCGACCATGAACCCGAGCTGTTGCACCTCCAAGTAGCCGCTCGACCACACCACTCGATGTGATCGTCGAGTGATATACATCATTATTTGCTAGTTTTTCATGTATGATTTGATTTATTTTTATCACATAGGAAGCAATAAATTCATTACTTTTGGTTTTCACTCATTTTGCATTTTAAGTCTTAGAATAGAGAGTTACATATTTTTTCTTTCTTTGAGTCTTTTTAAGGTGATTTGGAACTACTTTGAAGGAGTAGAGATTTGGAGGAGAATGTAGAAGCAAAGGGATAAAGTAAAAATGCATAAAACCAAGGAGAAATACCCACTTAAGTGAAATTCTCATCCCTCGGCCGAGACCATGATTGAGGGGTCAAAAATTCTTCATCGATAAGGCTTCCCGTGAATGGAACTGAATGAAATTTGGACACAAGATAGCTACACAAATTAGCTTTCATTTGGTTGTTTGAAGACATTTAGACAAACGGTCAATGAGGTATGAAGATTTTACACCGGATAGGTCATTCTAGCTCAAAGATGAAGCAAATGACCATTTGGACTAAACCTAGACCCTTGGTTGAGGGTGTGGGTCGACGCACAGACAAGAAAACCTTGTTTGAGGATAACCTCAACCTCTTTGCTCAAGGTTCATGGTCGAGACCCAATTCGTTTTGCAACATTAAAACCCTATTGTTTAAGGGTAAACATATATTAATTTCTAGTTTCCAACCACCTTTGAAAGAGTTTGAGAGGGAGAATACTTTGGAGATCCAAGGGGAACATGATCTTTGGATCATCTTCTTCAGTCTATTGAGATTTCTTTATTGGGAAAAGAGCAAAAAAAAAATCCCCAACTTTTGCAAAGTGGAAAAATAAATCTCCAACTTTTACCTTTACATAAAAAATACCAAACTTTGTGTTTACTTTGCAAATTTGGGACTAGAAAATTAAACGTTATTACCTCCATTTTAATTAAGAAAACGAATTTTCTCTGCCCCTCTTCTCCTACGCTTCTATTTCTCTCTTCTCATTCTATTCTTCTAAGAATTTCACATACTTATACTTTTTTGGTTATCAAGGTGTGGCTTTGAATGAATCTCTCTATCGGGTTGGTTTCTTCTTTTGCCTCAAGGATCCACCAATGTCTCTTTTTCAGTTTCTAAACTGATTTCATGAAATTAGCTTTATTAAACTCTTTATGGGGTTTGATTTGTTGATACGATTAGGGATTGAAAAAGCCTAAGCATCTAGTGAAAACAATGATAAAGAAGATTCTGAGAGAAGAATAATTAGCGAAAAATAAAAAAATAAAATTAGTTGCATAGTTAATAAATTTGACTCTTAATTATGGCTTAAAATAAGTTTCATTCTATCCACGGTTAAAATTTGTGTTTTTATCTCTGTTTTAACTAAAATAAATAGTGTTGTGTTTTTAAAGAAAATTCTATAAAATTCACTGTATAACAACGTTCCCAAGTTATAATTTGATTTCATAAACACAGTCATCCAAAGAAATCAAATCAAATTCATAATAATCCAAAGAAACACAATCTCACAAACATTGATTAAACAATATAGTTAATCTCATAACAACGAGATTATCTAGAGAAACCAAATCTGAATCCATTTTTTTGAGAAGCTCGCTGAGATTTTCTGTGTGATGGTCGAGCTTGAAAATTTCGATGTCCGTTGATACGTCCTACAAATAAACAAAAAGAATAGCTCGATCGAACAAAAACTTTAAAAATCAAAGCTTGATCAGAGAGGATACTTATATTTGTCCATCTCATTATTTCTTTGCATTCTGTTGTTACGTCGAATTTCTCCTCTTTTTCTATGTAGTCATAGTTTCAATTTTAGGGTTTTAGGTATCCTGGGAAAGGAAACTAGATACGCGAGAAGAGGAAGAGAAGAGAGATGTTTTGTTTTAACGGAATACTAACTTTATTAACCATATACTAACATTAACTATTTCCAAGCCTGAATTTGCAAAGTCAAAACCCAAAATTTTGGTATTTTTAATGCAAAGATAAAAGTTGGAGATTTTTTGATTTTTTTCTCTTTCTCTATCCTTCTTTTCAATATTTTTATGCTTTTGCTTATTTCATTTTGCTTGCTTTGTTCCATGTTTTTGATGTGTGAGTCATAAAATAATAGGTTGAAGGTTGGATAGATACATGGAATTTGATGGTTGAATCTTGAAAGTTTAGGTTGTTAGATCTTTAAACTCCTTCACTTAGGGTGTCCTAATGCTAGTTTTGTCATGGCCATTCAAATCTAGATACTAGGAATTTCTTTACCCGAGAAGTGTTTGATGAAATTCCTAAATGAACTCTTAGGGTGAAAAGTGGTCTTAGTGAACTTGATTGCTAATGCTTGTTAGACTTTTGATTGGTAAATGAGAGTTTAGTTCAATTGATTTTTTAGCAAAGAGTTCAATGCTATGAGAGTGGGTTGTTCTAATTTTGTGATTCATGCCCTAGGATGGTTGTTATTATGTTCTTATGAATCTTGATTTGTTTACCTTTCGCCTCGATCAATTGCCTTACCTAAAACCCATTGTTTCCAATTGATTAGCTAGTTGTGTTTAGGATCGTTTATCTTTAATATTAGTTTATTTAAGCTTTGTTCTTGTTTACTTTGGTTGCTATTTGCTTCAGTTTGATTTCTCATTTTACTTTAGTTTGTTTCTTTTTTGAGTAGAGTAGCTTTATTCTCACAAAAATAAATCTTTCTCTCTAGCTCAAGTTTGAATTCTCGTGTTCTAACGTGTTCATTCTAAATTCTCTGTGGAGCCGAACATCAAATACTTTCAATGACAAATTGTTTGCATTTTTTATAATTTAATTGAGTGTTTTAAAGCAAACATCATCGAGCTCTAGCATAATATAGCCACCTTTGGATTTTAGATATCTTCGACACTAATCCGCTTTGTGACAGCAAATTGTCTATCGATTCTAGGCATGAGTTTGGAATTTCTTTGTGATAGAAAATGCTCCTTGCGCAAGTGAACCCACACCAAATCGCCTTCTTTGAAGATCAGCTCACGTCATCCTCTGTTAGCATGCTTAACGTACAATCTAGTCTTCTCTTCAATGTAAGCTCGAGCCTTTTCATGGATTTACTTCACCATCTCTGCTTTCTTCTTTCCATTTCTACTAGTTCTTTCACTCAAAGGCAAAGGAATCAAATCTAATGGAGAAATTGGATTGAATCCATAAACAATCTGAAGAGGAGAATATTTAGATGCAAAATGCATAGCGTGGTTATAAGAAAACTCGAGATGTGGTAAAAAATCCTCCCAAGTTTTCAAATTCTCTTTATCGATGCACACAAGAGAGTGGACAAGGTTCTATTAACCACTTCTGTTTGACCATTAGTTTGTGGGTGACACGTTGTTCAAAACAGAAGTTTGGTGCCAAGTTTAGACCATAAGGTATGACTAAAGCACTTAGTATCTCTATCTTACATAATAATCTTTGGCATGCCATGCAACCTAACAATTTCTCTAAAGAAGAGATTAGCAATATTCAATGCATTATCAGTTTTATGGCAAACAATAAAATGAAGCATTTTTGAGAACCTATCCACCACAACAAAAATCGAAACTTTACCAGTCCTAGTCCTAGGAAAACCAACGACAAAATCCATAAAAATATCAGTCTAGGGATGCATAGGAATATGGAGATGAGTATACAAACTATTAAGGTGAAACTTATACTGAGCATGTTTGCAATTAACACAACGGCTGCACACTCTTTCCACGTCTTTCTTCAAATGAGGCCAATAGAAATGATCATGCACAATTTTAAGAGTCTTGGAAATGCCAAAATGGCCCATTAAACCTCCTCCATGAGCTTCCATAACCAACAAATCTCGAACAGAGCTGTTAGAAATACATAGCCGGTTCTCATAGAAGAGAAAACCTTCATGCTTAAAGAACCTTTCTGCAACAAACTTAGCGCAATCTTTGAAGACATCCTTAAAATCATTGTTAGTTTCATACATCTCATTTAGATGTTCAAATCCCAACAACTTAACCTCCAAAGTAGAGAGAAGTGTATACCTTCTAGATAGTGCATTAGCAACAACATTCTCCTTACCTTTTTTATACTTAATGACGTATGGGAATGTTTCAATAAATTCAATCCATCGAGCATGTATCTTGTTGAGCTTGTTCTTACCTTTAAGGTACTTAAGGGAATCATGGTTGTGTGTATAACAAACTCCTTGGGCCAGAGATAGTGTTGCCACGTTTGGAGAGCTCGAACCAGAGCATAGAGTTCCTTGTCGTAAGTTGCATAGTTGAGTGTTGCTCCTCCTAACTTCTTGGTGAAGTAAGCAATAGGTTTCTTTTCTTGCATAAGGACTGTTCCTATACCTACACAAGAAGCATCACATTCAATCTCAAAGCTCTTTGATAAGAAAAGTCTTTGGTAAGATAAGGAACCGAAACATTGGTCAGTCTCTCTTTAATCTTCTGAAAAGCGTCTTCTTGTTAAGTTCCCCATTTGAATCCCACATCTTTCTTTATAACTTCAGTAAGTGGAGCTCTAATGTGCTGAAGTCTTGCACAAAGCGTCTATAGAATCCAGTTAACCCATGAAAGCTGCAGACTTCTCCAACATATTTGGGACTTGCCTAATCTCTGATTGCTTTCACCTTCTCTTCATCAACTTTGATACCATCTACACTAATTAGAAAGCCTAGAAAGACATGATTATCTGCACAGAAAGTACACTTCTTGAGATTAGCATATAGTTTCTCTTGTCTAAGTGCTTGCAAAACAGAATGCAAATGGTCAATATGATTAGACATGTTCTTACTATAGATGAGGATATCATTGAAATAGTCTACCACAAATATGCCAATGAATGCTCTAAGGATGTGGTTCATCAGTCTCATGAATGTATTAGGTGCATTTGTAAGACCAAATGGCATAACAAGCCATTCAAACAATCCATGTTTGGTTTTAAATGCAGTCTTCCACTCATCTCCCTCTTTCATTCTAATCAGATGGTATCCAATCTTAGGATCAGTCTTAGAAAATATGATGGAACCATGCAATTCGTCTAACATGTCATCAAGTCTAGGAATAGGGTGTCGATACTTTATAGTGATATTGTTAATTGCTCTGCAATCGGCACACATTCTCCAACTCCCATCCTTTTTGGGCACCAAGAGAACCGAAACATCACAATGGTTGAGGCTCTTACATATGTAACCTTTGGTTAGCAGCTCATCAACCATTTGCTGCAACTCCTTAGTTTCTACCGGATTAGTCCGATATTATGGACCATTAGGCAATGAAGCTCCTAGTAGCTCTATTTGATGTTCTATACCATGTATAGGCGGCAGTCAAGGAGCTGTTTCATCTGAAAATACATCACTAAGATCCTTCAAAAGTCCTTAAACCGGTGTTTTGTCAGCAAATCAAGATAAATAAAGAGCAAGATGGGGCGTTTAGAGAACAAATAATGTATGATTGTTTTTGTGTCCACATAGAAGTTCTTTAGCTTGGAGATGTTTATAATCCTCATACACTTCTCGTGGAGTCAACGGAACAAGGACAGTCTTACGGCCTTTATGCTCTGAAGTGTGGCGGTTTGTGAATCCATCATGAATCACCTTTCGATCTGATTGCCAAGGCCTTCATAGTGGTATATGGCTGGCTTCCATAGGTAAGATATCACATATGATCTCATCCTCATTCTTGCCGATCGATAAAGATACCAAAACTACCCTACTGACACTTAATTCTCCATTTTCGTGCAGCCACTGAAGCTTATTTGGTTGAGGTTGTTCTGTAGTGGTGAATCCCAACTTCTTAATCATTGTTTCACTAGTTACATTAGTACAACTCCCTCCATCAATGATGAGGTTGCAGACATTTCCTTGAACCATGCACCTAGTGTGAAGTAGATTTTTTCGCTATTCTTCTTAATCTGCTTTTGGTTACACACTCAAAGCACGTCTTGCAACTATCAGATTGCCTCGAACATGAAGCTCAACACTCTCTCCAGAAGTGGGTGTTTATGGCTGCTCAACTTTAGATTCTATCTCTCCATTGGCTCTTATCACCACTACTCTTTTGTTAGAGCACTCGTTTGCATAATGGCCTATTTCATGACACTTGAAACATTTGACATTGCGAGCTTGAGCTGAGGTAACTTCTTGTCTCCTCTTGGGTTGAGATATTGAAGCACTTGGTTTTTCAGTTTCATTGGGAATGATTGCAGCTTTGTAGTCATTAGGAAACGTTAGCTTGTCTTCTCGTGGATACACACATCGTTGTTGTCCTATGCTACCAAATCCAACTCGACCAAACCCTTTTCTCTTGAATTGTTGTTTAGCGAAAGTAGCGTTATGAAGCATTTCCTCAAGATCCTCATAATGTTCCATTTACATTATATCTTAAATTTCTCTATTAAGTCTTCCTAACAACCTTGCCATAAATGCTTCTTTGTCCTCGTGAACATCAGCTCAAATCATCATAGTTTCCATCTCCTGGAAATAATTTTTAACTGTTTTGTTACCTTGGTTTAATCTCCTTAACTTCTGATGGAGCTCTCTATGGTAATGACTAGGAACAAAGTGTCTCCGCATCATAGTTTTCACTCCAGCCCAAGTATTAACTGAATCTTCTCTGCTACGTCTTCTAGAGGTTACAGTTTGATCCCACCTACTAAGAGAATAATCACAAAATTATGTAGCAGCAACCCTCACTTTGTTAACCTCGGTGTATGGCTGACAATCAAAAAAGAGCTCTATCTTCTTTTCCCATTCAAGATAAGCGTCACGATCATTTTTTCTATGGAATGCTGGAATACGAAGCTTTAGTCCATTCAGGTTGTCATTAGTTTGAGGTCTAGCCTTCCTCACACGCCTATTATAGAACACGCACCATAACCACATATTCTAATCAAACGGAGCAAATTTGTAAGACATTCTTCAGATCTATCACGTCAAAGCAAAGGAAGATGAATGGATTTTGAACTAAGCTTTCAGATCTAAATAATCCTAGCAAGATCTACTCAGTTTTATAATAGATCTAAGTCTTAACAACACAATATAGCATCCAGAACATTCAAATATTACATATCTAGATAAGAAGTTGAATAGTCTCAAGCATAGATTTCAGATATGAGCAATACTAAAGCAGATCTAACAAATTTGGTGGTTACTATGAATGATTTGAAGCTTAGATTCATGATTGAAACAACCAGAACATGAAAACAAGAGATCGAGTGGTGAAGAATACATAGATGCGACGATAAGATGAAAAGACAGATATCGAAAACTCAACTTTCCAAGGTTGCTTTGATACCACATAACACGAATCTCCTTAGATTGAACCTTGTGAAGCTGAGAACTGAAAGGATAGGCCTTGATTCCTCCAAAGATGTCAAGGTTGGTGGAGCGAGAGGTCACACAACATGAATGGAAATCTGTTGATTCATTGGTGAACCCTTGGATATGACACACCAAGATGGTTCAATGAACTTAGATATGACACACTAAGCTCACAATCTGCTGGATATTACACACCAACAAAGACGAGAGAAACTAAAAGTTTTTGATTAGAAAATGCTTCCATGTTTAAAACAGAAGACAAGGTATTTAAATAGGAAAAGAAGGCCAAAATTGAGCTAGAGTTTCTTTAAAAATGGCCCTAATAGATATACTAACAAATTTGCCTTTTGTTGATTCAACCCAAATGCTTCATTACAAACCTGAGTGAGAAAATCCATTGGGACAAAACTCACTAAGAGAAAAAGAGTGCATTCAGACTACACGCCCATACGCTAGTCTTTGTGAGTACTCATTGAAAGCTTCAAGGCATGTTGAAGTTGATGTTCTTCTTGAGTCTGAATTTGGACAAGTAATCCTCCAATGGCTTTGTTGAAGAGCTTCATTCTGGATCAATTCATTGGACCAGCTGGAACTTGCATGACATCTTCAATTGTGTCTTTTGGTCGAGTGATATTGAATTGATTTTTTTTTAATTTTCTCTTTTTAGAAGAAGTTAAATTATGGTTCTTCCTGTATTGTATCATAAGGATCAAAAACTTATAAGGAGCAAGAAAAATAGAACTAAAGAGATTTTGGTGATTATTTTGTTACTGATTACTTAGTTAAACATGATTCTTGGATATTGTTTGAACATTGTTTGTGAAACTAAATTGTTATTGAACTCTAATATTTGATATGATAATGGACAAGTAACAAGCATTGGAACATGAAGATACTTTGGAGCCTTGATCAGAAGAAGTACAACAAGCATTGGAGCTGCCAAGTGGACTCATTACACGAGCTAAGGCTAGACTACATGAACAAGCCGTTGGCACATTGCTAATACAAGCTGAAAGCAACCTTAGTTCTATGGCTAATCAAACCACACTGGTTTTGATTCAAGCCGATTAAGGGTTGTCAATCAGAGGTATGTGTTCTTGCACTCTTTTCTTTGTGTCTAGTTTTGTCCCGTTGGGTTTTATAGACCAAAATTTTTAACAAGGCTTGTCAACACACACTCTACATCATTCCTCATTGACAACATGCTTAAGAAAGGGGGCTCAAATTCGACTAAGGCATCAATTATTTCTTTTATTTTATGTTTTGGTTTGACCTACTATATTCCCAGTCCACTTAGGCCCATTTCGTGGCTGAGACTACTATATTAGAACCCTAGTTCCCTTACTTTATAAAAAACTTTATTCAAAAGCTTTCCTTTGGTTGATCATTGAGGTGTGTCATATCCTCTCCCTCGAAGGCTCTTTGTGTGTGTCATATCCAAAATGCTCTTGAGAATGAAGATCAAGAGATTTCCATCTCTCTTAATAGTTCAATTCGATTCCCCATAGTAGTACTTTCGATCCGTTCATCTTCCAATTTCTCTCTTCCCCTGCCATGCCACTTCGGACGACACTCTATCATCTCCCTCGATCTGATCTGACCAAGTTCTCCATTTCTCCAACAGTCACTCGAGTGTGTCTCTTTGGTTCACCAATCTTTGGATCTCGCCTTCTTGAAGCTTCGAAGTGTTTGTGACTTGATCGAAGACTTACAACCACTTGAACTCGCTCTTGAAGTCTCCTACTCACAGTAGGTGTTATGTGGTATCAAAGCCAAATTCAAGCCAGGTTGTATTGAAAACTCTTCGTATTTTCTTTGATCTTTTACGAAATCTTCAGATCTATTTTTAGTGTTAAACTGTTAGATCTATGCTTAAAACTAGTAGATCTAAGTTATCTTCACCAACTGATCATAAAACTTTTCGAATTCTATTTAGACTCTTTACTTTCTCGATTACTTGCTGTATAATCAAAGTGTCTCTTGGTATTCTTAGTTGCTAGAGTCCAGATCTAGTTCTGAAATTTGTTTGTAAATCTTTTGGACTAGATTACTCACTTGTTTTTGTGTTTCTCTCGGAGGTACAATGGCTAGAGATGAATAAGTTGAAGCATCGCCTAATAACAAGTTGTTGTTGGACGCTCTTACAACTAATATGGGTAAAATGATGATTGAGATGTTTGAAGACTATAGAAAAGAACAACAACCTCCTCCTGGGCAAGAATGTGATGATAACGAAGTTGATAACCACGTTGACAACAATGCACGACTGCCTATATCAGAAGAAGGTCGAGTTCCATCCATTCATGACGTTGAGACCATAAATTACTATGGTAGTGACCGTTCTAAACAGTGTCATCACAGTAGGCGAGGGGTGATACAAGAAGCGCCTCAGCAATTTAGTGCTACTCATGGTCTGAAGCTTAAGATTCCAGCTTTTCATTGTAAAAGTGATCCGGACACTTACCTAGAGTGGGAGAAGAAGATTGAGTTAGCATTTCAGTGTCAATACTGCACTGAGGATAGTAAGGTTCACTATGCTGCTATGAGTTCTATGGTTATGCTTTGAGCTGGTGGGATCAAATTGTGACAACAAGGAGAAAGAATGGAGAATTGCCTATTCGTAGTTGGAAACATTGATGTTGCGTGCTGATATTCAAGAAAGCAATGAGGCTACGATGTCTAGATTTTTGGGTGGACTTAACCGAGATCTTATTGACCTCTTGGAGGTATGTGACTATCTGGATATAGAGATGCTGTTACATAAAGATGTGATGTATGAGAAACAACTCAAGGGGAAGGGTACTCGATCGAGCTACACTTCCAACATATCGAGTTTTGCCAAAGATTCAAGACAAAGCTTTCAAAAAGGACTTCAAATCGCATGTTAAGGCTGATAACAAACTTTCTGTTTCTAAGGAACCAACAAAGTGAAACTTAAGAGCTAGAGATCTTAAGTGCTTTAAATGTCATGGTTTAGGACACTATGCTAATTAATGTCCCAACCACAGAGTAATCGTGCTAAGAGCTGATGGAGAGTTTGAGTCCGATGATGAGAAGGATGATGAAGAGCCATCCGATGCTGACATTATGTTGCCAATTAAAGGTCCTCTCCTTGTAACCATGAGAGCTCTCAACGTCATTACTAAGGATTCAGTACAGAAAGTGCGAGAATTTGTTCCACACACGATGTATGGTTAAAGACAAGATATATAGTGTGATTATAAATGGAGGAAGTTGTACCAATGTGGCTAGTAAGACTATGGTCCAGAAGCTTGAACGCAAAGAGCTAACCCATCTACGGCCATATATGCTACATTAGTTAAACAAAGAAGGAGAGATGCCCGTGAAGAAGCATGTATGTCTACCTATCAGCATTTGTCCTTTAGAAAGTTGAATTGTAGATCATCCGTCTAGGAAACCTATGCTTGTGTTAGTATCTCAAATAAGCCTGATTTGTTTCCTTCTAGTTGAACTTAACTTGCTGAGCTAGGGCCTAAAGATGCATCGAACGTTTTCCTTCCTTGAAGCTTAACTTGATCATTAAAAGTTGTTAAAAGTGATGAATGTGATAAAAATGGTAAATCCTTATGTTTGCATAAGTCTGGTTAATCGAGCGGATAAGTTGCCTTATTCTTGAACCAGGGGTGTGCGTAATCCCGTAGTCTCTCACTTGTGTAATCAACATATCTATCTCTCCAATTGCGGTTGTGAACCAGGGGTGTTCGTAAGACCGTACAACTTTGTGTCTCTCTCAATCAGGTGAAGTACCTAGGAGGATGCGTAAATTTGTAGTCTCTTACACTTGTGTAAACCAACCCAAAAAAACTTAAAATGAAGTAAATGAATGTGGAAATTAATAAGAAATGGAACTGTAGCAAGGTAATTGGAATATAAATCTTGTTAAGTTTCAAGGAAGTTGAATCACATGTTCTTTGATTGATAGTCCCTCTGGAAGCCCTCACCACTAGAAATAAGGAATCAGATTTATGTTCTTAGAGATTGGCTTAGGCATTAGGGATCTGAGGTCTCGATGCTAAGCTTGGATGCAAGTATATTGTGATCTTTCCAATGGAATAAGGGTTCATATGTGGATTATGGTTTTCGATTTGATAAGTTGTTTGTTTGAAGTGAGATATTCCCTGTGTTTTTAACCTCTCTTCCTTCTTAGTTCTACGCATTTGTTTGAGGGCAAGCAAAGATAAAGTTTGAGGGAGTTGATATGTCTGCATGTTAGCATGTTAGCATGTTTTAGAAGCATTAATCAATATGTTTTGCATATATATTCATAGCATTTCCATCATTTTAGAGTCTTTTTAGGTTCATATTGTATATTTTGCATTTGTATTGCATACATGTTGCATATGGAGTGATTTTTAGGTACTTTAGAGCTTTTTGGATCATTATGGAGCAGTATTGAGCATATGGACTAGCAAGGACCGGACTTGAGAGCAAAACATAAGCAAGGAAGCAGCTAAGGACGGGAACTTGGTAAACTCAACTGATCAACTCGACCAAACTGGTCGAATTTGATGCCAACAGACGAGCTGAAAAGAACTCGACCACATAGGCTCGAGTTGGAGAATTGCTAAAGGCAGAGCACAACTCGATCACCCAACTCGACTGACACATGGCGAGTTGTCTATCTGTTTCTTCTTTTGTTGACTTTTTCTCCCCTTATACTTTTTAGGTTTTGTGAAGAGGAGTATAAATACCCTTCTTATGTCATTAAAAGGATCCACGCTTTATTTTCTACTTTTGGCAAAGTTGAAGAAAGCTTTTCTCTCTTTTCTCTTGTAATTTCTAGAACTTGAAGTCTAGATCATTTGTGATCCTTTGGTTATATGAAATTTTGTCTTTGATTATTCTTGTTCATCTCTTTCTTGTCTTTTTGATGATGTTAAGCATTTCATTTTCTAGGTTGTTTAATTTCACGAAGAACTTTGAGTAGATCCATTTGGGTTCTTGAGGGAATGGGTAAGATTAGTGTAGATCTAGGGGTTTCCAAGCTTGCTTAAGGTTGTTCATGCTTAGATCGCTTCAGTTTAGGTTTCCTTAATGCTTATTTCTCTTTCATCAATTGAAATATGAGATTAGGTGTTTCCCACCCACAAGATGTTTGTGAAAGTGCTTGACTGAGCCTAAATTTGAGATAATCATTCCTAGCTCAAGATATTGAATGTCTAGGGTATTATTAGGCCATTCTAGGTTAGATCTTAATGCCCCTTAGCCTACGATTTGTTGATGAGAGTCAAGTCTGATTTTAGTCTAGGTTGAGTCTCATTTCATGAGAATGAATGTGATTTGTCTGATTCCTTGTCTATAGGTCATCTATATAGGTTGCTAAGCAAGCTCTAGATCCCCTAGTGAATCATTGATCACACTCCTCAAGAACCCTTCTCTTTAATCGCTTATTGCTTTTAAATCTTTCTTTGTTTTGCATTAACTCTGTTTTGCTTATTTCTTTGTTTTTACTTCTCTTTATTTTCGAAGTCTGATTTGGATTGTTATATACAAACCGCTTGATTTGGCTTGGATTAGATGAGTTGAATGCATCCTGATTGCTAGTTGCTTGCCCACTAGATTGACAATCTTTAGGTACTACATAGATTGAATCTACAATAGGTTTTATCTGATAGTAAAAATCTGTTATTAGCTACTTAGCACACTTTCTCATGTCAAAGTATAATTACATTGCTTTGAACTTTGCTAAAGATATCACATGTGTAGCAATATGATATGAACATGGATAGCTCTAAGGATGAAACTTTACTTCATATCTTATCCCTAGTAGTTCATGATGGGTTCACCAATAGACATAGCTTCTAAATTAAAGGCAGAATGACTGTTTTGCAACGTATGACACCACGCTTACCTAGCTTACACACTTTCGCTTGTCAAAGTGACATTACATAGCCTTAAAATTTTCTAAAAGAGATCACATGTCTAGAAGTATGTTATGAACATGGCTAGGTCTAAGGATCAAGCACGAATTTATAACTCAGCCAACGTAGTTCATGACATGTTTACAAACAGATATAGCTTCTAGATTAAAGACAAAATGACTGTGTTGTAACCTATAACACTACCCTAAGGCGGCTCAGCACACTTTCTCATTTCAAAGTGGTATTACGTTGCGTTGAACTTTGCTAAAAGATATCTCATGTGTAGCTATTTGATATGAACATGGATATCTCTAAGAATGAAGCTCGACTTCATAACTCAATTGAATTAGTTCATTACGGGTTTCACCAATAGACATAAATTCTAGACTAAGAGTAGAAGGACCTTGTTGCAACCTATGACACCACACTAAGATGGCTTAGTACACTTTCTCATGTTAAAGTGACATTACATTACCTTGAACTTTGCCAAAATAGATCACATGTGTAGAAGTATCATATGAAGATTGATAGGTCAAAGCATCAAGCTCGCCATTATAACTTTACTCAAGTATGTTATGACGAATTCACTAATAGATATAACTTTTAGATTAAAGGCAAAATGAGCTTGTTGCAACCTATGACACTACTCTAAGGCGGCATAGTACAAATTCTCATGTCAATGTGGCATTAAGTCCTCGAACTTTGCTAAACAATATCACATGTGTAGCAGTATGATATGAACATGGATAGGTCTAAGATGAAACTCGACTTCATAACTCAACCATACTAGTTTATGACAGGTACACTAACAAACATAGCTTGTAGATTAAGGGCAGAATGATCGTGTTGCCACCTATGACACCACCCTGAGGTGGCTTAGCATACTTTATCATGTCAAAGGGACATTACATTTCCTTGAACTTTGGTAATAGAGTCACATGTCTAGAAGTATGTTATGAACATGGCTAGCTCTAAGGATTAAGTTCGACTTCATAACTCAACTAAAGTAGTTCAGGGCATGTTTACCAATAGACATAGCTTCTAGATTAAAGGAAAAATGATTGTGTTGCAACCTATGATACTACCCTAAGGCAGCTTAGCACACTTTCTCATGTCAAAGTGGCATTACGTTGCCTTGAACTTTGCTAAAAGATATCACATGTGTAGCAATATGATATGAACATGGATAACTCTAAGAATGAAGCTCGACTTCATCAATCAACCAAAGTAGTTCATGATGGGTCCTCTAACAGAAATAGCTTCGAGATTAAGAGCATAATGTCCATGTTGTAACCAATGACACAACTTTAAGGTGGCTTAGCACACTTTCTCATAGCAAAGTGTCATCACATTGCCTTGAACTTTGCTAAAAAAGATCACATGTCTATAACTATATTATGAACATGGTTACCTCTAAGGATGAAGCTCGACTTCATAACTCAACCAAAGTAGTTCATGACGGGTTCATCAATAGACATAGCTTCTAGATAAAAGGCAAAATGACCGTGTTTCAACCTATGACACTACCCTAAGGTGACTAAGCACATTTTCTCATGTCAAAGTGGAATTACATTGCCTTAAACTTTGCTAAAAGATATCACATGTGTAGCAGTATGATATGAACATGGATACCTCTAAGGATGAAGTTTGACTTCATAACTCAACCCAAGTAGTTCATGACGAGTTCACCAATAGACATAGGTTTTAGATTAAGGGCATAATGACAATATTACAACCTATGACACAACCCTAACATGGTTTAGCACATTTTCTCATGTCATAGTGACATTACATTGCCTTGAACTTTGCTAAGAGAAATAAAATGTCTAAAAGTATGTTATGAACATGGCTATCTTTAGGGATCAAGGTTGACTTCATAACTCAACGAAAGTAGTTCATGACAGGTTCACTAATAGACATAGCTTCTACATTAAAGGCAAAATGACCATTTTGCAACATAAGACACTACCCTAAGGCGACTTAGCACACTCTCTGAAGCCAAAGTGGAATTACATTGCCTTGAACTTTTCTAAAATATACCACATGTGTAGCAGTATGATATGGACATGGATAACTCTAAGGATGAAGCTCGACTTCATAACTCATCCCAAGTAATTCATGAAGGGTTCAATAATCGACATAGCTTCTAGATTAAGAGCATAGTGATCGTGTTGCAACCTATGACACAACCCTAAGGTGGCTTAGAACACTTTCTCATGTCAAAGTGACATTACATTGCCTTGAACTTTGTTAAGAGAAATCACATGTTTAAAAGTATGTTATGAGCATGCCTTGCTCTAAGGATCAAGCTCGATATCATAACAATGAATGCAGTTCATGACACGTTCACTAAATGGCATAACTTCTAAATTAAAGGCAAAATGACCGTGTTGCAACCTATGACACTACCCTAAGGCGGCTTGGGACACTTTCTCATGTCAAAGTGGAATTACATTGGCTTGAACTTTGCCAAAAGATATCACATGTGTAGAACTATGATATGGACAAGGGTAGCTCTAAGGATCAAGCTCGACTACATAACTCAACGAAAGTAATTCATGATAGACATAGCTTATAGATTAAAGGAAAAATGACCATGTTGCAACCTATGACACTACCATACGACGGCTTAGCAGACTTTCTCATGTCAAAGTGCAATTACATTGGCTTAAACTTTGCTAAATGGGATCACATATCTAGAAGTGTGTTATTAACATGGCTAGCTCTAAAGATCAAGCTCGAATTCATTACTCAACCAAAGTAGTTCAAGACAGGTTTACCAATAGACATAGCTTCTAAATTAAAGGAAAAATAAGCGTGTTGCAACCTATGACACTACCCTAAGGCGGTTTAGTACACTCTCTCATTTCAAAGTGGCATTACATTGCCTTGACCTTTGCTTAGAGAGTGAATTGTTTAGAAGTATGTTATGAACATGGCTACCTCCAAGGATCAAGCTCGACTTCATAACTCAACCAAAGTAGTTTTACCAATAAACAAAGCTTCTAGATTAAAGACAAGATGACTGTGTTGCAACCTATGTCAAAGTGGCATTACGTTGCCATGAACTTTGCTAAGTAGTTCATGGTGGGTTCACCAATAGGCATTGCTTCTAGATTAAAGACAGAATGACCGTGTTGCAACCTATGACACCAACCTAAGATGGCTTAGCACATTTTTTCATGTGGACTGATGGAGCTGGAGAAAGGAATAGACATCCATTAGTTCTCGAAGAAGGCATGTTTGAGCAAAGAGGCTCAAGAGTAGCTTTTCTTCTTCCAACGGCGCCTTCTCCAACGGTGCCGCCGTCATAATCTACATCGACTTATGAGAGCGTACCAAGACTTCCTCTTATTGTCGACTTATCTGGTGGAAGCTGCATCCATCGTCCCACCTCAACCAAAAGTGACATTACATTGCCTTAAACTTTGCTAAAAGAGATCACATGTTATGAACATGGATAGCTATGAGGATCAAGCTCGATTTCCTAACTCAACTAAAGTAGTTCATGACATGTTTATATATTGATATAGCTTCTAGATTAAAGGAAAAATGAGCGTGTTGCAACCTATAACACTACCCTCAGGCAGCTTAGCACACATTCTCATTTCAAAGTGGCATTACGTTACCTTGAATTTTGCTAAAAGATATCTCATATGTAGTAGTTTGATATGAACATGAATATCTCTAATAATGAAGCTCGTCTTCATAACTAAACTGAACTAGTTCATGATGGGTTTCACCAGTAGACATAATTTCTAGATTAAGAGGAGAATGACCCACTACCCTAAGGCGGTTTAGCACACTTTCTCATTTCAATGTGGCATTACATTGCCTTGAACTTTGCTAAGAGAGTCACATGTCTAGAAGTATGTAATGAACATTGCTAGCTCTAAGGATCAATAGACATAGCTTCTAGATTAAAGGCAAAATGACTATGTTGCAACCTATGACACTACCCTAGGGCGGCTTAGCACACTTTCTTACGTTAAAGTGGCATTACGTTGCCTTGGACTTTGCTAAAAGATATCACATGTGTAATAGTATGATATGAAAATGGATCGCTTTAAGAATTTTGCTCGACTTCATAACTTTGCCGAACTAGTTCATGACATGTTCACTAACAGACATAGCTTCTAGATTAACAGCACAATGACTTTGTTGTAACCTACGAAACCACTATAAGGGGCCTAGCACAATTTCTCATGGAAAAGTGTCATTACATTGCCTTAAACTTTGCTAAAAGAGATCAAACATATAGAAGTATGATATGAACATGAATAGCTCTGAGAATGAAATTCAACTTCATAACTCAACTGAACTAGTTCATGACGGGTTCACTAATAGACATAGCTTCAAGTTTAAAAGCATAATAAATGTGTTGTAACCTATGACACCAATTTAAGGTGGATTAGCACACTTTATCATGGTAATTTGTCATTACATTGCCTTGAACTTTGCAAAAAAAGATCACATGTCTAGAAATATGTTATGAACATGGCTAGCTCTAAGGATCAAACTCGACTTCATAACTTAACCAAAGTAGTTCATGACAGGTTTACCATATATGCTAGATTAAAGGTAAATGGACCGTGTTGTAATCTATGACACCACCCTAAGGCGGCTTAGCACACTTTCTCATGTCAAAGTGGCATTACATTGCCTTGAACTTCGCTAAATGATATCATTGGTGTAGTAGTATGATATGAACATGGATAGCTCTAAGAATGAAGCTCGACTTCATGAATCAACCATACTAGTTCATGATGGGTTCACTAATAGATATAGCTTATAGATTAAGAGCATAATGTCCATGTTGTAACCTATGAAACCACTCTAAGTTGGCTTAGCACAATTTCTCATGGAAAAGTGTCATTACATTGCCTTGAACTTTGCTAAAAGAGATCACATGTCAAGAAGTATGTTATGGAGATGGCTAGCTCTAAGGATCAAGCTTGACTTTATAACTCAGCCAAAGTAGTTCATGACAGGTTTACCAATAGACAAAGCTTTTAGATTAATGTCAAAATGAGTATGTTGCAACCTATGACACTTCCTTAAGGCGGCTTAGTACACTTTCTCATGACAAAGTAGCAGTATATTGCATTGAACTTTGCTAAAAGATATCACATGTGTAGCGGTATGATATGAAAATAGATAGCTCTAAGAATGAAACTCGACTTCATAACTCAACCAAACTAGTTCATGACAAGTTCACTAATAGACATAGATTCTTGATTAAGGGCATAATGACTATATTGTAACCTATGAAACCACTATAAGGGACCTAGCACAATTTCTCATGGAAAAGTGTCATTACATTGCCGTGAACTTTGCTAAAACTGATCAGCTGCAGCTAGAGAACTTGCCATTCCAACGCCCAAGGGTCCAATCGCACGCTCAAAGACAAAGGAAATAAGAGAAGGATTCACCAAAGCCGTGGGAATGCTAATGAGTCGATTCAAGAGGAAAACTTGGATGAAGATCTCAAAGTTTTTACCAACATAGACTTGTCTTTGCTTGGAGCCTATAAAGAGGTTCTAATCTTCACATTTGAACAAGAACCAAACTGGAATCATTAAGGTATTGAGATTGGTTAAGTGATCTTGTACTCTTTTTCTTTTTCTTTGGTTTTGTCCCAAATGGGTTTTACGAAGAAATGTTTTAATGAGGCAATCCATTTAGCCCACTCTCATCTCAATACCAAGGTGATCTATGGTCCATAGAAGTCCAAGAAGTGTCAAGAAGAAGCCAAACAACAAGAAGAGAGCCCGCAGACTGAATTGAAGTCCATAAGTGATCCAAGAAGAACATGGGCTGAGGATGAAGTTTAAAGGGTGAAGCTTGTTATATTTTCGGTCTATTTAGAGTACAATAGATGTCTTAAATAGTCTTGTGTCTAGATACATGTAGTTAAGTGTCGAGTTTAGTGGTAGAAGTGGGAGGAAATGAGAGTTAAGGTGAGTATTAACCAACTTGTAACGGCTGGATCTTCAAGGGTCTTACCGACCTCAAGGGTCTCCTTTCTTGTCTTAGAGTCTTTTATTTTCTATTTATAATCTCTTGAAATATGAATGAAGAAGCATTATTGACAATCAAACTCTTGAAACTGTTTTAGAAGTTGAGACGAATTCTCAATCTCTTTTTTCTTGTCCAGGATAAGAAACTATCTTACTTACCATCCGATTGTGAGAAGCATTCGTGTGGGAAGTGTACTGTTTATGAAAGGCTTTTCACACCCTTTGTGACACAACTCGATCCATCTATAACCTCATCATCCAGAGAACAAGAGGTGAGTGTTCTCTAAAGAGCCTTGAAGTCTCACAAATCACTTGCATCAACCTCATACAACAACACCAATGAACCGGCTATTACCTCTTTACTAGTCCTGAATGAGTAATCTTTGCAAATGCCTCGCCTCGGTCACAAACTCGTCTTCAGATGAGTTTGCGAAATAGGAAAGCGGTTGGAGAGTGGTGCATGACAACGGGGTAATCTAAATTACCTCTTTACTAGACCCGAACGGGTAATCTAAGCAAATGGCTCGGTTCGGCCACAAACTCGTCTTCGGACGGATTTGCGGAAATGGGAAAGCGGTTGGAGAGTGGTGCATGACAACGAGGTAATCTAATTTACCTTTTTACTAGTCCCAAATAGGTAATATAAGCAAATGCCTCGGCTCGGCCACAAACTCGTCTTCGGACAGGTTTGCGGAAATTGGAAAGCGGTTGGAGAGTTGTGCATGACTATAGGGTAATCTAAATTACCTCTCTAGTAGTCCCGAACAGGTAATCTAGGCAAATGCTTCGGCTTGGCCTCAAACTCGTCTTCGGACAGGTTTGCGGATATGAGAAAGTGGTTGGAGAGTGGTGCATGACACCGGGGTAATTTAAATTTCCTCTTTACTAGTCCCGAATGAGTAATCTTTGCAAATGCCTCGGCTTGGTCACAAACTCGTTTTTGGACGAGTTTGCGAAATGGGAAAGCGGTTGCATAGTGGTACATGACAACGGGGTAATCTATATTTCTTCTTTACTAGACTAGAACGGCTAATCTAAGCAAATTCCTAGGGTCGGCCACAAACTCGTCTTCAGACGGGATTACGGAAATGGGAAAGCGGTTGAAAAATGGTGCATGACAACGAGGTAGTCTTAATTACCTCTCTATTGGTCCCGAACGAGAAATCTAAGCAAATGACTCGGCTCGGCCACAAATTCGTCTTCAGACAGGTTTGCAAATATGGAAAAGCGGTTGGAGTAGTGCATGACAACAAGATAACCTAAATTACCTCTCTACTAGTCCTGAATGGGTAATCTAAGCAAATGTTTCGACTCGGCCACAAACTCGTGTTCGGACTAGTTTGCGGAAATGAGAAAGCGGTTGGAGAGTGGTGCATGACATCGGGGTAATCTAAATTACCTCTTTACTAATCCTGAACGGGTAATCTACGAAAATGTCTCGGCTTGGCCACAAACTTATCTTCGGACGGGTTTATGAAATGGGAAAGCGGTTGGAGAGTGGTGCATGACAACGGGGTAATATAAATTACCTCATTACTACACCCGAATGAGTAATTTAAGCAAATGCCTCGGTTTGGCCACAAAATCGTCTATGAACAGGTTTGCGGAAATGGGAAAGCAGTTGGAGAGTGGTGCATAACAACGGGGTAATCTATATTACCTCTTTACTAGACCCGAATGGATAATCTAAGCAAATGCCTCGGCTCGGCTACAAACTCATCTTCGGACGGGATTGCGAAATGGGAAAGCAGTTGCAGAGTGGTGCATGACAACGAGGTAGTCTAAATTACCCCTCTACTAGTTCCGAATGGGTATTCTGATCAAATGTCTTGGCTCGGCCACAAACTCTTCTTTGGACTGGTTTGCGAAAATGGGAAAGCGGTTGGAGAGTGGTGCATGACAACGGGGTTATCTAAATTACCTCTTTACTAGACCCGAACGGGATATCTAGCAAATGCCTCAGCTCAACCACAAACTCATCTTCGGATGGATTTGGAGAAATGGAAAAGCAGTTGGAGAGTGGTGCATAATTACATGGCAATCTAAATTACCTCTTTACTAGACCCGAACGGGATATCTAGCAAATACCTCGGCTCGACCACAAACTCGTCTTCGGATGGATTTGGAGAAGTGGGAAAGCAGTTGGAGAGTGGTGCATGATTACAGGGTAATCTAAATTACCTCTTTACTAGACCCGAACGGGATATCTAGCAAATGCCTCGACTCGACCACAAACTCGTCTTCGGATGGATTTGGAGAAATGAGAAAGCATTTCGAGAGTGGTGCATGATTACAGGGTAATCTAAATTACCTCTTTATTAGTCCCGAACGGGTAAGCTAAGCAAATACCTCGGCTCGGCCATAAACTCGTCTTCGGACAGGTTAGTGGAAATTGGAAAGCGGTTGGAGGGTGGTGCAAGACAATGGGGTAATCTAAATTACCTCTCTAGTAGTCCCGAACAGGTAATCTATGTAAATGCCTTGGCTCGGCCACAAAATCGTCTTCGGATAGGTTTGCGGATATGGGAAAGCGATTGGAGAGTGGTGCATGACACCGGGGTAATTTAAATTACCTCTTTACTAGTTACGAATGGGTAATCTTTGCAAATGCCTCGGCTCGGCCACAAACTCGTTTTTCGACGGGTTTGCGAAATGGGAAAGCGGGTGCATAGTGGTGCATGACAACGGGGTAATCTATATTACCTCTTTACTAGACCCGAAAGGGTATTCTAAGCAAATGCCTAGGCTCGGCCACAAACTCGTCTTCAGACGGGTTTACGGAAATTGGAAAGCGGTTGGAGAGTGGTGCATGACAATGGGGTAGTCTTAATTACCTCTCTACCTGTCCCGAACGAGAAATCTAAGCAAATGACTCGGCTGGGCCACAAACTCATCTTCGGACAGGTTTGTAAATATGGGAAAGCGGTTGGAAAGTAGTGCATGACAACAGGGTAACCTAAATTACCTCTCTACTAGTTCCGAATGAGTAATCTAAGCAAATGTTTCGGCTCGGCCACAAACTCTTGTTCGGACTAGTTTGCGGAAATGGGAAAGGGTTTGGAGAGTGGTGCATGACATCGGGGTAATCTAAATTACCTCTTTACTAGTCCCGAACGGGTAATCTAAGCAAATGCCTTGGCTTGGCCACAAACTCATCTACGGACAAGTTTGCGGAAATGGGAAAGCGGTTGGAGAGTGGTGCATAACAACGGGGTAATCTATATTACCTCTTTACTAGATCTGAACGGATAATCTAAACAAATGCCTCGGCTCGGCTACAAACTCATCTTCGCACAGCTTTGCGAAATGGGAAAGCGGTTGAAGAGTGGTGCATGAAAATGGGGTAATCTATATTACGTCTTTACTAGACCCGAACGGGTAATCTAAGCAAATGCCTCGGCTTGGCCACAAACTCGTCTACGGACGGGTTTTCGGAAATGGAAAAGCAGTTGGAGAGTGGTGCATAACAACGGGGTAATCTATATTACCTCTTTACTTGACCCGAACAGATAATCTAAGCAAATGCCTCGGCTCGGCCACAAACTCGTCTTCGGACGGGATTGCGAAATGCGAAAGCAGTTGCAGAGTGCTGCATGACAACAAGGTAGTCTAAATTACCTCTCTACTAGTCCTAAATGGGTATTCTAATCAAATGTCTCGGCTCGGCCACAACCTCTTCACCGGACTGGTTTGCGGAAATGGGAAACCGGTTGGAGAGTGGTGCATGACAACGGGGTTATCTAAATTACCTCTTTACTAGACCCGAAAGGGTAATCTAAGCAAATGCCTAGGCTCGGCCATAAACTCGTCTTCAGACGGGTTTACGGAAATGGGAAAGCGGTTGGAGAGTGGTGCATGACAATGGGGTAGTCTTAATTACCTCTCTACTTGTCGCGAACGAGAAATCTAAGCAAATGACTCGGCTGGGCCACAAAGTCATCTTCGGACAGGTTTGTAAATATAGGAAAGCGGTTGGAAAGTAGTGCATGACAACAAGGTAACCTAAATTACCTCTCTACTAGTTCTGAATGGGTAATCTAAGCAAATGTTTCGGCTCGGCAACAAACTCGTGTTCGGACTAGTTGGCGAAATGAGAAAGCGTTTGGAGAGTGGTGCATGACATCGGGGTAATCTAAATTACCTCTTTACTAGTCTCGAACGGGTAATCTATGCAAATGCCTCGGCTTGGCCACAAACTCATCTATAGACAAGTTTGCGGAAATGGGAAAGCGGTTGGAGAGTGGTGCATAACAACGGGGTAATCTATATTACCTCTTTACTAGATCCGAACGGATAATCTAAGCAAATGCCTCGGCTCGGCTACAAACTCATCTTCGCACAGGTTTGCGAAATGGAAAAGCGGTTGTAGAGTGGTGCCTGAAAATGGGGTAATCTATATTACGTCTTTACTAGACCCGAACGGGATATCTAGCAAATGCTTCGGCTCGAATACAAATTCGTCTTCTGATGGATTTGGAGAAATGGGAAAGCAGTTGGAGAGTGGTGCATGATTACAGGGTAATCTAAATTACCTCTTTACTAGACCCGAACGGGATATCTAGCAAATGCCTCGACTCGACCACAAACTCGTCTTCGGATGGATTTGGAGAAATGAGAAAGCATTTCGAGAGTGGTGCATGATTACAGGGTAATCTAAATTACCTCTTTATTAGTCCCGAACGGGTAAGCTAAGCAAATACCTCGGCTCGGCCATAAACTCGTCTTCGGACAGGTTAGTGGAAATTGGAAAGCGGTTGGAGGGTGGTGCAAGACAATGGGGTAATCTAAATTACCTCTCTAGTAGTCCCGAACAGGTAATCTATGTAAATGCCTTGGCTCGGCCACAAAATCGTCTTCGGATAGGTTTGCGGATATGGGAAAGCGATTGGAGAGTGGTGCATGACACCGGGGTAATTTAAATTACCTCTTTACTAGTTACGAATGGGTAATCTTTGCAAATGCCTCGGCTCGGCCACAAACTCGTTTTTCGACGGGTTTGCGAAATGGGAAAGCGGGTGCATAGTGGTGCATGACAACGGGGTAATCTATATTACCTCTTTACTAGACCCGAAAGGGTATTCTAAGCAAATGCCTAGGCTCGGCCACAAACTCGTCTTCAGACGGGTTTACGGAAATTGGAAAGCGGTTGGAGAGTGGTGCATGACAATGGGGTAGTCTTAATTACCTCTCTACCTGTCCCGAACGAGAAATCTAAGCAAATGACTCGGCTGGGCCACAAACTCATCTTCGGACAGGTTTGTAAATATGGGAAAGCGGTTGGAAAGTAGTGCATGACAACAGGGTAACCTAAATTACCTCTCTACTAGTTCCGAATGAGTAATCTAAGCAAATGTTTCGGCTCGGCCACAAACTCTTGTTCGGACTAGTTTGCGGAAATGGGAAAGGGTTTGGAGAGTGGTGCATGACATCGGGGTAATCTAAATTACCTCTTTACTAGTCCCGAACGGGTAATCTAAGCAAATGCCTTGGCTTGGCCACAAACTCATCTACGGACAAGTTTGCGGAAATGGGAAAGCGGTTGGAGAGTGGTGCATAACAACGGGGTAATCTATATTACCTCTTTACTAGATCTGAACGGATAATCTAAACAAATGCCTCGGCTCGGCTACAAACTCATCTTCGCACAGCTTTGCGAAATGGGAAAGCGGTTGAAGAGTGGTGCATGAAAATGGGGTAATCTATATTACGTCTTTACTAGACCCGAACGGGTAATCTAAGCAAATGCCTCGGCTTGGCCACAAACTCGTCTACGGACGGGTTTTCGGAAATGGAAAAGCAGTTGGAGAGTGGTGCATAACAACGGGGTAATCTATATTACCTCTTTACTTGACCCGAACAGATAATCTAAGCAAATGCCTCGGCTCGGCCACAAACTCGTCTTCGGACGGGATTGCGAAATGCGAAAGCAGTTGCAGAGTGCTGCATGACAACAAGGTAGTCTAAATTACCTCTCTACTAGTCCTAAATGGGTATTCTAATTAAATGTCTCGGCTCGGCCACAACCTCTTCACCGGACTGGTTTGCGGAAATGGGAAACCGGTTGGAGAGTGGTGCATGACAACGGGGTTATCTAAATTACCTCTTTACTAGACCCGAAAGGGTAATCTAAGCAAATGCCTAGGCTCGGCCATAAACTCGTCTTCAGACGGGTTTACGGAAATGGGAAAGCGGTTGGAGAGTGGTGCATGACAATGGGGTAGTCTTAATTACCTCTCTACTTGTCGCGAACGAGAAATCTAAGCAAATGACTCGGCTGGGCCACAAAGTCATCTTCGGACAGGTTTGTAAATATAGGAAAGCGGTTGGAAAGTAGTGCATGACAACAAGGTAACCTAAATTACCTCTCTACTAGTTCTGAATGGGTAATCTAAGCAAATGTTTCGGCTCGGCAACAAACTCGTGTTCGGACTAGTTGGCGAAATGAGAAAGCGTTTGGAGAGTGGTGCATGACATCGGGGTAATCTAAATTACCTCTTTACTAGTCTCGAACGGGTAATCTATGCAAATGCCTCGGCTTGGCCACAAACTCATCTATAGACAAGTTTGCGGAAATGGGAAAGCGGTTGGAGAGTGGTGCATAACAACGGGGTAATCTATATTACCTCTTTACTAGATCCGAACGGATAATCTAAGCAAATGCCTCGGCTCGGCTACAAACTCATCTTCGCACAGGTTTGCGAAATGGAAAAGCGGTTGTAGAGTGGTGCCTGAAAATGGGGTAATCTATATTACGTCTTTACTAGACCCGAACGGGATATCTAGCAAATGCTTCGGCTCGAATACAAATTCGTCTTCTGATGGATTTGGAGAAATGGGAAAGCAGTTGGAGAGTGGTGCATGACAACGGGGTAATCTAAATTACCTCTTTACTAGACCCGAATGGGATATATAGCAAATGCCTCGGCTCGACCACAAACTCGTCTTTGGATGGATTTGGAGAAATGGGAAAGCAGTTGGAGAGTGGTGCATGACAACAAGGTAATCTAAATTACCTCTTTACTAGTCCCGAATGGGTAATCTAAGCAAATACCTCGGCTCGGCCACAAACTTGTCTTCGGACGGAATTGCGAAATGGGAAAGCAATTGCAGAGTGGTGCATGACAACGAGGTAGTCTAAATTACCTCTCTACTAGTCCCGAATGGGTATTCTAATCAAATGTCTCGGCTCGGCCACAAACTCTTCTTCAGACTAGTTTGCGGAAATGGAAAAGCGGTTGGAGAGTGGTGCATGACAACGGGGTTATCTAAATTATTTCTTTACTAGACCCGAACGGGATATCTAGCAAATGCCTTGGCTCGACCACAAACTCGTCTTCGGATGGATTTGGAGAAATGGAAAAGCAGTTGGAGAGTGGTGCATAATTACAGGGTAATCCAAATTACCTCTTTACTAGACCCGAACGGATAATCTAAGCAAATGCCTCGGCTCGGCCACAAACTCGTCTTCGGACGGGATTACGAAATGGGAAAGCAATTGCAGAGTGGTGCATGACAACGAGGTAGTCTAAATTACCTCTCTACTAGTCCCGAATGGGTATTCTAATCAAATGTCTTGGCTCGGCCACAAACTCTTCTTCGGACTAGTTTGTGGAAATGGGAAAGCGGTTGGAGAGTGGTGCATGACAACGGGGTTATCTAAATTACCTCTTTACTAGACCCGAACGGGATATCTAGCAAATGCCTCGACTCGACCACAAACTCGTCTTCGGATGGATTTGGAGAAATGGAAAAGCAGTTGGAGAGTGGTGCATAATTACAGGGTAATCCAAATTACCTCTTTACTAGACCCGAACGGATAATCTAAGCAAATGCCTCGGCTCGGCCACAAACTCGTCTTCGGACGGGATTACGAAATAGGAAAGCAATTGCAGAGTGGTGCATGACAACGAGGTAGTCTAAATTACCTCTCTACTAGTCCCGAATGGGTATTCTAATCAAATGTCTCGGCTCGGCCACAAACTCTTCTTCGGACTAGTTTGTGGAAATGGGAAAGCGGTTGGAGAGTGGTGCATGACAACGGGGTTATCTAAATTACCTCTTTACTAGACCCGAACGGGATATCTAGCAAATGCCTCGACTCGACCACAAACTCGTCTTCGGATGGATTTGGAGAAATGGAAAAGCAGTTGGAGAGTGGTGCATAATTACAGGGCAATCTAAATTACCTCTTTACTAGACCCGAACGGGATATCTAGCAAATGCCTCGGCTCGACCACAAACTCGTCTTCGGATGGATTTGGAGAAGTGGGAAAGCAGTTGGAGAGTGGTGCATGATTACAGGGTAATCTAAATTACCTCTTTACTAGTCCCGAACGGGTAATCTAAGCAAATACCTCGGCTCGGCCACAAACTCGTGTTCGGACTGGTTAGCGGAAATTGGAAAGCGGTTGGAGAGTGGTGCATGACAATGGGGTAATCTAAATTACCTCTCTAGTAGTCTCGAACAGGTAATCTACGTAAATGCCTTGGCTCGGCCACAAAATCGTCTTCGGATAGGGTTGCGGATATGGGAAAGCGGTTGGAGAGTGGTGCATGACACCGGGGTAATTTAAATTACCTCTTTAATAGTTACGAATGGGTAATCTTTGCAAATGCCTCGGCTCGGCCACAAACTCGTTTTCGGACATGTTTGAGGATATGGAAAAACGGTTGCATAGTGGTGCATGACAACGGGGTAATCTATATTACCTATTTACTAGACCCGAAAGGGTATTCTAAGCAAATGCCTAGGCTCGGCCACAAACTCGTCTTCAGACGGGTTTACGGAAATGGGAAAGCGGTTGGAGAGTGGTGCATGACAATGGGGTAGTCTTAATTACCTCTCTACCTGTCCCGAACGAGAAATCTAAGCAAATGACTCGGCTGGGCCACAAACTCATCTTCGGACAGGTTTGTAAATATGGGAAAGCGGTATGAAAGTAGTGCATGACAACAGGGTAACCTAAATTACCTCTCTACTAGTTCCGAACGGGTAATCTAAGCAAATGCCTCGGCTTGGCCACAAACTCATCTACGGACAAGTTTACGGAAATGGGAAAGCGGTTGGAGAGTGGTGCATAACAACATGGTAATCTATATTACCTCTCTACTTGTCCCGAACGAGAAATCTAAGCAAATGACTCGGCTGGGCCACAAACTCATCTTCGGACAGGTTTGTAAATATGGGAAAGCGGTTGGAAAGTAGTGAATGACAACAGGGTAACCTAAATTACCTCTCTACTAGTTCCGAATGGGTAATCTAAGCAAATGTTTCGGCTCGGCCACAAACTCGTGTTCGGACTAGTTTGCCGAAATGAGAAAGCGTTTGGAGAGTGGTGCATGACATAGGGGTAATCTAAATTACCTCTTTACTAGTCCCGAAGGGGCAATCTAAGCAAATGCCTCAGCTTGGCCACAAACTCATCTACGGACAAGTTTGCGGAAATGGGAAAGCGGTTGGAGAGTGGTGCAAAACAACGGGGTAATCTATATTACCTCTTTACTAGATCCAAATGGATAATCTAAGCAAATGCCTCGGCTCGGCTACAAACTCATCTTCGCACGGGTTTGCGAAATGGGAAAGCGGTTGTAGAGTGGTTCATGAAAATGGGGTAATCTATATTACGTCTTTACTAGATCCGAACGGGTAATCTAAGCAAATGCCTCGGCTTGGCCACAAACTTGTCTACGGACGAGTTTGCGGAAATGGAAAAGTAGTTGGAAAGTGGTGCATGACAACGAGGTAGTCTAAATTACCTCTCTACTAGTCCCGAATGGGTAATCTAATCAAATGTCTCGGCTCGGCCACAAATTCTTTTTCGGACTGGTTTGCGGAAATAGAAAACCGGTTGAAGAGTGGTGCATGACAACGAGGTTATCTAAATTACCTCTTTACTAGACCCGAACGGGATATCTAGCAAATGCTTCGGCTCGAATACAAATTCGTCTTCTGATGGATTTGGAGAAATGGGAAAGCAGTTAGAGAGTGGTGCATGACAACGGGGTAATCTAAATTACCTCTTTACTAGACCCGAATGGGATATATAGCAAATGCCTCGGCTCGACCACAAACTCGTCTTCGGATGGATTTGGAGAAATGGGAAAGCAGTTGGAGAGTGGTGCATGACAACAAGGTAATCTAAATTACCTCTTTACTAGTCCCGAACGGGTAATCTAAGCAAATACCTCGGCTCGGCCACAAACTTGTCTTCGGACGGAATTGCGAAATGGGAAAGCGGTTGGAGAGGGGTGCATGACAATGGGGTATTCTAAATAATCTCTCTAGTAGTCCCGAACAGGTAATCTACGTAAATGCCTTGGCTCCGCCACAAAATCATCCTCGGACAGGTTTGAGGATATGGGAAAGCGGTTGGAGAGTGGTGCATGACACCGAGGTAATTTAAATTACCTCTTTACTAGTCCCGAATGGGTAATCTTTGCAAATGCCTCAGCTCGGCCACAAACTCATTTTCGGACGGGTTTGCGAAATGGGAAAGCGGTTGCATAGTGGTGCATGACAACGGGATAATCTATATTACCTCTTTACTAGACCCGAAAGGGTAATCTAAGCAAATGTCTAGGCTCGGCCACAAACTCGTCTTCAGACGGGTTTACGGAAATGGGAAAGCGGTTGGAGAGTGGTGCATGACAATGGGGTAGTCTTAATTACCTCACTACTTGTCCCGAACGAGAAATCTAAGCAAATGACTCGGCTGGCCACAAACTCATATTCGGACAGGTTTGTAAATATGGGAAAGCGGTTGGAAAGTAGTGCATGACAACAGAGTAACCTAAATTACCTCTCTACTTGTTCTGAATGGGTAATCTAAGCAAATATTTCGGCTCGGCCACAAACTCGTGTTCGGACTAGTTTGCGGAAATGAGAAAGCGTTTGGAGGGTGGTGCATGACATTGGGGTAATCTAAATTACCTCTTTACTAGTCCCTAACAGGTAATCTAAGCAAATGCCTCGGCTTGGCCACAAACTCATCTACGAACAAGTTTACGGAAATGGGAAAGCGGTTGGAGAGTGGTGCATAATAACAGGGTAATCTATATTACCTCTTTACTAGACCTGAAAGGGTAATCTAAGCAAATGTCTAGGCTCGGCCACAAACTCGTCTTCAGACGGGTTTACGGAAATGGGAAAGCGGTTGGAGAGTGGTGCATGACAATGGGGTAGTCTTAATTACCTCTCTACTTGTCCCGAACGAGAAATCTAAGCAAATGACTCGGCTGGCCACAAACTCATATTCGGACAGGTTTGTAAATATGGGAAAGCGGTTGGAAAGTAGTGCATGACAACAGAGTAACCTAAATTACCTCTCTACTTGTTCCGAATGGGTAATCTAAGCAAATATTTCGGCTCGGCCACAAACTCGTGTTCGGACTAGTTTGCGGAAATGAGAAAGCGTTTGGAGGCTGGTGCATGACATTGGGGTAATCTAAATTACCTCTTTACTAGTCCCTAATAGGTAATCTAAGCAAATGCCTCGGCTTGGCCACAAACTCATCTACGGACAAGTTTACGGAAATGGGAAAGCGGTTGGAGAGTGGTGCATAATAACAGGGTAATCTATATTACCTCTTTACTAGATCCGAACGGATAATCTAAGCAAATGCCTCGGCTCGGCTACAAACTCATCTTCGCACAGGTTTGCGAAATAGGAAAGCGGTTGTAGAGTGGTGCATGAAAATGGGGTAATCTATATTACCTCTTTACTAGACCCGAACGGGTAATCTAAGCAAATGCCTCGGCTTGGCCACAATCTTGTTTACGGACGGGTTTGCGGAAATGGAAAAGAAGTTGAAAAGTGGTGCATGACAACGAGGTAGTCTAAATTACCTCTGTACTAGTCCCGAATGGGTAATCCAATCAAATGTCTCGGCTCGGCCACAAATTCGTCTTCGGAGTGGTTTGCGGAAATGGAAAATTGGTTGAAGAGTGGTGACTGACAACCAGGTTATCTAAATTACCTCTTTACTAGACCCGAACGGGATATCTAGCAAATGCCTCGACTCGACCACAAATTCGTCTTCGGATGGATTTGGAGAAATGGGAAAGCAAATGGAGAGTGGTGCATGACAACGGGGTAATCTAAATTACCTCTTTACTAGAACTGAACAGGATATCTAGCAAATGCTTCGGCTCGACCACAAACTTGTCTTCGGATGGATTTGAAGAAATTGGAAAGCAGTTGGAGAGTGGTGCATGACAACATGGTAATCTAAATTAGCTCTTTACTAGTCCCGAACGGGTAATCTAAGGAAATACCTCGGCTCGGCCACAAACTCGTCTTCGGACAGGTTTGCGGAAATTGGAAAGCGGTTGGAGAGTGGTGCATGACAATGGGGTAATCTAAATAACCTCTCTAGTATTCCCGAACATGTAATCTACGTAAATGCCTTGGTTCCGCCACAAAATCGTCTTCGGACATGTTTGAGGATATGGGAAAGCGGTTGGAGAGTGGTACATGACACCGAGGTAATTTAAATTACCTCTTTACTAGTCCCGAATGGGTAATCTTTGCAAATGCCCAACTCGGCCACAAACTCGTTTTCAGACGGGTTTGCGAAATGGGAAAGCGGTTGCATAGTGGTGCATGACAACGTGGTAATCTATATTACCTCTTTACTAGACCCGAAAGGGTAATCTAAGCAAATGCCTAGGCTCGACCACAAACTCATCTTTAGACGGGTTTACGGAAATGGGAAAGCGGTTAGAGAGTGGTGCATGACAATGGGGTAGTCTTAATTACCTCTCTACTTGTCTCGAACGAGAAATCTAAGCAAAAGACTCGGCTGGCCACAAACTCATCTTCGGACAGGTTTGTAAATATGGGAAAGCGGTTGGAAAATAGTGCATGACAACAGGGTAACCTAAATTACCTCTCTACTAGTTCCGAATGGGTAATCTAAGCAAATGTTTCGGCTCGGCCACAAACTCGTGTTCGGACTAGTTTGCGGAAATGAGAAAGCGTTTGGAGGCTGGTGCATGACATTGGGGTAATCTAAATTACCTCTTTACTAGTCCTGAACGGGTAATCTAAGCAAATGCCTCGGCTTGGCCACAAACTCATCTACGGACAAGTTTACTGAAATGGGAAAGCGGTTGGAGAGTGGTGCATAATAACAGGGTAATCTATATTACCTCTTTACTAGATCCGAACGGATAATCTAAGCAAATGCCTCGGCTCGGCTACAAACTCATCTTCGCACATGTTTGCGAAATAGGAAAGCGGTTGTAGAGTGGTGCATGAAAATGGGGTAATCTATATTACCTCTTTACTAGACCCGAACGGGTAATCTAAGCAAATGCCTCGGCTTGGCCACAAACTCGTCTACGGACGGGTTTGCGGAAATGGAAAAGCAGTTGGAAAGTGGTGCATGACAACGAGGTAGTTTAAATTACCTCTATACTAGTCCTGAATGGGTAATCCAATCAAATGTCTCGGCTCGGCCACAAATTCGTCTTCAGAATGGTTTGCGGAAATGGAAAATCGGTTGAAGAGTGGTGACTGACAACCAGGTTCTCTAAATTACCTCTTTACTAGACCCGAACGGGATATCTAGCAAATGCCTCGGCTCGACCACAAATTCGTCTTCGGATGGATTTGGAGAAATGGGAAAGCAGTTGGAGAGTGGTGCATGACAACGGGGTAATCTAAATTACCTCTTTACTAGAACTGAACGGGATATCTAGCAAATGCCTCGGCTCGACCACAAACTTGTCTTCGGATGGATTTGAAGAAATTGGAAAGCAGTTGGAGAGTGGTGCATGACAACATGGTAATCTAAATTAGCTCTTTACTAGTCCCGAACGGGTAATCTAAGGAAATACCTCGGCTCGGCCACAAACTCGTCTTCGGACAGGTTTGCGGAAATTGGAAAGCGGTTGGAGAGTGGTGCATGACAATGGGGTAATCTAAATAACCTCTCTAGTATTCGTGAACATGTAATCTACGTAAATGCCTTGGCTCCGCCACAAAATCGTCTTCGGACATGTTTGAGGATATGGGAAAGCGGTTGGAGAGTGGTGCATGACACCGAGGTAATTTAAATTACCTCTTTACTAATCCCGAATGGGTAATCTTTGCAAATGCCTCAGCTCGGCCACAAACTCGTTTTCGGACGGGTTTGCGAAATGGGAAAGCGGTTGCATAGTGGTGCATGACAACGGGGTAATCTATATTACCTCTTTACTAGACCCGAAAGGGTAATCTAAGCAAATGTCTAGGGTCAGCCACAAACTCTTCTTCAGACGGGTTTACGGAAATGGGAAAGCGGTTGGAGAGTGGTGCATGACAATGGGGTAGTCTTAATTACCTCTCTACTTGTCCCGAACGAGAAATCTAAGCAAAAGACTCGGCTGGCCACAAACTCATCTTCGGACAGGTTTGTAAATATGGGAAAGCGGTTGGAAAGTAGTGCATGACAACGGGGTAACCTAAATTACCTCTCTACTAGTTCCGAATGGGTAATCTAAGCAAATGTTTCGGCTCGGCAACAAACTCGTGTTCGGACTAGTTTGCGGAAATGAGAAAGCGTTTGGAGGGTGGTGCATGACATTGGGGTAATCTAAATTACCTCTTTACTAGTCCTGAACGGGTAATCTAAGCAAATGCCTCGGCTTGGCCACAAACTCATCTACGGACAAGTTTACGGAAATGGGAAAGCGGTTGGAGAGTGGTGCATAATAGCAGGGTAATCTATATTACCTCTTTACTAGATCCGAACGGATAATCTAAGCAAATGCCTCGGCTCGGCTACAAACTCATCTTCGCACATGTTTGCGAAATAGGAAAGCGGTTGTAGAGTGGTGCATGAAAATGGGGTAATCTATATTACTTCTTTACTAGACCCGAACGGGTAATCTAAGCAAATGCCTTGGCTTGGCCACAAACTCGTCTACGGACGGGTTTGCGGAAATGGAAAAGCAGTTGAAAAGTGGTGCATGACAACGAGGTAGTCTAAATTACCTCTATACTAGTCCCGAATGGGTAATCCAATCAAATGTCTCGGCTCGGCCACAAATTCATCTTCGGAGTGGTTTGCGGAAATGGAAAATCGGTTGAAGAGTGGTGACTGACAACCAGGTTATCTAAATTACCTCTTTACTAGACCCGAACGGGATATCTAGCAAATGCCTCGGCTCGACCACAAATTCGTCTTCGGATGGATTTGGAGAAATGGGAAAGCAGTTGGAGAGTGGTGCATGACAACGGGGTAATCTAAATTACCTCTTTACTAGAACTGAACGGGATATCTAGCAAATGCCTCGGCTCGACCACAAACTTGTCTTCGGATGGATTTGAAGAAATTGGAAAGCAGTTGGAGAGTGGTGCATGACAACATGGTAATCTAAATTAGCTCTTTACTAGTCCCGAACGGGTAATCTAAGGAAATACCTCGGCTCGGCCACAAACTCGTCTTCGGACAGGTTTGCGGAAATTGGAAAGCGGTTGGAGAGTGGTGCATGACAATGGGGTAATCTAAATAACCTCTCTAGTATTCCCAAACATGTAATCTACGTAAATGCCTTGGCTCCGCCACAAAATCGTCTTCGGACATGTTTGAGGATATGGGAAAGCGGTTGGAGAGTGGTGCATGACACCGAGGTAATTTAAATTACCTCTCTACTAGTCCCGAATGGGTATTCTAATCAAATGTCTCGGCTCGGCCACAAACTCTTCTTCAGACTAGTTTGCGGAAATGGAAAAGCGGTTGGAGAGTGGTGCATGACAACGGGGTTATCTAAATTATTTCTTTACTAGACCCGAACGGGATATCTAGCAAATGCCTTGGCTCGACCACAAACTCGTCTTCGGATGGATTTGGAGAAATGGGAAAGCAGTTGGAGAGTGGTGCATAATTATAGGGTAATCCAAATTACCTCTTTACTAGACCCGAACGGATAATCTAAGCAAATGCCTCGGCTCGGCCACAAACTCATCTTCGGACGGGATTACGAAATGGGAAAGCAATTGCAGAGTGGTGCATGACAACGAGGTAGTCTAAATTACCTCTCTACTAGTCCCGAATGGGTATTCTAATCAAATGTCTCGGCTCGGCCACAAACTCTTCTTCGGACTAGTTTGTGGAAATGGGAAAGCGGTTGGAGAGTGGTGCATGACAACGGGGTTATCTAAATTACCTCTTTACTAGACCCGAACGGGATATCTAGCAAATGCCTCGACTCGACCACAAACTCGTCTTCGGATGGATTTGGAGAAATGGAAAAGCAGTTGGAGAGTGGTGCATAATTACAGGGCAATCTAAATTACCTCTTTACTAGACCCGAACGGGATATCTAGCAAATGCCTCGGCTCGACCACAAACTCGTCTTCGGATGGATTTGGAGAAGTGGGAAAGCAGTTGGAGAGTGGTGCATGATTACAGGGTAATCTAAATTACCTCTTTACTAGTCCCGAACGGGTAATCTAAGCAAATACCTCGGCTCGGCCACAAACTCGTGTTCGGACTGGTTAGCGGAAATTGGAAAGCGGTTGGAGAGTGGTGCATGACAATGGGGTAATCTAAATTACCTCTCTAGTAGTCTCGAACAGGTAATCTACGTAAATGCCTTGGCTCGGCCACAAAATCGTCTTCGGATAGGGTTGCGGATATGGGAAAGCGGTTGGAGAGTGGTGCATGACACCGGGGTAATTTAAATTACCTCTTTAATAGTTACGAATGGGTAATCTTTGCAAATGCCTCGGCTCGGCCACAAACTCGTTTTCGGACATGTTTGAGGATATGGAAAAACGGTTGCATAGTGGTGCATGACAACGGGGTAATCTATATTACCTCTTTACTAGACCCGAAAGGGTATTCTAAGCAAATGCCTAGGCTCGGCCACAAACTCGTCTTCAGACGGGTTTACGGAAATGGGAAAGCGGTTGGAGAGTGGTGCATGACAATGGGGTAGTCTTAATTACCTCTCTACCTGTCCCGAACGAGAAATCTAAGCAAATGGCTCAGCTCGGCCACAAACTCGTTTTCAGACGGGTTTGTAAATATGGGAAAGCGGTATGAAAGTAGTGCATGACAACAGGGTAACCTAAATTACCTCTCTACTAGTTCCGAACGGGTAATCTAAGCAAATGCCTCGGCTTAGCCACAAACTCATCTACGGACAAGTTTACGGAAATGGGAAAGCGGTTGGAGAGTGGTGCATAACAACAGGGTAATCTATATTACCTCTCTACTTGTCCCGCACGAGAAATCTAAGCAAATGACTCGGCTGGGCCACAAACTCATCTTCGGACAGGTTTGTAAATATGGGAAAGCGGTTGGAAAGTAGTGCATGACAACAGGGTAACCTAAATTACCTCTCTACTAGTTCCGAATGGGTAATCTAAGCAAATGTTTTGGCTCGGCCACAAACTCGTGTTCGGACTAGTTTGCGGAAATGAGAAAGCGTTCGGAGGGTGGTGCATGACATTGGGGTAATCTAAATTACCTCTTTACTAGTCCTGAACAGGTAATCTAAGCAAATGCCTCGGCTTGGCCACAAACTCATCTACGGACAAGTTTACGGAAATGGGAAAGCGGTTGGAGAGTGGTGCATAATAACAGGGTAATCTATATTACCTCTTTACTAGATTTGAACGGATAATCTAAGCAAATGCCTCGGCTCGGCTACAAACTCATCTTCGCACGGGTTTGCGAAATAGGAAAGCGGTTGTAGAGTGGTGCATGAAAATGGGGTAATCTATATTACCTCTTTACTAGACCCGAACGGGTAATCTAAGCAAATGCCTCGGCTTGGCCACAAACTCGTTTACGGACGGGTTTGCGGAAATGGAAAAGCAGTTGGAAAGTGGTGCATGACAACGAGGTAGTCTAAATTACCTCTATACTAGTCCCGAATGGGTAATCTAATCAAATGTCTCGGCTCGGCCACAAATTCGTCTTCAGAATGGTTTGCGGAAATGAAAAATCGGTTGAAGAGTGGTGACTGACAACCAGGTTATCTAAATTACCTCTTTACTAGACCCGAACGGGATATCTAGCAAATGCCTCGGCTCGACCACAAATTCGTCTTCGGATGGATTTGGAGAAATGGGAAAGCGGTTGGAGAGTGGTGCATGACAACGGGGTAATCTAAATTACTTCTTTACTAGAACTGAACGGGATATCTAGCAAATGCCTCGGCTCGACCACAAACTTATCTTCGGATGGATTTGAAGAAATTGGAAAGCAGTTGGAGAGTGGTGCATGACAACATGGTAATCTACATTAGCTCTTTACTAGTCCCGAACGGGTAATCTAAGGAAATACCTCGGCTCGGCCACAAACTCGTCTTCGGACAGGTTTGCGGAAATTGGAAAGCGGTTGGAGAGTGGTGCATGACAATGGGGTAATCTAAATAACCTCTCTAGTATTCCCGAACATGTAATCTACGTAAATGCCTTGGCTCCGCCACAAAATCGTCTTCGGACATGTTTGAGGATATGGGAAAGCGGTTGGAGAGTGGTGCATGACACCGAGGTAATTTAAATTACCTCTTTACTAGTCCCGAATGGGTAATCTTTGCAAATGCCTCAGCTCGGCCACAAACTCGTTTTCGGACGGGTTTGCGAAATGGGAAAGCGGTTGCATAGTGGTGCATGACAACGGGGTAATCTATATTACCTCTTTACTAGACCCGAAAGGGTAATCTAAGCAAATATCTAGGCTCGGCCACAAACTCTTCTTCAGACGGGTTTACGGAAATGGGAAAGCGGTTGGAGAGTGGTGCATGACAATGGGGTAGTCTTAATTACCTCTCTACTTGTCCCGAACGAGAAATCTAAGCAAATGACTCGGCTGGGCCACTAACTCATCTTCGGACAGGTTTGTAAATATGGGAAAGCGGTTGGAAAGTAGTGCATGACAACAGGATAACCTAAATTACCTCTCTACTAGTTCCGAATGGGTAATCTAAGCAAATGCCTCGGCTCGGCTACAAACTCATCTTCGTACAGGTTTGCGAAATAGGAAAGCGGTTGTAGAGTGGTGCATGAAAATGGGGTAATCTATATTACCTCTTTACTAGACCCAAACGGGTAATCTAAGCAAATGCCTCGGCTTGGCCACAAACTTGTTTACGGACGGGTTTGCGGAAATGGAAAAGCAGTTGGAAAGTGGTGCATGACAACGAGGTAGTCTAAATTACCTCTATACTAGTCCCGAATGGGTAATCCAATCAAATGTCTCGGCTCGGCCACAAATTCGTCTTCGGAGTGGTTTGCGGAAATGGAAAATCGGTTGAAGAGTGGTGACTGACAACCAGGTTATCTAAATTACCTCTTTACTAGACCCGAACGGGATATCTAGAAAATGCCTCGACTCGACCACAAATTCGTCTTCGGATGGATTTGGAGAAATGGGAAAGCAGTTGGAGAGTGGTGCATGACAACGGGGTAATCTAAATTACCTCTTTACTAGAACTGAACGGGATATCTAGCAAATGCCTCGGCTCGACTACAAACTTGTCTTCGGATGGATTTGAAGAAATTGGAAAGCAGTTGGAGAGTGGTGCATGACAACATGGTAATCTAAATTAGCTCTTTACTAGTCCCGAACAGGTAATCTAAGGAAATACCTCGGCTCGGCCATAAACTCCTCTTCGGACAGGTTTGCGGAAATTGGAAAGCGGTTGGAGAGTGGTGCATGACAATGGGGTAATCTAAATAACCTCTCTAGTATTCCCGAACATGTAATCTACGTAAATGCCTTGGCTCCGCCACAAAATCGTCTTCGGACATGTTTGAGGATATGGGAAAGCGGTTGGAGAGTGGTGCATGACACCGAGGTAATTTAAATTACCTCTTGATGCGGCCATCTACACCACACCAAGCCGGATCGCGGACAGCCGATCCGTTCCATTCATACCAAATGAGATCATGACAAGGGGCAAGGCTCAAAAACTTAAAGGGAAGATCCAGACTTTCATCCACAAGCTACGGGAACAAGAGGAAGAAGTGGATCGCAGCAGCCACCCCGCGACCGAGCTAGAACCCGCGACCATACAACACGCGTTGGCCCACACCTCGGACTTAACACACTTAAGGTCTCGGACATGCAGCCTTGGGGACAAGGTCTTGTGTGTTCTCACAATCCATCCGTGAGAACACAACCAAAAAGACCTTGGATTATTAGAGTACTCTTTCCCTACCCCTAGCTCACCATGTTGGGATCTAGGGAAGGGTTTTAACGAGGCTTGAACATCTAAGGCATCACATCTCTTATCCCACTTAAGACTCACTTGGAAACATTGGAGTGACAAGTATGATCTTAAGGAGATGTGATTCTATCTAGGAAAACACTCTACCATTTTTCCTTTGTTTATTTTCGGTCTTTGTTGTTAGTTTTTACTTTTGTGACCGTTGGGAGCTTTGTTGACCAAAGGGTTGACTAGGGCAATCCCTTGGGTTTTCTTGTAGCCTATTTAAAGGCAAACACTCTTTTATTCAAGGGTAACCATTTTAAGAAAAGACTTGAAACAAGGCCACCGCCTTCTTTCCTCTCTATTGAGTTTTCCTCTAGATTGGATCCTCCTTGAAGCTAGATTGAGTGTGTCTCTCTTCTTCCAGGCCGAGGCTGTATCAAGGGTTTACCACCCCCCTTGTGGTTCGCTTCATCACTCCTCCATTTATCTCATATCCGCACGCTCAAATCTATCACCAACACCATCGGATTTCAAGAGATTGAACCACATCTCTCTTGAGTCCTCCTTCCGCCATCACCGTCATCTTCTACACGGATCCAAGGGCTCAAGCTCGGACCTCGGATCATATCATTTTGGTATCAGAGCCAAAACATCCTAAAGGTTGCATCTTTCCTCACTAAAGCTTCCACCTTTCTCTCATTGTCGGATTTTTGCTAGTTCTTGATAAAACTTGAACCTTTGAGCTTGTTTGAGTGCTGAATCTAGCTAGGGTGTTTAGCTTTGCTTGCTGAGGTTGTTTACTCTTGATTTAAGGTTAATAGGTCTAGAAATTTTGAGTTTCAAGCTGGTTCAAATCGTTTGCTTGCTGATTTCTAAAGACTCAAAATTTCCGTCTAAAACTTGCTCCGTTAAAGCCATTTGCTAGCTTAGGCCAATTTGTGAACTTGAGATGTGCTTGCTGTTATTGTTATTCATGTTAGCTAGGTTGTTTCCTCTGGTTTTTAGCAGCTTAAACCGCCATTGTTGAAGCTCTCTCCAAAGAGAGGGCCTTTGTGCAATTTTGTAAAAAGTGGTGTGGACCACTTTGTACTAGTTGTCTTCTTGTGAGTGCTGGCAAAACCAAGTGGTCCTGCCTTGGTGGCACCCAAAAATTTGAATTGTTACTGCAGTAACTCCCTCTTGCTTGTGGTTAAACCCTTAGGCCCTAAAATTTATCCGCACCCTATCATTTTAATCCCGCGGAAGCTTATTATCCATAATTTGTACGGACCGCACTAAGATTGTTTTGAACTTTCTTTCTTTGCAAGGTACGTGTGATGGCCGAACCACCAGACCTCTCAGCCCTCCTCACGGGCATTCAAGCCCAACTCCAACAGCTTGGAGAACGCCTAGGCCGAGTCGAACAGCCGCGACCACAAGCACCTCCGCCAAACGTTGATCCAGGCGTTGAGGGGCTATCCGAGGAAGATTACTTCCAGCCTCCTCCTTTTAGGAGATCAAGGCCAAGAGAAGGTCGAAATCATGATGAAAGAGGACAACGAGGCCAGCCCCGAGCTCTCTCACCTCACTTGCGGATCACACCACCAACCTTTGCGGGTAAAGTGGATCCGGAAGCTTACCTTGATTGGGAGCGTAGGATGGATCACATCTTTGAAGTCTACGGCTATGAAGAGCCCAGAAAGGTGTCCTACGCAGCCGCACAACTCACTGATCACGCCCTAACCTGGTGGGATAGAGATGCGGCCAAGAGAAGAAGAAATGGCGATGTTCCGGTCCAATCGTGGGAGATCATGAAGTTCATGATGAAGGCTAGATATGTACCCCCCCTTTACCACCGAGAGCTCCAAAAGAAGTTTAGAAAACTTGTGCAAGGCAGTAAGAGCGTAGAGGAATACTATGAGGAGTTTGAACATTTAAGGAACCGTCTCAACTTGGAAGACACGGAAGAGACTCTCATGGCTCAATTCCTTGACGGTCTTCAAGATCGGATCGCACATAAGGTGGAGATGCACACCTACAGCGACTTCAACGAGCTCCTCCACCTAGCTATTCAGGTTGAGGGTCACATCAAGAAGAAGTCCCGGACCAGACCACTCACCAATTCTCCATGGAAGGCTCAAGCCTCCGGTTCAAACCCGAATCCTCCTAAGTACCAAGATAGGGGTAAAGGAGTGGCCAATGAAACTCGGGTTCCTTTTAAGCCCCGAGAGCCTACCACTGAGACTAGAGCTGACCCAAGAGGAGCCTCCACGATCCAAAAGACTCGAGACATCATGTGCTACAAGTGTAGAGGCCGCGGCCACTACGCTAGAGAGTGTCCCAATCCGAGAGCCATGATCATCACTTCCGCCGGTGAATATGAGTCTCAAGACGAGATGGAACATCAAGAGGAGGAAGTTGATGCCGAGGAAGAGATTGAGTATCCGGATGTAGGTGACATCTTAGTCACCATGAGGGCTTTAAGTGCAACGCAAGGACCGGATGAGACCGCTCAACGTGAGAACATCTTTCATACAAGATGTACGGTAAGAGGAAAGGTTTGCTCTCTTATCATTGATGGTGGCTCTTGCACTAATGTGGCTAGCTCATACATGGTAGAAAAATTACAGTTAGACACCACTAAACATCCGCATCCATATAAACTCAGGTGGCTAAATGATAAAACCGAATTAAAAATTAATGAACAAGTCAAGATATCATTTAGTATTGGAAAGTATTGTGATGAAGTGTTGTGTGATGTTGTTCCTATGCAAGCTACTCATATTTTGTTAGGTCGGCCATGGCAATTTGATAGGGAAGTTGTGCATGATGGTAGAACTAATAGGTACTCATTGATGCATGATAAAAGACGGATTAGTTTAGCGCCTTTGTTGCCTTCTCAAGTCCGTGAAATGCAATTGAAGTTGTCTAAGGAGAAGTGTAGTTCTAAGCCTAATTTCCTCATTACTTCTAGTAATATTAGGAAAGCAATTCATGATCCTACTTGTCATGTGGTATTAATGGTCTACAAAGAACTTTTGAGTGTAGGTGAATCCGAGATCACATTGCCAAAGGAAGTGCAACAAGTCCTTGATCGATTTAAGGAAGTGTTTCCGGAAGAGCTACCGCCGGGGCTGCCTCCTCAAAGGGGTATTGAACACCAAATAGACTTCATTCCCGGGGCACAACTACCTAATCGACCAGCATATAGGGTAAATCCAAACGAAGCCAAGGAGCTCGAGAAACAAGTCCGAGACTTGATGGATAAGGGATATGTGCGGGAAAGCTTGAGCCCTTGTGCCGTTCCGGTCTTGTTGGTACCTAAGAAAGATGGTACATACCGAATGTGTGTGGATTGCCGAGCCATCAACAACATCACTATCAAATATAGGCATCCCATACCGCGGCTAGACGACATGTTGGACGAGCTAAGTGGAGCGACCCTCTTCTCCAAAATTGATCTCAAGAGTGGATACCACCAAGTACGCATGAAAGAAGGAGATGAGTGGAAGACCGCTTTCAAAACCAAGCATGGCCTATACGAATGGCTTGTGATGCCTTTCGGCCTCACCAATGCACCGAGTACCTTCATGAGGCTCATGAACCATATCCTTCGACCATATATAAGTAAATTCGTAGTAGTTTACTTTGATGATATATTGATCTATAGTACTTGCTTGGTTGATCATGTGGAACATTTAGGACTAGTCTTAGAAACGCTTAGGTTGGAAGGTCTATATGCGAATCTTAAGAAGTGTACGTTTTGTGCTAGTGAGCTTGTTTTTCTTGGCTTTGTGGTTAGCTCACAGGGACTTCGAGTGGACTTAGAAAAGATTGAAGCCATTAGGGGCTGGCCTAGACCCACTAACATCAGCCAAGTTCGGAGCTTCCACGGCTTAGCAAGTTTCTACCGCCGGTTTGTTAAAGATTTCAGCACATTGGCCGCACCTTTGACATCGGTGATCAAGAAGAGTGTTGGCTTTGAGTGGGGAGAAGCTCAAGAGAGGTCATTCTTAGACCTCAAGTACCATCTCACACATGCTCCCATACTCGTCTTGCCAGATTTCAACAAGACTTTTGAAGTGGAATGTGATGCCTCCGGTGTAGGTATTGGTGCTGTTTTGACTCAAGGAGGCAAGCCGGTTGCATACTTTAGTGAGAAGCTAAGTGGGGCTTCTCTCAACTACCCCACTTATGACAAGGAACTCTATGCCTTGGTGCGGGCAATGCAAACATGGCAGCACTACCTCTTGTCCAAAGAATGTGTCATCCATACCGATCACGAGACACTACAACATCTAAGGGGTCAAACCACTTTGAAGAAACGCCATGCTAAGTGGCTGGAGTTCATAGAGACCTTCCCTTATGTCATCAAGTACAAGAAAGGCAAAGAAAACGTGGTGGCCGATGCACTTTCTAGGAGACATACGCTTATCACCACCATGGAATCGAAGATGCTTGGGTTTGAGTCACTTAAGAGTTTATATGAAGAAGACCCAGACTTGAAGGATGCGTTTACAGGACATGGAGCCAATTCTTACACTAAGTTTTACATCCATGATGGCTTCCTATTCAAGGACAAGCGGCTATGCATCCCCCAAAGCTCAATAAGGGAGTTGTTGGTCAAAGAGGCTCACGGTGGAGGATTAATGGGACACTTTGGTGTTGAGAAGACGTTAAGTGTGTTGAAGGAACATTTTTATTGGCCAAGGATGAAAAAGATGGTGGTAACTCATTGTGATCGATGCGTGGTTTGCAAAAGGGCCAAGTCTAAGGTTCACCCGCACGGGTTATACCTTCCATTGCCGATTCCTACATTACCTTGGGTGGACATCTCTATGGACTTCGTTTTGGGGCTGCCTAAGGTACATCATAAGGACTCAATCTTTGTGGTGGTTGATAGGTTTTCCAAGATGGCTCACTTCATCCCATGCGCCAAGACTAATGACGCATCACAAACCGCCACCCTATTCTTCAAGGAAGTGGTGCGGCTTCATGGCATTCCTAGAACCATCGTCTCCGACCGGGACACAAAATTCTTATCACACTTTTGGAGAACCTTGTGGAAGAAACTAGGGACTAAATTGCTGTTCTCTACCACATGTCATCCTCAAACGGACGGCCAAACCGAAGTAGTCAACCGCACACTTGGAGCTCTTCTCCGATCGACGATTGGCAGCAACTTGAACAATTGGGTTGAGTGTCTTCCCCTTGTGGAGTTCGCATATAACTCGGCTAGACACTCGACAACTAAGCTATCACCTTTTGAAGTGGTGTATGGACGTAACCCGGACACTCCTTTGAGCCTTACACCATTGCCACCAGCCGAGCAAATGGACGTTGAAGGGTCCACCAAAGCCGAGACCATGAAGAAGCTCTTCGAGAAGGTGTTCGATAATATAGAGAAGCGGAATGAACAAGTCATGGCCCGAGTCAATAAAAGGAGGAAGCAAGTCTTGTTCCAGCCAGGAGATTGGGTGTGGTTGCACATGAGACCCGAGAGATTTCCCACCAAAAGGAAACACAAGCTCGACTATCGCGGAGACGGACCATTCAAAGTGGTCGAGAAAATCAATGACAACGCCTACCGCCTCGAACTTCCGGGTGAGTTTAATGTCTCTACCACATTTAATGTTACTGACTTGACTCCTTTTGATGTAGGAGATGTTAAACCTTTGGAGACCAAAGATCTTGAAGAGGGAGGGAATGATGCGGCCATCTACACCACACCAAGCCGGATCGCGGACAGCCGATCCGTTCCATTCATACCAAATGAGATCATGACAAGGGGCAAGGCTCAAAAACTTAAAGGGAAGATCCAGACTTTCATCCACAAGCTACGGGAACAAGAGGAAGAAGTGGATCGCAGCAGCCACCCCGCGACCGAGCTAGAACCCGCGACCATACAACACGCGTTGGCCCACACCTCGGACTTAACACACTTAAGGTCTCGGACATGCAGCCTTGGGGACAAGGTCTTGTGTGTTCTCACAATCCATCCGTGAGAACACAACCAAAAAGACCTTGGATTATTAGAGTACTCTTTCCCTACCCCTAGCTCACCATGTTGGGATCTAGGGAAGGGTTTTAACGAGGCTTGAACATCTAAGGCATCACATCTCTTATCCCACTTAAGACTCACTTGGAAACATTGGAGTGACAAGTATGATCTTAAGGAGATGTGATTCTATCTAGGAAAACACTCTACCATTTTTCCTTTGTTTATTTTCGGTCTTTGTTGTTAGTTTTTACTTTGTGACCGTTGGGAGCTTTGTTGACCAAAGGGTTGACTAGGGCAATCCCTTGGGTTTTCTTGTAGCCTATTTAAAGGCAAACACTCTTTTATTCAAGGGTAACCATTTTAAGAAAAGACTTGAAACAAGGCCACCGCCTTCTTTCCTCTCTATTGAGTTTTCCTCTAGATTGGATCCTCCTTGAAGCTAGATTGAGTGTGTCTCTCTTCTTCCAGGCCGAGGCTGTATCAAGGGTTTACCACCCCCCTTGTGGTTCGCTTCATCACTCCTCCATCTATCTCATATCCGCACGCTCAAATCTATCACCAACACCACCGGATTTCAAGAGATTGAACCACATCTCTCTTGAGTCCTCCTTCCGCCATCACCGTCATCTTCTACACGGATCCAAGGGCTCAAGCTCGGACCTCGGATCATATCACCTCTTTACTAGTCCCGAATGGGTAATCTTTGCAAATGCCTCAGCTCGGCCACAAACTCGTTTTCGGACGGGTTTGCGAAATGGGAAAGCGGTTGCATAGTGGTGCATGACAACGGGGTAATCTATATTACCTCTTTACTAGACCCGAAAGGGTAATCTAAGCAAATATCTAGGCTCGGCCACAAACTCTTCTTCAGACGGGTTTACGGAAATGGGAAAGCGGTTGGAGAGTGGTGCATGACAATGGGGTAGTCTTAATTACCTCTCTACTTGTCCCGAACGAGAAATCTAAGCAAATGACTCGGCTGGGCCACTAACTCATCTTCGGACAGGTTTGTAAATATGGGAAAGCGGTTGGAAAGTAGTGCATGACAACAGGATAACCTAAATTACCTCTCTACTAGTTCCGAATGGGTAATCTAAGCAAATGCCTCGGCTCGGCTACAAACTCATCTTCGTACAGGTTTGCGAAATAGGAAAGCGGTTGTAGAGTGGTGCATGAAAATGGGGTAATCTATATTACCTCTTTACTAGACCCAAACGGGTAATCTAAGCAAATGCCTCGGCTTGGCCACAAACTTGTTTACGGACGGGTTTGCGGAAATGGAAAAGCAGTTGGAAAGTGGTGCATGACAACGAGGTAGTCTAAATTACCTCTATACTAGTCCCGAATGGGTAATCCAATCAAATGTCTCGGCTCGGCCACAAATTCGTCTTCGGAGTGGTTTGCGGAAATGGAAAATCGGTTGAAGAGTGGTGACTGACAACCAGGTTATCTAAATTACCTCTTTACTAGACCCGAACGGGATATCTAGCAAATGCCTCGACTCGACCACAAATTCGTCTTCGGATGGATTTGGAGAAATGGGAAAGCAGTTGGAGAGTGGTGCATGACAACGGGGTAATCTAAATTACCTCTTTACTAGAACTGAACGGGATATCTAGCAAATGCCTCGGCTCGACTACAAACTTGTCTTCGGATGGATTTGAAGAAATTGGAAAGCAGTTGGAGAGTGGTGCATGACAACATGGTAATCTAAATTAGCTCTTTACTAGTCCCGAACAGGTAATCTAAGGAAATACCTCGGCTCGGCCACAAACTCCTCTTCGGACAGGTTTGCGGAAATTGGAAAGCGGTTGGAGAGTGGTGCATGACAATGGGGTAATCTAAATAACCTCTCTAGTATTCCCGAACATGTAATCTACGTAAATGCCTTGGCTCCGCCACAAAATCGTCTTCGGACATGTTTGAGGATATGGGAAAGCGGTTGGAGAGTGGTGCATGACACCGAGGTAATTTAAATTACCTCTTTACTAGTCCCGAATGGGTAATCTTTGCAAATGCCTCAGCTCGGCCACAAACTCGTTTTCGGACGGGTTTGCGAAATGGGAAAGCGGTTGCATAGTGGTGCATGACAACGGGGTAATCTATATTACCTCTTTACTAGACCCGAAAGGGTAATCTAAGCAAATATCTAGGCTCGGCCACAAACTCTTCTTCAGACGGGTTTACGGAAATGGGAAAGCGGTTGGAGAGTGGTGCATGACAATGGGGTAGTCTTAATTACCTCTCTACTTGTCCCGAACGAGAAATCTAAGCAAATGACTCGGCTGGGCCACTAACTCATCTTCGGACAGGTTTGTAAATATGGGAAAGCGGTTGGAAAGTAGTGCATGACAACAGGATAACCTAAATTACCTCTCTACTAGTTCCGAACGGATAATCTAAGCAAATGCCTCGGCTCGGCTACAAACTCATCTTCGTACAGGTTTGCGAAATAGGAAAGCGGTTGTAGAGTGGTGCATGAAAATGGGGGTAATCTATATTACTTCTTTACTAGACCCGAACGGGTAATCTAAGCAAATGCCTCGGCTTGGCCACAAACTCGTCTACGGACGGGTTTGCGAAAATGGAAAAGCAGTTGGAAAGTGGTGCATGACAACGAGGTAGTCTAAATTACCTCTATACTAGTCCCGAATGGGTAATCCAATCAAATGTCTCGGCTCGGCCACAAATTCGTCTTCGGAGTGGTTTGCGGAAATGGAAAATCGGTTGAAGAGTGGTGACTGACAACCAGGTTATCTAAATTACCTCTTTACTAGACCCGAACGGGATATCTAGCAAATGGCTCGACTCGACCACTAATTCGTCTTCGGATGGATTTGGAGAAATGGGAAAGCAGTTGGAGAGTGGTGCATGACAACGGGGTAATCTAAATTACCTCTTTACTAGAACTGAACGGGATATCTAGCAAATGCCTCGGCTCGACCACAAACTTGTCTTCGGATGGATTTGAAGAAATTGGAAAGTAGTTGGAGAGTGGTGCATGACAACATGGTAATCTAAATTAGCTCTTTACTAGTCCCGAACGGGTAATCTAAGGAAATACCTCGGCTCGGCCACAAACTCGTCTTCGGACAGGTTTGCGGAAATTGGAAAGCGGTTGGAGAGTGATGCATGACAATGGGGTAATCTAAATAACCTCTCTAGTATTCCCGAACATGTAATCTACGTAAATGCCTTGGCTCCGCCACAAAATCGTCTTCGGACATGTTTGAGGATATGGGAAAGCGGTTGGAGAGTGGTGCATGACACCGAGGTAGTTCAAATTACCTCTTTACTAGTCCCGAATGGGTAATCTTTGCAAATGCCTCAGCTCGGCCACAAACTCGTTTTCAGACGGGTTTGCGAAATGGGAAAGCGGTTGCATAGTGGTGCATGACAATGTGGTAATCTATATTACCTCTTTACTAGACCCGAAAGGGTAATCTAAGCAAATGCCTAGGCTCGGCCACAAACTCGTTTTCAGACGGGTTTACGGAAATGGGAAAGTGGTTGGAGAGTGGTGCATGACAATGGGGTAGTCTTAATTACCTCTCTACTTGTCCCGAACGAGAAATCTAAGCAAAAGACTCGGCTGGCCACAAACTCATCTTCGGACAGGTTTGTAAATATGGGAAAGCGGTTGGAAAGTAGTGCATGACAACAGGGTAACCTAAATTACCTCTCTACTAGTTCCGAATGGGTAATCTAAGCAAATGTTTCGGCTCGGCCACAAACTCGTGTTCGGACTAGTTTGCGGAAATGAGAAAGCGTTTGGAGGGTGGTGCATGACATTGGGGTAATCTAAATTACCTCTTTACTAGTCCTGAACGGGTAATCTAAGCAAATGCCTCGGCTTGGCCACAAACTCATCTACGGACAAGTTTACGGAAATGGGAAAGCGGTTGGAGAGTGGTGCATAATAGCAGGGTAATCTATATTACCTCTTTACTAGATCCGAACGGATAATCTAAGCAAATGCCTCGGCTCGGCTACAAACTCATCTTCGCACAGGTTTGCGAAATAGGAAAGCGGTTGTAGAGTGGTGCATGAAAATGGGGTAATCTATATTACTTCTTTACTAGACCCGAACGGGTAATCTAAGCAAATGCCTCGGCTTGGCCACAAACTCGTCTACGGACGGGTTTGCGGAAATGGAAAAGCAGTTGAAAAGTGGTGCATGACAACGAGGTAGTCTAAATTACCTCTATACTAGTCCCGAATGGGTAATCCAATCAAATGTCTCGGCTCGGCCACAAATTCGTCTTCGGAGTGGTTTGCGGAAATGGAAAATCGGTTGAAGAGTGGTGACTGACAACCAGGTTATCTAAATTACCTCTTTACTAGACCCGAACGGGATATCTAGCAAATGCCTCGGCTCGACCACAAATTCGTCTTCGGATGGATTTGGAGAAATGGGAAAGCAGTTGGAGAGTGGTGCATGACAACGGGGTAATCTAAATTACCTCTTTACTAGAACTGAACGGGATATCTAGCAAATGCCTCGGCTCGACCACAAACTTGTCTTCGGATGGATTTGAAGAAATTGGAAAGCAGTTGGAGAGTGGTGCATGACAACATGGTAATCTAAATTAGCTCTTTACTAGTCCCAAACGGGTAATCTAAGGAAATACCTCGGCTCGGCCACAAACTCGTCTTCGGACAGGTTTGCGGAAATTGGAAAGCGGTTGGAGAGTGGTGCATGACAATGGGGTAATCTAAATAACCTCTCTAGTATTCCCGAACATGTAATCTACGTAAATGCCTTGGCTCCGCCACAAAATCGTCTTCGGACATGTTTGAGGATATGGGAAAGCGGTTGGAGAGTGGTGCATGACACCGAGGTAGTTTAAATTACCTCTTTACTAGTCCCGAATGGGTAATCTTTGCAAATGCCTCAGCTCGGCGACAAACTCGTTTTCAGACGGGTTTGCGAAATGGAAAAGCGGTTGCATAGTGGTGCATGACAACGTGGTAATCTATATTACGTCTTTACTAGACCCGAAAGGGTAATCTAAGCAAATGCCTAGGCTCGGCCACAAACTCGTCTTCAGACGGGTTTACGGAAATGGGAAAGCGGTTGGAGAGTGGTGCATGACAATGGGGTAGTCTTAATTACCTCTCTACTTGTCCCGAACGAGAAATCTAAGCAAAAGACTCGACTGGCCACAAACTCATCTTCGGACAGGTTTGTAAATATGGGAAAGCGGTTGGAAAGTAGTGCATGACAACAGGGTAACCTAAATTACCTCTCTACTAGTTCCGAATGGGTAATCTAAGCAAATATTTCGGCTCGGCCACAAACTCGTGTTCGGACTAGTTTGCGGAAATGAGAAAGCGTTTGGAGGGTGGTGCATGACATTGGGGTAATCTAAATTACCTCTTTACTAGTCCTGAACGGGTAATCTAAGCAAATGCCTCGGCTTGACCACAAACTCATCTACGGACAAGTTTACGGAAATGGGAAAGCGGTTCGAGAGTGGTGCATAATAACAGGGTAATCTATATTACCTCTTTACTAGATCCGAACGGATAATCTAAGCAAATGCCTCGGCTCGGCTACAAACTCATTTTCGCACAGGTTTGCGAAATAGGAAAGCGGTTGTAGAGTGGTGCATGAAAATGGGGTAATCTATATTACCTCTTTACTAGACCCGAACGGGTAATTTAAGCAAATGCCTCGGCTTGGCCACAAACTCGTCTACGGACGGGTTTGCGGAAATGGAAAAGTAGTTGGAAAGTGGTGCATGACAACGAGGTAGTCTAAATTACCTCTATACTAGTCCCGAATGGGTAATCTAATCAAATGTCTCGGCTCGGCCACAAATTCGTCTTCGGAATGGTTTGCGGAAATGGAAAATCGGTTGAAGAGTGGTGACTGACAACCAGGTTATCTAAATTACCTCTTTACTAGACCCGAACGGGATATCTAGCAAATGCCTCGGCTCGACCACAAATTCGTCTTCGGATGGATTTGGAGAAATGGGAAAGCAGTTGGAGAGTGGTGCATGACAACGGGGTAATCTAAATTACCTCTTTACTAGAACTGAACGGGATATCTAGCAAATACCTCGGCTCGACCACAAACTTGTCTTCGGATGGATTTGAAGAAATTGGAAAGCAGTTAGAGAGTGGTGCATGACAACATGGTAATCTAAATTAGCTCTTTACTAGTCCCGAACGGGTAATCTAAGAAAATACCTCGGCTCGGCCACAAACTCGTCTTCGGAGAGGTTTGCGGAAATTGGAAAGCGGTTGGAGAGTGGTGCATGACAATGGGGTAATCTAAATTACCTCTCTAATAGTCCCAATAATGTAATCTACGTAAATGCCTTGGCTCGGCCACAAAATCGTTTTTGGACAAGTTTGCGGATATGGGAAAGCGGTTGGGGAGTGGTGCATGACACCGGGGTAATTTAAATTACCTCTTTACTTGTCCCGAATGGGTAATCTTTGCAAATGCCTTGGCTCGGCCACAAACTCGTTTTTGGACGGGTTTGCGAAATGGAAAAAGGGGTTGCACAGTGGTGCATGACAACGGAGTAATCTATATTAACTCTTTACTAGACCCTAACGGGTAATCTAAGCAAATGCTTAGGCATGGCCACAAACTCGTCTTCAGACGGGTTTACGGAAATGGACAAGCGGTTGGAGAGTGGTGCATGACAATGGGGTAGTCTAAATTACCTCTCTACTTGTCCTGAACGAGAAATCTAAGCAAATGACTCGGCTGGGCCATAAACTCATCTTCGGACAGGTTTGTAAATATGGGAAAGCGGTTGGAGAGTAGTGCATGACAACAGGGTAACCTAAATTACCTCTCTACTAGTTCCGAATGGGTAATCTAAGCAAATGTTTCGGCTCGGCCAAAAACTCGTGTTCAGACAAGTTTGCGGAAATGAGAAAGCGTTTGGAGAGTGGTGCATGACATCGGGGTAATATAAATTACCTCTTTAATAGTCCCAAACGGGTAATCTAAGCAAATGCCTCGGCTTGGCCACAAACTCATCTACGGACAAGTTTGTGCAAATGGGAAAGCGGTTGGAGAGTAGTGCATAACAACGGGGTAATCTATATTACCTCTTTACTAGATCCGAACAAATAATCTAAGCAAATACCTTGGCTCGGGTACAAACTCATCTTCGCACGAGTTTGAGAAATGGGAAAGCGGTTGTAGAGTGGTGCATGAAAATGGGGTAATCTATATTACGTCTTTACTAGACCCGAACGGATAATCTAAGCAAATACCTCGGCTTGACAACAAACTCGTCTACAGACAGGTTTGCGGAAATGGAAAAGCAGTTGAAAAGTGGTGCATGACAACGAGGTAGTCTAAATTACCTCTATACTAGTCCCGAATGGGTAATCTAATCAAATATCTTGGCTCGGCCACAAATTCGTCTTCGGACTAGTTTGCGGAAATGGAAAAGCAGTTGAAGAGTGGTGCATGACAACGGGGTAATCTAAATTACCTCTTAACTAGACCCGATCGGGATGTCTAGCAAATGCCTCGGCTCGACCACAAATTTGTCTTCGGATGGATTTGGAGAAATGGGAAAGCAGTTGGAGAGTGGTGCATGATAATGGGATAATCTAAATTACCTCTCTAGTAATCCCGAACATGTAATCTACGCAAATTCCTTGGCTCGGCCACAAACTCGTCTTTAGATAGGTTTGCGGATATGGGAAAGCGGTTGGAGAGGGGTGCAATACACCGGAGAAATCTAAATTACCTTTTTACTAGTCCCGAATGGGTAATATTTGCAAATGCCTCGGCTCGGCCACAAACTCGTTTTCAGACGGGTTTACGACATGGGAAAGGGGTTACATAGTGGTCCATGACAACGGAGTTATCTATATTACCTCTTTACTAGACCTGAACGGGTAATCTAAGCAAATGCGTAGGCTCGGCCACAAACTCGTCTTCAGACGGGTTTACAGAAATGGGAAAGCAGTTGGAGAGTGGTGCATGACAACGGGGTAGTCTTAATTACCTCTTTACTAGTTCCAAACGGGTAATCTAAGCAAATGCCTTGGCTCGGCCACAAACTCGTCTTCGGACAAGTTTGCGGCAATTGGAAAGCGGTTAAAGAGTGGTGCATGACAATTGGGTAATCTAAATTACCTCTCTAGTAGTCCCGAACAGGTAATCTACACAAATGCCTTGGCTCGGCCACAAACTCGTCTTTAGATAGGTTTGCGGATATGGGAAAGCGGTTGGAGAGGGGTGCATGATACCGGGGTAATTTAAATTACCTCTTTAGTAGTCCCGAATGGCTAATCTTTGCAAATGCCTCGGCTCGGCCACAAACTCGTTTTTGAACGGGTTTGCGAAATGGGAAATGGGTTGCATAGTGGTACATGACAACGGAGTAATCTATATTACCTCTTTACTTGTCCCGAATGGGTAATCTTTGCAAATACCTCGGCTTGGCCACAAACTCGTCTTCGGACGGATTTGGAGAAATGGGAAAGCAGTTGGAGAGTGGTGCATGACAACGGGGTAATCTATATTACCTCTTTACTAGTCCCGAACAGGTAATCTGAGCATATGCCTATGCTCGGCCACAAACTCGTCTTCGGACAGGTTCGCGGAACTTGGAAAGCAGTCTGAGAGTGGTGCATGACAATGGGGTAATCTAAATTACCTCTATAGTAGTCCCGAACAGGTAGTCTACGCAAATGCCTCGGCTCGGCCACAAACTCGTCTTCGGACAGGTTTGCGGATATGGAAAAGCAGTTGGAGAGTGGTGCCTGACAACGGGGTAATCTATATTACCTCTTTACTAGTCCCAAATGGGTAATCTAAGCATATGCCTCTGCTCGGCCACAAACTCGTCTTCGGACAGGTTTGCGGAACTTGGAAAGCAGTCTGAGAGTTGTGCATGACAATAGGGTAATCTAAATTACCTCTATAGTAGTCCCGAACAAGTAATCTACGCAAATGCCTCGGCTCGACCACAAACTCGTCTTCGGACAGGTTTGTGGATATGGGAAAGCGGTTGGACAGTGGTGCATGACACCAGGGTAATTTAAATGACCTCTTTACTAGTCCAGAATGGGTAATCTTTGCAAATGCTTGGGCTCAGCCACAAACTCGTTTTCGGACGGGTTTGCGACATGGAAAGGGGTTACATAGTGGTCCATGATAACGGAGTTATCTAAATTACCTCTTTACTAGACCCAAATGGGTAATCTAAGCAAATGCCTCAGCTCGTCCACAAACTCGTCTTCAGACGTGTTTGCGGAAATGGGAAGGCGGTAGGAGAATGGTGCATGACAACGGGGTAATCTATATTACCTTTTTACTAGTCCCGAACGGGTAATCTAAGCAAATGCCTCGGCTCAGCCACAAAATTGTCTTCGAACAAGTTTGCGGAATTGGAAAGCGGTGCATGACAATGGGGTAATCTAAATTACCTCTCTAGTAGTCTTGAACATGTAATCCACACAAATGCCTTGGCTCGGCCACAAACTTGTCTTTGGACAGGTTTGCGGATATGGCAAAGCGGTTGGACAGTGGTGTCTAACAACGGGGTAATCTAAATTACCTCTTTACTAGTCCCGAACGGGTAATCTAAGCATATGCCTCGGCTCGGCCACAAAATCGTCTTCGGACAGGTTTGCGGAACTTGGAAAGTAATCTGAGAATGGTGCATGACAATGGGGTAATCTAAATTACCTCTATAGTAGTCCCAAACAGGTAATCTATACAAATGCCTTGGCTCGGCCACAAACTCGTCTTTAGATAGGTTTGCGGATATGGAAAAGCGGTTGGAGAGGGGTGCATGACACCGGGGTAATTTAAATGACCTCTTTATTAGTCCAGAATGGGTAATCTTTGCAAATGCCTCGGCTCGGCCACAAACTCGCTTTCGGACGGGTTTACGACATGGGAAAGGGGTTGCATAGTGGTCCATGACAACGAAGTTATCTATATTACCTCTTTACTAGACCCGAACGGGTAATCTAAGCAAATGCGTAGGCTCGGCCACAAACTCGTCTTCAGACGGGTTTACAGAAATGGGAAAGCGGTTGGAGAGTGGTGCATGACAACGGGGTAGTCTTAATTACCTCTTTACTAGTCCCAAACGGGTAATCTAAGCAAATGCCTTGGTTCAGCCACAAACTCGTCTTTAGACAAGTTTGCGGAAATTGGAAAGCGGTTGGAGAGTGGTGCATGACAATGGGGTAATCTAAATTACCGCTCTAGTAGTCCCGAATAGGTAATCTACACAAATGCCTTGGCTCGGCCACAAACTCCTCTTAGATTTGCGGATATGGAAAAGCGGTTGGAGAGGGGTGCATGACACCGGGGTAATTTAAATTACCTCTTTACTAGTCCCGAATGGGTAATCTTTGCAAATGCCTCGGCTCGGCCACAAACTCGTTTTCAGACGGGTTTGCGAAATGGGAAAGCGGTTGCATAGTGGTGCATGACAATGTGGTAATCTATATTACCTCTTTACTAGACCCGAAAGGGTAATCTAAGCAAATGCCTAGGCTCGGCCACAAACTCGTTTTCAGACGGGTTTACGGAAATGGGAAAGCGGTTGGAGAGTGGTGCATGACAATGGGGTAGTCTTAATTACCTCTCTACTTGTCCCGAACGAGAAATCTAAGCAAAAGACTCGGCTGGCCACAAACTCATCTTCGGACAGGTTTGTAAATATGGGAAAGCGGTTGGAAAGTAGTGCATGACAATAGGGTAACCTAAATTACCTCTCTACTAGTTCCGAATGGGTAATCTAAGCAAATGTTTCGGCTCGGCCACAAACTCGTGTTCGGACTAGTTTGCGGAAATGAGAAAGCGTTTGGAGGGTGGTGCATGACATTGGGGTAATCTAAATTACCTCTTTACTAGTCCTGAACGGGTAATCTAAGCAAATGCCTCGGCTTGGCCACAAACTCATCTACGGACAAGTTTACGGAAATGGGAAAGCGGTTGGAGAGTGGTGCGTAATAGCAGGGTAATCTATATTACCTCTTTACTAGATCCGAACGGATAATCTAAGCAAATGCCTCGGCTCGGCTACAAACTCATCTTCGCACAGGTTTGCGAAATAGGAAAGCGGTTGTAGAGTGGTGCATGAAAATGGGGTAATCTATATTACTTCTTTACTAGACCCGAACGGGTAATCTAAGCAAATGCCTCGGCTTGGCCACAAACTCGTCTACGGACGGGTTTGCGGAAATGGAAAAGCAGTTGAAAAGTGGTGCATGACAACGAGGTAGTCTAAATTACCTCTATACTAGTCCCGAATGGGTAATCCAATCAAATGTCTCGGCTCGGCCACAAATTCGTCTTCGGAGTGGTTTGCGGAAATGGAAAATCGGTTGAAGAGTGGTGACTGACAACCAGGTTATCTAAATTACCTCTTTACTAGACCCGAACGGGATATCTAGCAAATGCCTCGGCTCGACCACAAATTCGTCTTCGGATGGATTTGGAGAAATGGGAAAGCAGTTGGAGAGTGGTGCATGACAACGGGGTAATCTAAATTACCTCTTTACTAGAACTGAACGGGATATCTAGCAAATGCCTCGGCTCGACCACAAACTTGTCTTCGGATGGATTTGAAGAAATTGGAAAGCAGTTGGAGAGTGGTGCATGACAACATGGTAATCTAAATTAGCTCTTTACTAGTCCCAAACGGGTAATCTAAGGAAATACCTCGGCTCGGCCACAAACTCGTCTTCGGACAGGTTTGCGGAAATTGGAAAGCGGTTGGAGAGTGGTGCATGACAATGGGGTAATCTAAATAACCTCTCTAGTATTCCCGAACATGTAATCTACGTAAATGCCTTGGCTCCGCCACAAAATCGTCTTCGGACATGTTTGAGGATATGGGAAAGCGGTTGGAGAGTGGTGCATGACACCGAGGTAGTTTAAATTACCTCTTTACTAGTCCCGAATGGGTAATCTTTGCAAATGCCTCAGCTCGGCGACAAACTCGTTTTCAGACGGGTTTGCGAAATGGAAAAGCGGTTGCATAGTGGTGCATGACAACGTGGTAATCTATATTACGTCTTTACTAGCCCCGAAAGGGTAATCTAAGCAAATGCCTAGGCTCGGCCACAAACTCGTCTTCAGACGGGTTTACGGAAATGGGAAAGCGGTTGGAGAGTGGTGCATGACAATGGGGTAGTCTTAATTACCTCTCTACTTGTCCCGAACGAGAAATCTAAGCAAAAGACTCGACTGGCCACAAACTCATCTTCGGACAGGTTTGTAAATATGGGAAAGCGGTTGGAAAGTAGTGCATGACAACAGGGTAACCTAAATTACCTCTCTACTAGTTCCGAATGGGTAATCTAAGCAAATATTTCGGCTCGGCCACAAACTCGTGTTCGGACTAGTTTGCGGAAATGAGAAAGCGTTTGGAGGGTGGTGCATGACATTGGGGTAATCTAAATTACCTCTTTACTAGTCCTGAACGGGTAATCTAAGCAAATGCCTCGGCTTGACCACAAACTCATCTACGGACAAGTTTACGGAAATGGGAAAGCGGTTCGAGAGTGGTGCATAATAACAGGGTAATCTATATTACCTCTTTACTAGATCCGAACGGATAATCTAAGCAAATGCCTCGGCTCGGCTACAAACTCATTTTCGCACAGGTTTGCGAAATAGGAAAGCGGTTGTAGAGTGGTGCATGAAAATGGGGTAATCTATATTACCTCTTTACTAGACCCGAACGGGTAATTTAAGCAAATGCCTCGGCTTGGCCACAAACTCGTCTACGGACGGGTTTGCGGAAATGGAAAAGTAGTTGGAAAGTGGTGCATGACAACGAGGTAGTCTAAATTACCTCTATACTAGTCCCGAATGGGTAATCTAATCAAATGTCTCGGCTCGGCCACAAATTCGTCTTCGGAATGGTTTGCGGAAATGGAAAATCGGTTGAAGAGTGGTGACTGACAACCAGGTTATCTAAATTACCTCTTTACTAGACCCGAACGGGATATCTAGCAAATGCCTCGGCTCGACCACAAATTCGTCTTCGGATGGATTTGGAGAAATGGGAAAGCAGTTGGAGAGTGGTGCATGACAACGGGGTAATCTAAATTACCTCTTTACTAGAACTGAACGGGATATCTAGCAAATACCTCGGCTCGACCACAAACTTGTCTTCGGATGGATTTGAAGAAATTGGAAAGCAGTTAGAGAGTGGTGCATGACAACATGGTAATCTAAATTAGCTCTTTACTAGTCCCGAACGGGTAATCTAAGAAAATACCTCGGCTCGGCCACAAACTCGTCTTCGGAGAGGTTTGCGGAAATTGGAAAGCGGTTGGAGAGTGGTGCATGACAATGGGGTAATCTAAATTACCTCTCTAATAGTCCCAATAATGTAATCTACGTAAATGCCTTGGCTCGGCCACAAAATCGTTTTTGGACAAGTTTGCGGATATGGGAAAGCGGTTGGGGAGTGGTGCATGACACCGGGGTAATTTAAATTACCTCTTTACTTGTCCCGAATGGGTAATCTTTGCAAATGCCTTGGCTCGGCCACAAACTCGTTTTTGGACGGGTTTGCGAAATGGAAAAAGGGGTTGCACAGTGGTGCATGACAACGGAGTAATCTATATTAACTCTTTACTAGACCCTAACGGGTAATCTAAGCAAATGCCTAGGCATGGCCACAAACTCGTCTTCAGACGGGTTTACGGAAATGGACAAGCGGTTGGAGAGTGGTGCATGACAATGGGGTAGTCTAAATTACCTCTCTACTTGTCCTGAACGAGAAATCTAAGCAAATGACTCGGCTGGGCCATAAACTCATCTTCGGACAGGTTTGTAAATATGGGAAAGCGGTTGGAGAGTAGTGCATGACAACAGGGTAACCTAAATTACCTCTCTACTAGTTCCGAATGGGTAATCTAAGCAAATGTTTCGGCTCGGCCAAAAACTCGTGTTCAGACAAGTTTGCGGAAATGAGAAAGCGTTTGGAGAGTGGTGCATGACATCGGGGTAATATAAATTACCTCTTTAATAGTCCCAAACGGGTAATCTAAGCAAATGCCTCGGCTTGGCCACAAACTCATCTACGGACAAGTTTGTGCAAATGGGAAAGCGGTTGGAGAGTAGTGCATAACAACGGGGTAATCTATATTACCTCTTTACTAGATCCGAACAAATAATCTAAGCAAATACCTTGGCTCGGGTACAAACTCATCTTCGCACGAGTTTGAGAAATGGGAAAGCGGTTGTAGAGTGGTGCATGAAAATGGGGTAATCTATATTACGTCTTTACTAGACCCGAACGGATAATCTAAGCAAATACCTCGGCTTGACAACAAACTCGTCTACAGACAGGTTTGCGGAAATGGAAAAGCAGTTGAAAAGTGGTGCATGACAACGAGGTAGTCTAAATTACCTCTATACTAGTCCCGAATGGGTAATCTAATCAAATATCTTGGCTCGGCCACAAATTCGTCTTCGGACTAGTTTGCGGAAATGGAAAAGCAGTTGAAGAGTGGTGCATGACAACGGGGTAATCTAAATTACCTCTTAACTAGACCCGATCGGGATGTCTAGCAAATGCCTCGGCTCGACCACAAATTTGTCTTCGGATGGATTTGGAGAAATGGGAAAGCAGTTGGAGAGTGGTGCATGATAATGGGATAATCTAAATTACCTCTCTAGTAATCCCGAACATGTAATCTACGCAAATTCCTTGGCTCGGCCACAAACTCGTCTTTAGATAGGTTTGCGGATATGGGAAAGCGGTTGGAGAGGGGTGCAATACACCGGAGAAATCTAAATTACCTTTTTACTAGTCCCGAATGGGTAATATTTGCAAATGCCTCGGCTCGGCCACAAACTCGTTTTCAGACGGGTTTACGACATGGGAAAGGGGTTACATAGTGGTCCATGACAACGGAGTTATCTATATTACCTCTTTACTAGACCTGAACGGGTAATCTAAGTAAATGCGTAGGCTCGGCCACAAACTCGTCTTCAGACGGGTTTACAGAAATGGGAAAGCAGTTGGAGAGTGGTGCATGACAACGGGGTAGTCTTAATTACCTCTTTACTAGTTCCAAACGGGTAATCTAAGCAAATGCCTTGGCTCGGCCACAAACTCGTCTTCGGACAAGTTTGCGGCAATTGGAAAGCGGTTAAAGAGTGGTGCATGACAATTGGGTAATCTAAATTACCTCTCTAGTAGTCCCGAACAGGTAATCTACACAAATGCCTTGGCTCGGCCACAAACTCGTCTTTAGATAGGTTTGCGGATATGGGAAAGCGGTTGGAGAGGGGTGCATGATACCGGGGTAATTTAAATTACCTCTTTAGTAGTCCCGAATGGCTAATCTTTGCAAATGCCTCGGCTCGGCCACAAACTCGTTTTTGAACGGGTTTGCGAAATGGGAAATGGGTTGCATAGTGGTACATGACAACGGAGTAATCTATATTACCTCTTTACTTGTCCCGAATGGGTAATCTTTGCAAATACCTCGGCTTGGCCACAAACTCGTCTTCGGACGGATTTGGAGAAATGGGAAAGCAGTTGGAGAGTGGTGCATGACAACGGGGTAATCTATATTACCTCTTTACTAGTCCCGAACAGGTAATCTGAGCATATGCCTATGCTCGGCCACAAACTCGTCTTCGGACAGGTTCGCGGAACTTGGAAAGCAGTCTGAGAGTGGTGCATGACAATGGGGTAATCTAAATTACCTCTATAGTAGTCCCGAACAGGTAGTCTACGCAAATGCCTCGGCTCGGCCACAAACTCGTCTTCGGACAGGTTTGCGGATATGGAAAAGCAGTTGGAGAGTGGTGCCTGACAACGGGGTAATCTATATTACCTCTTTACTAGTCCCAAATGGGTAATCTAAGCATATGCCTCTGCTCGGCCACAAACTCGTCTTCGGACAGGTTTGCGGAACTTGGAAAGCAGTCTGAGAGTGGTGCATGACAATAGGGTATTCTAAATTACCTCTATAGTAGTCCCGAACAAGTAATCTACGCAAATGCCTCGGCTCGACCACAAACTCGTCTTCGGACAGGTTTGTGGATATGGGAAAGCGGTTGGACAGTGGTGCATGACACCAGGGTAATTTAAATGACCTCTTTACTAGTCCAGAATGGGTAATCTTTGCAAATGCTTGGGCTCAGCCACAAACTCGTTTTCGGACGGGTTTGCGACATGGAAAGGGGTTACATAGTGGTCCATGATAACGGAGTTATCTAAATTACCTCTTTACTAGACCCAAATGGGTAATCTAAGCAAATGCCTCAGCTCGTCCACAAACTCGTCTTCAGACGTGTTTGCGGAAATGGGAAGGCGGTAGGAGAATGGTGCATGACAACGGGGTAATCTATATTACCTTTTTACTAGTCCCGAACGGGTAATCTAAGCAAATGCCTCGGCTCAGCCACAAAATTGTCTTCGAACAAGTTTGCGGAATTGGAAAGCGGTGCATGACAATGGGGTAATCTAAATTACCTCTCTAGTAGTCTTGAACATGTAATCCACACAAATGCCTTGGCTCGGCCACAAACTTGTCTTTGGACAGGTTTGCGGAAATGGCAAAGCGGTTGGACAGTGGTGTCTAACAACGGGGTAATCTAAATTACCTCTTTACTAGTCCCGAATGGGTAATCTAAGCATATGCCTCGGCTCGGCCACAAAATCGTCTTCGGACAGGTTTGCGGAACTTGGAAAGTAATCTGAGAATGGTGCATGACAATGGGGTAATCTAAATTACCTCTATAGTAGTCCCAAACAGGTAATCTATACAAATGCCTTGGCTCGGCCACAATCTCGTCTTTAGATAGGTTTGCGGATATGGAAAAGCGGTTGGAGAGGGGTGCATGACACCAGGGTAATTTAAATGACCTCTTTATTAGTCCAGAATGGGTAATCTTTGCAAATGCCTCGGCTCGGCCACAAACTCGCTTTCGGACGGGTTTACGACATGGGAAAGGGGTTGCATAGTGGTCCATGACAACGAAGTTATCTATATTACCTCTTTACTAGACCCGAACGGGTAATCTAAGCAAATGCGTAGGCTCGGCCACAAACTCGTCTTCAGACGGGTTTACAGAAATGGGAAAGCGGTTGGAGAGTGGTGCATGACAACGGGGTAGTCTTAATTACCTCTTTACTAGTCCCAAACGGGTAATCTAAGCAAATGCCTTGGTTCGGCCACAAACTCGTCTTTGGACAAGTTTGCGGAAATTGGAAAGCGGTTGGAGAGTGGTGCATGACAATGGGGTAATCTAAATTACCGCTCTAGTAGTCCCGAATAGGTAATCTACACAAATGCCTTGGCTCGGCCACAAACTCCTCTTAGATTTGCGGATATGGAAAAGCGGTTGGAGAGGGGTGCATGACACCGGGGTAATTTAAATTACCTCTTTACTAGTCCCGAATGGGTAATCTTTGCAAATGCCTCGGCTCGGCCACAAACTCGTTTTCGAACGGGTTTGCGAAATGGGTAATGGGTTGCATAGTGGTCCATGACAACGGAGTAATCTATATTACCTCTTTACTAGTCCCGAATGGGTAATCTTTGCAAATACCTCGGCTTGGCCATAAACTCGTCTTCGGACGGATTTGGAGAAATGGGAAAGTAGTTGGAGAGTGGTGCATGACAACGGGGTAATCTATATTACTTCTTTACTAGTCCCAAATGGGTAATCTAAGCATATGCCTCTGCTCGGCCACAAACTCGTCTTCGGACAGGTTTGCGGAACTTGGAAAGCAGTCTGAGAGTGGTGCATGACAATAGGGTAATCTAAATTACCTCTATAGTAGTCCCGAACAAGTAATCTACGCAAATGCCTCGGCTCGGCCACAAACTCGTCTTCGGACAGGTTTGTGGATATGGGAAAGCGGTTGGACAGGGGTGCATGACACCAGGGTAATTTAAATGACCTCTTTACTAGTCCAGAATTGGTAATCTTTGCAAATGCATGGGCTCGGCCACAAACTCGCTTTCGGACGGGTTTGCGACATGGAAAGGGGTTACATAGTGGTCCATGATAACGGAGTTATCTATATTACCTCTTTACTAGACCTAAACGGGTAATCTAAGCAAATGCCTAGGCTCGGCCACAAACTCATCTTCGGACAAGTTTGCGGAAATGGGAAAGCGCTTGGAGAGTGGTGTATGACAACGGAGTAATCTAAATTACCTCTTTACTATACCCAAATGGGTAATCTAAGCAAATGCCTCAGCTCGTCCACAAACTCGTCTTCAGACGTGTTTGCGGAAATGGGAAGGCGGTTGGAAAATGATTCATGACAACGGGGTAATCTATATTACCTCTTTACTAGTCCAGAACGGGTAATCTAAGCAAATGCCTCGGCTCGGCCACAAACTTGTCTTCGGACAAGTTTGCGGAATTGGAAAGCGGTTGGAGAGTGGTGCATGACAATGGGGTAATCTAAATTACCTCTCTAGTAGTCCTGAACATGTAATCCACGCAAATGCCTTGGCTCGACCACAAACTTGTCTTTGGACAGGTTTGTGGATATGGCAAAGCGGTTGGACAGTAGTGTATGACACCGGGGTAATTTAAATGACCTCTTTACTAGTCCCGAATGGGTAATCTTTGCAAATACCTCGGCTTGGCCACAAACTCGTCTTCGGACGGATTTGGAGAAATGGGAAAGCAGTTAGAGAGTGGTGCATGACAACGGGGTAATCTAAATTACCTCTTTACTAGTCCGAACGGGTAATCTAAGCATATGCCTCGGCTCGGCCACAAACTCGTCTTTAGATAGGTTTGCGGATATGGAAAAGCGCTTGGAGAGGGGTGCATGACACCAGGGTAATTTAAATTACCTCTTTACTAGTCCCGAATGGGTAATCTTTGCAAATGCCTCGGCTCGGCCACAAACTCGTTTTCGAATGGGTTTGCGAAATGGGAAATGGGTTGCATAGTGGTCCATGACAACGGAGTAATCTATATTACCACTTTACTAGTCCCGAATGGGTAATCTTTGCAAATACCTCGGCTTGGCCACAAACTCGTCTTCGGACGGATTTGGAGAAATGGGAAAGCAGTTGGAGAGTGGTGCATGACAACGGGGTAATTTATATTACCTCTTTACTAGTCCCGAACGGGTAATCTAAGCATATGCCTCGGCTCGGCCACAAACTCGTCTTTAGATAGGTTTGCGGATATGGAAAAGCGCTTCGAGAGGGGTGCATGACACCGGGGTAATTTAAATTACCTCTTTACTAGTCCCGAACAGGTAATCTGAGCATATGCCTATGCTCGGCCACAAACTCGTCTTCGGACAGGTTCGCGGAACTTGGAAAGCAGTCTGAGAGTGGTGCATGACAATGGGGTAATCTAAATTACCTCTATAGTAGTCCCGAACAGGTAGTCTACGCAAATGCCTCGGCTCGGCCACAAACTCGTCTTCGGACAGGTTTGCGGATATGGAAAAGCAGTTGGAGAGTGGTGCCTGACAACGGGGTAATCTATATTACCTCTTTACTAGTCCCAAATGGGTAATCTAAGCATATGCCTCTGCTCGGCCACAAACTCGTCTTCGGACAGGTTTGCGGAACTTGGAAAGCAGTCTGAGAGTGGTGCATGACAATAGGGTAATCTAAATTACCTCTATAGTAGTCCCGAACAAGTAATCTACGCAAATGCCTCGGCTCGACCACAAACTCGTCTTCGGACAGGTTTGTGGATATGGGAAAGCGGTTGGACAGTGGTGCATGACACCAGGGTAATTTAAATGACCTCTTTACTAGTCCAGAATGGGTAATCTTTGCAAATGCTTGGGCTCAGCCACAAACTCGTTTTCGGACGGGTTTGCGACATGGAAAGGGGTTACATAGTGGTCCATGATAACGGAGTTATCTAAATTACCTCTTTACTAGACCCAAATGGGTAATCTAAGCAAATGCCTCAGCTCGTCCACAAACTCGTCTTCAGACGTGTTTGCGGAAATGGGAAGGCGGTAGGAGAATGGTGCATGACAACGGGGTAATCTATATTACCTTTTTACTAGTCCCGAACGGGTAATCTAAGCAAATGCCTCGGCTCAGCCACAAAATTGTCTTCGAACAAGTTTGCGGAATTGGAAAGCGGTGCATGACAATGGGGTAATCTAAATTACCTCTCTAGTAGTCTTGAACATGTAATCCACACAAATGCCTTGGCTCGGCCACAAACTTGTCTTTGGACAGGTTTGCGGATATGGCAAAGCGGTTGGACAGTGGTGTCTAACAACGGGGTAATCTAAATTACCTCTTTACTAGTCCCGAATGGGTAATCTAAGCATATGCCTCGGCTCGGCCACAAAATCGTCTTCGGACAGGTTTGCGGAACTTGGAAAGTAATCTGAGAATGGTGCATGACAATGGGGTAATCTAAATTACCTCTATAGTAGTCCCAAACAGGTAATCTATACAAATGCCTTGGCTCGGCCACAAACTCGTCTTTAGATAGGTTTGCGGATATGGAAAAGCGGTTGGAGAGGGGTGCATGACACCAGGGTAATTTAAATGACCTCTTTATTAGTCCAGAATGGGTAATCTTTGCAAATGCCTCGGCTCGGCCACAAACTCGCTTTCGGACGGGTTTACGACATGGGAAAGGGGTTGCATAGTGGTCCATGACAACGAAGTTATCTATATTACCTCTTTACTAGACCCGAACGGGTAATCTAAGCAAATGCGTAGGCTCGGCCACAAACTCGTCTTCAGACGGGTTTACAGAAATGGGAAAGCGGTTGGAGAGTGGTGCATGACAACGGGGTAGTCTTAATTACCTCTTTACTAGTCCCAAACGGGTAATCTAAGCATATGCCTCTGCTCGGCCACAAACTCGTCTTCGGACAGGTTTGCGGAACTTGGAAAGCAGTCTGAGAGTGGTGCATGACAATAGGGTAATCTAAATTACCTCTATAGTAGTCCCGAACAAGTAATCTACGCAAATGCCTCGGCTCGACCACAAACTCGTCTTCGGACAGGTTTGTGGATATGGGAAAGCGGTTGGACAGTGGTGCATGACACCAGGGTAATTTAAATGACCTCTTTACTAGTCCAGAATGGGTAATCTTTGCAAATGCTTGGGCTCAGCCACAAACTCGTTTTCGGACGGGTTTGCGACATGGAAAGGGGTTACATAGTGGTCCATGATAACGGAGTTATCTAAATTACCTCTTTACTAGACCCAAATGGGTAATCTAAGCAAATGCCTCAGCTCGTCCACAAACTCGTCTTCAGACGTGTTTGCGGAAATGGGAAGGCGGTAGGAGAATGGTGCATGACAACGGGGTAATCTATATTACCTTTTTACTAGTCCCGAACGGGTAATCTAAGCAAATGCCTCGGCTCAGCCACAAAATTGTCTTCGAACAAGTTTGCGGAATTGGAAAGCGGTGCATGACAATGGGGTAATCTAAATTACCTCTCTAGTAGTCTTGAACATGTAATCCACACAAATGCCTTGGCTCGGCCACAAACTTGTCTTTGGACAGGTTTGCGGATATGGCAAAGCGGTTGGACAGTGGTGTCTAACAACGGGGTAATCTAAATTACCTCTTTACTAGTCCCGAATGGGTAATCTAAGCATATGCCTCGGCTCGGCCACAAAATCGTCTTCGGACAGGTTTGCGGAACTTGGAAAGTAATCTGAGAATGGTGCATGACAATGGGGTAATCTAAATTACCTCTATAGTAGTCCCAAACAGGTAATCTATACAAATGCCTTGGCTCGGCCACAAACTCGTCTTTAGATAGGTTTGCGGATATGGAAAAGCGGTTGGAGAGGGGTGCATGACACCAAGGTAATTTAAATGACCTCTTTATTAGTCCAGAATGGGTAATCTTTGCAAATGCCTCGGCTCGGCCACAAACTCGCTTTCGGACGGGTTTACGACATGGGAAAGGGGTTGCATAGTGGTCCATGACAACGAAGTTATCTATATTACCTCTTTACTAGACCCGAACGGGTAATCTAAGCAAATGCGTAGGCTCGGCCACAAACTCGTCTTCAGACGGGTTTACAGAAATGGGAAAGCGGTTGGAGAGTGGTGCATGACAACGGGGTAGTCTTAATTACCTCTTTACTAGTCCCAAACGGGTAATCTAAGCAAATGCCTTGGTTCGGCCACAAACTCGTCTTTGGACAAGTTTGCGGAAATTGGAAAGCGGTTGGAGAGTGGTGCATGACAATGGGGTAATCTAAATTACCGCTCTAGTAGTCCCGAATAGGTAATCTACACAAATGCCTTGGCTCGGCCACAAACTCCTCTTAGATTTGCGGATATGGAAAAGCGGTTGGAGAGGGGTGCATGACACCGGGGTAATTTAAATTACCTCTTTACTAGTCCCGAATGGGTAATCTTTGCAAATGCCTCGGCTCGGCCACAAACTCGTTTTCGAACGGGTTTGCGAAATGGGTAATGGGTTGCATAGTGGTCCATGACAACGGAGTAATCTATATTACCTCTTTACTAGTCCCGAATGGGTAATCTTTGCAAATACCTCGGCTTGGCCATAAACTCGTCTTCGGACGGATTTGGAGAAATGGGAAAGTAGTTGGAGAGTGGTGCATGACAACGGGGTAATCTATATTACTTCTTTACTAGTCCCAAATGGGTAATCTAAGCATATGCCTCTGCTCGGCCACAAACTCGTCTTCGGACAGGTTTGCGGAACTTGGAAAGCAGTCTGAGAGTGGTGCATGACAATAGGGTAATCTAAATTACCTCTATAGTAGTCCCGAACAAGTAATCTACGCAAATGCCTCGGCTCGGCCACAAACTCGTCTTCGGACAGGTTTGTGGATATGGGAAAGCGGTTGGACAGGGGTGCATGACACCAGGGTAATTTAAATGACCTCTTTACTAGTCCAGAATTGGTAATCTTTGCAAATGCATGGGCTCGGCCACAAACTCGCTTTCGGACGGGTTTGCGACATGGAAAGGGGTTACATAGTGGTCCATGATAACGGAGTTATCTATATTACCTCTTTACTAGACCTAAACGGGTAATCTAAGCAAATGCCTAGGCTCGGCCACAAACTCATCTTCGGACAAGTTTGCGGAAATGGGAAAGCGCTTGGAGAGTGGTGTATGACAACGGAGTAATCTAAATTACCTCTTTACTATACCCAAATGGGTAATCTAAGCAAATGCCTCAGCTCGTCCACAAACTCGTCTTCAGACGTGTTTGCGGAAATGGGAAGGCGGTTGGAAAATGATTCATGACAACGGGGTAATCTATATTACCTCTTTACTAGTCCAGAACGGGTAATCTAAGCAAATGCCTCGGCTCGGCCACAAACTTGTCTTCGGACAAGTTTGCGGAATTGGAAAGCGGTTGGAGAGTGGTGCATGACAATGGGGTAATCTAAATTACCTCTCTAGTAGTCCTGAACATGTAATCCACGCAAATGCCTTGGCTCGACCACAAACTTGTCTTTGGACAGGTTTGTGGATATGGCAAAGCGGTTGGACAGTAGTGTATGACACCGGGGTAATTTAAATGACCTCTTTACTAGTCCCGAATGGGTAATCTTTGCAAATACCTCGGCTTGGCCACAAACTCGTCTTCGGACGGATTTGGAGAAATGGGAAAGCAGTTAGAGAGTGGTGCATGACAACGGGGTAATCTAAATTACCTCTTTACTAGTCCGAACGGGTAATCTAAGCATATGCCTCGGCTCGGCCACAAACTCGTCTTTAGATAGGTTTGCGGATATGGAAAAGCGCTTGGAGAGGGGTGCATGACACCGGGGTAATTTAAATTACCTCTTTACTAGTCCCGAATGGGTAATCTTTGCAAATGCCTCGGCTCGGCCACAAACTCGTTTTCGAATGGGTTTGCGAAATGGGAAATGGGTTGCATAGTGGTCCATGACAACGGAGTAATCTATATTACCACTTTACTAGTCCCGAATGGGTAATCTTTGCAAATACCTCGGCTTGGCCACAAACTCGTCTTCGGACGGATTTGGAGAAATGGGAAAGCAGTTGGAGAGTGGTGCATGACAACGGGGTAATTTATATTACCTCTTTACTAGTCCCGAACGGGTAATCTAAGCATATGCCTCGGCTCGGCCACAAACTCGTCTTTAGATAGGTTTGCGGATATGGAAAAGCGCTTCGAGAGGGGTGCATGACACCGGGGTAATTTAAATTACCTCTTTACTAGTCCCGAATGGGTAATCTTTGCAAATGCCTCGGCTCGGCCACAAACTTGTTTTCGAATGGGTTTCGAAATGGGAAATGGGTTGCATAGTGGTCCATGACAACGGAGTAATCTATATTACCTCTTTACTAGTCCCGAATGGGTAATCTTTGCAAATACCTCGGCTTGGCCACAAACTCGTCTTCGGACGGATTTGGAGAAATGGGAAAGCAGTTAGAGAGTGGTGCATGACAACGGGGTAATTTATATTACCTCTTTACTAGTCCCGAACGGGTAATCTAAGCATATGCCTATGCTCGGCCACAAACTCGTCTTCGGACAGGTTTGCGGAACTTGGAAAGTAGTCTGAGAGTGGTGCATGACAATGGGGTAATCTAAATTACCTCTATAGTAGTCCCGAACATGTAGTCTACGCAAATGCCTCGGCTCGACCACAAACTCGTCTTCGGACAGGTTTGTGGATATGGGAAAGCGGTTGGACAGTGGTGCATGACACCAGGGTAATTTAAATGACCTCTTTACTATACCAGAATGGGTAATCTTTACAAATGCCTGGGCTCGGCCACAAACTCGTTTTCGGACGGGTTGCGACATGGAAAGGGGTTACATAGTGGTCCATGATAACGGAGTTATCTATATTACCTCTTTACTAGACCCAAACGGGTAATCTAAGCAAATGCCTAAACTCGCCCACAAACTCATCTTCGGACAAGTTTGCGGAAGAGGGAAAGCACTTGGAGAGTGGTGCATGACAATGGAGTAATCTAAATTACCTCTTTACTAGACCCAAATGGGCAATCTAAGCAAATGCCTCAGCTCGTCCACAAACTCGTCTTCAGACGTGTTTGCGGAAATGGGAAGGCGGTTGGAGAATGGTGCATGACAACGGGGTAATCTATATTACCTTTTTACTAGTCCCGAACGGGTAATCTAAGCAAATGCCTCGGCTCAGCCACAAACTTGTCTTCGGACAAGTTTGCGGAATTGGAAAGCGGTGCATGACAATGGGGTAATCTAAATTACCTCTCTAGTAGTCCCGAACATGTAATCCTCGTAGTCCCGAACATGTAAATGCCTTGGCTCGGAGACAAACTTGTCTTTGGACAGGTTTGCGGATATGGCAAAGCGGTTGGACAGTGGTGTCTGACACCGGGGTAATTTAAATGACCTCTTTACTAGTCCTGAATGGGTAATCTTTGCAAATACCTCGGCTTGGCCACAAACTCATCTTCGGACGGATTTGGAGAAATGGGAAAGCAGTTGGAGAGTGGTGCATGACAACGGGGTCATCTAAATTACCTCTTTACTAGTCCCGAACGGGTAATCTAACCATATGCCTCGGCTCTGCCAAAAACTCGTCTTCGGACAGGTTTGCGGAACTTGGAAAGTAGTCTGAGAGTGGTGCATGACAATGGTGTAATCTAAGTTACCTCTATAGTAGTCCCAAATAGGTAATCTATACAAATGCCTTGGCTCGGCCACAAACTCGTCTTTAGATAGGTTTGCGGATATGGAAAAGCGGTTGGAGAGGGGTGCATGACACCGGGGTAATTTAAATGACCTCTTTATTAGTCCAGAATGGGTAATCTTTGCAAATGTCTCGGCTCGGCCACAAACTCGTTTTCGAAGAGGTTTGCGAAATGGGTAATGGGTTGCATTGTGGTCCATGACAACGGAGTAATCTATATTACCTCTTTACTAGTCCCGAATGAGTAATCTTTGCAAATACCTCGGCTTGGCCACAAACTCGTCTTCGGACGGATTTGGAGAAATTGGAAAGTAGTTGGAGAGTGGTGCATGACAACGGGGTAATCTATATTACCTCTTTACTAGTCCCAAACGGGTAATATAAGCATATGCCTATGCTCGGCCACAAACTCGTCTTCGGACAGGTTTGCGGAACTTGGAAAGCAGTCTGAGAGTGGTGCATGACAATAGGGTATTCTAAATTACCTCTATAGTAGTCCCGAACAGGTAGTCTACGCAAATGCCTCGGCTCGGCCACAAACTCGTCTTCGGACAGGTTTGTGGATATGGGAAAGCGGTTGGACAGTGGTGCATGACACCAGGGTAATTTAAATGACCTCTTTACTAGTCCAGAATGGGTAATCTTTGCAAATGCCTGGGCTCGGCCACAAACTCGCTTTCGGACGGGTTTGCGACATGGAAAGGGGTTACATAGTGGTCCATGATAATGGAGTTATCTATATTACCTCTTTACTAGACCCAAACGGGTAATGTAAGCAAATGCCTAGGCTCGGCCATAAACTCATCTTCAGACAAGTTTGCGGAAATGGGAAAGCGCTTGGAGAGTGGTGCATGACAACGGAGTAATCTAAATTACCTCTTTACTAGACCCAAATGCGTAATCTAAGCAAATGCCTCAGCTCGTCCACAAACTCGTCTTCAGACGTGTTTGCAGAAATGGGAAGGCGGTTGGAGAATGGTGCATGACAACGGGGTAATCTATATTACCTCTTTACTAGTCCAGAACGGGTAATCTAAGCAAATGCCTCGGCTCGGCCACAAACTTGTCTTCAGACAAGTTTGCGGAATTGGAAAGCGGTTGGAGAGTGGTGCATGACAATGGGGTAATCTAAATTACCTCTCTAGTAGTCCCAAACATGTAATCCACGCAAATGCCTTGGCTCGGCCACAAACTTGTCTTTGGACAGGTTTGCGGATATGGCAAAGCGGTTGGACAGTAGTGTATGACACCGGGGTAATTTAAATGACCTCTTTACTAGTCCCGAATGGGTAATCTTTGCAAATACCTCGGCTAGGCCACAAACTCGTCTTCGGACGGATTTGGAGAAATGGGAAAGCAGTTAGAGAGTGGTGCATGACAACGGGGTAATCTAAATTACCTCTTTACTAGTCCGAACGGGTAATCTAAGCATATGCCTCGGCTCGGCCACAAACTCGTCTTTAGATAGGTTTGCGGATATGGAAAAGCGCTTGGAGAGGGGTGCATGACACCGGGGTAATTTAAATTACCTCTTTACTAGTCCCGAATGGGTAATCTAAGCATATGCCTCGGCTCGGCCACAAACTCGTCTTTAGATAGGTTTGCGGATATGGAAAAGCGCTTGGAGAGGGGTGCATGACACCGGGGTAATTTAAATTACCTCTTTACTAGTCCCGAATGGGTAATCTTTGCAAATGCCTCGGCTCGGCCACAAACTCGTTTTCGAATGGGTTTGCGAAATGGGAAATGGGTTGCATAGTGGTCCATGACAACGGAGTAATCTATATTACCTCTTTACTAGTCCCGAATGGTAATCTTTGCAAATACCTCGGCTTGGCCACAAACTCGTCTTCGGACGGATTTGGAGAAATGGGAAAGCAGTTAGAGAGTGGTGCATGACAACGGGGTAATTTATATTACCTCTTTACTAGTCCCGAATGGGTAATCTAAGCATATGCCTATGCTCGGCCACAAACTCGTCTTCGGACAGGTTTGCGGAACTTGGAAAGTAGTCTGAGAGTGGTGCATGACAATGGGGTAATCTAAATTACCTCTATAGTAGTCCCGAACATGTAGTCTACGCAAATGCCTCGGCTCGACCACAAACTCGTCTTCGGACAGGCTTGTGGATATGGGAAAGCGGTTGGACAGTGGTGCATGACACCAGGGTAATTTAAATGACCTCTTTACTAGTCCAGAATGGGTAATCTTTGCAAATGCCTGGGCTCGGCCACAAACTCGTTTTCGGACAGGTTTGCGACATGGAAAGGGGTTACATAGTGGTCCATCATAACAGAGTTATCTATATTACCTCTTTACTAGACCCAAACGGGTAATCTAAGCAAATGCCTAGGCTCGGCCACAAACTCATCTTCGGACAAGTTTGCGGAAATGGGAAAGCACTTGGAGAGTGGTGCATGACAATAGAGTAATCTAAATAACCTCTTTACTAGACCCAAATGGGTAATCTAAGCAAATGCTTCAGCTCGTCAACAAACTCGTCTTCAGATGTGTTTGCGGAAATGGGAAGGCGGTTGGAGAATGGTGCATGACAACGGGGTAATCTATATTACCTTTTTACTAGTCCCGAACGGGTAATCTAAGCAAATGCCTCGGCTCAGCCACAAACTTGTCTTCGGACAAGTTTGCGGAATCGAAAAGCGGTTGGAGAGTGGTGCATGACAATGGGGTAATCTAAATTACTTCTCTAGTATTCCCGAACATGTAATCCACACAAATGCCTTAGCTCGGCCACAAACTTGTCTTTGGACAGGTTTGCGGATATGGCAAAGCGGTTGGACAGTGGTGTATGACACCGGGGTAATTTAAATGACCTCTTTACTAGTCCCGAATGGGTAATCTTTGCAAATACCTCGGCTTGGCCACAAACTCGTCTTCGGACAGATTTGGAGAAATGGGAAAGCAGTTGGAGAGTGGTGCATGACAACGGGGTAATCTAAATTACCTCTTTACTAGTCCCGAATGGGTAATCTAAGCATATGCCTCGCCTCGGCCACAAATTCGTCTTCGGACAGGTTTGCGGAACTTGGAAAGTAGTCTGAGAGTGGTGCATGACAATGGGGTAATCTAAATTACCTCTATAGTAGTCCCGAATGGGTAATCTTTGCAAATGCCTGGGCTCGGCCACAAACTCATTTTCGAATGGGTTTGCGAAATGGGAAATGGGTTGCATAGTGGTCCATGACAACGGAGTAATCTATATTACCTCTTTACTAGTCCCGAATGGGTAATCTTTGCAAATACCTCGGCTTGGCCACAAACTCGTCTTCGGACGGATTTGGAGAAATGGGAAAGCAGTTGGAGAGTGGTGCATGACAACGGGGTAATCTAAATTACCTCTTTACTAGTCCCGAACGGGTAATCTAAGCATATGCCTCGGCTCGGCCACAAACTCGTCTTCGGACAGGTTTGCGGAACTTGGAAAGTAGTCTGAGAGTGGTGCATGACAATGGGGTAATCTAAATTACCTCTATAGTAGTCTCGAACAGTTAGTCTACGCAAATGCCTCGGCTGGGCCACAAACTCATCTTCGGACAGGTTTGCGGATATGGGAAAGCGGTTGGACAGTGGTGCATGACACCGGGGTAATTTAAATGACCTCTTTACTAGTCTAGAATGGGTAATCGTTGCAAATGCCTGGGCTCGACCACAAACTCGTTTTCGGACGGGTTTGCGACATGGGAAAGGGGTTGCATAGTGGTCCATGACAACGGAATTATCTATATTACCTCTTTACTAGTCCCGAACGGGTAATCTAAACAAATACCTCGGCTCGGCCACAAATTTGTCTTCGGACAGGTTTGCGGAAATTGGAAAGTGGTTGGAGAGTGGTACAAGACAACGGGATAGTCTTAATTACCTCCCTTATAGTCCCGAACGAGAAATCTAAGCAAATAACTTGGCTGGGCCACAAACTCGTCTTCGGACAGGTTTGCAAATATGGGAAAGCGGTTGGAGAGTAGTGCATGACAACAGGGAAACCTAAATTACCTCTCTACTAGTTCCGAATGGGTAATCTAAGCAAAGATTTCGGCTCGGCTAGAAACTCATGTTCGGACTAGGTTGCGAAAATGAGAAAGCGGTTGGAGAGTGGTGCATGACATCGGGGTAATCTAAATTACCTTATTACTATTCCCGAACGGGTAATCTAAGCAAATGACTCGGCTTAGCCACAAACTCGTCTAAGGACAAGTTTGCGGAAATGGGAAAGCGGTTGGAGAGTGGTGCATAACAACGGGGTAATCTATATTACCTCTTTACTAAATCCGAACGGATAATCTAAGCAAATGCCTCGGCTCGGCTTCACACTCATCTTCGCACGGGTTTGCAAAATGGGAAAGTGGTTGTAGAGTGGTGCATGAAAATGGGGTAATCTATATTACGTCTTTACTAGACCCGAACGGGTAATCTAAGCAAATGCCTCGGCTTGGCCACAAACTCTTCTACGGACGGGTTTGCGGAAATGGGAAAGCAGTTGGAGAGTGGTGCATGTCAACGAGGTAGTCTAAATTACCTCTTTACTAGTCACGAATGGGTAATCTAATCAAATGTCTTGGCTCGGCCACAAATTCCTCTTCGGACTGGTTTGCGGAAATGAGAAAGCGGTTGAAGAGTGGTGCATGACAACGGGGTTATCTAAATTACCCCTTTACTAGTCCCGAACGTGTAATCTAAGCATATGCCTCGGCTTGGCCACAAACTCGTCTTCGGATAGGTTTGCGGAAATGGGAAAGCGGTTTGAGAGTGGTGCATGACAACGGAGTAATCTAAATTACCTCTTTACTAGACCCAAATGGGTAATCTAAGCAAATGCCTCAGCTCGTCCACAAACTCGTCTTCAGACGGGTTTGCGGAAATGGGAAAGCGGTTGGAGAATGGTGCATGACAACAGGGTAATCTATATTACCTCTTTACTAGTCCCGAATGGGTAATCTTTGCAAATACCTCGGCTTGGCCACAAACTCGTCTTCGGACAGATTTGGAGAAATGGGAAAGCAGTTGGAGAGTGGTGCATGACAACGGGGTAATCTAAATTACCTCTTTACTAGTCTCGAATGGGTAATCTAAGCATATGCCTTGGCTCGGCCACAAACTCGTCTTCGGACAGGTTTGCGGAACTTGGAAAGTAGTCTGAGAGTGGTGCATGACAATGGGGTAATCTAAATTACCTCTATAGTAGTCCCGAATGGGTAATCTTTGCAAATGCCTGGGCTCGGCCACAAACTCATTTTCGAATGGGTTTGCGAAATGGGAAATGGGTTGCATAGTGGTCCATGACAACGGAGTAATCTATATTACCTCTTTACTAGTCCCGAATGGGTAATCTTTGCAAATACCTCGGCTTGGCCACAAACTCGTCTTCGGACGGATTTGGAGAAATGGGAAAGCAGTTGGAGAGTGGTGCATGACAACGGGGTAATCTAAATTACCTCTTTACTAGTCCCGAACGGGTAATCTAAGCATATGCCTCGGCTCGGCCACAAACTCGTCTTCGGACAGGTTTGCGGAACTTGGAAAGTAGTCTGAGAGTGGTGCATGACAATGGGGTAATCTAAATTACCTCTATAGTAGTCTCGAACAGTTAGTCTACGCAAATGCCTCGGCTGGGCCACAAACTCATCTTCGGACAGGTTTGCGGATATGGGAAAGCGGTTGGACAGTGGTGCATGACACCGGGGTAATTTAAATGACCTCTTTACTAGTCTAGAATGGGTAATCGTTGCAAATGCCTGGGCTCGACCACAAACTCGTTTTCGGACGGGTTTGCGACATGGGAAAGGGGTTGCATAGTGGTCCATGACAACGGAATTATCTATATTACCTCTTTACTAGTCCCGAACGGGTAATCTAAACAAATACCTCGGCTCGGCCACAAATTTGTCTTCGGACAGGTTTGCGGAAATTGGAAAGTGGTTGGAGAGTGGTACAAGACAACGGGATAGTCTTAATTACCTCCCTTATAGTCCCGAACGAGAAATCTAAGCAAATAACTTGGCTGGGCCACAAACTCGTCTTCGGACAGGTTTGCAAATATGGGAAAGCGGTTGGAGAGTAGTGCATGACAACAGGGAAACCTAAATTACCTCTCTACTAGTTCCGAATGGGTAATCTAAGCAAAGATTTCGGCTCGGCTAGAAACTCATGTTCGGACTAGTTTGCGAAAATGAGAAAGCGGTTGGAGAGTGGTGCATGACATCGGGGTAATCTAAATTACCTTATTACTATTCCCGAACGGGTAATCTAAGCAAATGACTCGGCTTAGCCACAAACTCGTCTAAGGACAAGTTTGCGGAAATGGGAAAGCGGTTGGAGAGTGGTGCATAACAACGGGGTAATCTATATTACCTCTTTACTAAATCCGAACAGATAATCTAAGCAAATGCCTCGGCTCGGCTTCACACTCATCTTCGCACGGGTTTGCAAAATGGGAAAGTGGTTGTAGAGTGGTGCATGAAAATGGGGTAATCTATATTACGTCTTTACTAGACCCGAACGGGTAATCTAAGCAAATGCCTCGGCTTGGCCACAAACTCTTCTACGGACGGGTTTGCGGAAATGGGAAAGCAGTTGGAGAGTGGTGCATGTCAACGAGGTAGTCTAAATTACCTCTTTACTAGTCACGAATGGGTAATCTAATCAAATGTCTTGGCTCGGCCACAAATTCCTCTTCGGACTGGTTTGCGGAAATGAGAAAGCGGTTGAAGAGTGGTGCATGACAACGGGGTTATCTAAATTACCCCTTTACTAGTCCCGAACGTGTAATCTAAGCATATGCCTCGGCTTGGCCACAAACTCGTCTTCGGATAGGTTTGCGGAAATGGGAAAGCGGTTTGAGAGTGGTGCATGACAACGGAGTAATCTAAATTACCTCTTTACTAGACCCAAATGGGTAATCTAAGCAAATGCCTCAGCTCGTCCACAAACTCGTCTTCAGACGGGTTTGCGGAAATGGGAAAGCGGTTGGAGAATGGTGCATGACAACAGGGTAATCTATATTACCTCTTTACTAGTCCCGAATGGGTAATCTTTGCAAATACCTCGGCTTGGCCACAAACTCGTCTTCGGACAGATTTGGAGAAATGGGAAAGCAGTTGGAGAGTGGTGCATGACAACGGGGTAATCTAAATTACCTCTTTACTAGTCTCGAATGGGTAATCTAAGCATATGCCTTGGCTCGGCCACAAACTCGTCTTCGGACAGGTTTGCGGAACTTGGAAAGTAGTCTGAGAGTGGTGCATGACAATGGGGTAATCTAAATTACCTCTATAGTAGTCCTGAATGGGTAATCTTTGCAAATGCCTGGGCTCGGCCACAAACTCATTTTCGAATGGGTTTGCGAAATGGGAAATGGGTTGCATAGTGGTCCATGACAACGGAGTAATCTATATTACCTCTTTACTAGTCCCGAATGGGTAATCTTTGCAAATACCTCGGCTTGGCCACAAACTCGTCTTCGGACGGATTTGGAGAAATGGGAAAGCAGTTGGAGAGTGGTGCATGACAACGGGGTAATCTAAATTACCTCTTTACTAGTCCCGAACGGGTAATCTAAGCATATGCCTCGGCTCGGCCACAAACTCGTCTTCGGACAGGTTTGCGGAACTTGGAAAGTAGTCTGAGAGTGGTGCATGACAATGGGGTAATCTAAATTACCTCTATAGTAGTCCCGAACAGTTAGTCTACGCAAATGCCTCGGCTGGGCCACAAACTCGTCTTCGGACAGGTTTGCAAATATGGGAAAGCGGTTGGAGAGTGGTGTATGACACCGGGGTAATTTAAATGACCTCTTTACTAGTCCCGAATGGGTAATCTTTGCAAATACCTCGGCTTGGCCACAAACTCGTCTTCGGACAGATTTGGAGAAATGGGAAAGCAGTTGGAGAGTGGTGCATGACAACGGGGTAATCTAAATTACCTCTTTACTAGTCCCGAATGGGTAATCTAAGCATATGCCTCGCCTCAGCCACAAACTCGTCTTCGGACAGGTTTGCGGAACTTGGAAAGTAGTCTGAGAGTGGTGCATGACAATGGGGTAATCTAAATTACCTCTATAGTAGTCCCGAATGGGTAATCTTTGCAAATGCCTGGGCTCGGCCACAAACTCATTTTCGAATGGGTTTGCGAAATGGGAAATGGGTTGCATAGTGGTCCATGACAACGGAGTAATCTATATTACCTCTTTACTAGTCCCGAATGGGTAATCTTTGCAAATACCTCGGCTTGGCCACAAACTCGTCTTCGGACGGATTTGGAGAAATGGGAAAGCAGTTGGAGAGTGGTGCATGACAACGGGGTAATCTAAATTACCTCTTTACTAGTCCCGAACGGGTAATCTAAGCATATGCCTCGGCTCGGCCACAAACTCGTCTTCGGACAGGTTTGCGGAACTTGGAAAGTAGTCTGAGAGTGGTGCATGACAATGGGGTAATCTAAATTACCTCTATAGTAGTCTCGAACAGTTAGTCTACGCAAATGCCTCGGCTGGGCCACAAACTCATCTTCAGACAGGTTTGCGGATATGGGAAAGCGGTTGGACAGTGGTGCATGACACCGGGGTAATTTAAATGACCTCTTTACTAGTCTAGAATGGGTAATCGTTGCAAATGCCTGGGCTCGACCACAAACTCGTTTTCGGACGGGTTTGCGACATGGGAAAGGGGTTGCATAGTGGTCCATGACAACGGAATTATCTATATTACCTCTTTACTAGTCCCGAACGGGTAATCTAAACAAATACCTCGGCTCGGCCACAAACTTGTCTTCGGACAGGTTTGCGGAAATTGGAAAGTGGTTGGAGAGTGGTACAAGACAACGGGATAGTCTTAATTACCTCCCTTATAGTCCCGAACGAGAAATCTAAGCAAATAACTTGGCTGGGCCACAAACTCGTCTTCGGACAGGTTTGCAAATATGGGAAAGCGGTTGGAGAGTAGTGCATGACAACAGGGAAACCTAAATTACCTCTCTACTAGTTCCGAATGGGTAATTAAGCAAAGATTTCGGCTCGGCTAGAAACTCATGTTCGGACTAGTTTGCGAAAATGAGAAAGCGGTTGGAGAGTGGTGCATGACATCGGGGTAATCTAAATTACCTTATTACTATTCCCGAACGGGTAATCTAAGCAAATGACTCGGCTTAGCCACAAACTCGTCTAAGGACAAGTTTGCGGAAATGGGAAAGCGGTTGGAGAGTGGTGCATAACAACGGGGTAATCTATATTACCTCTTTACTAAATCCGAACGGATAATCTAAGCAAATGCCTCGGCTCGGCTTCACACTCATCTTCGCACGGGTTTGCAAAATGGGAAAGTGGTTGTAGAGTGGTGCATGAAAATGGGGTAATCTATATTACGTCTTTACTAGACCCGAACGGGTAATCTAAGCAAATGCCTCGGCTTGGCCACAAACTCTTCTACGGACGGGTTTGCGGAAATGGGAAAGCAGTTGGAGAGTGGTGCATGTCAACGAGGTAGTCTAAATTACCTCTTTACTAGTCACGAATGGGTAATCTAATCAAATGTCTTGGCTCGGCCACAAATTCCTCTTCGGACTGGTTTGCGGAAATGAGAAAGCGGTTGAAGAGTGGTGCATGACAACGGGGTTATCTAAATTACCTCTTTACTAGTCCCGAACGTGTAATCTAAGCATATGCCTCGGCTTGGCCACAAACTCGTCTTCGGATAGGTTTGCGGAAATGGGAAAGCGGTTGGAGAGTGGTGCATGACAACGGAGTAATCTAAATTACCTCTTTACTAGACCCAAATGGGTAATCTAAGCAAATGCCTCAGCTCGTCCACAAACTCGTCTTCAGACGGGTTTGCGGAAATGGGAAAGCGGTTGGAGAATGGTGCATGACAACAGGGTAATCTATATTACCTCTTTACTAGTCCCGAATGGGTAATCTTTGCAAATACCTCGGCTTGGCCACAAACTCGTCTTCGGACAGATTTGGAGAAATGGGAAAGCAGTTGGAGAGTGGTGCATGACAACGGGGTAATCTAAATTACCTCTTTACTAGTCCCGAATGGGTAATCTAAGCATATCCCTTGGCTCGGCCACAAACTCGTCTTCGGACAGGTTTGCGGAACTTGGAAAGTAGTCTGAGAGTGGTGCATGACAATGGGGTAATCTAAATTACCTCTATAGTAGTCCCGAATGGGTAATCTTTGCAAATGCATGGGCTCGGCCACAAACTCATTTTCGAATGGGTTTGCGAAATGGGAAATGGGTTGCATAGTGGTCCATGACAACGGAGTAATCTATATTACCTCTTTACTAGTCCCGAATGGGTAATCTTTGCAAATACCTCGGCTTGGCCACAAACTCGTCTTCGGACGGATTTGGAGAAATGGGAAAGCAGTTGGAGAGTGGTGCATGACAACGGGGTAATCTAAATTACCTCTTTACTAGTCCCGAACGGGTAATCTAAGCATATGCCTCGGCTCGGCCACAAACTCGTCTTCGGACAGGTTTGCGGAACTTGGAAAGTAGTCTGAGAGTGGTGCATGACAATGGGGTAATCTAAATTACCTCTATAGTAGTCCCGAACAGTTAGTCTACGCAAATGCCTCGGCTGGGCCACAAACTCGTCTTCGGACAGGTTTGCGGATATGGGAAAGCGGTTGGACAGTGGTGCATGACACCGGGGTAATTTAAATGACCTCTTTACTAGTCTAGAATGGGTAATCGTTGCAAATGCCTGGGCTCGACCACAAACTCGTTTTCGGACGGGTTTGCGACATGGGAAAGGGGTTGCATAGTGGTCCATGACAACGGAATTATCTATATTACCTCTTTACTAGACCCGAACGGGTAATCTAAGCAAATGCCTAGGCTCAGCCACAAACTCATCTTCGGACAAGTTTGTGGAAATGGGAAAGCGGTTGGAGAGTGGTGCATGACAACGGAGTAATCTAAATTACCTCTTTACTAGACCCAAATGGGTAATCTAAGCAAATGCCTCAGCTCGTCCACAAACTCGTCTTCAGACGGGTTTGCGGAAATGGGAAAGCGGTTGGAGAATGGTGCATGACAACGAGGTAATCTATATTACCTCTTTACTAGTCCCGAACGGGTAATCTAAACAAATGCCTCGGCTCGGCCACAAACTTGTCTTCGGACAGGTTTGCGGAAATTGGAAAGTGGTTGGAGAGTGGTACAAGACAACGGGATAGTCTTAATTACCTCCCTTATAGTCCCGAACGAGAAATCTAAGCAAATAACTCGGCTGGGCCACAAACTCGTCTTCGGACAGGTTTGCAAATATGGGAAAGCGGTTGGAGAGTAGTGCATGACAACAGGGAAACCTAAATTACCTCTCTACTAGTTCCGAATGGGTAATCTAAGCAAATATTTCGGCTCGGCTAGAAACTCATGTTCGGACTAGTTTGCGAAAATGAGAAAGCGGTTGGAGAGTGGTGCATGACATCGGGGTAATCTAAATTACCTTATTACTATTTCCGAACGGGTAATCTAAGCAAATGACTCGGCTTAGCCACAAACTCGTCTAAGGACAAGTTTGCGGAAATGGGAAAGCGGTTGGAGAGTGGTGCATAACAACGGGGTAATCTATATTACCTCTTTACTAAATCCGAACGGATAATCTAAGCAAATGCCTCGGCTCGGCTTCACACTCATCTTCTCACGGGTTTGCAAAATGGGAAAGCGGTTGTAGAGTGGTGCATGAAAATGGGATAATCTATATTACGTCTTTACTAGACCCGAATGGGTAATCTAAGCAAATGCCTCGGCTTGGCCACAAACTCGTCTACGGACGGGTTTGCGGAAATGGGAAAGCAGTTGGAGAGTGGTGCATGACAACGAGGTAGTCTAAATTACCTCTTTACTAGTCACGAATGGGTAATCTAATCAAATGTCTAGGCTTGGCCACAAATTCGTCTTCGGACTGGTTTGCGGAAATGGGAAAGCGGTTGAAGAGTGGTGCATGACAACGGGGTTATCTAAATTACCTCTTTACTAGTCCCGAACGTGTAATCTAAGCATATACCTCGGCTTGGCCACAAACTCGTCTTCGAACAGGTTTGCGGAAATGGAAAAGCGGTTGGAGAGTGGTGCATGACAACGGAGTAATCTAAATTACCTCTTTACTATACCCAAATGGGTAATCTAAGCAAATGCCTCAGCTCGTCCACAAACTCTTCTTCAGACGGGTTTGCGGAAATGGGAAAGCGGTTGGAGAATGGTGCATGACAACGAGGTAATCTACATTACCTCTTTACTAGTCCCGAACGGGTAATCTAAACAAATGCCTCGGCTCGGCCACAAACTTGTCTTCGGACAGGTTTGCGGAAATTGAAAAGTAGTTGGAGAGTGGTGCATGACAATGGGGTAATCTAAATTACCTCTCTAGTAGTCCCGAGCAGGTAATCTACGCAAATGCCTTGGCTCGGCCACAAACTCATCTTCAGACAGGTTTGCGGATATGGGAAAGCGGTTGGAGAGGGGTGCATGACACCAGGGTAATTTAAATTACCTCATTACTAGTCCCGAATGGGTAATCTTTGCAAATGCCTTGGCTCGGCCACAAACTCATTTTCGAATGTGTTTGCGAAATGGGAAATGGGTTGCATAGTGGTCCATGACAACGGAGTAATCTATATTACCTCTTTACTAGTCCCGAATGGGTAATCTTTGCAAATGTCTCGGCTCAGCCACAAACTCATTTTCGAATGGGTTTGCGAAATGGGAAATGGGTTGCATAGTGGTCCATGACAACGGAGTAATCTATATTACCTCTTTACTAGTCCCGAATGGGTAATCTTTGCAAATACCTCGGCTTTGCCACAAACTCGTCTTCGGACGGATTTGGAGAAATGGGAAAGTAGTTGGAGAGTGGTGCATGACAACGGGGTAATCTAAATTACCTCTTTACTAGTCCCGAACGGGTAATCTAAGCATATGCCTCGGCTCGGCCACAAACTCGTCTTCGGACAGGTTTGCGGAACTTGGAAAGTAGTCTGAGAGTGGTGCATGACACTGGGTAATCTAAATTACCTCTATAGTAGTCCCGAACAGTTAGTCTACGCAAATGCCTCGGCTGGGCCACAAACTCGTCTTCGGACAGGTTTGCGGATATGGGAAAGCGGTTGGACAGTGGTCCATGACACCAGGGTAATTTAAATGACCTCTTTACTAGTCTAGAATGGGTAATCGTTGCAAATGCCTTGGCTCGACCACAAACTCGTTTTCGGACGGGTTTGCGACATGGGAAAGGGGTTGCATAGTGGTCCATGACAACGGAATTATCTATATTACCTCTTTACTAGTCCCGAACGGGTAATCTAAACAAATGCCTTGGCTCGGCCACAAACTTATCTTCGGACAGGTTTGCGGAAATTGGAAAGTGGTTGGAGAGTGGTACAAGACAACGGGATAGTCTTAATTACCTCCCTTATAGTCCCGAACGAGAAATCTAAGCAAATAACTTGGCTGGACCACAAACTCGTCTTCGGACAGGTTTGCAAATATGGGAAAGCGGTTGGAGAGTAGTGCATGACAACAGGGAAACCTAAATTACCTCTCTACTAGTTCCGAATGGGTAATCTAAGCAAATATTTCGGCTCGGCTAGAAACTCATGTTCGGACTAGTTTGCGAAAATGAGAAAGCGGTTGGAGAGTGGTGCATGACATCGGGGTAATCTAAATTACCTTATTACTATTCCCGAACGGGTAATCTAAGCAAATGACTCGGCTTAGCCATAAACTCGTATAAGGACAAGTTTGCGTAAATGGGAAAGCGGTTGGAGAGTGGTGCATAACAACGGGGTAATCTATATTACCTCTTTACTAAATCCGAACGGATAATCTAAGCAAATGCATCGGCTCGGCTTCACACTCATCTTCGCACGGGTTTGCAAAATGGGAAAGCGGTTGTAGAGTGGTGCATGAAAATGGGGTAATCTATATTACGTCTTTACTAGACCCGAACGGGTAATCTAAGCAAATGCCTCGGCTTGGCCACAAACTCATCTACGGACGGGTTTGCGGAAATGGGAAAGCAGTTGGAGAGTGGTGCATGACAACGAGGTAGTCTAAATTACCTCTTTACTAGTCACGAATGGGTAATCTAATCAAATGTCTTGGCTCGGCCACAAATTCCTCTTCGGACTTGTTTGCGGAAATGGGAAAGCGGTTGAATAGTGGTGCATGATAACGGGGTTATCTAAATTACCTCTTTACTAGTCCCGAACTTGTAATCTAAGCATATGCCTCGGCTTGGCCACAAACTCGTCTTCGGATAGGTTTGCGGAAATGGGAAAGCGGTTGGAGAGTGGTGCATGACAACGGAGTAATCTAAATTACCTCTTTACTAGACCCAAATGGGTAATCTAAGCAAATGCCTCAGCTCGTCCACAAACTCGTCTTCAGACGGGTTTGCGGAAATGGGAAAGCGGTTGGAGAATGGTGCATGACAACAGGGTAATCTATATTACCTCTTTACTAGTCGTGAACGGGTAATCTAAGCAAATGCCTAGACTTGGCCACAAACTCGTCTTCAGACGGGTTTACAGAAATGGGAAAGCGGTTGGAGAGTGGTGCATGACAACGGGGTAGTCTTAATAACCTCTCTTCTGGTCCCGAACGAGAAATCTAAGCAAATAACTCGGCTGGGCCACAAACTCGTCTTCTGACAGGTTTGCAAATATGGGAAAGCGGTTGGTCAGTGGTGCATGACACCGGCGTAATTTAAATTTCCTCTTTATTAGTCCAGAATGGGTAATCTTTGCAAATGCCTCGGCTCGGCCACAAACTCATTTTCGAATGGGTTTGCGAAATGGGAAATGGGTTGCATAGTGGTCCATGACAACGGAGTAATCTATATTACCTCTTTACTAGTCCCGAATGGGTAATCTTTGCAAATACCTCGGCTTGGCCACAAACTCGTCTTCGGACGAATTTGGAGAAATGGGAAAGCAGTTGGAGAGTGGTGCATGACAACGGGGTAATCTAAATTACCTCTTTACTAGTCCCGAACATGTAATCTAAGCATATGCCTTGGCTCGGCCACAAACTCGTCTTCGGACAGGTTTGCGGAACTTGGAAAGTAGTCTGAGAGTGGTGCATGACAATGGGGTAATCTAAATTACCTCTATAGTAGTCCCGAACAGTTAGTCTACGCAAATGCCTCGGCTGGGTCACAAACTCGTCTTCGGACAGGTTTGCGGATATGGGAAAGCGGTTGGACAGTGGTGCATGACACCGGGGTAATTTAAATGACCTCTTTACTAGTCTAGAATGGGTAATCGTTGCAAATGCCTGGGCTCGACCACAAACTCGTTTTCGGACGGGTTTGCGACATGGGAAAGGGGTTGCATAGTGGTCCATGACAACGGAATTATCTATATTACCTCTTTACTAGACCCGAACGGGTAATCTAAGCAAATGCCTAGGCTCAGCCACAAACTCATCTTCGGACAAGTTTGTGGAAATGGGAAAGCGGTTGGAGAGTGGTGCATGACAACGAGGTAGTCTAAATTACCTCTTTACTAGTCACGAATGGGTAATCTAATCAAATGTCTTGGCTCGGCCACAAATTCCTCTTCGGACTTGTTTGCGGAAATGGGAAAGCGGTTGAATAGTGGTGCATGATAACGGGGTTATCTAAATTACCTCTTTACTAGTCCCGAACTTGTAATCTAAGCATATGCCTCGGCTTGGCCACAAACTCGTCTTCGGATAGGTTTGCGGAAATGGGAAAGCGGTTGGAGAGTGGTGCATGACAACGGAGTAATCTAAATTACCTCTTTACTAGACCCAAATGGGTAATCTAAGCAAATGCCTCAGCTCGTCCACAAACTCGTCTTCAGACGGGTTTGCGGAAATGGGAAAGCGGTTGGAGAATGGTGCATGACAACAGGGTAATCTATATTACCTCTTTACTAGTCGTGAACGGGTAATCTAAGCAAATGCCTAGACTTGGCCACAAACTCGTCTTCAGACGGGTTTACAGAAATGGGAAAGCGGTTGGAGAGTGGTGCATGACAACGGGGTAGTCTTAATAACCTCTCTTCTGGTCCCGAACGAGAAATCTAAGCAAATAACTCGGCTGGGCCACAAACTCGTCTTCTGACAGGTTTGCAAATATGGGAAAGCGGTTGGTCAGTGGTGCATGACACCGGCGTAATTTAAATTTCCTCTTTATTAGTCCAGAATGGGTAATCTTTGCAAATGCCTCGGCTCGGCCACAAACTCATTTTCGAATGGGTTTGCGAAATGGGAAATGGGTTGCATAGTGGTCCATGACAACGGAGTAATCTATATTACCTCTTTACTAGTCCCGAATGGGTAATCTTTGCAAATACCTCGGCTTGGCCACAAACTCGTCTTCGGACGAATTTGGAGAAATGGGAAAGCAGTTGGAGAGTGGTGCATGACAACGGGGTAATCTAAATTACCTCTTTACTAGTCCCGAACATGTAATCTAAGCATATGCCTTGGCTCGGCCACAAACTCGTCTTCGGACAGGTTTGCGGAACTTGGAAAGTAGTCTGAGAGTGGTGCATGACAATGGGGTAATCTAAATTACCTCTATAGTAGTCCCGAACAGTTAGTCTACGCAAATGCCTCGGCTGGGTCACAAACTCGTCTTCGGACAGGTTTGCGGATATGGGAAAGCGGTTGGACAGTGGTGCATGACACCGGGGTAATTTAAATGACCTCTTTACTAGTCTAGAATGGGTAATCGTTGCAAATGCCTGGGCTCGACCACAAACTCGTTTTCGGACGGGTTTGCGACATGGGAAAGGGGTTGCATAGTGGTCCATGACAACGGAATTATCTATATTACCTCTTTACTAGACCCGAACGGGTAATCTAAGCAAATGCCTAGGCTCAGCCACAAACTCATCTTCGGACAAGTTTGTGGAAATGGGAAAGCGGTTGGAGAGTGGTGCATGACAACGGAATAATCTAAATTACCTCTTTACTAGACCCAAATGGGTAATCTAAGCAAATGCCTCAGCTCGTCCACAAACTCGTCTTCAGACGTGTTTGCGGAAATGGGAAAGCTGTTGGAGAATGGTGCATGACAACGAGGTAATCTATATTACCTCTTTACTAGTCCCAAACGGGTAATCTAAACAAATGCCTCGGCTCGGCCACAAACTTGTCTTCGGACAGGTTTGGGGAAATTGGAAAGTGGTTGGAGAGTGGTACAAGACAACGGGATAGTCTTAATTACCTCCCTTATAGTCCCGAACGAGAAATCTAAGCAAATAACTCGGCTGGGCCACAAACTCGTCTTCAGACAGGTTTGCAAATATGGGAAAGCGGTTGGAGAGTAGTGCATGACAACAGGGAAACCTAAATTACCTCTCTACTAGTTCCGAATGGGTAATCTAAGCAAATATTTCGGCTCGGCTAGAAACTCATGTTCGGACTAGTTTGCGAAAATGAGAAAGCGGTTGGAGAGTGGTGCATGACATCGGGGTAATCTAAATTACCTTATTACTATTTCCGAACGGGTAATCTAAGCAAATGACTCGGCTTAGCCATAAACTCGTCTAAGGACAAGTTTGCGAAAATGGGAAATCGGTTGGAGAGTGGTGCATAACAACGGGGTAATCTATATTACCTCTTTACTAAATCCGAACGGATAATCTAAGCAAATGCCTCGGCTCGGCTTCACACTCATCTTCGCACGGGTTTGCAAAATGGGAAAGCGGTTGTAGAGTGGTGCATGAAAATGGGATAATCTATATTACGTCTTTACTAGACCCGAACGGGTAATCTAAGCAAATGCCTCGGCTTGGCCACAAACTCGTCTACGGACAGGTTTGCGGAAATGGGAAAGCAGTTGGAGAGTGGTGCATGACAACGAGGTAGTCTAAATTACCTCTTTACTAGTCACGAATGGGTAATCTAATCAAATGTCTAGGCTTGGCCACAAATTCGTCTTCGGACTGGTTTGCGGAAATGGGAAAGCGGTTGAAGAGTGGTGCATGACAATGGGGTTATCTAAATTACCTCTTTACTAGTCCCGAACGTGTAATCTAAGCATATACCTCGGCTTGGCCACAAACTCGTCTTCGAACAGGTTTGCGGAAATGGGAAAGCGGTTGGAGAGTGGTGCATGACAACGGAGTAATCTAAATTACCTCTTTACTAGACCCAAATGGGTAATCTAAGCAAATGCCTCAGCTTGTCCACAAACTCGTCTTCAGACGGGTTTGCGGAAATGGGAAAGCGGTTGGAGAATGGTGCATGACAACGAGGTAATCTACATTACCTCTTTACTAGTCTCGAACGGGTAATCTAAGCAAATGCCTCGGCTCGGCCACAAACTTGTCTTCGGACAGGTTTGCGGAAATTGGAAAGTGGTTGGAGAGTGGTGCATGACAATGAGATAATCTAAATTACCTCTCTAGTAGTCCCGAACAGGTAATCTACGCAAATGGCTTGGCTCCGCCACAAACTCGTCGTCGGACAGGTTTGCGGATATGGCAAAGCGGTTGGTCAGTGGTGCATGACACCGGCATAATTTAACTGACCTCTTTATTAGTCCAGAATGGGTAATCTTTGCAAATACCTCGGCTCGGCCACAAACTCGTTTTCAAACGGGTTTACGACATGGGAAAGGGGTTGCATAGTGGTCCATGACAACAGAGTAATCTATATTACCTCTTTACTAGACCCGAACGGGTAATCTAAGCAAATGCCTAGGCTCGGCCACAAACTTGTCTTCAGACGGGTTTACTGAAATAGGAAAGTGGTTGGAGAGTGGTGGATGACAACGGGGTAGTCTTAATTACCTCTTTACTAGTCTCGAACGGGTAATCTAAGCATATGCCTCGGCTCGGCCACAAACTCGTCTTCGGACAAGTTTGCGGAAATAGGAAATCGGTTGGAGAGTGGTGCATGACAATGGGGTAATCTAAATTACCTCTCTAGTAGTTCCGAGCAGGTAATCTACGCAAATGCCTTGGCTCGGCCACAAACTCGTCTTCAGACAGGTTTGCGGATATGGGAAAGCGGTTGGAGAGGGGTGTATGACACCAGGGTAATTTAAATTACCTCTTTACTAGTCCCGAATGGGTAATCTTTGCAAATGCCTCGGTTCGGCCACCAACTCGTTTTCGGACGTGTTTGCGAAATGGGAAAGCGGTTGCATAGTGGTGCATGACAATGGGGTAATCTATATTACCTCTTTACTAGACCCGAACGGGTAATCTAAGGAAATGCCTAGACTCGGCTACAAACTCCTCTTCAGACGGGTTTACCGAAATGGAAAAGCGGTTGGAGAGTGGTAGAAGACAACTGGATAGTCTTAATTACCTCTCTTATAGTCCCGAACGAGAAATCTAAGCAAATAACTCGACTGGGCCACAAACTCGTCTTCGGACAGGTTTGCAAATATGGGAAAGCGGTTGGAGAGTGGTGCATGACATCGGGGTAATCTAAATTACCTTATTACTATTCCCGAACGGGTAATCTAAGCAAATGACTCGGCTTAGCCACAAACTCGTCTAAGGACAAGTTTGCGGAAATGGGAAAGCGGTTGGAGAGTGGTGCATAACAACGGGGTAATCTATATTACCTCTTTACTAGATCCGAACGGATAATCTAAGCAAATGCCTCGGCTCGGCTTCACACTCATCTTCGCACGGGTTTGCAAAATGGGAAAGCGGTTGTAGAGTGGTGCATGAAAATGGGGTAATCTATATTACGTCTTTACTAGACCCGAACGGGTAATCTAAGCAAATGCCTCGGCTTGGCCACAAACTCGTCTACGGACGGGTTTGCGGAAATGAGAAAGCAGTTGGAGAGTGGTGCATGACAACGAGGTAGTCTAAATTACCTCTTTACTAGTCACGAATGGGTAATCTAATCAAATGTCTTGGCTCGGCCACAAATTCATCTTCGGACTGGTTTGCGGAAATGGGAAAGCGGTTGAAGAGTGGTGCATGACAACGCGGTTATCTAAATTACCCCTTTACTAGTCCCGAACGTGTAATCTAAGCATATGCCTCGGCTTGGCCACAAACTCGTCTTCGGACAGGTTTGCGAAAATTGGATAGCAGTTGGAGAGTGGTGCATGACAATGGGGTAATCTAAATGACCTCTATAGTAGTCCCGAACAGGTAGTCTACGCAAATGCCTCGACTCGGCCACACACTCGTCCCGAATGGGTGGACAGTGGTGCATGACACCGGGGTAATTTAAATGACCTCTTTACTAGTTCTGAATGGGTAGTCTTTGTAAATGCCTCGGCTCGGCCAAAATCTCGTTTTCAGACGGGTTTGCGAAATGGGAAAGGGGTTGCATAGTGGTCCATGACAATAAAGTAATCTATATTACCTCTTTACTAGACCCGAACGGGTAATCTAAGCAAATGCCTAGGCTTGGCCACAAACTTGTCTTCGGACAAGTTTGCAGAAATGGGAAAGCAGTTGGAGAGTGGTGCATGACAACGGAATAATCTAAATTACCTCTTTACTAGACCCAAATGGGTAATTTAAGCAAATGCCTCAGCTCGTCCACAAACTCGTCTTAAAACGGGTTTGCGGAAATGGGAAAGCGGTTGGAGAATGGTGCATGACAACAGGGTAATCTATATTACCTCTTTACTAGTCCCAAACGGGTAATCTAAGCAAATGCCTCAGCTCGGCCACAAACTTGTCTTCGGACAGGTTTGCGGAAATGGGAAAGCAGTTGGAGAGTGGGGCATGACAACGGAGTAATCAAAATTACCTCTTTACTAGACCCAAATGGGTAATCTAAGCAAATGCCTCAACTCGTCCACAAACTCGTCTTCACACAGGTTTGGGAAATGGGAAAGCGGTTGGAGAATGGTGCATGACAACGGGGTAATCTATATTACCTCTTTACTTGTCCCGAACGGGTAATTTAAGCAAATGCCTAGGCTCGGCCACAAACTCGTATTCAGACGGGTTACCAAAATGGGAAAGCGGTTGGAGAGTGGTGCATGACAACGGAGTAGTCTTAATTACCTCTCTTCTGGTCCCGAACGAGAAATCTAAGCAAATGATTCGGCTGGGCCACAAACTAGTCTTCGGACAAGTTTGCAAATATGGGAAAGCGGTTGGAGAGTAGTGCATGACAACATGGTAACTTAAATTACCTCTCTACTAGTTCCGAATGGGTAATCTAAGCAAATGTTTCGGCTCGGCCACAAACTCATTTTCGGACTAGATTGCGAAAATGAGAAAGCGGTTAGAGAGTGCTGCATGACATCGGGGTAATCTAAATTACCTCTATACTAGTCCCAAATGGGTAATCTAAGCAAATGACTCGGCTTGCCCACAAACTCGTCTAAGGACAGGTTTGTGGAAATGGGAAAACGGTTGGAGAGTGGAGCATAACAACGGGGTAATCTATATTACCTCTTTACTAGATCCTAACGGATAATCTAAGCAAATGCCTCGGCTCGGATACAAACTCATCTTCGCACGGGTTTGCGAAATGAGAAAGCGGTTGTAGAGTGGTGCATGAAAATGGGGTAATTTATATTACGTCTTACTAGATCCGAACGGGTAATCTAAGCAAATGTCTCGGCTTGGCCACAAACTCGTCTACGGACGGGTTTGCGGAAATGGGAAAGCAGTTGGAGACTGGTGCATGACAACGAGGTAGTCTAAATTACCTCTTTACTAGTCCCGAATGGGTAATCTAATCAAATTTCTAAGCTCGGCCACAAACTCGTCTTCAGACGGGTTTGCGGAAATGGGAAAGCGGTTGGAGAATGGTGCATGACAACAGGGTAATCTATATTACCTCTTTACTAGTCCTGAACGGGTAATCTAAGCAAATGCCTAGACTTGGCCACAAACTCGTCTTCAGACGGGTTTACAGAAATGGGAAAACGGTTGGAGAGTGGTGCATGACAACGGGGTAGTCTTAATAACCTCTCTTCTGGTCCCGAACGAGAAATCTAAGCAAATAACTCGGCTGGGCCACAAACTCGTCTTCTGACAGGTTTGCAAATATGGGAAAGCGGTTGGTCAGTGGTGCATGACACCGGCATAATTTAAATGACCTCTTTATTTGTCCAGAATGGGTAATCTTTGCAAATGCCTCGGCTCGGCCACAAACTCATTTTCGAATGGGTTTGCGAAATGGGAAATGGGTTGCATAGTGGTCCATGACAACGGAGTAATCTATATTACCTCTTTACTAGTCCCAAATGGGTAATCTTTGCAAATACCTCGGCTTGGCCACAAACTCCTCTTCGGACGAATTTAGAGAAATGGGAAAGCAGTTGGAGAGTGGTGCATGACAACGGGGTAATCTAAATTACCTCTTTACTAGTCCCGAACGGGTAATCTAAGCATATGCCTTGGCTCGGCCACAAACTCGTCTTCGGACAGGTTTGCGGAACTTGGAAAGTAGTCTGAGAGTGGTGCATGACAATGGGGTAATCTAAATTACCTCTATAGTAGTCCCGAACAGTTAGTCTACGCAAATGCCTCGGCTGGGTCACAAACTCGTCTTCGGACAGGTTTGCGGATATGGGAAAGCGGTTGGACAGTGGTGCATGACACCGGGGTAATTTAAATGACCTCTTTACTAGTCTAGAATGGGTAATCGTTGCAAATGCCTGGGCTCGACCACAAACTCGTTTTCGGACGGGTTTGCGACATGGGAAAGGGGTTGCATAGTGGTCCATGACAACGGAATTATCTATATTACCTCTTTACTAGACCCGAACGGGTAATCTAAGCAAATGCCTAGGCTCAGCCACAAACTAATCTTCGGACAAGTTTGTGGAAATGGGAAAGCGGTTGGAGAGTGGTGCATGACAACGGATTAATCTAAATTACCTCTTTACTAGACCCAAATGGGTAATCTAAGCAAATGCCTCAGCTCGTCCACAAACTCGTCTTCAGACGGGTTTGCGGAAATGGGAAAGCTGTTGGAGAATGGTGCATGACAACGAGGTAATCTATATTACCTCTTTACTAGTCCCGAACGGGTAATCTAAACAAATGCCTCGGCTCGGCCACAAACTTGTCTTCGTACAGGTTTGCGGAAATTGGAAAGTGGTTGGAGAGTGGTACAAGACAACGGGATAGTCTTAATTACCTCCCTTATAGTCCCGAACGAGAAATCTAAGCAAATAACTCGGCTGGGCCACAAACTCGTCTTCGGACAGGTTTGAAAATATGGGAAAACGGTTGGAGAGTAGTGCATGACAACAGGGAAACCTAAATTACCTCTCTACTAGTTCCGAATGTGTAATCTAAGCAAATATTTCGGCTCGGCTAGAAACTCATGTTCGGACTAGTTTGCGAAAATGAGAAAGCGGTTGGAGAGTGGTGCATGACATCGGGGTAATCTAAATTACCTTATTACTATTTCCGAACGGGTAATCTAAGCAAATGACTCGGCTTAGCCATAAACTCTTCTAAGGACAAGTTTGTGGAAATAGGAAAGCGGTTGGAGAGTGGTGCATGACAACGGAGTAATCTAAATTACCTCTTTACTAGACCCAAATGGGTAATCTAAGCAAATGCCTCAGCTCGTCCACAAACTCGTCTTCAGACGGGTTTGCGGAAATGGGAAAGCGGTTGGAGAATGGTGCATGACAACGAGGTAATCTATATTACCTCTTTACTAGTCCCGAACGGGTAATCTAAACAAATGCCTCAGCTCGGCCACAAACTTGTCTTCGTACAGGTTTGCGGAAATTGGAAAGTGGTTGGAGAGTGGTACAAGACAACGGGATAGTCTTAATTACCTCCCTTATAGTCCCGAACGAGAAATCTAAGCAAATAACTCGGCTGGGCCACAAACTCGTCTTCGGACAGGTTTGCAAATATGGGAAAGCGGTTGGAGAGTAGTGCATGACAACAGGGAAACCTAAATTACCTCTCTACTAGTTCCGAATGGGTAATCTAAGCAAATATTTCGGCTCGGCTAGAAACTCATGTTCGGACTAGTTTGCGAAAATGAGAAAGCGGTTGGAGAGTGGTGCATGACATCGGGGTAATCTAAATTACCTTATTACTATTTCCGAACATGTAATCTAAGCAAATGACTCGGCTTAGCCATAAACTCGTCTAAGGACAAGTTTGCGGAAATGGGAAAGCGGTTGGAGAGTGGTGCATAACAACGGGGTAATCTATATTACCTCTTTACTAAATCCGAACGGATAATCTAAGCAAATGCCCCGGCTCGGCTTCACACTCATCTTCGCACGGGTTTGCAAAATGGGAAAGCGGTTGTAGAGTGGTGCATGAAAATGGGATAATCTATATTATGTCTTTACTAGATCCGAACGGGTAATCTAAGCAAATGCCTCGGCTTGGCCACAAACTCGTCTACGGACGGGTTTGCGGAAATGGGAAAGCAGTTGGAGAGTGGTGCATGACAACGAGGTAGTCTAAATTACCTCTTTACTAGTCACGAATGGGTAATCTAATCAAATGTCTAGGCTTGGCCACAAATTCGTCTTCGGACTGGTTTGCAGAAATGGGAAAGCGGTTGAAGAGTGGTGCATGACAACGGGGTTATCTAAATTACCTCTTTACTAGTCCCGAACGTGTAATCTAAGCATATACCTCGGCTTGGCCACAAACTCGTCTTCGAACAGGTTTGCGGAAATGGGAAAGCGGTTGGAGAGTGGTGCATGACAACGGAGTAATCTAAATTACCTCTTTACTAGACCCAAATGGGTAATCTAAGCAAATGCCTCAGCTCATCCACAAACTCGTCTTCAGACGGGCTTGCGGAAATGGGAAAGCGGTTGGAGAATGGTGCATGACAACGAGGTAATCTACATTACCTCTTTACTAGTCCCGAACGGGTAATCTAAGCAAATGCCTCGGCTCGGCCACAAACTTGTCTTCGGACAGGTTTGCGGAAATTGGAAAGTGGTTGGAGAGTGCTGCATGACAATGGGATAATCTAAATTACCTCTCTAGTAGTCCCGAACAGTTAATCTATGCAAATGGCTTGGCTCCGCCACAAACTCGTCTTCGGACAGGTTTGCGGATATGGCAAAGCGGTTGGTCAGTGGTGCATGACACCGGCATAATTTAACTGACCTCTTTATTAGTCCAGAATGGGTAATCTTTGCAAATACCTCGGCTCGGCCACAAACTCGTTGTCAGACGGGTTTACGACATGGGAAAGGGGTTGCATAGTGGTCCATGACAACAGAGTAATCTATATTACCTCTTTACTAGACCCGAACGGGTAATCTAAGCAAATGCCTAGGCTCGGCCACAAACTTGTCTTCAGAAGGGGTTACTGAAATGGGAAAGCGGTTGGAGAGTGGTGGATGACAACGAGGTAGTCTTAATTACCTCTTTACTAGTCTCGAACGGGTAATCTAAGCAAATGCCTCGGCTCGGCCACAAACTCGTCTTCGGACAAGTTTGCGGAAATAGGAAATCGGTTGGAGAGTGGTGCATGACAATGGGGTAATCTAAATTACCTCTCTAGTAGTCCCGAGCAGGTAATCTACGCAAATGCCTTGGCTCGGCCACAAACTCGTCTTTAGACAGGTTTGCGGATATGGGAAAGCGGTTGGAGAGGGGTGCATGACACCAGGGTAATTTAAATTACCTCTTTACTAGTCCTGAATGGGTAATCTTTGCAAATGCCTCGGTTCGGACACAAACTCGTTTTCGGACGTGTTTGCGAAATGGGAAAGCGGTTGCATAGTGGTGCATGACAATGTGGTAATCTATATTACCTCTTTACTAGACCCGAACGGGTAATCTAAGCAAATGCCTAGACTCGGCCACAAACTCCTCTTCAGACGGGTTTACCGAAATGGAAAAGCGGTTGGAGAGTGGTAGAAGACAACTGGATAGTCTTAATTACCTCTCTTATAGTCCCGAACGAGAAATCTAAGCAAATAACTCGGCTGGGCCACAAACTCGTCTTCGGACAGGTTTGCAAATATGGGAAAGCGGTTGGAGAGTGGTGCATGACATCGGGGTAATCTAAATTACCTTATTACTATTCCCGACCGGGTAATCTAAGCAAATGACTCGGCTTAGCCACAAACTCGTCTAAGGACAAGTTTGCGAAAATGGGAAAGCGGTTGGAGAGTGGTGCATAACAACGGGGTAATCTATATTACCTCTTTACTAGATCCGAACGGATAATCTAAGCAAATGCCTCGGCTCGGCTTCACACTCATCTTCGCACGGGTTTGCAAAATGGGAAAGCGGTTGTAGAGTGGTGCATGAAAATGGGGTAATCTATATTACGTCTTTACAAGACCCGAACGGGTAATCTAAGCAAATGCCTCGGCTTGGCCACAAACTCGTCTACGGACGGGTTTGCGGAAATGGGAAAGCAGTTGGAGAGTGGTGCATGACAACGAGGTAGTCTAAATTACCTCTTTACTAGTCACGAATGGGTAATCTAATCAAATGTCTTGGCTCGGCCACAAATTCATCTTCGGACTAGTTTGCGGAAATGGGAAAGCGGTTGCATAGTGGTGCATGACAATGGGGTAATCTATATTACCTCTTTACTAGACCCGAACGGGTAATCTAAGCAAATGCCTAGACTCGGCCACAAACTCGTCTTCGGACAGGTTTGCAAATATGGGAAAGCGGTTGGAGAGTAGTGCATGACAACAGGGAAACCTAAATTACCTCTCTACTAGTTGCGAATGGGTAATCTAAGCAAATATTTTGGCTCGGCTAGAAACTCATGTTCGGACTAGTTTGCGAAAATGAGAAAGCGGTTGGAGAGTGGTGCATGACATCGGGGTAATCTAAATTACCTTATTAATATTCCCGAACGGGTAATCTAAGCAAATGACTCGGCTTAGCCACAAACTCGTCTAAGGACAAGTTTGCGGAAATGGGAAAGCGGTTGGAGAGTGGTGCATAACAACGGGGTAATCTATATTACCTCTTTACTAGATCCGAACGGATAATCTAAGCAAATGCCTCGGCTCGGCTTCACACTCATCTTCGCACGGGTTTGCAAAATGGGAAAGCGGTTGTAGAGTGGTGCATGAAAATGGGGTAATCTATATTACGTCTTTACTAGACCCGAACGGGTAATCTAAGCAAATGCCTCGGCTTGGCCACAAACTCGTCTACGGACGGGTTTGCGGAAATGGGAAAGCAGTTGGAGAGTGGTGCATGACAACAAGGTAGTCTAAATTACCTCTTTACTAGTCACGAATGGGTAATCTAATCAAATGTCTTGGCTCGGCCACAAATTCATCTTCGGACTGGTTTGCGGAAATGGGAAAGCGGTTGAAGAGTGGTGCATGACAACGCGGTTATCTAAATTACCTCTTTACTAGTCCCGAACGTGTAATCTAAGCATATGCCTCGGCTTGGCCACAAACTCGTCTTCGGACAGGTTTGCGAAAATTGGAAAGCAGTTGGAGAGTGGTGCATGACAATGGGGTAATCTAAATTACCTCTATAGTAGTCCCGAACAGGTAGTCTACGCAAATGCCTCGGCTCGGCCACACACTCGTCCCGAATGGGTGGACAGTGGTGCATGACACCGGGGTAATTTAAATGACCTCTTTACTAGTTCCGAATGGGTAGTCTTTGTAAATGCCTCGGCTCGGCCACAAACTAGTTTTCAGACGGGTTTGCGAAATGGGAAAGGGGTTGCATAATGGTCCATGACAATAAAGTAATCTATATTACCTCTTTACTAGACCCGAACGGGTAATCTAAGCAAATGCCTAGGCTTGGCCACAAACTTGTCTTCGGACAAGTTTGCAGAAATGGGAAAGCAGTTGGAGAGTGGTGCATGACAACGGAATAATCTAAATTACCTCTTTACTTGACCCAAATGGGTAATTTAAGCAAATGCCTCAGCTCGTCCACACACTCGTCTTAGAACGGGTTTGCGGAAATGGGAAAGCGGTTGGAGAATGGTGCATGACAACAGGGTAATCTATATTACCTCTTTACTAGTCCCGAACGGGTAATCTAAGCAAATGCCTCAGCTCGGCCACAAACTTGTCTTCGGACAGGTTTGCGGAAATGGGAAAGCGGTTGGAGAGTGGTGCATGACAACGGAGTAATCAAAATTACCTCTTTACTAGACCCAAATGGGTAATCTAAGCAAATGCCTCAACTCGTCCACAAACTCGTCTTCACACGGGTTTGGGAAATGGGAAAGCGGTTGGAGAATGGTGCATGACAACGGGGTGATCTATATTACCTCTTTACTAGTCCCGAACGGGTAATTTAAGCAAATGCTTAGGCTCGGCCACAAACTCGTATTCAGACGGGTTTACCAAAATGGGAAAGCGGTTGGAGAGTGGTGCATGACAACGAAGTAGTCTTAATTACCTCTCTTCTGGTCCCGAACGAGAAATCTAAGCAAATGATTCGGCTGGGCCACAAACTAGTCTTCGGACAAGTTTGCAAATATGGGAAAGCGGTTGGAGAGTAGTGCATGACAACATGGTAACTTAAATTACCTCTCTAATAGTTCCGAATGGGTAATCTAAGCAAATGTTTCGGCTCGGCCACAAACTAATTTTCGGACTAGATTGCGAAAATGAGAAAGCGGTTGGAGAGTGGTGCATGACATCGGGGTAATCGAAATTACCTCTATACTAGTCCCAAATGGGTAATCTAAGCAAATGACTCGGCTTGGCCACAAACTCGTCTAAGGACAGGTTTGCGGAAATGGGAAAACGGTTGGAGAGTAGAGCATAACAACGGGGTAATCTATATTACCTCTTTACTAGATCCTAACGGATAATCTAAGCAAATGCCTCGGCTTAGCCACAAACTCTTCTACGGACGGGTTTACGGAAATGGGAAAGCAGTTGGAGAGTGGTGCATGACAACGAGGTAGTCTAAATTACCTCTTTACTAGTCCCGAATGGGTAATCTAATCAAATTTCTAAGCTCGGCCACAAATTCGTCTTTGGACTGGTTTGCGGAAATGGAAAAGCGGTTGAAGAGTGGGAAATGACAAAGGGGTTATCTAAATTACCTCTTTACTAGAACCGAACGGGATATCTAGCAAATGCCTCGGCTCGACCACAAACTCGTCTTCGGACGGATTTGGTGAAATGGGAAAGCAGTTGGAGAGTGGTGTATGACAACGGGGTAATCTAAATTACCTCTTTACTAGTCCCGAACGGGTAACCTAAGTATATGTCTCAGCTCGGCCACAAACTCGTCTTCGGAATGGGTTTGCGGAAATGGGAAAGAGGTTGGAGAGTGGTGCATGACAATGGGGTAATCTAAATTACCTCTATAATAGTCCCGAACAGGTAGTCTACGCAAATGCCTCGGCTAGGCCACAAACTCATCTTCAGACAGGTTTTTGGATATGGGAAAGCGGTTGGATAGTGGTGCATGACACCGGGGTAAGTTAAATGACTTCTTTACTAGTCCAGAATGGGTAATCTTTACAAATACCTCGGCTCGGCCACAAACTCGTTTTCGGACGGGTTTGCGACATGGGAAAGGGGTTGCATAGTGGTCCATGACAACGGAGTTATCTATATTACCTCTTTACTAGACCTGACTGGGTAATCTAAGCAAATGCCTAGGCTCGGCCACAAACTCGTCTTCGGACAAGTTTGCGGAAATGGGAAAGCGGTTGGAGAATGGTGCATGACAACGGAATAATCTAAATTACCTCTTTACTAGACCCAAATGGGTAATCTAAGCAAATGCCTCAGCTTGTCCACAAACTCGTCTTAGAACGGGTTTGCGGAAATGGGAAAGCGGTTGGAGAATGGTGCATGACAATGAGGTAATCTATATTACCTCTTTACTAGTCCCGAACGGGTAATCTAAGCAAATGCCTCGGCTCGGCCACAAACTTATCTTCGGACAGGTTTGCGGAAATAGGAAAGCGGTTGGAGTGTGGTGCATGACAATGGAATAATCTAAATTACCTCTTTACTAGACCCAAATGGGTAATCTAAGCAAATGCCTCAGCTCGTCCACAAACTCGTCTTCAGACGGGTTTGAGAAATGGGAAAGCGGTTGGAGAATGGTGCATGACAATAAGGTAATCTATATTAACTCTTTACTAGTCCCGAACGGGTAATCTAAGCAAATGCCTATGCTCCGCCACAAACTCGTCTTCAGACAGGTTTACCAAAACGGGAAAGCGGTTGGAGAGTGGTGCATGACAACGTAGTAGTCTTAATTACCTCTCTTCTGATCCCGAATGAGAAATCTAAGAAAATGACTCGGCTGGGCCACAAACTAGTCTTTGGACAGGTTTGCAAATATGGGAAAGCGGTTGGAGAGTAGTGCATGACAACAAGGTAACCTAAATTACCTCTCTACTAGTTCCGAATGGGTAATCTAAGCAAATGTTTCGGCTCGGCCACAAACTCATGTTCGGACTAGATTGCGAAAATGAGAAAGCGGTTGGAGAGTGGTGCATGACATCGGGGTAATCTAAATTACCTCTTTACTAGTCCCGAACGGGTAATCTAAGCAAATGACTCGGCTTGGCCACAAACTCGTCTAAGGACAAGTTAGCAGAAATGGAAAAACGGTTGGAGAGTGGAGTATAACAACGGGGTAATCTATATTACCTCTTTACTAGATCCTAACGGATAATCTAAGGAAATGCCTCGGCTCGGTTACAAACTCATCTTCGCACGGGTTTGCGAAATGGGAAAGCGGTTGTAGAGTGGTGCATGAAAATGGGGTAATTTATATTACGTCTTTACTAGACCCGAACGGGTAATCTAAGCAAATGTCTCGGCTTGGCCACAAACTCGTCTACGGACGGGTTTGCGGAAATGGGAAAGCAGTTGGAGAAAGGTGCATGACAACGAGGTAGTCTAAATTACCTCTTTACTAGTCCCGAATGGGTAATCTAATCAAATTTCTCAGCTCGACCACAAATTCGTCTTCGGACTAGTTTGCGAAAATGGAAAAGCGGTTGAAGAGTGGTGCATGACAACGAGGTTATCTAAATTACCTCTTTACTAGTTCCGAACGGGTAACCTAAGTATATGCCTCGGTTCGGCCACAAACTCGTCTTCGGAAAGGGTTTACGGATATGGGAAAGCGGTTGGAGAGTGGTGCATGACAATGGGGTAATCTAAATTACCTCTATAGTAGTCCCGAACAGGTAGTCTACGCAAATGCCTAGGCGCGGCCACAAACTCGTCTTCAAACAGGTTTGCGGATACGGGAAAGCGGTTGGACAGTGGTGCATGACACCGGGGTAAGTTAAATGACCTCTTTACTAGTCCAGAATGGGTAATCTTTGCAAATGCCTCGGCTCGACCACAAACTCGTCTTCGGAATGGGTTTGCGGATATGGGAAAGCGGTTGGAGAGTGGTGCATGACAATGGGGTAATCTAAATTACCTCTATAGTAGTCCCGAACAGGTAGTCTACGCAAATGCCTCGGCTCGGCCACAAACTCGTCTTCGGACAAGTTTGTGGATAAGGGAAAGCGGTTGGACAGTGGTGCATGACACCGGTGTAAGTTAAATGACCTCTTTACTAGTCTAGAATGGGTAATCTTTGCAAATGCCTCGGCTCGACCACAAACTCGTTTTCGGACGGGTTTGCGACATGGGAAAGGGGTTGCATATTGGTCCATGACAACGGAGTTATCTATATTACCTCTTTACTAGATCCTAACAGATAATCTAAGCAAATGCCTCGGCTCGGCTACAAACTCATCTTCACAAGGGTTTGCAAAATGGGAAAGCGGTTATAGAGTGGTGCATGAAATGGGGTAATTTATATTACGTCTTTACTAGACCCGAACGGGTAATCTAAGCAAATGTCTCGGCTTGGCCACAAACTCGTCTACGGACGGGTTTGCGGAAATGGGAAAGCAGTTGGAGAGTGGTGCATGACAACGAGGTAGTCTAAATTACCTCTTTACTAGTCCCGAATGGGTAATCTAATTAAATTTCTCAGCTCGGCCACAAATTCGTCTTCGGACTGGTTTGCGGAAATGGAAAAGCGGTTGAAGAGTGGTGCATGATAACGGGGTTATCTAAATTACCTCTTTACTAGAACCGAATGGGATATCTAACAAATGCCTCGGCTCGACCATAAACTCGTCTTCGGACGGATTTGGAGAAATGGGAAAGCAGTTGGAAAGTGGTGCATGACAACGGGGTAATCTAAATTACCTCTTTACTAGTCCCGAACGGGTAACCTAAGTATATGCCTCGCTTCGGCCACAAACTCGTCTTCGGAAAGGGTTTACGGATATGGGAAACCGGTTGGAGAGTGGTGCATGACAATGGGGTAATCTAAATTACCTCTATAGTAGTCCCGAACAGGTAATCTACGCAAATGCCTCGGCTCGGCCACAAACTCGTCTTCGGATAGGTTTGTGGATATGGGAAAGCGGTTGGACAGTGGTGCATGACACCGGGTGATTTAAATGACCTCTTTACTAGTCCAGAATGGGTAATCTTTGCAAATGCCTCGGCTCGACAAGAAACTCGTTTTCGGACGGGTTTGCGACATGGGAAAGGGGTTGCATAGTGGTGCATGACAACGGGGTAATCTTTATTACCTATTTACTAGTCCCGAACGGGTAATCTAAGGAAATGCCTAGGCTCGGCCACAAACTCGTCTTCAGATGGGTTTACCGAAACGGGAAAGCGGTTGGAGAGTGGTGCATGACAACGGAGTAGTCTTAATTACCTTTCTCCTGGTCCCGAACGAGAAATCTAAGCAAATGACTCGGCTGGGCCACAAACTAGTCTTCGGACAGGTTTGCAAATATGGGAAAGCGGTTGGAGAGTAGTGCATGACAACAGGGTAACCTAAATTACCACTCTACTAGTTCCGAATGGGTAATCTAAGCAAATGTTTCGGCTCGGCCACAAACTCATGTTCGGACTAGATTGCGAAAATGAGAAAGCGGTTGGAGAGTGTTGCATGACATCGGGGTAATCTAAATTACCTCTTTACTAGTCCCGAACGGGTAATCTATGCAAATGACTCGGCTTGGCCACAAACTCGTCTAAGGACAGGTTTGCGAAAATGGGAAAACGGTTGGAGAGTGGAGCATAACAACGGGGTAATCTATATTACCTCTTTACTAGATCCTAACAGATAATCTAAGCAAATGTCTCGGCTCGGCTACAAACTCATCTTCACACGGGTTTGCGAAATGGGAAAGCGGTTATAGAGTGGTGCATGAAAATGGGGTAATTTATATTACGTCTTTACTAGACCCGAACGGGTAATCTAAACAAATGCCTCGGCTTGGCCACAAACTCGTCTGCGGACGGGTTTGCAGAAATGGGAAAGCAGTTGGAGAGTGTTGCATCACAACGAGATAGTCTAAATTACCTCTTTACTAGTCCCGAATGGGTAAACTAATCAAATTTCTCGACTTGGCCACAAACTCGTCTACGGGCGGGTTTGCGGAAATGGGAAAGCGGTTGAAGAGTGGTGCATGACAACGGGGTTATCTAAATTACCTCTTTACTAGACCCGAACGGGTAACCTAAGTATATGCCTCGGCTCGACCACAAACTCGTCTTCGGAATGGGTTTGCGGATATGGGAAAGCGGTTGGAGTGTGCTGCATGACAATGGGGTAATCTAAATTACCTCTATAGTAGTCCCGAACAGGTAGTCTACGCAAATGCCTTGGCTCTGCCACAAACTCGTCTTCGGACGGGTTTGTGGATAAGGGAAAGCGGTTGGACAGTGGTGCATGACACCGGTATAAGTTAAATGACCTCTTTACTAGTCTAGAATGGGTAATCTTTGCAAATGCCTCGGCTCGACCACAAACTCGTTTTCGGACGGGTTTGCGACATGGGAAAGGGGTTGCATATTGGTCCATGACAACGGAGTTATCTATATTACCTTTTTACTAGACCCGAACGGGTAATCTAAGCAAATGCCTAGGCTAAGCCACAAACTCGTCTTCGGACAGGTTTGCGGAAATTGGAAAGCAGTCTAAGCGTGGTGCATGACAATGGGGTAATCTAAATTACCTCTATAGTAGTCCCGAATAGGTAGTCTACGCTAATGCCTCGGCTCGGCCACAAACTCGTCTTCAGAAAGGTTTGCGGATATGGGAAAGCGGTTGAACAGTTGTGCATGACACCGGGGTAAGTTAAATGACCTCTTTACTAGTCCAGAATGGATAATCTTTACAAATGCCTCGGCTCGGCCACAAACTCGTTTTCGGACGGGTTTGCGACATGGGAAAGAGGTTGCATAGCGGTCCGTGACAACAGAGTTATCTATATTACCTCTTTACTAGACCCGAACGGGTAATCTAAGCAAATGCCTAGGCTCGGCCACAAACTCGTCTTTGGACAAGTTTGCGGAAATAGGAAAGCGGTTGGAGAGTGGTGCATGACAACGGAGTACTCTAAATTACCTCTTTACAAGACCCAAATGGGTAATCTAAGCAAATACCTCAGCTCGTCTACAAACTCGTCTTCAGATGGTTTTGCGGAAATGGGAAAGCGGTTGGAGAATGGTGCATGACAACAGGGTAATCTATATTACCTCTTTACTAGTCCCGAACGGGTAATCTAAGCAAATGACTCGGCTTGGCCACAAACTCGTCTAAGGACAAGTTAACAGAAATGGAAAAACGGTTGGAGAGTGGAGCATAACAACGGGGTAATCTATATTACCTCTTTACTAGATCCTAACGGATAATCTAAGGAAATGCCTCGGCTCGGTTACAAACTCATCTTCGCACGGGTTTGCGAAATGGGAAAGCGGTTGTAGAGTGGTGCATGAAAATGGGGTAATTTATATTACGTCTTTACTAGACCCGAACGGGTAATCTAAGCAAATGTCTCGGCTTGGCCACAAACTCGTCTACGGACGGGTTTGCGGAAATGGGAAAGCAGTTGGAGAAAGGTGCATGACAACGAGGTAGTCTAAATTACCTCTTTACTAGTCCCGAATGGGTAATCTAATCAAATTTCTCAGCTCGACCACAAATTCGTCTTCGGACTAGTTTGCGAAAATGGAAAAGCGGTTGAAGAGTGGTGCATGACAACGAGGTTATCTAAATTACCTCTTTACTAGTTCCGAACGGGTAACCTAAGTATATGCCTCGGTTCGGCCACAAACTCGTCTTCGGAAAGGGTTTACGGATATGGGAAAGCGGTTGGAGAGTGGTGCATGACAATGGGGTAATCTAAATTACCTCTATAGTAGTCCCGAACAGGTAGTCTACGAAAATGCCTAGGCGCGGCCACAAACTCGTCTTCAGACAGGTTTGCGGATACGGGAAAGCGGTTGGACAGTGGTGCATGACACCGGGGTAAGTTAAATGACCTCTTTACTAGTCCAGAATGGGTAATCTTTGCAAATGCCTCGGCTCGACAACAAACTCGTTTTCGGACGGGTTTGCGACATGGGAAAGGGGTTGCATAGTGGTGCATGACAACGGGGTAATCTATATTACCTATTTACTAGTCCCGAACGGGTAATTTAAAGAAATGCCTAGGCTCGGCTACAAACTCGTCTTCAGATGGGTTTACTGAAACGGGAAAGCGGTTGGAGAGTGGTGCATGACAACGGAGTAGTCTTAATTACCTCTCTTCTGGTCCCGAACGAGAAATCTAAGCAAATGACTCGGCTGGGCCACAAACTAGTCTTCGGACAGGTTTGCAAATATGGGAAAGCGGTTGGAGAGTAGTGCATGACAACAGGGTAACCTAAATTACCTCTCTACTAGTTCCGAATGGGTAATCTAAGCAAATGTTTCGGCTCGGCCACAAACTCATGTTCGGACTAGATTGCGAAAATGAGAAAGCGATTGGAGAGTGCTGCATGACATCGGGGTAATCTAAATTACCTCTTTACTAGTCCCAAACGGGTAATCTAAGCAAATGACTCGGCTTGGCCACAAAGTCGTCTAAGGACAGGTTTGCGGAAATGGGAAAACGGTTGGAGAGTGGAGCATAACAACGGGGTAATCTATATTACCTCTTTACTAGATCCTAACGGATAATCTAAGGAAATGCCTCGGCTCGGTTACAAACTCATCTTCGCACGGGTTTGCGAAATGGGAAAGCGGTTGTAGAGTGGTGCATGAAAATGGGGTAATTCATATTACGTCTTTACTAGACCCGAACGGGTAATCTAAGCAAATGTCTCGGTTTGGCCACAAACTCGTCTACAGACGGGTTTGCGGAAATGGGAAAGCAGTTGGAGAGTGGTGCATGACAACGAGGTAGTCTAAATTACCTCTTTACTAGTCCCGAATGGGTAATCTAATCAAATTTCTCAGCTCGGCCACAAATTCGTCTTCAGACTGGTTTGCGGAAATGGAAAAGCGGTTGAAGAGTGGTGCATGACAACGAGGTTATCTAAATTACCTCTTTACTAGAACCGAACGGGATATCTAGCAAATGCCTCGGCTCGACCACAAACTCGTCTTCGGATGGATTTGGAGAAATGGGAAAGCGGTTGGAGAGTGGAGCATAACAACGGGGTATTCTATATTACCTCTTTACTAGATCCTAACAGATAATCTAAGCAAATGCCTCGGCTCGGCTACAAACTCCTCTTCACACGGGTTTGCGAAATGGGAAAGCGGTTATAGAGTGGTGCATGAAAATGGGGTAATTTATATTACGTCTTTACTAGACCCGAACGGGTAATCTAAGCAAATGCCTCGGCTTGGCCACAAACTCGTCTGCGGACGGGTTTGCAGAAATGGGAAAGCAGTTGGAGAGTGTTGCATCACAACGAGATAGTCTAAATTACCTCTTTACTAGTCCCGAATGGGTAAACTAATCAAATTTCTCGGCTTGGCCACAAACTCGTCTACGGGCGGGTGTGCGGAAATGGGAAAGCGGTTGAAGAGTGGTGCATGACAACGGGGTTATCTAAATTACCTCTTTACTAGTCCCGAACGGGTAACCTAAGTATATGCCTCGGCTCGACCACAAACTCGTCTTCGGAATGGGTTTGCGGATATGGGAAAGCGGTTGGAGAGTGGTGCATGACAATGGGGTAATCTAAATTACCTCTATAGTAGTCCCGAACAGGTAGTCTACGCAAATGCCTCGGCTCGGCCACAAACTCGTCTTCGGACAAGTTTGTGGATAAGGGAAAGCGGTTGGACAGTGGTGCATGACACCGGTGTAAGTTAAATGACCTCTTTACTAGTCTAGAATGGGTAATCTTTGCAAATGCCTCGGCTCGACCACAAACTCGTTTTCGGACGGGTTTGCGACATGGGAAAGGGGTTGCATATTGGTCCATGACAACGGAGTTATCTATATTACCTCTTTACTAGATCCTAACAGATAATCTAAGCAAATGCCTCGGCTCGGCTACAAACTCATCTTCACACGAGTTTGCAAAATGGGAAAGCGGTTATAGAGTGGTGCATGAAAATGGGGTAATTTATATTACGTCTTTACTAGACCCGAACGGGTAATCTAAGCAAATGTCTCGGCTTGGCCACAAACTCGTCTACGGACGGGTTTGCGGAAATGGGAAAGCAGTTGGAGAGTGGTGCATGGCAACGAGGTAGTCTAAATTACCTCTTTACTAGTCCCGAATGGGTAATCTAATTAAATTTTTCAGCTCGGCCACAAATTCGCCTTCGGACTGGTTTGCGGAAATGGAAAAGCGGTTGAAGAGTGGTGCATGATAACGGGGTTATCTAAATTACCTCTTTACTAGAACCGAATGGGATATCTAGCAAATGCCTCGGCTCGACCACAAACTCGTCTTCGGATGGATTTGGAGAAATGGGAAAGAAGTTGGAAAGTGTTGCATGACAACGGGGTAATCTAAATTACCTCTTTACTAGTCCCGAACGGGTAACCTAAGTATATGCCTTGGTTCGGCCACAAACTCGTCTTCGGAAAGGGTTTACGGATATGGGAAAGCGGTTGGAGAGTGGTGCATGACAATGGGGTAATCTAAATTACCTCTATAGTAGTCCCGAACAGGTAGTCTACGCAAATGCCTCGGCTCGGCCACAAACTCGTCTTCGGCCAGGTTTGTGGATAAGGGAAAGCGGTTGGACAGTGGTGCATGACACCGGTGTAAGTTAAATGACCTCTTTACTAGTCTAGAATGGGTAATCTTTGCAAATGCCTCGGCTCGACCACAAACTCGTTTTCGGACGGGTTTGCGACATGGGAAAGGGGTTGCATATTGGTCCATGACAACGGAGTTATCTATATTACCTCTTTACTAGATCCTAACAGATAATCTAAGCAAATGCCTCGGCTCGGCTACAAACTCATCTTCACAAGGGTTTGCAAAATGGGAAAGCGGTTATAGAGTGGTGCATGAAATGGGGTAATTTATATTACGTCTTTACTAGACCCGAACGGGTAATCTAAGCAAATGTCTCGGCTTGGCACAAAACTCGTCTACGGACGGGTTTGCGGAAATGGGAAAGCAGTTGGAGAGTGGTGCATGACAACGAGGTAGTCTAAATTACCTCTTTACTAGTCCCGAATGGGTAATCTAATTAAATTTCTCAGCTCGGCCACAAATTCGTCTTCGGACTGGTTTGCGGAAATGGAAAAGCGGTTTAAGAGTGGTGCATGATAACGGGGTTATCTAAATTACCTCTTTACTAGAACCGAATGGGATATCTAACAAATGCCTCGGCTCGACCATAAACTCGTCTTCGGACGGATTTGGAGAAATGGGAAAGCAGTTGGAAAGTGGTGCATGACAACGGGGTAATCTAAATTACCTCTTTACTAGTCCCGAACGGGTAACCTAAGTATATGCCTCGCTTCGGCCACAAACTCGTCTTCGGAAAGGGTTTACGGATATGGGAAAGCGGTTGGAGAGTGGTGCATGACAATGGGGTAATCTAAATTACCTCTATAGTAGTCCCGAACAGGTAGTCTACGCAAATGCCTCGGCTCGGCCACAAACTCGTCTTCGGATAGGTTTGTGGATATGGGAAAGCGGTTGGACAGTGGTGCATGACACCGGGTGATTTAAATGACCTCTTTACTAGTCCAGAATGGGTAATCTTTGCAAATGCCTCGGCTCGACAAGAAACTCGTTTTCGGACGGGTTTGCGACATGGGAAAGGGGTTGCATAGTGGTGCATGACAACGGGGTAATCTATATTACCTATTTACTAGTCCCGAACGGGTAATCTAAGGAAATGCCTAGGCTCGGCCACAAACTCGTCTTCAGATGGGTTTACCGAAACGGGAAAGCGGTTGGAGAGTGGTGCATGACAACGGAGTAGTCTTAATTACCTTTCTCCTGGTCCCGAACGAGAAATCTAAGCAAATGACTCGGCTGGGCCACAAACTAGTCTTCGGACAGGTTTGCAAATATGGGAAAGTGGTTGGAGAGTAGTGCATGACAACAGGGTAACCTAAATTACCACTCTACTAGTTCCGAATGGGTAATCTAAGCAAATGTTTCGGCTCGGCCACAAACTCATGTTCGGACTAGATTGCGAAAATGAGAAAGCGGTTGGAGAGTGTTGCATGACATCGGAGTAATCTAAATTACCTCTTTACTAGTCCCGAACGGGTAATCTATGCAAATGACTCGGCTTGGCCACAAACTCGTCTAAGGACAAGTTTGCGAAAATGGGAAAACGGTTGGAGAGTGGAGCATAACAACGGGGTAATCTATATTACCTCTTTATTAGATCCTAACAGATAATCTAAGCAAATGCCTCGGCTCGGCTACAAACTCATCTTCACACGGGTTTGCGAAATGGGAAAGCGGTTATAGAGTGGTGCATGAAAATGGGGTAATTTATATTACGTCTTTACTAGACCCGAACGGGTAATCTAAACAAATGCCTCGGCTTGGCCACAAACTCGTCTGCGGACGGGTTTGCAGAAATGGGAAAGCAGTTGGAGAGTGTTGCATCACAACGAGATAGTCTAAATTACCTCTTTACTAGTCCCGAATGGGTAAACTAATCAAATTTCTCGACTTGGCCACAAACTCGTCTACGGGGGGGTTTGCGGAAATGGGAAAGCGGTTGAAGAGTGGTGCATGACAACGGGGTTATCTAAATTACCTCTTTACTAGACCCGAACGGGTAACCTAAGTATATGCCTCGGCTCGACCACAAACTCGTCTTCGGAATGGGTTTGCGGATATGGGAAAGCGGTTGGAGTGTGCTGCATGACAATGGGGTAATCTAAATTACCTCTATAGTAGTCCCGAACAGGTAGTCTACGCAAATGCCTTGGCTCTGCCACAAACTCGTCTTCGGACGGGTTTGTGGATAAGGGAAAGCGGTTGGACAGTGGTGCATGACACCGGTGTAAGTTAAATGACCTCTTTACTAGTCTAGAATGGGTAATCTTTGCAAATGCCTCGGCTCAACCACAAACTCGTTTTCGGACGGGTTTGCGACATGGGAAAGGGGTTGCATATTGGTCCATGACAACGGAGTTATCTATATTACCTTTTTACTAGACCTGAACGGGTAATCTAAGCAAATGCCTAGGCTAAGCCACAAACTTGTCTTCAGACAGGTTTGCAGAAATTGGAAAGCGGTTGGAGAGGGGTGCATGACAATGGGGTAATCTAAATTACCTCTATAGTAGTCCCGAATAGGTAGTCTACGCTAATGCCTCGGCTCGGCCACAAACTCGTCTTCAGAAAGGTTTGCGGATATGGGAAAGCGGTTGAACAGTTGTGCATGACACCGGGGTAATTTAAATGACCTCTTTACTAGTCTCGAATGGGTAATCTTTGCAAATGCCTCGGGTTGGCCACAAACTCGTCTTCGGACGGATTTGGAGAAATAGGAAAGCAGTCGGAGAAGGGTGCATTACAACGGGGTAATCTAAATTACCTCTTTACTAGTCCAAAATGGGTAATCTAAGCATATGCCTCGGCTCGGACACAATCTCGTCTTCGGACAGGTTTGCGGAAATTGGAAAGCAGTCTGAGAGTAGTGCATGACAATGGGGTAATCTAAATTACCTCGATAGTAGTCCCGAACAGGTAGTCTACGCAAATGCCTCGGCTCGGCCACAAACTCGTCTTCGGATAGGTTTGTGGATATGGGAAAGCGGTTGGACAGTGGTGCATGACATCGGGTGATTTAAATGACCTCTTTACTAGTCCAGAATGGGTAATCTTTGCAAATACCTCGGCTCGGCCACAAACTCGTTTTCGGACGGGTTTGGGACGTGGGAAAGGGGTTGCATAGTGGTGCATGACAATGGGGTAATCTAAATTACCTCTCTAGTAGTGCCAAACATGTAATCTACGCAAATGCCTTGGCTCGGCCACAAACTTATCTTCGGACAGGTTTGCGGAAATTGGAAAGTGGTTGGAGAGTGGTGCATGACAATGGGGTAATCTAAATTACCTCTCTGGTAGTCCCGAACAGGTAATCTCCTCAAATGCCTTGGCTCGGCCACAAACTCGTCTTCGGACAGGTTTGCGGATATGGCAAAGCGGTTGGACATTGGTGCAGGACACAGGGGTAATTTAAATTACCTCTTTACTAGTCCCGAATGGGTAATCTTTGCAAACGCCTCGACTTGGCCACAAACTCGTTTTCGGACGTGTTTGCGAAATGGGAAAGGGGTTGCATAGTGGTCCATGACAACACAGTAATCTATATTACCTCTTTAATAGACCCGAAGGGGTAATCTAAGCAAATGCCTAGGCTCGGCCACAAACTCGTCTTCGGACAGGTTTACGGATATGGCAAAGCGGTTGAACAATGGTGCATGACACCGGAGTAATTTAAATGACCTCTTTATTAGTCTCGCATGGGTAATCTTTGCAAATGCCTCGGGTTGGCCACAAACTCGTCTTCGGACGGATTTGGAGAAATGGGAACGCGATTGGAGAGAGTTGCATTACAACGGGGTAATCTAAATTACCTCTTTACTAGTCCAAAACGGGTAATCTAAGCATATGCCTCGGCTCAGCCACAAACTCGTCTTCGGACAGGTTTGCGGAAATTGGAAAGCAGTCTGAGAGTGGTGCATGACAATGGGGTAATCTAAATTACTTCTCTAGTAGTCCCGAACAGGTAATCTCCTCAAATGCCTTGGCTCGGCCACAAACTCGTCTTCGGACAGGTTTGCGGATATGGCAAAGCGGTTGGACATTGGTGCAGGACACAGGGGTAATTTAAATTACCTCTTTACTAGTCCCGAATGAGTAATCTTTGCAAATGCCTCGACTTGGCCACAAACTCGTTTTCGGACGTGTTTGCGAAATGGGAAAGGGGTTGCATAGTGGTCCATGACAACAGAGTAATCTATATTACCTCTTTAATAGACCCGAAGGGGTAATCTAAGCAAATGCCTAGGCTCGGCCACAAACTCGTTTTCGGACAGGTTTACGGATATGGCAAAGCGGTTGGACAGTGGTGCATGACACCGGAGTAATTTAAATGACCTCTTTATTAGTCTCGCATGGGTAATCTTTGCAAATGCCTTGGTTTGGCCACAAACTCGTCTTCGGACGGATTTGGAGAAATGGGAAAGCAGTTGGAGAGTGGTGCATTACAACGGGGTAATCTAAATTACCTCTTTACTAGTCCAAAATGGGTAATCTAAGCATATGCCTCGGCTCAGCCACAAACTCGTCTTCGGACAGGTTTGCGGAAACTGGAAAGCAGTCTGAGAGTGGTGCATAACAATGGGGTAATCTAAATTACCTCTTTACTATACCCAAATGGGTAATCTAAGCAAATGCCTCAGCTCGTCCAAAAACTCGTCTTCGGACGAGTTTGCGGAAATGGGAAAGCGGTTGGAGAATGGTGCATGACAACGGGGTAATCTATATTACCTCTTTACTAGTCCCGAACGGATAATCTAAGCAAATGCCTCGGCTCGGCCACAAACTTGTCTTCGGACAGGTTTGCGGAAATTGAAAAGTGGTTGGAGAGTGGTGCATGACAATGGGGTAATCTCAATTACCTCTCTAGTAGTCCCGAACATGTAATCTACGCAAATGCCTTGGCTCGGCCACAAATTCTTCTTTGGACAAGTTTGCGGAAATCGGAAAGCGGTTGGAGAGTGGTGCATGACAACGGAGTAATCTAAATTACCTCTTTACTAGACCCAAATGGGTAATCTAAGCAAATGCCTCAGCTCGTCCACAAACTCGTCTTCAGACGGGTTTGCGCAAATGGGAAAGCGGTTGAAGAATGGTGCATGACAACGGGGTAATCTATATTACCTCTTTTCTAGTCCTGAACAAATGCCTTGGCTCGGCCACAAACTTATCTTCGGACAGGTTTGCGGAAATTGGAAAGTGGTTGGAGAGTGGTGAATGACAATGGGGTAATCTAAATTACCCCTATAGTAGTCCCGAATAGGTAGTCTACGCAAATGCCTCGGCTCGGCCACAAACTTCTCTTCGGACAGGTTTGCGGATATGGGAAAGCGGTTGGATAGTGGTGCATGACACCGGGGTAATTTAAATGACCTCTTTACTAGTCCCGAATGGGTAATCTTTGCAAATGCCTCGACTTGGCCACAAACTCGTTTTCGGACGGGTTTGCGAAATGAGAAAGGGGTTGCATAGTGGTCCATGACAACAGAGTAATCTATATTACCTCTTTAATAGACCCGAACGGGTAATCTAAGCAAATGCCTAGGCTCGGCCACAAACTCGTCTTCGGACAGGTTTACGGATATGGCAAAGCGGTTGGACAGTGGTGCATGACATCGGAGTAATTTAAATGACCTCTTTATTAGTCTCGCATGGGTAATCTTTGCAAATGCCTTGGGTTGGCCACAAACTCGTCTTCGGACGGATTTGGAGAAATGGGAAAGCAGTTGGAGAGTGGTGCATTACAACGGGGTAATCTAAATTACCTCTTTACTAGTCCAAAATGGGTAATCTAAGCATATGCCTCGGCTCAGCCACAAACTCGTCTTCGGACAGGTTTGCGGAAACTGGAAAGCAGTCTGAGAGTGGTGCATAACAATGGGGTAATCTAAATTACCTCTTTACTATACCCAAATGGGTAATCTAAGCAAATGCCTCAGCTCGTCCAAAAAATCGTCTTCGGACGAGTTTGCGGAAATGGGAAAGCGGTTGGAGAATGGTGCATGACAACGGGGTAATCTATATTACCTCTTTACTAGTCCCGAACGGGTAATCTAAGCAAATGCCTCGGCTCGGCCACAAACTTGTCTTCGGACAGGTTTGCGGAAATTGAAAAGTGGTTGGAAAGTGGTGCATGACAATGGGGTAATCTCAATTACCTCTCTAGTAGTCCCGAACATGTAATCTACGCAAATGTCTTGGCTCGGCCACAAATTCGTCTTTGGACAAGTTTGCGGAAATCGGAAAGCGGTTGGAGAGTGGTGCATGACAACAGAGTAATCTAAATTACCTCTTTACTAGACCCAAATGGGTAATCTAAGCAAATGCCTCAGCTCATCCACAAACTCGTGTTCAGATGGGTTTGCGCAAATGGGAAAGCGGTTGAAGAATGGTGCATGACAACGGGGTAATCTATATTACCTCTTTTCTAGTCTTGAACAAATGCCTTGGCTCGGCCACATACTTATCTTCGGACAGGTTTGCGGAAATTGGAAAGTGGTTGGAGAGTGGTGCATGACAATGGGGTAATCTATATTACCTCTTTACTAGTCCCGAACGGGTAATCTAAGCATATGCCTCGGCCCAGCCACAAACTCGTCTTTGGACAGGTTTGCGGAAACTGGAAAGCAGTCTGAGAGTGGTGCATGACAATGGGGTAATCTAAATTACCTCTCTAGTAGTCCTGAACATGTAATCTACGCAAATGCCTTGGCTCGGCCACAAACTCGTCTTTGGATAAGTTTGCGGAAATGGGAAAGCGGTTGGAGAGTGGTGCATGACAATAGAGTAATCAAATTACCTCTTTACTAGACCCAAATGGGTAATCTAAGCAAATGCCTCAGCTCGTCCACAAACTCGTCTTCAGACGGGTTTGCGGAAATGGGAAAGCGGTTGGAGAATGGTGCATGACAACGGGGTAATCTATATTACCTCTTTACTAGTCTCGAACGGGTAACCTAAGCAAATGCCTCGGCTCGGCCACAAACTTGTCTTCGGACAGGTTTGCGGAAATTGGAAAGTGGTTGGAGAGTGGTGCATGACAATGGGGTAATCTAAATTACCTCTCTATTAGTCCCGAACAGGTAATCTGCACAAATGCCTTGGCTCGGCCACAAACTCGTCTTTGGACAAGTTTGCGGAAATGGGAAAGCGGTTGGAGAGTGGTGCATGACAACGGAGTAATCTAAATTACCTCTTTACTAGACCCAAATGGGTAATCTAAGCAAATGCCTCAGCTCGTCCACAAACTCGTCTTCAGACGGGTTTGCGGAAATGGGAAAGCGGTTGGAGAATGGTGCATGACAACGGGGTAATCTATATTACCTCTTTACTAGACCCAAAACGGGTAATCTAAGCATATGCCTCGGCTCAGCCACAAACTCGTCTTCAGACTGGTTTGCGGAAATTGGAAAACAGTCTCAGAGTGGTGCATGACAATTGGGTAATCTAAATTACCTCTATAGTAGTCCCGAACAGGTAGTCTACGCAAATGCCTCGGCTCGGCCACAAACTCGTCTTCATAGTGGTCCATGACAATGGAGTTATCTATATTACCTCTTTACTAGACCCGAACGGGTAATCTAAGCAAATGCCTAGGCTCGGCCACAAACTCGTCTTCGGACAAGTTTACGGATATGGCAAAGCGGTTGGACTGTAGTGCATGACACCGGGGTAATTTAAATAACCTCTTTATTAGACCCAAATGGGTAATCTAAGCAAATGCCTCAACTCGTCCACAAACTCATCTTCAGACGGGTTTGCGGAAATGGGAAAGCGGTTGGAGAATGGTGCATGACAACGGGGTAATCTATATTACCTTTTTACTAGTCCCGAACGGGTAATCTAAGCAAATGCCTCGGCTCGGCCACAAACTTATCTTCGGACAGGTTTGCGGAAATTGGAAAGTGGTTGGAGAGTGGTGAATGACAATGGGGTAATCTAAATTACCTCTCTAGTAGTCCCGAACAGGTAATCTCCTCAAATGCCTTGGCTCGGCCACAAACTCGTCTTCGGACAGGTTTGCGGATATGGCAAAGCGGTTGGACAGTGGTGCAGAACACAGGGGTAATTTAAATTACCTCTTTACTAGTCCCGAATGGGTAATCTTTGCAAATGCCTCGACTTGGCCATAAACTCGTTTTCGGACGTGTTTGCGAAATGGGAAAGGGGTTGGAGAATGGTGCATGACAACGGGGTAATCTATATTACCTCTTTACTAGACCCAAAACGGGTAATCTAAGCATATGCCTCGGCTCAGCCACAAACTCGTCTTCGGACAGGTTTGCGGAAATTGAAAAGCAGTCTCAGAGTGGTGCATGACAATGGGGTAATCTAAATTACCTCTATAGTAGTCCCGAACAGGTAGTCTACGCAAATGCCTCGGCTCGGCCACAAACTCGTCTTCGGACAGGTTTGTGGATATAGGAAAGCGGTTGGACAGTGGTGCATGACACCGGGTGATTTAAATGACCTCTTTACTAGTCCATAATGGGTAATCTTTGCAAATGCCTCGGCTCGGCCACAAACTCGTTTTCGGACGGGTTTGCGACATGGGAAACGGGTTGCATAGTGGTCCATGACAATGAAGTTATCTATATTACCTCTTTACTAGATCCGAACGGGTAATCTAAGCAAATGCCTAGGCTTGGCCACAAACTCGTCTTCGGACAGGTTTACGAATATGGCAAAGCGGTTGGACAGTGGTGCATGACACCGGGGTAATTTAAATGACCTCTTTATTAGACCCAAATGGGTAATCTAAGCAAATGCCTTAGCTCGTCCACAAACTCGTCTTCAGACGGGTTTGCGGAAATGGGAAAGCGGTTGGAGAATGGTGCAGGACAACGGGGTAATCTATATTACCTCTTTACTAGTCCCGAACGGGTAATCTAAGCAAATGCCTCGGCTCGGCCACAAACTTGGCTTCGGACAAGTTTGCGGAAATTGGAAAGTGGTTGGAGAGTGGTGCATGACAATGGGGTAATCTAAATTACCTCTCTAGTAGTCTCGAACATGTAATCTACGCAAATGCCTTGGCTCGGCCACAAACTCGTCTTTGGACAAGTTTGCGGAAATGGGAAAGCGGTTGGAGAGTGATGCATGACAACGGAGTAATCTAAATTACCTCTTTACTAGACCCAAATGGGTAATCTAAGCAAATGCCTCAGCTCGTCCACAAACTCGTCTTCAGACGGGTTTGCAGAAATGGGAAAGCGGTTGGAGAATGGTGCATGACAACAGGGTAATCTATATTACCTCTTTTCTAGTCCCGAACGGGTAATCTAAGCAAATGCCTCGGCTCGGCCACAAACTTGTCTTCGGACAGGTTTGCGGAAATTGGAAAGTGGTTGGAGAGTGGTGCATGACAATGGGGTAATCTAAATTACCTCTCTAGTAGTCCTGAACATGCAATCTACGCAAATGCCTTGGCTCGGCCACAATCTCATCTTCAGACAAGTTTGCGGATATGGCAAAGCGGTTGGACAGTGGTGCATGACACCGGGGTAATTTAAATGACCTCTTTACTAGTCCCGAATGGGTAATCTTTGCAAATGCCTCGGGTTGGCCACAAACTTGTCTTCGGATGGATTTCGAGAAATGGGAGAGCAGTTGGAGAGTGGTGCATGACAATGGGGTAATCTAAATTACCTCTTTACTAGTCCCGAACGGGTAATCTAAGCATATGCCTCGGCTCGGCCACAAACTCGTCTTCGGACAGGTTTGCGGAAATTGAAAAGCAGTCTGAGAGTCGTGCTTGACAATGGGGTAATCTAAATTACCTCTATAGTAGTCCCGAACAGGTAGTCTACGCAAATGCCTCGACTCGGCCACAAACTCATCTTCGGACAGGTTTGCGGATATGGGAAAGCGGTTGGATAGTGGTGCATGACACCGAGGTAATTTAAATGACCTCTTTACTAGACCTGAACGGGTAATCTAAGCAAATGCCTAGGCTTGGCCACAAACTTGTCCACAGACAAGTTTGCGGAAATGGGAAAGCGGTTGGATAGTGGTGCATGACAACAGAGTAATCTAAATTACCTCTTTACTAGACCCAAATGGGTAATCTAAGCAAATGCCTCAGCTCGTCCACAAACTCGTCTTCAGACGGGTTTGCGGAAATGGGAAAGCGGTTGGAGAATGGTGCATGACAACAGGGTAATCTATATTACCTCTTTACTAGACCCAAAACGGGTAATCTAAGCATATGCCTCGGCTCAGCCACAAACTCATCTTCGGACAGGTTTGCGGAAATTGGAAAGCAGTCTGAGAGTGGTGCATGACAATGGGGTAATCTAAATTACCTCTATAGTAGTCCCGAACAGGTAGTCTACGCAAATGCCTTGGCTCGGCCACAAACTCCTCTTTGGACAGGTTTGTGGATATAGGAAAGCGGTTGGACAGTGGTGCATGACACCGGGTGATTTAAATGACCTCTTTACTAGTCCATAATGGGTAATCTTTGCAAATGCCTCGGCTCGGCCACAAACTCGTTTTCGGACGGGTTTGCCACATGGGAAAGGGGTTGCATAGTGGTCCATGACAATGGAGTTATCTATATTACCTCTTTACTAGACCCGAACGGGTAATCTAAGCAAATGCCTAGGCTCGGCCACAAACTCGTCTTCGGACAGGTTTACGGATATGGCAAAGCGGTTGGACAGTGGTGCATGACACCGAGGTAATTTAAATGACCTCTTTATTAGACCCAAATGGGTAATCTAAGCAAATGCCTCAGCTCGTCCACAAACTCGTCTTCAGACGGGTTTGCGGAAATGGGAAAGCGGTTGGAGAATGGTGCATGACAACAGGGTAATCTATATTACCTCTTTACTAGACCCAAAACGGGTAATCTAAGCATATGCCTCGGCTCAGCCACAAACTCATCTTCGGACAGGTTTGCGGAAATTGGAAAGCAGTCTGAGAGTGGTGCATGACAATGGGGTAATCTAAATTACCTCTATAGTAGTCCCGAACAGGTAGTCTACGCAAATGCCTTGGCTCGGCCACAAACTCCTCTTTGGACAGGTTTGTGGATATAGGAAAGCGGTTGGACAGTGGTGCATGACACCGGGTGATTTAAATGACCTCTTTACTAGTCCATAATGGGTAATCTTTGCAAATGCCTCGGCTCGGCCACAAACTCGTTTTCGGACGGGTTTGCCACATGGGAAAGGGGTTGCATAGTGGTCCATGACAATGGAGTTATCTATATTACCTCTTTACTAGACCCGAACGGGTAATCTAAGCAAATGCCTAGGCTCGGCCACAAACTCATCTTCGAACAGGTTTACGGATATGGCAAAGCGGTTAGACAGCGGTGCATGACACCGGGGTAATTTAAATGACCTCTTTATTAGACCCAAATGGGTAATCTAAGCAAATGCCTCAGCTCGTTCACAAACTCGTCTTCAGACGGGTTTGCGGAAATGGGAAAGCGGTTGGAGAATGGTGCATGACAACGGGGTAATTTATATTACCTCTTTACTAGTCCCGAACGGGTAATCTAAGCAAATGCCTCGGCTCGGCCACAAATTTGTCTTCGGACAGGTTTGCGGAAATTGGAAAGTGGTTGGAGAGTGGTGCATGACAATGGGGTAATCTAAATTACCTCTCTACTAGTCCCGAACATGTAATCTACTCAAATGCCTTGGCTCGGTCACAAACTCGTCTTTGGACAAGTTTGCGGAAATGGGAAAGCGGTTGGAGAGTGGTGCATGACAACGGAGTAATCTAACTTACCTCTTTACTAGACCCAAATGGGTAATCTAAGCAAATGCCTCAGCTCGTCCACAAACTCGTCTTCAGACGGGTTTGCGGAAATGGAAAAGCGGTTGGAGAATGGTGCATGACAACGGGGTAATCTATATTACCTCTTTACTAAGCCCAAAACGGGTAATCTAAGCATATGCCTCGGCTCAGCCACAAACTCGTCTTCGGACAGGTTTGCGGAAATTGGAAAGCAGTCTGAGAGTGGTGCATGACAATGGGGTAATCTAAATTACCTCTATAGTAGTCCCGAACAGGTAGTCTACGCAAATGCCTCGGCTCGGCCACAAACTTGTCTTCGGACAGGTTTGTGGATATAGGAAAGCGGTTGGACAGTGGTGCATGACACCGGGTGATTTAAATGACCTCTTTACTAGTCCATAATGGGTAATCTTTGCAAATGCCTCGGCTCGGCCACAAACTCGTTTTCGGAAGGGTTTGCGACATGGGAAAGGGGTTGCATAGTGGTCCATGAAAATGGAGTTATCTATATTACCTCTTTACTAGACCCAAACGGGTAATCTAAGCAAATGCCTAGGCTCTGCCACAAACTCGTCTTCGGACAGGTTTACGGGTATGGCAAAGCGGTTGGACAGTGGTGCATGACACCGGGGTAATTTAAATGACCTCTTTATTAGACCCAAATGGGTAATCTAAGCAAATGCCTCAGCTCGTCCACAAACTCGTCTTCAGACGGGTTTGCGGAAATGGGAAAGCGGTTGGAGAATGGTGCATGACCACGGGGTAATTTATATTACCTCTTAACTAGTCCCGAACGGGTAATCTAAGCAAATGCCTCGGCTCGACCACAAACTTGTCTTCGGACAGGTTTGCGGAAATTGGAAAGTGGTTGGAGAGTGGTGCATGACAATGGGGTAATCTAAATTACCTCTCTAGTAGTCCCGAACATGTAATCTACGCAAATGCCTTGGCTCGGCCACAAACTCGTCTTTGGACAAGTTTGCGGAAATGGGAAAGTGGTTGGAGAGTGGTGCATGACAACGGAGTAATCTAAATTACCTCTTTACTAGACCCAAATGGGTAATCTAAGCAAATGCCTCAGCTCGTCCACAAACTCGTCTTCAGACGGAGTTGCGGAAATGGGAAAGCCGGTGAAGAATGGTGCATGACAACGGGGTAATCTATATTACCTCTTTTCTAGTCCTGAACAAATGCCTCGGCTCAGCCACAAACTCGTCTTCGGACAGGTTTGCGGAAATTGGAAAGCAGTCTGAGAGTGGTGCATGACAATGGGGTAATCTAAATTACCTCTATAGTAGTCCCGAACAGGTAGTCTACGCAAATGCCTCGGCTCGGCCACAAACTTGTCTTCGGACAGGTTTGTGGATATAGGAAAGCGGTTGGACAGTGGTGCATGACACCGGGTGATTTAAATGACCTCTTTACTAGTCCATAATGGGTAATCTTTGCAAATGCCTCGGCTCGGCCACAAACTCGTTTTCGGAAGGGTTTGCGACATGGGAAAGGGGTTGCATAGTGGTCCATGAAAATGGAGTTATCTATATTACCTCTTTACTAGACCCAAACGGGTAATCTAAGCAAATGCCTAGGCTCTGCCACAAACTCGTCTTCGGACAGGTTTACGGATATGGCAAAGCGGTTGGACAGTGGTGCATGACACCGGGGTAATTTAAATGACCTCTTTATTAGACCCAAATGGGTAATCTAAGCAAATGCCTCAGCTCGTCCACAAACTCGTCTTCAGACGGGTTTGCGGAAATGGGAAAGCGGTTGGAGAATGGTGCATGACCACGGGGTAATTTATATTACCTCTTAACTAGTCCCGAACGGGTAATCTAAGCAAATGCCTCGGCTCGGCCACAAACTTGTCTTCGGACAGGTTTGCGGAAATTGGAAAGTGGTTGGAGAGTGGTGCATGACAATGGGGTAATCTAAATTACCTCTCTAGTAGTCCCGAACATGTAATCTACGCAAATGCCTTGGCTCGGCCACAAACTCGTCTTTGGACAAGTTTGCGGAAATGGGAAAGCGGTTGGAGAGTGGTGCATGACAACGGAGTAATCTAAATTACCTCTTTACTAGACCCAAATGGGTAATCTAAGCAAATGCCTCAGCTCGTCCACAAACTCGTCTTCAGATGGGTTTGCGGAAATGGGAAAGCCGGTGAAGAATGGTGCATGACAACGGGGTAATCTATATTACCTCTTTTCTACTCCTGAACAAATGCCTCGGCTCAGCCACAAACTCGTCTTCGGACAGGTTTGCGGAAATTGGAAAGCAGTCTGAGAGTGGTGCATGACAATGGGGTAATCTAAATTACCTCTATAGTAGTCCCGAACAGGTAGTCTATGCAAATGCCTCGGCTCGGCCACAAACTTGTCTTCGGACAGGTTTGTGGATATAGGAAAGCGGTTGGACAGTGGTGCATGACACCGGGTGATTTAAATGACCTCTTTACTAGTCCATAATGGGTAATCTTTGCAAATGCCTCGGCTCGGCCACAAACTCGTTTTCGGACGGGTTTGCGACATGGGAAAGGGGTTGCATAGTGGTCCATGAAAATGGAGTTATCTATATTACCTCTTTACTAGACCCAAACGGGTAATCTAAGCAAATTCCTAGGCTCTGCCTCAAACTCGTCTTCGGACAGGTTTACGGATATGGCAAAGCGGTTGGACAGTGGTGCATGACACCGGGGTAATTTAAATGACCTCTTTATTAGACCCAAATGGGTAATCTAAGCAAATGCCTCAGCTCGTCCACAAACTCGTCTTCAGACGGGTTTGCGGAAATGGGAAAGCGGTTGGAGAATGGTGCATGACCACGGGGTAATTTATATTACCTCTTAACTAGTCCCGAACGGGTAATCTAAGCAAATGCCTTGGCTCGGCCACAAACTTGTCTTCGGACAGGTTTGCGGAAATTGGAAAGTGGTTGGAGAGTGGTGCATGACAATGGGGTAATCTAAATTACCTCTCTAGTAGTCCCGAACATGTAATCTACGCAAATGCCTTGGCTCGGCCACAAACTCGTCTTTGGACAAGTTTGCCGAAATGGGAAAGTGGTTGGAGAGTGGTGCATGACAACGGAGTAATCTAAATTACCTCTTTACTAGACCCAAATGGGTAATCTAAGCAAATGCCTCAGCTCGTCCACAAACTCGTCTTCAGACGGGTTTGCGGAAATGGGAAAGCCGGTGAAGAATGGTGCATGACAACGGGGTAATCTATATTACCTCTTTTCTAGTCCTGAACAAATGCCTTTGCTCGGCCACAAACTTATCTTCGGACAGGTTTGCGGAAATTGGAAAGTGGTTGGAGAGTGGTGCATGACAATGGGGTAATCTAAATTACCTCTATAGTAGTCCCGAACAGGTAGTCTACGCAAATGCCTCGGCTCGGCCACAAACTCGTCTTTAGACATGTTTGTGGATAAAGGAAAGCGGTTGGACAGTGGTGCATGACACTGGGTGATTTAAATGACCTCTTTACTAGTCCATAATGGGTAATCTTTGCAAATGCCTCGGCTCGGCCACAAACTCGTTTTCGGACGGGTTTGCGACATGGGAAAGGGGTTGCATAGTGGTCCATGACAATGGAGTTATCTATATTACCTCTTTACTAGACCCGAACGGGTAATCTAAGCAAATGCCTAGGCTCGGCCACAAACTCATCTTCGAACAGGTTTACGGATATGGCAAAGCGGTTGGACAGTGGTGCATGACACCGGGGTAATTTAAATGACCTCTTTATTAGACCCAAATGGGTAATCTAAGCAAATGCCTCAGCTCGTTCACAAACTCGTCTTCAGACGGGTTTGCGGAAATGGGAAAGCGGTTGGAGAATGGTGCATGACAACGGGGTAATTTATATTACCTCTTTACTAGTCCCGAACGGGTAATCTAAGCAAATGCCTCGGCTCGGCCACAAATTTGTCTTCGGACAGGTTTGCGGAAATTGGAAAGTGGTTGGAGAGTGGTGCATGACAATGGGGTAATCTAAATTACCTCTCTACTAGTCCCGAACATGTAATCTACTCAAATGCCTTGGCTCGGTCACAAACTCGTCTTTGGACAAGTTTGCGGAAATGGGAAAGCGGTTGGAGAGTGGTGCATGACAACGGAGAAATCTAACTTACCTCTTTACTAGACCCAAATGGGTAATCTAAGCAAATGCCTCAGCTCGTCCACAAACTCGTCTTCAGACGGGTTTGCGGAAATGGGAAAGCGGTTGGAGAATGGTGCATGACAACGGGGTAATCTATATTACCTCTTTACTAAGCCCAAAACGGGTAATCTAAGCATATGCCTCGGCTCAGCCACAAACCCGTCTTCGGACAGGTTTGCGGAAATTGGAAAGCAGTCTGAGAGTGGTGCATGACAATGGGGTAATCTAAATTACCTCTATAGTAGTACCGAACAGGTAGTCTACGCAAATGCCTCGGCTCGGCCACAAACTTGTCTTCGGACAGGTTTGTGGATATAGGAAAGCGGTTGGACAGTGGTGCATGACACCGGGTGATTTAAATGACCTCTTTACTAGTCCATAATGGGTAATCTTTGCAAATGCCTCGGCTCGGCCATAAACTCGTTTTCGGACGGGTTTGCGACATGGGAAAGGGGTTGCATAGTGGTCCATGAAAATGGAGTTATCTATATTACCTCTTTACTAGACCCAAACGGGTAATCTAAGCAAATGCCTAGGCTCTGCCACAAACTCGTCTTCGGACAGGTTTACGGATATGGCAAAGCGGTTGGACAGTGGTGCATGACACCGGGGTAATTTAAATGACCTCTTTATTAGACCCAAATGGGTAATCTAAGCAAATGCCTCAGCTCGTCCACAAACTCGTCTTCAGACGGGTTTGCGGAAATGGGAAAGCGGTTGGAGAATGGTGCATGACCACGGGGTAATTTATATTACCTCTTAACTAGTCCCGAACGGGTAATCTAAGCAAATGCCTCGGCTCGGCCACAAACTTGTCTTCGGACAGGTTTGCGGAAATTGGAAAGTGGTTGGAGAGTGGTGCATGACAATGGGGTAATCTAAATTACCTCTCTAGTAGTCCCGAACATGTAATCTACGCAAATGCCTTGGCTCGGCCACAAACTCGTCTTTGGACAAGTTTGCGGAAATGGGAAAGTGGTTGGAGAGTGGTGCATGACAACGGAGTAATCTAAATTACCTCTTTACTAGACCCAAATGGGTAATCTAAGCAAATGCCTCAGCTCGTCCACAAACTCGTCTTCAGACGGGTTTGCGGAAATGGGAAAGCCGGTGAAGAATGGTGCATGACAACGGGGTAATCTATATTACCTCTTTTCTAGTCCTGAACAAATGCCTCGGCTCAGCCACAAACTCGTCTTCGGACAGGTTTGCGGAAATTGGAAAGCAGTCTGAGAGTGGTGCATGACAATGGGGTAATCTAAATTACCTCTATAGTAGTCCCGAACAGGTAGTCTACGCAAATGCCTCGGCTCGGCCACAAACTTGTCTTCGGACAGGTTTGTGGATATAGGAAAGCGGTTGGACAGTGGTGCATGACACCGGGTGATTTAAATGACCTCTTTACTAGTCCATAATGGGTAATCTTTGCAAATGCCTCGGCTCGGCCACAAACTTGGCTTCGGACAAGTTTGCGGAAATTGGAAAGTGGTTGGAGAGTGGTGCATGACAATGGGGTAATCTAAATTACCTCTCTAGTAGTCCCGAACATGTAATCTACGCAAATGCCTTGGCTCGGCCACAAACTCGTCTTTGGACAAGTTTTCGGAAATGGGAAAGCGGTTGGAGAGTGGTGCATGACAAGAGAGTAATCTAAATTACCTCTTTACTAGACCCAAATGGGTAATCTAAGCAAATGCCTCAGCTCGTACAGAAACTCGTCTTCAGACGGGTTTACGAAAATGGGAAAGCGGTTGGAGAATGGTGCATGACCACGGGGTAATTTATATTACCTCTTAACTAGTCCCGAACGGGTAATCTAAGCAAATGCCTCGGCTCGGCCACAAACTTGTCTTCGGACAGGTTTGCGGAAATTGGAAAGTGGTTGGAGAGTGGTGCATGACAATGGGGTAATCTAAATTACCTCTCTAGTAGTCCCGAACATGTAATCTACGCAAATGCCTTGGCTCGGCCACAAACTCGTCTTTGGACAAGTTTGCGGAAATGGGAAAGTGGTTGGAGAGTGGTGCATGACAACGGAGTAATCTAAATTACCTCTTTACTAGACCCAAATGGGTAATCTAAGCAAATGCCTCAGCTCGTCCACAAACTCGTCTTCAGACGGGTTTGCGGAAATGGGAAAGCCGGTGAAGAATGGTGCATGACAACGGGGTAATCTATAGTACCTCTTTTCTAGTCCTGAACAAATGCCTTGGCTCGGCCACAAACTTATCTTCGGACAGGTTTGCGGAAATTGGAAAGTGGTTGGAGAGTGGTGCATGACAATGGGGTAATCTAAATTACCTCTATAGTAGTCCCGAACAGGTAGTCTACGCAAATGCCTCGGCTCGGCCACAAACTCGTCTTTAGACAGGTTTGTGGATATAGGAAAGCGGTTGGACAGTGGTGCATGACACTGGGTGATTTAAATGACCTCTTTACTAGTCCATAATGGGTAATCTTTGCGAATGCCTCGGCTCGGCCACAAACTCGTTTTCGGACGGGTTTGCGACATGGGAAAGGGGTTACATAGTGGTCCATGACAATGGAGTTCTCTATATTACCTCTTTACAAGACCCGAACGGGTAATCTAAGCAAATGCCTAGGCTCGGCCACAACCTCGTCTTCGGACAGGTTTACGGATATGGCAAAGCGGTTGGACAGTGGTGCATGACACCGGGGTAATTTAAATGACCTCTTTATTAGACCCAAATGGGTAATCTAAGCAAATGCCTCAGCTCGTCCACAAACTCGTCTTCAGACGGGTTTGCGAAAATGGGAAAGCGGTTGGAGAATGGTGCATGACAACGGGGTAATCTATATTACCTCTTTACTAGTCCCGAACGGGTAATCTAAGCAAATGCCTCAGCTCAGCCACAAACTTGTCTTCGGACAGGTTTGCGGAAATTGGAAAGTGGTTGGAGAGTGGTGCATGACAATGGGGTAATCTAAATTACCTCTCTACTAGTCCCGAACATGTAATCTACTCAAATGCCTTGGCTCGCCCACAAACTCGTCTTTGGACAAGTTTGCGGAAATGGGAAAGCGGTTGGAGAGTGGTGCATGACAACGGAGTAATCTAACTTACCTCTTTACTAGACCCAAATGGGTAATCTAAGCAAATGCCTCAGCTCGTCCACAAACTCGTCTTCAGACGGGTTTGCGGAAATGGGAAAGCGGTTGGAGAATGGTGCATGACAACGGGGTAATCTATATTACCTCTTTACTAAGCCCAAAACGGGTAATCTAAGCATATGCCTCGGCTCAGCCACAAACTCGTCTTCGGACAGGTTTGCGGAAATTGGAAAGCAGTCTGAGAGTGGTGCATGACAATGGGGTAATCTAAATTACCTCTAAAGTAGTCCCGAACAGGTAGTCTACGCAAATGCCTCGGCTCGGCCACAAACTTGTCTTCGGACAGGTTTGTGGATATAGGAAAGCGGTTGGACAGTGGTGCATGACACTGGGTGATTTAAATGACCTCTTTACTAGTCCATAATGGGTAATCTTTGCAAATGCCTCGGCTCGGCCACAAACTCGTTTTCGGACGGGTTTGCGACATGGGAAAGGGGTTGCATAGTGGTCCATGACAATGGAGTTATCTATATTACCTCTTTACTAGACCCAAACGGGTAATCTAAGCAAATGCCTAGGCTCTGCCACAAACTCGTCTTCGGACAGGTTTACGGATATGGCAAAGCGGTTGGACAGTGGTGCATGACACCGGGGTAATTTAAATGACCTCTTTATTAGACCCAAATAGGTAATCTAAGCAAATGCCTCAGCTCGTCCACAAACTCGTCTTCAGACGGGTTTGCGGAAATGGGAAAGCGGTTAGAGAATGGTGCATGACAACGGGGTAATTTATATTACCTCTTAACTAGTCCCGAACGGGTAATCTAAGCAAATGCCTCGGCTCGGCCACAAACTTGTCTTCGGACAGGTTTGCGGAAATTGAAAAGTGGTTGGAGAGTGGTGCATGACAATGGGGTAATCTAAATTACCTCTCTAGTAGTCCCGAACATGTAATCTACGCAAATGCCTTGGCTCGGCCACAAACTCGTCTTTGGACAAGTTTGCGGAAATCGGAAAGCGGTTAGAGAGTGGTGCATGACAACGGAGTAATCTAAATTACCTCTTTACTAGACCTAAATGGGTAATCTAAGCAAATGCCTCAGCTCGTCCACAAACTCGTCTTCAGACGGGTTTGCGGAAATGGGAAAGCCGGTGAAGAATGGTGCATGACAACGGGGTAATCTATATTACCTCTTTTCTAGTCCTGAACAAATGCCTTGGCTCGGCCACAAACTTATCTTCGGACAGGTTTGCGGAAATTGGAAAGTGGTTGGAGAGTGGTGCATGACAATGGGGTAATCTAAATTACCTCTATAGTAGTCCCGAACAGGTAGTCTACGCAAATGCCTCGACTCGGCCACAAACTCGTCTTCGGACAGGTTTGTGGATATAGGAAAGCGGTTGGACAGTGGTGCATGACACTGGGTGATTTAAATGACCTCTTTACTAGTCCATAATGGGTAATCTTTGCGAATGCCTCGGCTCGGCCACAAACTCGTTTTCGGACGGGTTTGCGACATGGGAAAGGGGTTGCATAGTGGTCCATGACAATGGAGTTATCTATATTACCTCTTTACTAGACCCGAACGGGTAATCTAAGCAAATGCCTAGGCTCGGCCACAAACTCGTCTTCGGACAGGTTTACGGATATGGCAAAGCGGTTGGACAGTGGTGCATGACACCGAGGTAATTTAAATGACCTCTTTATTAGACCCAAATGGGTAATCTAAGCAAATGCCTCAGCTCGTCCACAAACTCGTCTTCAGACGGGTTTGCGAAAATGGGAAAGCGGTTGGAGAATGGTGCATGACAACGGGGTAATCTATATTACCTCTTTACTAGTTCCGAACGGGTAATCTAAGCAAATGCCTCAGCTCGGCCACAAACTTGTCTTCGGACAGGTTTGCGGAAATTAGAAAGTGGTTGGAGAGTGGTCCATGACAATGGGGTAATCTAAATTACCTCTCTAGTAGTCCCGAACATGTAATCTACGCAAATGCCTTGGCTCGGCCACAAACTTGTCTTTGGACAAGTTTACGGAAATGGGAAAGCGGTTGGAGAGTGGTGCATGACAACAGAGTAATCTAAATTACCTCTTTACTAGACCCAAATGGGTAATCTAAGCAAATGCCTTAGCTCGTCCAGAAACTCATCTTCAGACGGGTTTGCGGAAATGGGAAAGCGGTTGGAGAATAGTGCATGACAACGGGGTAATCTATATTACCTCTGTACTAGTCCCGAAATGGGTAATCTAAGCAAATGCCTCGGCTCGGCCACAAACTTGTCTTCGGACAGGTTTGCGGAAATTGGAAAGTGGTTGGAGAGTGGTGCATGACAATGGGGTAATATAAATTACCTCTCTAGTAGTCCCGAACAGGTAATCTACGCAAATGCCTTGGCTCGGCCACAAACTCGTCTTCGGACAGGTTTGCGGATAAGGCAAAGCGGTTGGACAGTGGTGCAGGACAACGGGGTAATTTAAATGACCTCTTTATTAGTCTCGAATGGGTAATCTTTGCAACTGCCTCGGGTTGGCCACAAACTCATGTTCGGACAGATTTGGAGAAATGGGAAAGCAGTTGGAGAGTGGTGCATTACAACGGGGTAATCTAAATTACCTCTTTACTAGTCCCGAACGGGTAATCTAAGCATATGCCTCGGCTCGGCCACAAACTTGTCTTCGGACAGGTTTGCGGAAATTGGAAAGTGGTTGGAGAGTGGTGCATGACAATGGGGTAATCTAAATTACCTCTCTAGTAGTCCCGAACATGTAATCTACGCAAATGCCTTGGCTCGGCCACAAACTCGTCTTTGGACAAGTTTGCGGAAATGGGAAAGTGGTTGGAGAGTGGTGCATGACAACGGAGTAATCTAAATTACCTCTTTACTAGACCCAAATGGGTAATCTAAGCAAATGCCTCAGCTCGTCCACAAACTCGTCTTCAGACGGGTTTGCGGAAATGGGAAAGCCGGTGAAGAATGGTGCATGACAACGGGGTAATCTATATTACCTCTTTTCTAGTCCTGAACAAATGCCTTGGCTCGGCCACAAACTTATCTTCGGACAGGTTTGCGGAAATTGGAAAGTGGTTGGAGAGTGGTGCATGACAATGGGGTAATCTAAATTACCTCTATAGTAGTCCCGAACAGGTAGTCTACGCAAATGCCTCGGCTCGGCCACAAACTCGTCTTTAGACAGGTTTGTGGATATAGGAAAGCGGTTGGACAGTGGTGCATGACACTGGGTGATTTAAATGACCTCTTTACTAGTCCATAATGGGTAATCTTTGCGAATGCCTCGGCTCGGCCACAAACTCGTTTTCGGACGGGTTTGCGACATGGGAAAGGGGTTACATAGTGGTCCATGACAATGGAGTTCTCTATATTACCTCTTTACAAGACCCGAACGGGTAATCTAAGCAAATGCCTAGGCTCGGCCACAACCTCGTCTTCGGACAGGTTTACGGATATGGCAAAGCGGTTGGACAGTGGTGCATGACACCGGGGTAATTTAAATGACCTCTTTATTAGACCCAAATGGGTAATCTAAGCAAATGCCTCAGCTCGTCCACAAACTCGTCTTCAGACGGGTTTGCGAAAATGGGAAAGTGGTTGGAGAATGGTGCATGACAACGGGGTAATCTATATTACCTCTTTACTAGTCCCGAACGGGTAATCTAAGCAAATGCCTCAGCTCGGCCACAAACTTGTCTTCGGACAGGTTTGCGGAAATTGGAAAGTGGTTGGAGAGTGGTGCATGACAATGGGGTAAGCTAAATTACCTCTCTACTAGTCCCGAACATGTAATCTACTCAAATGCCTTGGCTCGCCCACAAACTCGTCTTTGGACAAGTTTGCGGAAATGGGAAAGCGGTTGGAGAGTGGTGCATGACAACGGAGTAATCTAACTTACCTCTTTACTAGACCCAAATGGGTAATCTAAGCAAATGCCTCAGCTCGTCCACAAACTCGTCTTCAGACGGGTTTGCGGAAATGGGAAAGCGGTTGGAGAATGGTGCATGACAACGGGGTAATCTATATTACCTCTTTACTAAGCCCAAAACGGGTAATCTAAGCATATGCCTCGGCTCAGCCACAAACTCGTCTTCGGACAGGTTTGCGGAAATTGGAAAGCAGTCTGAGAGTGGTGCATGACAATGGGGTAATCTAAATTACCTCTAAAGTAGTCCCGAACAGGTAGTCTACGCAAATGCCTCGGCTCGGCCACAAACTTGTCTTCGGACAGGTTTGTGGATATAGGAAAGCGGTTGGACAGTGGTGCATGACACTGGGTGATTTAAATGACCTCTTTACTAGTCCATAATGGGTAATCTTTGCAAATGCCTCGGCTCGGCCACAAACTCGTTTTCGGACGGGTTTGCGACATGGGAAAGGGGTTGCATAGTGGTCCATGACAATGGAGTTATCTATATTACCTCTTTACTAGACCCAAACGGGTAATCTAAGCAAATGCCTAGGCTCTGCCACAAACTCGTCTTCGGACAGGTTTACGGATATGGCAAAGCGGTTGGACAGTGGTGCATGACACCGGGGTAATTTAAATGACCTCTTTATTAGACCCAAATAGGTAATCTAAGCAAATGCCTCAGCTCGTCCACAAACTCGTCTTCAGACGGGTTTGCGGAAATGGGAAAGCGGTTAGAGAATGGTGCATGACAACGGGGTAATTTATATTACCTCTTAACTAGTCCCGAACGGGTAATCTAAGCAAATGCCTCGGCTCGGCCACAAACTTGTCTTCGGACAGGTTTGCGGAAATTGAAAAGTGGTTGGAGAGTGGTGCATGACAATGGGGTAATCTAAATTACCTCTCTAGTAGTCCCGAACATGTAATCTACGCAAATGCCTTGGCTCGGCCACAAACTCGTCTTTGGACAAGTTTGCGGAAATCGGAAAGCGGTTAGAGAGTGGTGCATGACAACGGAGTAATCTAAATTACCTCTTTACTAGACCTAAATGGGTAATCTAAGCAAATGCCTCAGCTCGTCCACAAACTCGTCTTCAGACGGGTTTGCGGAAATGGGAAAGCCGGTGAAGAATGGTGCATGACAACGGGGTAATCTATATTACCTCTTTTCTAGTCCTGAACAAATGCCTTGGCTCGGCCACAAACTTATCTTCGGACAGGTTTGCGGAAATTGGAAAGTGGTTGGAGAGTGGTGCATGACAATGGGGTAATCTAAATTACCTCTATAGTAGTCCCGAACAGGTAGTCTACGCAAATGCCTCGACTCGGCCACAAACTCGTCTTCGGACAGGTTTGTGGATATAGGAAAGCGGTTGGACAGTGGTGCATGACACTGGGTGATTTAAATGACCTCTTTACTAGTCCATAATGGGTAATCTTTGCGAATGCCTCGGCTCGGCCACAAACTCGTTTTCGGACGGGTTTGCGACATGGGAAAGGGGTTGCATAGTGGTCCATGACAATGGAGTTATCTATATTACCTCTTTACTAGACCCGAACGGGTAATCTAAGCAAATGCCTAGGCTCGGCCACAAACTCGTCTTCGGACAGGTTTACGGATATGGCAAAGCGGTTGGACAGTGGTGCATGACACCGAGGTAATTTAAATGACCTCTTTATTAGACCCAAATGGGTAATCTAAGCAAATGCCTCAGCTCGTCCACAAACTCGTCTTCAGACGGGTTTGCGAAAATGGGAAAGCGGTTGGAGAATGGTGCATGACAACGGGGTAATCTATATTACCTCTTTACTAGTTCCGAACGGGTAATCTAAGCAAATGCCTCAGCTCGGCCACAAACTTGTCTTCGGACAGGTTTGCGGAAATTAGAAAGTGGTTGGAGAGTGGTCCATGACAATGGGGTAATCTAAATTACCTCTCTAGTAGTCCCGAACATGTAATCTACGCAAATGCCTTGGCTCGGCCACAAACTTGTCTTTGGACAAGTTTACGGAAATGGGAAAGCGGTTGGAGAGTGGTGCATGACAACAGAGTAATCTAAATTACCTCTTTACTAGACCCAAATGGGTAATCTAAGCAAATGCCTTAGCTCGTCCAGAAACTCATCTTCAGACGGGTTTGCGGAAATGGGAAAGCGGTTGGAGAATAGTGCATGACAACGGGGTAATCTATATTACCTCTGTACTAGTCCCGAAATGGGTAATCTAAGCAAATGCCTCGGCTCGGCCACAAACTTGTCTTCGGACAGGTTTGCGGAAATTGGAAAGTGGTTGGAGAGTGGTGCATGACAATGGGGTAATATAAATTACCTCTCTAGTAGTCCCGAACAGGTAATCTACGCAAATGCCTTGGCTCGGCCACAAACTCGTCTTCGGACAGGTTTGCGGATAAGGCAAAGCGGTTGGACAGTGGTGCAGGACAACGGGGTAATTTAAATGACCTCTTTATTAGTCTCGAATGGGTAATCTTTGCAACTGCCTCGGGTTGGCCACAAACTCATGTTCGGACGGATTTGGAGAAATGGGAAAGCAGTTGGAGAGTGGTGCATTACAACGGGGTAATCTAAATTACCTCTTTACTAGTCCCGAACGGGTAATCTAAGCATATGCCTCGGCTCGGCCACAAACTCATATTCGGACAGGTTTGCAGAAATTGGAAAGCAGTCTGAGAGTGGTGCATGACAATGGAGTAATCTAAATTACCTCTATAGTAGTCCCGAACAGGTAGTCTACGTAAATGCATCGGCTCGGCCATAAAATCGTCTTCGGACAGGTTTGTGGATATAGGAAAGTGGTTGGACAGTGGTGCATGACACTGGGTGATTTAAATGACCTCTTTTCTAGTCCAGAATGGGTAACCTTTGCAAATGCCTCAGTTCGTCCACAAACTCGTCTTCAGACGGGTTTGTGAAAATGGGAAAGCGGTTGGAGAATGGTGCATGACAACGGGGTAATATATATTACCTCTTTACTAGTCCCGAACGAGTAATCTAAGCAAATGCCTCGGCTTGTCCACAAACTTGTCTTCGGACAGGTTTTCGGAAATTGGAAAGTGGTTGGAGAGTGGTGCATGACAATGGGGTAATCTAAATTACCTCTCTAGTAGTCCCGAACATGTAATCTACGCAAATGCCTTGGCTCGGCCACAAACTCGTCTTTGGACAAGTTTTCGGAAATGGGAAAGCGGTTGGAGAGTGGTGCATGACAAGAGAGTAATCTAAATTACCTCTTTACTAGACCCAAATGGGTAATCTAAGCAAATGCCTCAGCTCGTACAGAAACTCGTCTTCAGACGGGTTTACGAAAATGGGAAAGCGGTTGAAGAATAGTGCATGACAATGGGGTAATCTATATTACCTCTTTACTAGTTCCGAACGGGTAATCTAAGTAAATGCCTCGGCTTGGCCACAAAGTTGTGTTCGGACAGGTTTTCTGAAATTGGAAAGTGGTTGGAGAGTGGTGCATGACAATGGGGTAATATAAATTACCTCTCTAGTAGTCCCGAACAGGTAATCTACGCAAATGCCTTGGCTCGGCCACAAACTCGTCTTCGGACAGGTTTGCGGATATGGCAAAGCGGTTGGACAGTGGTGCAGGACACCGGGGTAATTTAAATGACCTCTTTACTAGTCCCGAATGGTAATCTTTGCAAATGCCTCGGCTTGGCCACAAACTCGCTTTCGGACGGGTTTGCGAAATGGGAAAGGGGTTGCATAATGGTCCATGACAACAGAGTAATCTATATTACCTCTTTAATAGACCCGAACGGGTAATCTAAGAAAATGCCTAGGCTCGGCCACAAACTCGTCTTCGGACAGGTTTGCGGATATGGCAAAGCGGTTGGATAGTGGTGCATGACACCGGGGTAATTTAAATGACCTCTTTATTAGTCTCGAATGGGTAATCTTTGCAAATGCCTCAGGTTGGCCACAAACTCGTCTTCGGACTGATTTGGAGAAATGGGATAGCAGTTGGAGAGTGGTGCATGACAACGGGGTAATCTAAATTACCTCTTTACTAGTCCAGAACGGGTAATCTAAACATATGCCTCGGCTCGGCCACAAACTCGTCTTCGGACAGGTTTGCGGAAATTGGAAAGCAGTCTGAGAGTGGTGCATAACAATGGGGTAATCTAATTTACCTCTATAGTAGTCCCGAACCGGTAGTCTACCCAAATGCCTCGGTTCGGCCATAAACTCGTCTTAGGACAGGTTTGTGGATATGGGAAAGCGGTTGGACAGTGGTGCATGACACCGGGGTGATTTAAATGACCTCTTTACTAGTCCAGAATGGGTAATCTTTGCAAATGCCTCGGCTCGGCCACAAACTCGTTTTCGGACGGGTTTGCGACATGGGAAAGGGGTTGCATAGTGGTCCATGACAACGAAGTTATCTATATTACCTCTTTACTAGACCCAAACGGGTAATCTAAGCAAATGCCTAGGCTTGGCCACAAACTTGTCTTCGGACAAGTTTGCGGAAATGGGAAAGCGGTTGGAGAGTGGTGCATGACAACGGAGTAATCTAAATTACCTCTTTACTAGACCCAAATGGGTAATCTAAGCAAATGCCTCAGGTCGTCCACAAACTCATCCTCAGACGGGTTTGTGGAAATAGGAAAACAGTTGGAGAATGGTGCATGACAACGGGGTAATCTATATTACCTCTTTACTAGTCCCGAACGGGTAATCTAAGCATATGCCTCGGCTCGGCCACAAACTTGTCTTCGGACAGGTTTGCGGAAATTGGAAAGTGGTTGGAGAGTGGTGCATGACAATGGGGTAATCTAAATTACCCCTCTAAAAGTCCCGAACAGGTAATCTACGCAAATGCCTTTGCTGGGCCACAAACTCGTCTTCGGACAGGTTTGCGGATATGGCAAAGCGGTTGGACAGTGGTGCATGACACCAGGGTAATTTAAATGAGATCTTTACTAGTCCCGAATGGGTAATCTTTGCAAATGCCTCGGCTTGGCCACAAACTCGTTTTCGGACGGGTTTGCGAAATGGGAAAGGGGTTGCATAGTGGTCCATGACAACAGAGTAATCTATATTACCTCTTTACTAGTCCCGAACGGGTAATCTAAGCAAATGCCTCGGCTCGGCCACAAACTCGTCTTCGGACAAGTTTACGGAAATTGGAAAGCGGTTGGAGAGTGGTGCATGACAATAGGGTAATCTAAATTACCTCTCTAGTAGTCCCGAACAGGTAATCTACGCAAATGCCTCGGCACGGCCACAAACTCGTCTTCAGACAGGTTTGCGGATATGGGAAAGCGGTTGGAGAGGGGTGCAGGACACCGGGGTAATTTAAATGACTTATTTACTAGTCTCGAATGGGTAATCTTTGCAAATGCCTCAGGTTGGCCACAAACTCGTCTTCGGACGGATTTGGAGAAATGGGATAGCAGTTGGAGAGTGGTGCATGACAACGGGGTAATCTAAATTACCTCTTTACTAGTCCAGAACGGGTAATCTAAACATATGCCTCGGCTCGGCCACAAACTCGTCTTCGGACAGGTTTGCGGAAATTGGAAAGCAGTCTGAGAGTGGTGCATAACAATGGGGTAATCTAATTTACCTCTATAGTAGTCCCGAACCGGTAGTCTACCCAAATGCCTCGGTTCGGCCATAAACTCGTCTTAGGACAGGTTTGTGGATATGGGAAAGCGGTTGGACAGTGGTGCATGACACCGGGGTGATTTAAATGACCTCTTTACTAGTCCAGAATGGGTAATCTTTGCAAATGCCTCGGCTCGGCCACAAACTCGTTTTCGGACGGGTTTGCGACATGGGAAAGGGGTTGCATAGTGGTCCATGACAATGGAGTTATCTATATTATCTCTTTACTAGACCTAAATGGGTAATCTAAGCAAATGCCTCAGCTCGTCCACAAACTCGTCTTCAGACGGGTTAGCACAAATGGGATAGCGGTTGGAGAATGGTGCATGACAACGGGGTAATCTATATTACCTCTTTACTAGTCCCGAACGGGTAATCTAAGCATATGCCTCGGCTCGGCCACAAACTTGTCTTCGGACAGGTTTGCGGAAATTGGAAAGTGGTTGGAGAGTGGTGCATGACAATGGGGTAATTTAAATTACCTTTCTAATAGTCCCGAACAGGTAATCTACGCAAATGCCTTTGCTGGGCCACAAACTTGTCTTCGGACAGGTTTGCGGATATGGCAAAGCGGTTGGACAGTGGTGCATGACACCGGGGTAATTTAAATGACCTCTTTACTAGTCCCGAATGGGTAATCTTTGCAAATGCCTCGGCTTGGCCACAAACTCGTTTTCGGACGGGTTTGCGAAATGGGAAAGGGGTTGCATAGTGGTCCATGACAACAGAGTAATCTATATTACCTCTTTACTAGTCCCGAACGGGTAATCTAAGCAAATGCCTCGGCTCGGCCACAAACTCATCTTCGGACAAGTTTACGGAAATTGGAAAGCGGTTGGAGAGTGGTGCATGACAATAGGGTAATCTAAATTACCTCTCTAGTAGTCCCGAACAGGTAATCTACGCAAATGCCTCGGCACGGCCACAAACTCGTCTTCAGACAGGTTTGCGGATATGGGAAAGCGGTTGGAGAGGGGTGCAGGACACCGGGGTAATTTAAATGACCTATTTACTAGTCTCGAATGGGTAATCTTTGCAAATGCCTCAGGTTGGCCACAAACTCGTCTTCGGACGGATTTGGAGAAATGGGATAGCAGTTGGAGAGTGGTGCATGACAACGAGGTAATCTAAATTACCTCTTTACTAGTCCAGAACGGGTAATCTAAACATATGCCTCGGCTCGGCCACAAACTCGTCTTCGGACAGGTTTGCGGAAATTGGAAAGCAGTCTGAGAGTGGTGCATAACAATGGGGTAATCTAATTTACCTCTATAGTAGTCCCGAACCGGTAGTCTACCCAAATGCCTCGGTTCGGCCATAAACTCGTCTTAGGACAGGTTTGTGGATATGGGAAAGCGGTTGGACAGTGGTGCATGACACCGGGGTGATTTAAATGACCTCTTTACTAGTCCAGAATGGGTAATCTTTGCAAATGCCTCGGCTCGGCCACAAACTCGTTTTCGGACGGGTTTGCGACATGGGAAAGGGGTTGCATAGTGGTCCACGACAATGGAGTTATCTATATTATCTCTTTACTAGACCCAAATGGGTAATCTAAGCAAATGCCTCAGCTCGTCCACAAACTCGTCTTCAGACGGGTTTGCACAAATGGGATAGCGGTTGGAGAATGGTGCATGACAACGGGGTAATCTATATTACCTCTTTACTAGTCCCGAACGGGTAATCTAAGCATATGCCTCGGCTCGGCCACAAACTTGTCTTCGGACAGGTTTGCGGAAATTGGAAAGTGGTTGGAGAGTGGTGCATGACAATGGGGTAATTTAACTTACCTTTCTAATAGTCCCGAACAGGTAATCTACGCAAATGCCTTTGCTGGGCCACAAACTTGTCTTCGGACAGGTTTGCGGATATGGCAAAGCGGTTGGACAGTGGTGCATGACACCGGGGTAATTTAAATGACCTCTTTACTAGTCCCGAATGGGTAATCTTTGCAAATGCCTTGGCTTGGCCACAAACTCGTTTTCGGACGGGTTTGCGAAATGGGAAAGGGGTTGCATAGTGGTCCATGACAACAGAGTAATCTATATTACCTCTTTACTAGTCCCGAACGGGTAATCTAAGCAAATGCCTCGGCTCGGCCACAAACTCGTCTTCGGACAAGTTTACGAAAATTGGAAAGCGGTTGGAGAGTGGTGCATGACAATAGGGTAATCTAAATTACCTCTCTAGTAGTCCCGAACAGGTAATCTACGCAAATACCTCGGCTCGGCCACAAACTCATCTTCAGACAAGTTTGCGGATATGGGAAAGCGGTTGGAGAGGGGTGCAGGACACCGGGGTAATTTAAATGACCTATTTACTAGTCTCGAATAGGTAATCTTTGCAAATGCCTAGGGTTGGCCACAAACTCGTCTTCGGACGGATTTGGAGAAATGGGAAAGCAGTTGGAGAGTGGTGCATTACAACGGGGTAATCTAAATTACCTCTTTACTAGTCCAAAACGGGTAATCTAAGCATATGCCTCGGCTCGGCCACAAACTCATCTTCGGACAGGTTTGCGGAAATTGGAAAGCAGTCTGAGAGTGGTGCATGAAAATAAAGTAATCTAAATTACCTCTATAGTAGTCCCGAACAGGTAGTCTACGCAAATGCCTCGGCTCGGCCATAAACTCGTCTTCGGACAGGTTTGTGGATATAGGAAAGTGGTTGGACAGTGGTGTATGACACCGGGTGATTTAAATGACCTCTTTTCTAGTCCAGAATGGGTAATCTTTGCAAATGCATCAGCTCGTCCACAAACTCGTCTTCATACGGGTTTGCGGAAATGGGAAAGCGGTTGGAGAATGGTGCATGACAACGGGGTAATCTATATTACCTCTTTACTAGTCCTGAACGAGTAATCTAAGCAAATGCCTCGGCTCGTCCACAAACTTGTCTTCGGACAGGTTTTCGGAAATTGGAAAGTGGTTGGAGAGTGGTGCATGACAATGGGGTAATCTAAATTACCTCTCTAGTAGTCCCGAACATGTAATCTACGCAAATGCCTTGGCTCGCCCACAAACTCGTCTTTGGACAAGTTTGCGGAAATGGGAAAGCGGTTGGAGAGTGGTGCATGACAACGGAGTAATCTAAATTACCTCTTTACTAGACCCAAAAGGGTAATCTAAGCAAATGCCTCAGCTCGTCCACAAACTCGTCTTCAGACGGGTTTGCGAAAATGGGAAAGTGGTTGGAGAATGGTGCATGACAACGGGGTAATCTATATTACCTCTTTACTAGTCCCGAACGGGTAATCTAAGCAAATGCCTCAGCTCGGCCACAAACTTGTCTTCGGACAGGTTTGCGGAAATTGGAAAGTGGTTGGAGAGTGGTGCATGACAATGGGGTAAGCTAAATTACCTCTCTACTAGTCCCGAACATGTAATCTACTCAAATGCCTTGGCTCGGCCACAAACTCATTTTCGGACAGGTTTGCGGATATGGCAAAGCAGTTGGACAGTGGTGTAGGACACCGGGGTAATTTAAATGACCTCTTTACTAGTCCCGAATGGGTAATCTTTGCAAATGCCTCGGCTTGGCCACAAACTCGTTTTCGGACGGGTTTGCGAAATGGGAAAGGGGTTGCATAATGGTCCATGACAACAGAGTAATCTATATTACCTCTTTAATAGACCCGAATTGGTAATCTAAGAAAATGCCTAGGCTCGGCCACAAACTCGTCTTCGGACAGGTTTGCGGATATGGCAAAGCGGTTGGAGAGTTGTGCATGACACCGGGGTAATTTAAATGACCTCTTTATTAGTCTCGAATGTGTAATCTTTGCAAATGCCTCGGGTTGGCCACAAACTCGTCTTCGGATGGATTTGGAGAAATGGGAAAGCAGTTGGAGAGTGGTGCATTACAACGGGGTAATCTAAATTACCTCTTTACTAGTCCAAAATGGGTAATCTAAGCATATGCCTCGGTTCGGCCACAAAATCGTCTTCGGACAGGTTTGTGGATATAGGAAAGCGGTTGGACAGTGGTGCATGACACCGGGGTGATTTAAATGACCTCTTTACTAGTCCAGAATGGGTAATCTAAGCAAATGCCTCGGCTCGGCCACAAACTTGTCTTCGGACAGGTTTGCGGAAATTGGAATGTGGTTGGAGAGTGGTGCATGACAATGGGGTAATCTAAATTACCTCTCTAGTAGTCCCGAACATGTAATCTACGAAAATGCCTTGGCTCGGCCACAAACTCGTCTTTGGACAAGTTTGCAGAAATGGGAAAGCTGTTGGAGAGTGGTGCATGACAACGGAGTAATCTAAATTACTTCTTTACTAGACCCAAATGGGTAATCTAAGCAAATGCCTCAGGTCGTCCACAAACTCATCTTCAGACGGGTTCGCGGAAATGGGAAAACAGTTGGAGAATGGTGCATGACAACGGAGTAATCTATATTACCTCTTTACTAGTCCCGAACGGGTAATCTAAGCATATGCCTCGGCTCGGCCACAAACTTGTCTTCGGACAGGTTTGCGGAAATTGGAAAGTGGTTGGAGAGTGGTGCATGACAATGGGGTAATCTAAATTACCTCTCTAGTAGTCCCGAACAGGTAATCTACGCAAATGCCTTTGCTGGGCCACAAACTCGTCTTCGGACAGGTTTGCGGATATGGCAAAGCGGTTGGACAGTGGTGCATGACACCGGGGTAATTTAAATGACCTCTTTACTAGTCCCGAATGGGTAATCTTTGCAAATGCCTCGGCTTGGCCACAAACTCGTTTTCGGACGGGTTTGCGAAATGGGAAAGGGGTTGCATAGTGGTCCATGACAATGGAGTTATCTATATTACCTCTTTACTAGAGCCGAACGGGTAATCTAAGCAAATGCCTAGGCTTGGCCACAAACTTGTCTTCGGAAAAGTTTGCAGAAATGGGAAAACGGTTGGAGAGTGGTGCATGACAACGGTGTAATCTAAATTACCTCTTTACTAGACCCAAATGGGTAATCTAAGCAAATGCCTCAGCTCGTCCACAAACTCGTCTTCAGACGGGTTTGCGAAAATGGGAAAGCGGTTGGAGAATGGTGCATGACAACGGGGTAATCTATATTACCTCTTTACTTGTCCCGAACGGGTAATCTAAGCAAATGCCTCGGCTTGGCCACAAACTTGTCTTCAGACAGGTTTGCGGAAATTGGAAAGTGGTTGGAGAGTGGTGCATGACAATGGGGTAATCTAAATTACCTCTTTAGTAGTCCCGAACATGTAATCTACGCAAATGCCTTGGCTCGGCCACAAACTCGTATTTGGACAAGTTTGCGGAAATGGGAAAGCGGTTAGAGAGTGGTGCATGACAACGGAGTAATCTAAATTACCTCTTTACTAGACCCGAACGGGTAATCTAAGCAAATGCCTAGGCTCGGCCACAAACTCGTCTTCGGACAGGTTTGCGGATATGGCAAAGCAGTTGGACAGTGGTGCATGACACCGGGGTATTTTAAATGACCTCTTTATTAGTCTCGAATGGGTAATCTTTGCAAATGCCTCGGCTCGGCCACAAACTTGTCTTCGGACAGGTTTGCGGAAATTGGAAAGTGGTTGGAGAGTGGTGCATGACAGTGGGGTAATCTAAATTACCTCTCTAGTAGTCCCGAACATGTAATCTACGCAAATGACTTGGCTCGGCCACAAACTCGTCTTTGGATAAGTTTGCGGAAATGGGAAAGCGGTTGGAGAGTGGTGCATGACAACGGTGTAATCTAAATTACCTCTTTACTAGACCCAAATGGGTAATCTAAGCAAATGCCTCAGCTCGTCCAGAAACTCGTCTTCAGACGGGTTTGCGTAAATGGAAAAGCGGTTGGAGAATAGTGCATGACAACGGGGTATTCTATATTACCTCTTTACTAGTCCCGAAACGGGTAATCTAAGCAAATGCCTCGGCTCGGCCACAAACTTGTCTTCGGACCGGTTTGCGAAAATTGGAAAGTGGTTGGAGAGTGGTGCATGACAATGGGGTAATATAAATTACCTCTTTACTAGTCCCGAACGAGTAATCTAAGCAAATGCCTCGGCTCGTCCACAAACTTGTCTTCGGACAGGTTTTCGGAAATTGGAAAGTGGTTGGAGAGTGGTGCATGACAATGAGGTAATCTAAATTACCTCTCTAGTAGTCCCGAACATGTAATCTACGCAAATGCCTTGGCTCGGCCACAAACTCGTCTTTGGACAAGTTTGCGGAAATGGGAAAGCGGTTGGAGAGTGGTGCATGACAACGGAGTAATCTAAATTACCTCTTTACTAGACCCAAATGGGTAATCTAAGCAAATGCCTCAGCTCGTCCAGAAACTCGTCTTCAGACGGGTTTGCGAATATAGGAAAGCGGTTGGAGAATAGTGCATGACAACGGGGTAATCTATATTACCTCTTTACTAGTCCCAAACGGGTAATCTAAGCAAATACCTCGGCTTGGCCACAAAGTTGTGTTTGGACAGGTTTTCGGAAATTGGAAAGTGGTTGGAGAGTGGTGCATGACAATGGGGTAATATAAATTACCTCTCTAGTAGTCCCGAACAGGTAATCTACGCAAATTCCTTGGCTCGGCCACAAACTCATTTTCAGACAGGTTTGCGGATATGGCAAAGCAGTTGGACAGTGGTGCACGACACCGGGGTAATTTAAATGACCTCTTTACTAGTCCCGAATGGGTAATCTTTGCAATTGCCTCGGCTTGGCCACAAACTCGTTTTCGGACGGGTTTGCGAAATGGGAAAGGGGTTGCATAATGGTCCATGACAACAGAGTAATCTATATTACCTCTTTAATAGACCCGAACGGGTAATCTAAGAAAATGCCTAGGCTCGGCCACAAACTCGTCTTCGGACAGGTTTGCGGATATGGCAAAGCGGTTGGATAGTGGTGCATGACACCGGGGTAATTTAAATGACCTCTTTATTAGTCTCGAATGGGTAATCTTTGCAAATGCCTCGGGTTGGCCACAAACTCGTCTTCGGATGGATTTGGAGAAATGGGAAAGCAGTTGAAGAGTGGTGCATTACAACGGGGTAATCTAAATTACCTCTTTACTAGTCCAAAATGGGTAATCTAAGCATATGCCTCGGCTCGGCCACAAAATCGTCTTCGGACAGGTTTGCGGAAATTGGAAAGCAGTCTGAGAGTGGTGCATGACAATGGGGTAATCTAAATTACCTCTATAGTTGTCCCGAACAGATAGTCTACACAAATGCCTCGGCTCGGCCACAAACTCTTCTTCAGACAGGTTTGTGGATATAGGAAAGCGGTTGGACAGTGGTGCATGACACCGGGGTGATTTAAATGACCTCTTTACTAGTCCAGAATGGGTAATCTTTGGAAATGCCTCGGCTCTGCCACAAACTCTTTTTCGGACGGGTTTGCGACATGGGAAAGGGGTTGCATAGTGGTCCATGACAACGAAGTTATCTATATTACCTCTTTACTAGACCCAAACGGGTAATCTAAGCAAATGCCTAGGCTTGGCTACAAACTTGTCTTCGGACAAGTTTGCGGAAATGGAAAAGCGGTTGGAGAGTGGTGCATGACAACGGAGTAATCTAAATTACCTCTTTACTAGACCCAAATGGGTAATCTAAGCAAATGCCTCAGCTTGTCCACAAACTCGTCTTCAGATGGATTTGCGGAAATGGGAAAGCGGTTGGAGAATGGTGCTTGACAACGGGATAATCTATATTAACTCTTTACTAGTCCCGAACGGGTAATCTAAGCAAATGCCTCGGCTTGGCCACAAACTTGTCTTCAGACAGGTTTGCGGAAATTGGAAAGTGGTTGGAGAGTGGTGCATGACAATGGGGTAATCTAAATTACCTCTTTAGTAGTCCCGAACATGTAATCTACGCAAATGCCTTGGCTCGGCCACAAACTCGTATTTGGACAAGTTTGCGGAAATGGGAAAGCGGTTAGAGAGTGGTGCATGACAACGGAGTAATCTAAATTACCTCTTTACTAGACCCGAACGGGTAATCTAAGCAAATGCCTAGGCTCGGCCACAAACTCGTCTTCGGACAGGTTTGCGGATATGGCAAAGCAGTTGGACAGTGGTGCATGACACCGGGGTATTTTAAATGACCTCTTTATTAGTCTCGAATGGGTAATCTTTGCAAATGCCTCGGCTCGGCCACAAACTTGTCTTCGGACAGGTTTGCGGAAATTGGAAAGTGGTTGGAGAGTGGTGCATGACAGTGGGGTAATCTAAATTACCTCTCTAGTAGTCCCGAACATGTAATCTACGCAAATGACTTGGCTCGGCCACAAACTCGTCTTTGGATAAGTTTGCGGAAATGGGAAAGCGGTTGGAGAGTGGTGCATGACAACGGTGTAATCTAAATTACCTCTTTACTAGACCCAAATGGGTAATCTAAGCAAATGCCTCAGCTCGTCCAGAAACTCGTCTTCAGACGGGTTTGCGTAAATGGAAAAGCGGTTGGAGAATAGTGCATGACAACGGGGTATTCTATATTACCTCTTTACTAGTCCCGAAACGGGTAATCTAAGCAAATGCCTCGGCTCGGCCACAAACTTGTCTTCGGACCGGTTTGCGAAAATTGGAAAGTGGTTGGAGAGTGGTGCATGACAATGGGGTAATATAAATTACCTCTCTAGTAGTCCCGAACAGGTAACCTACGCAAATGCCTTGGCTCGGCCACAAACTCGGCTTCGGACAGGTTTGCGGATATGGCAAAGCGGTTGGACAGTGGTGCAGGACACCGGGGTAATTTAAATGACCTCTTTACTAGTCCCGAATGGGTAATCTTTGCAAATGCCTCGGCTTGGCCACAAACTCGTTTTCGGACGGGTTTGCGAAATGGGAAAGCAGTTGGAGAGTGGTGCATTACAACGGGGTAATCTAAAATACCTCTTTACTAGTCCAAAACGGGTAATCTAAGCATATGCCTCGGCTCGGCCACAAACTCATCTTCAGACAGGTTTGCGGAAATTGGAAAATAGTCTGAGAGTGGTGCATGACAATGGAGTAATCTAAATTACCTCTATAGTAGTCCCGAACAGGTAGTCTACGCAAATGCCTCGGCTCGGCCATAAACTCGTCTTCGGACAGGTTTGTGGATATAGGAAAGTGGTTGGACAGTGGTGCATGACACCGGGTGATTTAAATGACCTCTTTTCTAGTCCAGAATGGGTAATCTTTGCAAATGCCTCAGCTCGTCCACAAACTCGTCTTCAGACGGGTTTGCGGAAATGGGAAAGCGGTTGGAGAATGGTGCATGACAACGGGGTAATCTATATTACCTCTTTACTAGTCCCGAACGAGTAATCTAAGCAAATGCCTCGGCTCGTCCACAAACTTGTCTTCGGACAGGTTTTCGGAAATTGGAAAGTGGTTGGAGAGTGGTGCATGACAATGAGGTAATCTAAATTACCTCTCTAGTAGTCCCGAACATGTAATCTACGCAAATGCCTTGGCTCGGCCACAAACTCGTCTTTGGACAAGTTTGCGGAAATGGGAAAGCGGTTGGAGAGTGGTGCATGACAACGGAGTAATCTAAATTACCTCTTTACTAGACCCAAATGGGTAATCTAAGCAAATGCCTCAGCTCGTCCAGAAACTCGTCTTCAGACGGGTTTGCGAATATAGGAAAGCGGTTGGAGAATAGTGCATGACAACGGGGTAATCTATATTACCTCTTTACTAGTCCCAAACGGGTAATCTAAGCAAATACCTCGGCTTGGCCACAAAGTTGTGTTTGGACAGGTTTTCGGAAATTGGAAAGTGGTTGGAGAGTGGTGCATGACAATGGGGTAATATAAATTACCTCTCTAGTAGTCCCGAACAGGTAATCTACGCAAATTCCTTGGCTCGGCCACAAACTCATTTTCAGACAGGTTTGCGGATATGGCAAAGCAGTTGGACAGTGGTGCACGACACCGGGGTAATTTAAATGACCTCTTTACTAGTCCCGAATGGGTAATCTTTGCAATTGCCTCGGCTTGGCCACAAACTCGTTTTCGGACGGGTTTGCGAAATGGGAAAGGGGTTGCATAATGGTCCATGACAACAGAGTAATCTATATTACCTCTTTAATAGACCCGAACGGGTAATCTAAGAAAATGCCTAGGCTCGGCCACAAACTCGTCTTCGGACAGGTTTGCGGATATGGCAAAGCGGTTGGATAGTGGTGCATGACACCGGGGTAATTTAAATGACCTCTTTATTAGTCTCGAATGGGTAATCTTTGCAAATGCCTCGGGTTGGCCACAAACTCGTCTTCGGATGGATTTGGAGAAATGGGAAAGCAGTTGAAGAGTGGTGCATTACAACGGGGTAATCTAAATTACCTCTTTACTAGTCCAAAATGGGTAATCTAAGCATATGCCTCGGCTCGGCCACAAAATCGTCTTCGGACAGGTTTGCGGAAATTGGAAAGCAGTCTGAGAGTGGTGCATGACAATGGGGTAATCTAAATTACCTCTATAGTTGTCCCGAACAGATAGTCTACGCAAATGCCTCGGCTCGGCCACAAACTCTTCTTCAGACAGGTTTGTGGATATAGGAAAGCGGTTGGACAGTGGTGCATGACACCGGGGTGATTTAAATGACCTCTTTACTAGTCCAGAATGGGTAATCTTTGGAAATGCCTCGGCTCTGCCACAAACTCTTTTTCGGACGGGTTTGCGACATGGGAAAGGGGTTGCATAGTGGTCCATGACAACGAAGTTATCTATATTACCTCTTTACTAGACCCAAACGGGTAATCTAAGCAAATGCCTAGGCTTGGCTACAAACTTGTCTTCGGACAAGTTTGCGGAAATGGAAAAGCGGTTGGAGAGTGGTGCATGACAACGGAGTAATCTAAATTACCTCTTTACTAGACCCAAATGGGTAATCTAAGCAAATGCCTCAGCTTGTCCACAAACTCGTCTTCAGATGGATTTGCGGAAATGGGAAAGCGGTTGGAGAATGGTGCTTGACAACGGGATAATCTATATTAACTCTTTACTAGTCCCGAACGGGTAATCTAAGCAAATGCGTCGGCTCGCCACAAACTTTTCTTCGGACAGGTTTGCGAAAATTGGAAAGTGGTTGGAGAGTGGTGCATGACAATAGGGTAATCTAAATTACCTCTCTAGTAGTCCCGAACATGTAATCTACGAAAATGCCTTGGCTCGGCCACAAACTCGTCTTTGGACAAGTTTGCAGAAATGGGAAAGCGGTTGGAGAGTGGTGCATGACAACGGAGTAATCTAAATTACCTCTTTACTAGACCCAAATGGGTAATCTAAGCAAATGCCTCAGGTCGTCCACAAACTCATCTTCAGACGGGTTTGCGGAAATGGGAAAACAGTTGGGGAATGGTGCATGACAACGGGGTAATCTATATTACCTCTTTACTAGTCCCGAACGGGTAATCTAAGCATATGCCTCGGCTCGGCCACAAACTTGTCTTCGGACAGGTTTGCGGAAATTGGAAAGTGGTTGGAGAGTGGTGCATGACAATGGAGTAATCTAAATTACCTCTCTAATAGTCCCGAACAGGTAATCTACGCAAATGCCTTTGGTGGGCCACAAACTCGTCTTCGGACAGGTTTGCGGATATGGCAAAGCGGTTGGACAGTGGTGCATGACACCAGGGTAATTTAAATGAGATCTTTACTAGTCCCGAATGGGTAATCTTTGCAAATGCCTCGGCTTGGCCACAAACTCGTTTTCGGACGGGTTTGCGAAATGGGAAAGGGGTTGCATAGTGGTCCATGACAACGGAGTAATCTATATTACCTCTTTACTAGTCCCGAACGGGTAATCTAAACATATGCCTCGGCTCGGCCACAAACTCGTCTTCGGGCAGGTTTGCGGAAATTGGAAAGCAGTCTGAGAGTGGTGCATAACAATGGGGTAATCTAATTTACCTCTATAGTAGTCCCGAACCGGTAGTCTACCCAAATGCCTCGGTTCGGCCATAAACTCATCTTCGGACAGGTTTGTGGATATGGGAAAGCGGTTGGACAGTGGTGCATGACACCGGGGTGATTTAAATGACCTCTTTACTAGTCCAGAATGGGTAATCTTTGCAAATGCCTCGGCTCGGCCACAAACTCGTTTTCGGACGAGTTTGCGACATGGGAAAGGGGTTGCATAGTGGTCCATGACAATGGAGTTATCTATATTATCTCTTTACTAGACCCAAATGGGTAATCTAAGCAAATGCCTCAACTCGTCCACAAACTCGTCTTCAAACGGGTTTGCGCAAATGGGATAGCGGTTGGAGAATGGTGCATGACAACGGGGTAATCTATATTACCTCTTTACTAGTCCCGAACGGGTAATCTAAGCATATGCCTCGGCTCGGCCACAAACTTGTCTTCGGACAGGTTTGCGGAAATTGGAAAGTGGTTGGAGAGTGGTGCATGACAATGGGGTAATTTAAATTACCTTTCTAATAGTCCCGAACAGGTAATCTACACAAATGCCTTTGCTGGGCCACAAACTCGTCTTCGGACAGGTTTGCGGATATGGCAAAGCGGTTGGACAGTGGTGCATGACACCGGGGTAATTTAAATGACCTCTTTACTAGTCCCGAATGGGTAATCTTTGCAAATGCCTCGGCTTGGCCACAAACTCGTTTTCGGACGGGTTTGCGAAATGGGAAAGGGGTTGCATAGTGGTCCATGACAACAGAGTAATCTATATTACCTCTTTACTAGTCCCGAACGGGTAATCTAAGCAAATGCCTCGGCTCGGCCACAAACTCGTCTTCGGACAAGTTTACGGAAATTGGAAAGCGGTTGGAGAGTGGTGCATGACAATAGGGTAATCTAAATTACCTCTCTAGTAGTCCCGAACAGGTAATCTACGCAAATGCCTCGGCTCGGCCACAAACTCATCTTCAGACAAGTTTGCGGATATGGGAAAGCGGTTGGAGAGGGGTGCAGGACACCGGGGTAATTTAAATGAACTATTTACTAGTCTCGAATAGGTAATCTTTGCAAATGCCTAGGGTTGGCCACAAACTCGTCTTCGGACGGATTTGGAGAAATGGGAAAGCAGTTGGAGAGTGGTGCATTACAACGGGGTAATCTAAATTACCTCTTTACTAGTCCAAAACGGGTAATCTAAGCATATGCCTCGGCTCGGCCACAAACTCATCTTCGGACAGGTTTGCGGAAATTGGAAAGCAGTCTGAGAGTGGTGCATGACAATAAAGTAATCTAAATTACCTCTATAGTAGTCCCGAACAGGTAGTCTACGCAAATGCCTCGGCTCGGCCATAAACTCGTCTTCGGACAGGTTTGTGGATATAGGAAAGTGGTTGGACAGTGGTGTATGACACCGGGTGATTTAAATGACCTCTTTTCTAGTCCAGAATGGGTAATCTTTGCAAATGCCTCAGCTCGTCCACAAACTCGTCTTCAGACGGGTTTGCGGAAATGGGAAAGCGGTTGGAGAATGGTGCATGACAACGGGGTAATCTATATTACCTCTTTACTAGTCCTGAACGAGTAATCTAAGCAAATGCCTCGGCTCGTCCACAAACTTGTCTTCGGACAGGTTTTCGGAAATTGGAAAGTGGTTGGAGAGTGGTGCATGACAATGGGGTAATCTAAATTACCTCTCTAGTAGTCCCGAACATGTAATCTACGCAAATGCCTTGGCTCGGCCACAAACTCGTCTTTGGACAAGTTTGCGGAAATGGGAAAGCGGTTGGAGAGTGGTGCATGACAACGGAGTAATCTAAATTACCTCTTTACTAGACCCAAAAGGGTAATCTAAGCAAATGCCTCAGCTCGTCCAGAAACTCGTCTTCAGACGGGTTTGCGAAAATGGAAAAGCGGTTGGAGAACAGTGCATGACAACGGGGTAATCTATATTACCTCTTTACTAGTCCTGAACGGGTAATCTAAGCAAATGCCTCGGCTTGGCCACAAACTTGTCTTCGGACAGGTTTTCGGAAATTGGAAAGTGGTTGGAGAGTGATGCATGACAATGGGGTAATATAAATTACCTCTCTAGTAGTCCCGAACAGGTAATCTACGCAAATGCCTTGGCTCGGCCACAAACTCATTTTCGGATAGGTTTGCGGATATGGCAAAGCAGTTGGACAGTGGTGCAGGACACCGGGGTAATTTAAATGACCTCTTTACTAGTCCCGAATGGGTAATCTTTGCAAATGCCTCGGCTTGGCCACAAACTCGTTTTCGGACGGGTTTGCGAAATGGGAAAGGGGTTGCATAATGGTCCATGACAACAGAGTAATCTATATTACCTCTTTAATAGACCCGAATTGGTAATCTAAGAAAATGCCTAGGCTCGGCCACAAACTCGTCTTCGGACAGGTTTGCGGATATGGCAAAGCGGTTGGAGAGTTGTGCATGACACCGGGGTAATTTAAATGACCTCTTTATTAGTCTCGAATGTGTAATCTTTGCAAATGCCTCGGGTTGGCCACAAACTCGTCTTCGGATGGATTTGGAGAAATGGGAAAGCAGTTGGAGAGTGGTGCATTACAACGGGGTAATCTAAATTACCTCTTTACTAGTCCAAAATGGGTAATCTAAGCATATGCCTCGACTCGGCCACAAAATCGTCTTCGGACAGGTTTGCGAAAATTGGAAAGCAGTCTGAGAGTGGTGCATGACAATGGGGTAATCTAAATTACCTCTATAGTAGTCCCGAACAGATAGTCTACGCAAATGCCTCGGCTCGGCCTTAAACTCTTCTTCAGACAGGTTTGTGGATATAGGAAAGCGGTTGGACAGTGGTGCATGACACCGGGGTGATTTAAATGACCTCTTTACTAGTCCAGAATGGGTAATCTTTGCAAATGCCTCGGCTCGGCCACAAACTCGTTTTCGGACGGGTTTGCGACATGGGAAAGGGGTTGCATAGTGGTCCATGACAACGAAGTTATCTATATTACCTCTTTACTAGACCCAAACGGGTAATCTAAACAAATGCCTAGGCTTGGCCACAAACTTGTCTTCGAACAAGTTTGCGGAAATGGAAAAGCGGTTGGAGAGTGGTGCATGACAACGGAGTAATCTAAATTACCTCTTTACTAGACCCAAATGGGTAATCTAAGCAAATGCCTCAGCTCATCCACAAACTCGTCTTCAGAAGGGTTTGCGGAAATGGGAAAGCGGTTGGAGAATGGTGCTTGGCAACGGGGTAATCTATATTAACTCTTTACTAGTCCCGAACGGGTAATCTAAGCAAATGCGTCGGTTCGGCCACAAACTTGTCTTCGGACAGGTTTGCGGAAATTGGAAAGTGGTTGGAGAATGGTGCATGACAATGGGGTAATCTAAATTACCTCTCTAGTAGTCCCGAACATGTAGTCTACGAAAATGCCTTGGCTCGGCCACAAACTCGTCTTTGGACAAGTTTGCAGAAATGGGAAAGCGGTTGGAGAGTGGTGCATGACAACGGAGTAATCTAAATTACCTCTTTACTAGACCCAAATGGGTAATCTAAGCAAATGCCTCAGGTCGTCCACAAACTCATCTTCAGACGGGTTCGCAAAAATGGGAAAACAGTTGGAGAATGGTGCATGACAACGGGGTAATCTATATTACCTCTTTACTAGTCCCGAACGGGTAGTCTAAGCATATGCCTCAGCTCGGCCACAAACTTGTCTTCGGACAGGTTTGCAGAAATTGGAAAGTGGTGCATGACAATGGGGTAATCTAAATTACCTCTCTAGTAGTCCCGCACATGTAATCTACGCAAATGCCCTGGCTCGGCCCCAAACTCGTCTTTGGACAAGTTTGCGGAAATGGGAAAGCGGTTGGAGAGTGGTGCATGACAACGGAGTAATCTAAATTACCTCTTTACTAGACCCAAATGGGTAATCTAAGCAAATGCCTCAGCTCGTCCAGAAACTCGTCTTCAGACGGGTTTGCGAAAATGGGAAAGCGGTTGGAGAATAGTGCATGACAACGGGGTAATCTATGTTACCTCTTTACTTGTCCCGAACGGGTAATCTAAGCATATGCCTCGGCTCGGCCACAAACTTGTCTTCGGACAGGTTTGCGGAAATTGGAAAGTGGTTGGAGAGTGGTGCATGACAATGGGGTAATCTAAATTACCTCTCTAGTAGTCCCGAACAGGTAATCTACGCAAATGCCTTTGCTGGGCCACAAACTCGTCTTCGGACAGGTTTGCGGATATGGCAAAGCGGTTGGACAGTGGTGCATGACACCGGGGTAATTTAAATGACTTCTTTACTAGTCCCGAATGGGTAATCTTTGCAAATGCCTCGGCTTGGCCACAAACTCGTTTTCGGACGGGTTTGCGAAATGGGAAAGGGGTTGCATAGTGGTCCATGACAACAGAGTAATCTATATTACCTCTTTACTAGTCCCGAACGGGTAATCTAAGCAAATGCCTCGGCTCGGCCACAAACTCGTCTTCGGACAAGTGTACGGAAATTGGAAAGCGGTTGGAGAGTGGTGCATGACAATAGGGTAATCTAAATTACCTCTCTAGTAGTCCCGAACAGGTAATCTACGCAAATGCCTCGGCTCGGCCACAAACTCATCTTCAGACAAGTTTGCGGATATGGGAAAGGGGTTGGAGAGGGGTGCAGGACACCGGGGTAATTTAAATGACCTATTTACTAGTCTCGAATAGGTAATCTTTGCAAATGCCTAGGGTTGGCCACAAACTCGTCTTCGGACGGATTTGGAGAAATGGGAAAGCAGTTGGAGAGTGGTGCATTACAACGGGGTAATCTAAATTACCTCTTTGCTAGTCCAGAACGGGTAATCTAAGCATATGCCTCGGCTCGGCCACAAACTCGTCTTCGGACAGGTTTGCGGAAATTGGAAAGCAGTTGGACAGTGGTGCAGGACACCGGGGTAATTTAAATGACCTCTTTACTAGTCCCGAATGGGTAATCTTTGCAAATGCCTCGGCTTGGCCACAAACTCGTTTTCGGACGGGTTTGCGAAATGGGAAAAGGGTTGCATAATGGTCCATGACAACAGAGTAATCTATATTACCTCTTTAATAGACCCGAACGGGTAATCTAAGAAAATGCCTAGGCTCGGCCACAAACTCGTCTTCGGACAGGTTCGCGGATATGGCAAAGCGGTTGGATAGTGGTGCATGACACCGGGGTAATTTAAATGACCTCTTTATTAGTCTCGAATGGGTAATCTTTGCAAATGCCTCGGGTTGGCCACAAACTCGTCTTCGGATGGATTTGAAGAAATGGGAAAGCAGTTGGAGAGTGGTACATTACAACGGGGTAATCTAAATTACCTCTTTACTAGTCCAAAATGGGTAATCTAAGCATATGCCTCGACTCGGCCACAAAATCGTCTTCGGACAGGTTTGCGAAAATTGGAAAGCAGTCTGAGAGTGGTGCATGACAATGGGGTAATCTAAATTACCTCTATAGTAGTCCCGAACAGATAGTCTACGCAAATGCCTTGGCTCGGCCTTAAACTCGTCTTCAGACAGGTTTGTGGATATAGGAAAGCGGTTGGACAGTGGTGCATGACACCGGGGTGATTTAAATGACCTCTTTACTAGTCCAGAATGGGTAATCTTTGCAAATGCCTCGGCTCGGCCACAAACTCGTTTTCGGACGGGTTTGCGACATGGGAAAGGGGTTGCATAGTGGTCCATGACAACGAAGTTATCTATATTACCTCTTTACTAGACCCAAACGGGTAATCTAAGCAAATGCCTACGCTTGGCCACAAACTTGTCTTCGGACAAGTTTGCAGAAATGGAAAAGCGGTTGGAGAGTGGTGCATGACAACGGAGTAATCTAAATTACCTCTTTACTAGACCCAAATGGGTAATCTAAGCAAATGCCTCAGCTCGTCCACAAACTCGTCTTCAGATGGGTTTGCGGAAATGGGAAAGCGGTTGGAGAATGGTGCTTGGCAACAGGGTAATCTATATTAACTCTTTACTAGTCCCGAACGGGTAATCTAAGCAAATGCGTCGGCTCGGCCACAAACTTGTCTTCGGACAGGTTTGCGGAAATTGGAAAGTTGTTGGAGAGTGGTGCATGACAATGGGGTAATCTAAATTACCTCTCTAGTAGTCCCGAACATGTAATCTACGAAAATGCCTTGGCTCGGCCACAAACTCGTCTTTGGACAAGTTTGCGGAAATGGGAAAGCGGTTGGAGAGTGGTGCATGACAACGGAGTAATCTAAATTACCTCTTTACTAGACCCAAATGGGTAATCTAAGCAAATGCCTCAGGTCGTCCACAAACTCATCTTCAGACGGGTTCGCGAAAATGGGAAAACAGTTCGAGAATGGTGCATGACAACGGGGTAATCTATATTACCTCTTTACTAGTCCCGAACGGGTAATCTAAGCATATGCCTCGGCTCGGCCACAAACTTATCTTCGGACAGGTTTGCGGAAATTGGAAAGTGGTTGGAGAGTGGTGCATGACAATGGGGTAATCTAAATTACCTCTCTAGTAGTCCCGAACATGTAATCTACGCAAATGCCTTGGCTCGGCCACAAACTCGTCTTTGGACAAGTTTGCGGAAATGGGAAAGCGGTTGGAGAGTGGTGCATGACAACGGAGTAATCTAAATTACCTCTTTACTAGACCCAAATGGGTAATCTAAGCAAATGCCTCAGCTCGTCCACAAACTCGTCTTCAGACGGGTTTGCGCAAATGGGATAGCGGTTGGAGAATAGTGCATGACAACGGGGTAATCTATATTACCTCTTTACTAGTCCCGAACGGGTAATCTAAGCATATGCCTCGGCTCGGCCACAAACTTGTCTTCGGACAGGTTTGCGGAAATTGGAAAGTGGTTGGAGAGTGGTGCATGACAATGGGGTAATTTAAATTACCTTTCTAATAGTCCCGAACAGGTAATCTACGCAAATGCCTTTGCTGGGCCACAAACTCGTCTTCGGACAGGTTTGCGGATATGGCAAAGCGGTTGGAAAGTGGTGCATGACACCGGGGTAATTTAAATGACCTCTTTACTAGTCCCGAATGGGTAATCTTTGCAAATGCCTCGGCTTGGCCACAAACTCGTTTTCGGACGGGTTTGCGAAATGGGAAAGGGGTTGCATAGTGGTCCATGACAACAGAGTAATCTATATTACCTCTTTACTAGTCCCGAACGGGTAATCTAAGCAAATGCCTCGGCTCGGCCACAAACTCGTCTTCGGACAAGTTTACGGAAATTGGAAAGCGGTTGGAGAGTGGTGCATGACAATAGGGTAATCTAAATTACCTCTCTAGTAGTCCCGAACAGGTAATCTACGCAAATGCCTCGGCTCGGCCACAAACTCATCTTCAGACAAGTTTGCGGATATGGGAAAGCGGTTGGAGAGGGGTGCAGGACACCGGGGTAATTTAAATGAACTATTTACTAGTCTCGAATAGGTAATCTTTGCAAATGCCTAGGGTTGGCCACAAACTCGTCTTCGGACGGATTTGGAGAAATGGGAAAGCAGTTGGAGAGTGGTGCATTACAACGGGGTAATCTAAATTACCTCTTTACTAGTCCAGAACGGGTAATCTAAGCATATGCCTCGGCTCGGCCACAAACTCATCTTCGGACAGGTTTGCGGAAATTGGAAAGCAGTCTGAGAGTGGTGCATGACAATAAAGTAATCTAAATTACCTCTATAGTAGTCCCGAACAGGTAGTCTACGCAAATGCCTCGGCTCGGCCATAAACTCGTCTTCGGACAGGTTTGTGGATATAGGAAAGTGGTTGGACAGTGGTGTATGACACCGGGTGATTTAAATGACCTCTTTTCTAGTCCAGAATGGGTAATCTTTGCAAATGCCTCAGCTCGTCCACAAACTCGTCTTCAGACGGGTTTGCGGAAATGGGAAAGCGGTTGGAGAATGGTGCATGACAACGGGGTAATCTATATTACCTCTTTACTAGACCCGAACGGATAATCTAAGCAAATGCCTAGCCTTGGTCACAAACTTGTCTTCGGACAAGTTTGCGGAAATGGGAAAGCGGTTGGAGAGTGGTGCATGACAACGGAGTAATCTAAATTATCTCTTTACTAGACCCAAATGGGTAATCTAAGCAAATGCCTCAGCTCGTCCACAAACTCGTCTTTAGACGGGTTTGCGGAAATGGGATAGCGGTTGGAGAATGGTGCATGACAACGGGGTAATCTATATTACCTCCTTACTAGTCCCGAACGGGTAATCTAAGCATATGCCTCGGCTCGGCCACAAACTTGTCTTCGGACAGGTTTGCGGAAATTTGAAAGTGGTTGGAGAGTGGTGCATGACAATGGGGTAATCTAAATTACCTCTATAGTAGTCCCGAACAGGTAATCTACGCAAATGCCTTGTCTCGGCCACAAAATCATCTTCCGACAGGTTTGCGGATATGGCAAAGCGGTTGGACAGTGGTGCATGACACCGGGGTAATTTAAATGACCTCTTTACTAAACCCGAATGGGTAATCTTTGCAAATGCCTCGGCTTGGCCACAAACTCGTTTTCGGACGGGTTTGAGAAATGGGAAAGGGGTTGCATAGTGGTCCATGACAACAGAGTAATCTATATTACCTCTTCACTAGTCCCGAACGTGAAATCTAAGCAAATGCCTCGGCTCGGCCACAAACTCGTCTTCACACAAATTTACGGAAATTGGAAAGCGGTTGGAGAGTGGTGCATGACAATAGGGTAATCTAAATTACCTCTCTAGTAGTCCCGAACAGGTAATCTACGCAAATGCCTCGGCTCGGCCACAAACTTATCTTCAGACAAGTTTGCGGATATGGAAAAGCGGTTGGAGAGGGGTGCAGGACACCGGGGTAATTTAAATGACCTATTTACTAGTCTCGAATAGGTAATCTATGCAAATGCCTAGGGTTGGCCACAAACTCGTCTTCGGACGGATTTGGAGAAATGGGAAAGCAGTTGGAGAGTGGTGCATGACAACGGGGTAATCTAAATTACCTCTTTGCTAGTCCAGAACGGGTAATCTAAGCATATGCCTCGGCTCGGCCACAAACTCGTCTTCGAACAGGTTTGCGGAAATTGGAAAGCAGTCTGAGAGTGGTGCATGACAATGGGGTAATCTAAATTACCTCTATAGTAGTCCCGAACAGGTAGTCTACGCAAATGCCTCGGCTCGGCCATAAACTCGTCTTCGGACATGTTTGTGGATATGGGAAAGCGGTTGGACAGTGGTGCATGACACCGGGGTGATTTAAATGACCTCTTTACTAGTCCAGAATGGGTAATCTTTGCAAATGCCTCGGCTCGGCCACAAACTCGTTTTCGGACGTGTTTGCGACATGGGAAAGGGGTTGCATAGTGGTCCATGACAATGGAGTTATCTATATTACCTCTTTACTAGACCCGAACGGGTAATCTAAGCAAATGCCTAGCCTTGGTCAAAAACTTGTCTTCGGACAAGTTTGCGGAAATGGGAAAGCGGTTGGAGAGTGGTGCATGACAACGGAGTAATCTAAATTATCTCTTTACTAGACCCAAATGGGTAATCTAAGCAAATGCCTCAGCTCGTCCACAAACTCGTCTTTAGACGGGTTTGCGGAAATGGGATAGCGGTTGGAGAATGGTGCATGACAACGGGGTAATCTATATTACCTCTTTACTAGTCCCGAACGGGTAATCTAAGCATATGCCTCGGCTCGGCCACAAACTTGTCTTCGGACAGGTTTGCGGAAATTGGAAAGTGGTTGGAGAGTGGTGCATGACAATGGGGTAATCTAAATTACCTCTATAGTAGTCCCGAACAGGTAATCTACACAAATGCCTTGGCTCGGCCACAAACTCGTCTTCCGACAGGTTTGCGGATATGGCAAAGCGGTTGGACAGTGGTGCATGACACCGGGGTAATTTAAATGACCTCTTTACTAAACCCGAATGGGTAATCTTTGCAAATGTCTCGGCTTGGCCACAAACTCATTTTCGGACGGGTTTGAGAAATGGGAAAGGGGTTGCATAGTGGTCCATGACAACAGAGTAATCTATATTACCTCTTTACTAGTCCCGAACGTGAAATCTAAGCAAATGCCTCGGCTCGGCCACAAACTCGTCTTCACACAAATTTACGGAAATTGGAAAGCGGTTGGAGAGTGGTGCATGACAATAGGGTAATCTAAATTACCTCTCTAGTAGTTCCGAACATGTAATCTACGCAAATGCCTCGGCTCGGCCACAAACTCGTCTTCGGACAAGTTTATGGAAATTGGAAAGCGGTTGGAGAGTGTTGCATGACAATAGGGTAATCTAAATTACCTCTCTAGTAGTCCCGAACAGGTAATCTACGCAAATGCCTCGGCACGGCAACAAACTTTGTCTTCAGACAGGTTTGCGGATATGGGAAAGCGGTTGGAGAGGGGTGCAGGACACCGGGGTAATTTAAATGATCTAATTACTAGTCTCGAATGGGTAATCTTTGCAAATGCCTCGGGTTGGCCACAAACTCGTCTTCGGACGGATTTGGAGAAATGGGAAAGCAGTTGGAGAGTGGTGCATGACAACGGGGTAATCTAAATTACCTCTTTACTAGTCCAGAACGGGTAATCTAAGCATATACCTCGGCTCGGCCTCAAACTCGTCTTCGGACAGGTTTGCGGAAATTGGAAAGCAGTCGGAGAGTGGTGCATGACAATGGGGTAATCTAATTTACCTCTCTAGTAGTCCCGAACAGGTAATCTACGCAAATGCCTTTGCTGGGCCACAAACTTGTCTTCGGACAGGTTTGCGGATATGGCAAAGCGGTTGGACAGTGGTGCATGACACCGGAGTGATTTAAATGACCTCTTTACTAGTCCCGAATGGGTAATCTTTGCAATTGCCTCGGCTTGGCCACAAACTCGTTTTCGGACGGGTTTGCGAAATGGGAAAGGAGTTGCATAGTGGTCCATGACAACAGAGTAATCTATATTACCTCTTTACTAGTCCCGAACGGGTAATCTAAGCAAATGCCTCGGCTCGGCCACAAACTCGTCTTCGGACAAGTTTACGGAAATTGGAAAGCGGTTGGAGAGTGGTGCATGACAATAGGGTAATCTAAATTACCTCTCTAGTAGTCCCGAACAGGTAATCTACGCAAATGCCTCGGCTCGGCCACAAACTTATCTTCAGACAAGTTTGCGGATATGGAAAAGCGGTTGGAGAGGGGTGCAGGACACCGGGGTAATTTAAATGACCTATTTACTAGTCTCGAATAGGTAATCTTTGCAAATGCCTAGGGTTGGCCACAAACTCGTCTTCGGACGGATTTGGAGAAATGGGAAAGCAGTTGGAGAGTGGTGCATGACAACGGGGTAATCTAAATTACCTCTTTGCTAGTCCAGAACGGGTAATCTAAGCATATGCCTCGGCTCGGCCACAAACTCGTCTTCGAACAGGTTTGCGGAAATTGGAAAGCAGTCTGAGAGTGGTGCATGACAATGGGGTAATCTAAATTACCTCTATAGTAGTCCCGAACAGGTAGTCTACGCAAATGCCTCGGCTCGGCCATAAACTCGTCTTCGGACATGTTTGTGGATATGGGAAAGCGGTTGGACAGTGGTGCATGACACCGGGGTGATTTAAATGACCTCTTTACTAGTCCAGAATGGGTAATCTTTGCAAATGCCTCGGCTCGGCAACAAACTCATTTTCGGACGTGTTTGCGACATGGGAAAGGGGTTGCATAGTGGTCCATGACAATGGAGTTATCTATATTACCTCTTTACTAGACCCGAACGGGTAATCTAAGCAAATGCCTAGCCTTGGTCACAAACTTGCCTTCGGACAAGTTTGCGGAAATGGGAAAGCGGTTGGAGAGTGGTGCATGACAACGGAGTAATCTAAATTATCTCTTTACTAGACCCAAATGGGTAATCTAAGCAAATGCCTCAGCTCGTCCACAAACTCGTCTTTAGACGGGTTTGCGGAAATGGGATAGCGGTTGGAGAATGGTGCATGACAACGGGGTAATCTATATTACCTCTTTACTAGTCCCGAACGGGTAATGTAAGCATATGCCTCGGCTCGGCCACAAACTTGTCTTCGGACAGGTTTGCGGAAATTGGAAAGTGGTTGGAGAGTGGTGCATGACAATGGGGTAATCTAAATTACCTCTATAGTAGTCCCGAACAGGTAATCTACGCAAATACCTTGGCTCGGCCACAAACTCGTCTTCCGACAGGTTTGCGGATATGGCAAAGCGGTTGGACAGTGGTGCATGACACCGGGGTAATTTAAATGACCTCTTTACTAAACCCAAATGGGTAATCTTTGCAAATGCCTCGGCTTGGCCACAAACTCGTTTTCGGACGGGTTTGAGAAATGGGAAAGGGGTTGCATAGTGGTCCATGACAACAGAGTAATCTATATTACCTCTTTACTAGTCCCGAACGTGAAATCTAAGCAAATGCTCGGCTCGGCCACAAACTCGTCTTCACACAAATTTACGGAAATTGGAAAGCGGTTGGAGAGTGGTGCATGACAATAGGGTAATCTAAATTACCTCTCTAGTAGTTCCGAACATGTAATCTACGCAAATGCCTCGGCTCGGCCACAAACTCGTCTTCGGACAAGTTTACGGAAATTGGAAAGCGGTTGGAGAGTGTTGCATGACAATAGGGTAATCTAAATTACCTCTCTAGTAGTCCTAAACAGGTAATCTACGCAAATGCCTCGGCTCGGCCACAAACTCGTCTTCGGACAGGTTTGCGGAAATTGGAAAGCAGTCGGAGAGTGGTGCATGACAATGGGGTAATTTAAATGATCTATTTACTAGTCTCGAATGGGTAATCTTTGCAAATGCCTCGGGTTGGCCACAAACTCGTCTTCGGACGGATTTGGAGAAATGGGAAAGCAGTTGGAGAGTGGTGCATGACAACGGGGTAATCTAAATTACCTCTTTACTAGTCCAGAACGGGTAATCTAAGCATATGCCTCGGCTCGGCCTCAAACTCGTCTTCGGACAGGTTTGCGGAAATTGGAAAGCAGTCGGAGAGTGGTGCATGACAATGGGGTAATCTAATTTACCTCTCTAGTAGTCCCGAACAGGTAATCTACGCAAATGCCTTTGCTGGGCCACAAACTCGTCTTCGGACAGGTTTGCGGATATGGCAAAGCGGTTGGACAGTGGTGCATGACACCGGGGTGATTTAAATGACCTCTTTACTAGTCCCGAATGGGTAATCTTTGCAATTGCCTCGGCTTGGCCACAAACTCGTTTTCGGACGGGTTTGCGAAATGGGAAAGGAGTTGCATAGTGGTCCATGACAACAGAGTAATCTATATTACCTCTTTACTAGTCTCGAACGGGTAATCTAAGCAAATGCCTCGGCTCGGCCACAAACTCGTCTTCGGACAAGTTTACGGAAATTGGAAAGCGGTTGGAGAGTGGTGCATGACAATAGGGTAATCTAAATTACCTCTCTAGTAGTCCCGAACAGGTAATCTACGTAAATGCCTCGGCTCGGCCACAAACTTATCTTCAGACAAGTTTGCGGATATGGGAAAGCGGTTGGAGAGGGGTGCAGGACACCGGGGTAATTTAAATGACCTATTTACTAGTCTCGAATAGGTAATCTTTGGAAATGCCTAGGGTTGGCCACAAACTCGTCTTCGGACGGATTTGGAGAAATGGGAAAGCAGTTGGAGAGTGGTGCATGACAACGGGGTAATCTAAATTACCTCTTTGCTAGTCCAGAACGAGTAATCTAAGCATATGCCTCGGCTCGGCCACAAACTCGTCTTCGAACAGGTTTGCGGAAATTGAAAAGCGGTTGGAGAGTGTTGCATGACAATAGGGTAATCTAAATTACCTCTCTAGTAGTCCTAAACAGGTAATCTACGCAAATGCCTCGGCTCGGCCACAAACTCGTCTTCGGACAGGTTTGCGGAAATTGGAAAGCAGTCGGAGAGTGGTGCATGACAATTGGGTAATCTAATTTACCTCTATAGTAGTCCCGAACAGGTAGTCTACCCAAATGCCTCGGTTCGGCCATAAACTCGTCTTCGGACAGGTTTGTGGATATGGGAAAGCGGTTGGACAGTGGTGCATGACACCGGGGTGATTTAAATGACCTCTTTACTAGTCCAGAATGGGTAATCTTTGCTAATGCCTCGGCTCGGCCACAAACTCGTTTTCAGACGGGTTTGCGACATGGGAAAGGGGTTGCATAGTGGTCCATGACAATGGAGTTATCTATATTACCTCTTTACTAGACCCGAACGGGTAATCTAAGCAAATGCCTAGCCTTGGCCACAAACTTGTCTTCGGACAAGTTTGCGGAAATGGGAAAGCGGTTGGAGAGTGGTGCATGACAACGGCGTAATCTAAATTATCTCTTTACTAGACCCAAATGGGTAATCTAAGCAAATGCCTCAGCTCGTCCACAAACTCGTCTTCAGACGGGTTTGCGCAAATGGGATAGCGGTTGGAGAATGGTGCATGACAACGTGGTAATCTATATTACCTCTTTACTAGTCCCGAACGGGTAATCTAAGCATATGCCTCGGCTCGGCCACAAACTTGTCTTCGGACAGGTTTGCGGATATGGCAAAGCGGTTGGACAGTGGTGCATGACACCGGGGTAATTTAAATGACCTCTTTACTAGTCCCGAATGGGTAATCTTTGCAAATGCCTCGGCTTGACCACAAACTCGTCTTCAGACGGGTTTGCGGAAATGGGAAAGCGGTTGGAGAATGGTGCATGACAATGGGGTAATCTATATTACCTCTTTACTAGTCCTGAATGGGTAATCTAAGCAAATTCCTCGGCTCGGCCACAAACTTGTCTTCGGACAGGTTTGCGGAAATTGGAAAGTGGTTGGAGAGTGGTGCATGACAATGGGGTAATCTAAATTACCTCTCCAGTAGTCCAGAAAATGTAATCTACCCAAATGCCTTGGCTCGTCCACAAACTCGTCTTCGGACAGGTTTGCGGATATGGCAAAGCGGTTGGACAGTGGTGCATGACACCGGGGTAATTTAAATGACTTCTTTACTAGTCCCGAATGGGTAATCTATACAAATGCCTCGGCTTGGCTTCGAACTCGTTTTCGTACGGGTTTGCGAAATGGGAAAGGGGTTGCATAGTGATCCATGACAACAGAGTAATCTATATTACCTCTTTACTAGACCCGAACGGGTAATCTAAGCAAATGCCTAGGCTCGGCCACAAACTCGTCTTCAGAAGGGGTTACAGAAATGGGAAAGTGGTTGGAGAGGGGTGCAGGACACCGGGGTAATTTAAATGATCTATTTACTAGTCTCGAATGGGTAATCTTTGCAAATGCCTCGGCTCGGCCACAAACTCGTCTACGGACAGGTTTGCGGAACTTAGAAAGCAGTTTGAGAGTGGTGCATGACAATGGGGTAATCTAAATTACCTCTATAGTAGTCCCGAACAGGTAGTCTACGCAAATGCCTCGGCTCGGCCACAAACTCGTCTTCGGACAGGTTTGCGGATATGGGAAAGCTGTTGGACAGTGGTGCATGACACCGGGGTAATTTAGATGACCTCTTTACTAGTGCCGAATGGGTAATCTTTGCAAATGCCTCGGTTTGGCCACAAACTCGTTTTTGGACGGGTTTGCGAAATGGGAAAGGGGTTGCATAGTGGTCCATGACAACGAAGTAATCTATATTACCTCTTTACTAGTCCCGAACGGGTAATCTATGCAAATGCCTCGGCTCGGCCACAAAATTGTCTTAGGACAAGTTTGCGGAAATTGGAAAGCGGTTGGAGAGTGGTGCATGACAATGGGGTAATCTAAATTACCTCTCTAGTAGTCCCGAACAGGTAATCTATGCAAATGCCTTGGCTCGGCCACAAACTCATCTTGAGACAGGTTTGCGGATATGGGAAAGCGGTTGGAGAGGGGTGCATGACACCAGGGTAATTTAAATTACCTCTTTACAAGTCTCGAATAGGTAATCTTTGCAAATGCCTCGGGTCGGCCACAAATTCGTTTTTGGACGGGTTTGCGAAATGGGAAAGCGGTTGCATAGTGGTGCATGACCATGGGGTAATCTACATTACTTCTTTACTAGACCCGAACGGGTAATCTAAGCAAATGCCTAGGCTCAGCCACAAACTCGTCTTCAGACGGGTTTACCGAAATGGGAAAACGGTTGGCGAGTGGTGCATGACACAAGGTAGTCTTAATTACCTCTCTTCTGGTCCCGAACGAGAAATCTAAGCAAATGACTCGGCTGGGCCACAAACTCGTCTTCGGACAGGTTTGCAAATATGGGAAAGCGGTTGGAGAGTAGTGCATGACAACAGGGTAACCTAAATTACCACTCTACTAGTTCCGAATGGGTAATCTAAGCAAATGTTTCAGCTCGGCCACAAACTCATATTCGGACTAGTTTGCGAAAATGAGAAAGCGGTTGGAGAGTGGTGCATGACATCGGGGTAATCTAAATTACCTCTTTACTAGTTCCGAACGGGTAATGTAAGCAAATGACTCGGCTTGGCCACAAACTCGTCTAAGGATAGGTTTGCGGAAATGGGAAAGCGGTTGGAGATTGGTGCATGAAAATGGGGTAATCTATATTACGTCTTTACTAGACCCGAACAGGTAATCTAAGCAAATGCCACGGCTTGGCCACAAACTCGTCTACGGACGGGTTTGCGGAAATGGGAAAGCAGTTGGAGAGTGGTGCATAACAACGAGGTAGTCTAAATTACCTCTTTACTAGTCCCGAATGGGTAATCTAATCAAATATCTCGGCTCGGCCACAAACTCGTCGTCAGACAGGTTTGCGGATATGGGAAAGCGGTTGGAGAGGGGTGCATGACACCGGGGTAATTTAAATAACCTCTTTACTAGTCTCGAATGGGTAATCTTTGCAAATGCCTCGGGTTGGCCACAAATTCGTTTTCGGATGGATTTGGAGAAATGGGAAAGCAGTTGGAGAGTGGTGCACGACAACGAGGTAATCTAAATTACCTCTTTACTAGTCCAGAACGGGTAATCTAAGCATATGCCTCAGGTCGGCCACAAACTCTTTGTCGGACAGGTTTGCAGAAATTGGAAAGCAGTCTGAGAGTGGTGCATGACAATGGGGTAATCTAAATTACCTCTATAGTAGTCCCGAACAGGTAGTCTATGCAAATGCCTCGGCTCGGCCACAAACTCGTCTTCGGACAGGTTTGTGGATATGGGAAAGCGGTTGGACAGTGGTGCATGACACCGGGGTGATTTAAATGACCTTTTTACTAGTCCAGAATGGGTAATCTTTGCAAATGCCTCGGCTCGGCCACAAACTCGTTTTCGGACGGGTTTGCGACATGGGAAAGGGGTTGCATAGTGGTCCATGACAATGGAGTTATCTATATTACCTCTTTACTAGACCCGAACGGGTAATCTAAGCAAATGCCTAGACTTGGCCACAAACTTGTCTTCAGACAAGTTTGCGGAAATGGGAAAGCGGTTGGAGAGTGGTGCATGACAACGGAGTAATCTAAATTACCTCTTTACTAGACCCAAATGGCTAATCTAAGCAAATGCCTCAGCTCGTCTACAAACTCGTCTTCAGACGGGTTTGCGGAAATGGGAAAGCGGTTGGAGAATGGTCCATGACAACGGGGTAATCTATATTACATCTTTACTCGTCCCAAACGGGTAATCTAGGCAAATGCCTCGGCTCGGCCACAAACTTGTCTTCGGACAGGTTTGCGAAAATTGGAGAGTGGTTGGAGAGTGGTGCATGACAATGGGGTAATCTAAATTACCTCTCTAGTAGTCCCGAACATGTAATCTACGCAAATGCCTTGGCTCGGCCACAAACTCGTCTTTGGACAAGTTTGCGGAAATGGGAAAGCGGTTGGAGAGTGGTGCATGACAACGGAGTAATCTAAATTAACCTTTTTACTAAACCCAAATGGCTAATCTAAGCAAATGCCTCAGCTCGTCCACAAACTCGTCTTCAGACGGGTTTCCGGTAATGGGAAAGCGGTTGGAGAATGGTGCATGACAACGGGGTAATCTATATTACCTCTTTACTAGTCCTGAACGGGTAATCTAAGCAAATGCCTCGGCTCGGCCACAAACTTGTCTTCGGACAGGTTTGCGGAAATTGGAAAGTGGTTGGAGAGTCGTGCATGACAATGGGGTAATCTAAATTACCTCTCTAGTAGTCCGGAACATGTAATCTACGCAAATGCCTTGGCTCGGCCACAAACCCGTCTTCGGACATGTTTGCGGATATGGCAAAGTGGTTGGACAATGGTGCATGACACCGGGGTAATTTAAATGACCTCTTTACTAGTCCCGAATGGGTAATCTCTACAAATGCCTCGGCTTGGCCACGAACTCGTTTTCGTACGGGTTTGCGAAATGGGAAAGGGGTTGCATAGTGGTCCATGACAACAGAGTAATCTATATTACCTCTTTTCTAGACCCGAACGGGTAATCTAAGCAAATGCCTAGGCTCGGCCACAAACTCGTCTTCAGAAGGGGTTACAGAAATGGAAAAGCGGTTGGAGAGTGGTGCATGACAACGGGGTAGTCTTAATTACCTCTTTACTAGTCCCGAATGGGTAATCTAAGCAAATGTCTCGGCTCGGCCACAAACTCGTCTTCGGACAGGTTTGCGGATATGGGAAAGCGGTTGGACAGTGGTGCATGATACCGGGGTAATTTAAATGACCTCTTTACTAGTCCCGAATGGGTAATCTTTGCAAATGCCTCGGTTTGGCCACAAACTCACTTTTGGACGGGCTTGCGAAATGGGAAAGCGGTTGGAGATTGGTGCATGAAAATGGGGTAATCTATATTACGTCTTTACTAGACCCGAACAGGTAATCTAAGCAAATGCCACGGCTTGGCCACAAACTCGTCTACGGACGGGTTTGCGGAAATGGGAAAGCAGTTGGAGAGTGGTGCATAACAACGAGGTAGTCTAAATTACCTCTTTACTAGTCCCGAATGGGTAATCTAATCAAATATCTCGGCTCGGCCACAAACTCGTCGTCAGACAGGTTTGCGGATATGGGAAAGCGGTTGGAGAGGGGTGCATGACACCGGGGTAATTTAAATAACCTCTTTACTAGTCTCGAATGGGTAATCTTTGCAAATGCCTCGGGTTGGCCACAAATTCGTCTTCGGATGGATTTGGAGAAATGGGAAAGCAGTTGGAGAGTGGTGCACGACAACGAGGTAATCTAAATTACCTCTTTACTAGTCCAGAACGGGTAATCTAAGCATATGCCTCAGGTCGGCCACAAACTCTTTGTCGGACAGGTTTGCAGAAATTGGAAAGCAGTCTGAGAGTGGTGCATGACAATGGGGTAATCTAAATTACCTCTATAGTAGTCCCGAACAGGTAGTCTATGCAAATGCCTCGGCTCGGCCACAAACTCGTCTTCGGACAGGTTTGTGGATATGGGAAAGCGGTTGGACAGTGGTGCATGACACCGGGGTGATTTAAATGACCTTTTTACTAGTCCAGAATGGGTAATCTTTGCAAATGCCTCGGCTCGGCCACAAACTCGTTTTCGGACGGGTTTGCGACATGGGAAAGGGGTTGCATAGTGGTCCATGACAATGGAGTTATCTATATTACCTCTTTACTAGACCCGAACGGGTAATCTAAGCAATTGCCTAGACTTGGCCACAAACTTGTCTTCGGACAAGTTTGCGGAAATGGGAAAGCGGTTGGAGAGTGGTGCATGACAACGGAGTAATCTAAATTACCTCTTTACTAGACCCAAATGGCTAATCTAAGCAAATGCCTCAGCTCGTCTACAAACTCGTCTTCAGACGGGTTTGCGGAAATGGGAAAGCGGTTGGAGAATGGTCCATGACAACAGGGTAATCTATATTACTTCTTTACTCGTCCCAAACGGGTAATCTAGGCAAATGCCTCGGCTCGGCCACAAATTTGTCTTCGGACAGGTTTGCGAAAATTGGAGAGTGGTTGGAGAGTGGTGCATGACAATGGGGTAATCTAAATTACCTCTCTAGTAGTCCCGAACATGTAATCTACGCAAATGCCTTGGCTCGGCCACAAACTCGTCTTTGGACAAGTTTGCGGAAATGGGAAAGCGGTTGGAGAGTGGTGCATGACAACGGAGTAATCTAAATTACCTTTTTACTAGACCCAAATGGCTAATCTAAGCAAATGCCTCAGCTCGTCCACAAACTCGTCTTCAGACGGGTTTCCGGTAATGGGAAAGCGGTTGGAGAATGGTGCATGACAACGGGGTAATCTATATTACCTCTTTACTAGTCCTGAACGGGTAATCTAAGCAAATGCCTCGGCTCGGCCACAAACTTGTCTTCGGACAGGTTTGCGGAAATTGGAAAGTGGTTGGAGAGTCGTGCATGACAATGGGGTAATCTAAATTACCTCTCTAGTAGTCCGGAACATGTAATCTACGCAAATGCCTTGGCTCGGCCACAAACCCGTCTTCGGACAGGTTTGCGGATATGGCAAAGTGGTTGGACAATGGTGCATGACACCGGGGTAATTTAAATGACCTCTTTACTAGTCCCGAATGGGTAATCTCTACAAATGCCTCGGCTTGGCCACGAACTCGTTTTCGTACGGGTTTGCGAAATGGGAAAGGGGTTGCATAGTGGTCCATGACAACAGAGTAATCTATATTACCTCTTTACTAGACCCGAACGGGTAATCTAAGCAAATGCCTAGGCTCGGCCACAAACTCGTCTTCAGAAGGGATTACAGAAATGGGAAAGCGGTTGGAGAGTGGTGCATGACAACGGGGTAGTCTTAATTACCTCTTTACTAGTCCCGAATGGGTAATCTAAGCAAATGTCTCGGCTCGGCCACAAACTCGTCTTCGGACAAGTTTACGGAAATTGGAAAGCGGTTGGAGAGTGGTGCCCGACAATAGGGTAATCTAAATTACCTCTCTAGTAGTCCCGAACATGTAATATACGCAAATGCCTTGGCTCGGCCACAAACTCGTCTTCAGACAGGTTTGCGGATATGGGAAAGAAGTTGGAGAGGGGTGCATGAAACTGGGAGAATTTAAATTACCTCTTTACTAGTCTTGAATGGGTAATCTTTGCAAATGCCTCGGCTCGGCCACAAACTCGTCTACGGACAAGTTTGCGGAACTTAGAAAGAAGTTTGAAAGTGGTGCATGACAATGGGGTAATCTAAATTACCTCTATAGTAGTCCCGAACAGGTAGTCTACGCAAATGCCTCAGCTCGGCCACAAACTCGTCTTCGGACAGGTTTGCGGATATGGGAAAGCGGTTGGACAGTGGTGCATGACACCAGGGTAATTTAAATGACCTCTTTACTAGTCCCGAATGGGTAATCTTTGCAAATGCCTCGGTTTGGCCACAAATTCACTTTTGGACGGGTTTGCGAAATGGGAAAGGGGTTGCATAGTGGTCCATGACAACGAAGTAATCTATATTACCTCTTTACTAGTCCCGAACGGGTAATATATGCAAATGCCTCGGCTCGGCCACAAAATTGTCTTCGGACAAGTTTGCGGAAATTGGAAAGCGGTTGGAGAGTGGTGCATGACAATGGGGTAATCTAAATTACCTCTCTAGTAGTCCCGAACAGGTAATCTATGCAAATGCCTTGGCTCGGCCACAAACTCGTCTTGAGACAGGTTTGCGGATATGGGAAAGCGGTTGGAGAGGGGTGCATGACACCAGGGTAATTTAAATTACCTCTTTACTAGTCTCGAATGGGTAATCTTTGCAAATGCCTCGGCTCGGCCACAAATTCGTTTTCGGACGGGTTTGCGAAATGGGAAAGCGGTTGCATAGTGGTGCATGACCATGGGGTAATCTACATTACCTCTTTACTAGACCCGAACGGGTAATCTAAGCAAATGCCTAGGCTAAGCCACAAACTCGTCTTCAGACGGGTTTACCGAAATGGGAAAACGGTTGGCGAGTGGTGCATGACACAAGGTAGTCTTAATTACCTCTCTTCTGGTCCCGAACGAGAAATCTAAGCAAATGACTCGGCTGGGCGACAAACTCGTCTTCGGACAGGTTTGCAAATATGGGAAAGCGGTTGGAGAGTAGTGCATGACAACATGGTAACCTAAATTACCACTCTACTAGTTCCGAATGGGTAATCTAAGCAAATGTTTCAGCTCGGCCACAAACTCATGTTTGGACTTGTTTGCGAAAATGAGAAAGCGGTTGGAGAGTGGTGCATGACATCGGGGTAATCTAAATTACCTCTTTACTAGTTCCGAACGGGTAATGTAAGCAAATGACTCGGCTTGGCCACAAACTCGTCTAAGGACAGGTTTGCGGAAATGGGAAAGCGGTTGAAGAGTGGTGCATGACCATGGGGTAATCTACATTACCTCTTTACTAGACCCGAACGGGTAATCTAAGCAAATGCCTAGGCTTAGCCACAAACTCGTCTTCAGACGGGTTTACCGAAATGGGAAAACGGTTGGCGAGTGGTGCATGACACAAGGTAGTCTTAATTACCTCTCTTCTGGTCCCGAACGAGAAATCTAAGCAAATGACTCGGCTGGGCCACAAACTCGTCTTCGGACAGGTTTGTAAATATGGGAAAGTGGTTGGAGAGTAGTGCATGACAACATGGTAACCTAAATTACCACTCTACTAGTTCCGAATGGGTAATCTAAGCAAATGTTTCAGCTCGGCCACAAACTCATGTTCGGACTAGTTTGCGAAAATGAGAAAGCGGTTGGAGAGTGGTGCATGACATCGGAGTAATATAAATTACCTCTTTACTAGTTCCAAACGGGTAATGTAAGCAAATGACTCGGCTTGGCCACAAACTCGTCTAAGGACAGGTTTGCGGAAATGGGAAAGCGGTTGGAGAGTGGTGCATGAAAATGGGGTAATCTATATTACGTCTTTACTAGACCCGAACGGGTACTCTAAGCAAATGCCACGGCTTGGCCACAAACTCGTCTACGGACGGGCTTGCGGAAATGGGAAACCAGTTGGAGAGTGGTGCATATCAACGAGGTAGTCTATATTACCTCTTTACTAGTCCCGAATGGGTAATCTAATCAAATATCTTGGCTCGACCACAAATTCGTCTTCGGACTGGTTTGCGGAAATGGGAAAGCGGTTGAAGAGTGGTGCATGACAACAGAGTTATCTAAATTACCTCTTTACTAGAACCGAACGGGATATCTAGCAAATGCCTCGGCTCGACCACAAACTTGTCTTCGGACAGATTTGGAGAAATGGGAAAGCAGTTAGAGAGTGGTGCATGACAACGGGGTAATCTAAATTACCTCTTTACTAGTCTCGAACGGGTAATCTAAGCATATGCCTCGGCTCGGCCACAAACTCGTCTTCACACTGGTTTGCGAAAATTGGAAAGCAGTTGGAGAGTGGTGCATGACAATAGGGTAATCTAAATTACCTCTATAGTAGTCCGAAACAGGTAGTCTATGGATATGCCTCGGCTCGCCCACAAACTCGTCTTCAGACAGGTTTACGGAAAAGGGAAAGCGGTTGGAGAATGGTGCATGACAACGGGGTTATCTAAATTACCTCTTTACTAGAACCGAACGGGATATCTAGCAAATGCCTCGGCTCGACCACAAACTTGTCTTCGGACGTATTCGGAGAAATGGGAAAGCAGTTGGAGAGTGGTGCATGACAACGGGGTAATCTAAATTACCTCTTTACTAGTCCTGAACGGGTAATCTAAGCATATGCCTCGGCTCGGCCACATACTCGTCTTCACACAGGTTTGCGAAAATTGGAAAGCAGTTGGAGAGTGGTGCATGACAATAGGGTAATCTAAATTACCTCTATAGTAGTCTCGAAAAGGTAGTCTACGCAAATGCCTCGGTTCGGCCACAAACTCGTCTTCAGACAAGGTTACGGAAATGGGAAAGTGGTTGGAGAATGGTGCATGACAACGGGGTAATCCATATTACCAATTTACTAGTCCCGAACGGGTAATCTAAGCCAATGCCACGGCTCGGCCAGAAACTCGTCTTCGGACAGGTTTGCAAATATGGGAAAGAGGTTGGAGAGTAGTGCACGACAACAAGGTAACCTAAATTACCTCTCTACTAGTTCTGAATGGGTAATCTAAGCAAATGTTTCAGCTCGGCGACAAACTCATGTTCGGACTAGTTTGCGAAAATGAGAAAGCAGTTGGAGAGTGGTGCATGACATCGGGATAATCTAAATTACCTCTTTACTAGTTCCGAACAGGTAATCTAAGCAAATGACTCGGCTTGGCCACAAATTCGTCAAAGGATAGGTTTGTGGAAATGGAAAAGCGGTTGGAGAGTGGTGCATAAAACCGGGGTAATCTATATTACCTCTTTATTAGTCCCGAACGGGTAATCTAAGCATATACCTCGGCTCGGCCAGAAACTCGTCTTCGGACAGGTTTGCGGAAATTGGAAAGCGGTTGGAGAGTGATGCATGACAATAGGGTAATCTAAATTACCTCTCTAGTAGTCCCGAACAGGTAATCTACGCAAATGCCTTGGCTCGGCCACAAACTCGTCTTCAGACAGGTTTGCGGATATGGGAAAGCTTTTGGAGAGGGGTGCATGACACCGGGGTAATTTAAATTACTTCTTTACTAGTCTCGAATGGGTAATCTTTGCAAATGCTTCGGCTCGGCCACAAAATCGTTTTCAGACGGGTTTGCGAAATGGGAAAGCGGTTCCATAGTGGTGCATGACAATGGGGTAATCTACATTACCTCTTTACTAGACTCGAACGGGTAATCTAAGCAAATGCCTAGGCTCAGCCACAAACTCGTCTTCAGACGGGTTTACCGAAATGGGAAAGCGGTTGGAGAGAGGTGCATGAATACGGAGTAATCTTAATTACCTCTCTTCTGGTCTCGAACGGGTAATCTAAGCCAATGCCTCGGCTCGGCCAGAAACTCGTCTTCAGACAGGTTTGCAAATATGGGAAAGAGGTTGGAGAGTAGTGCACGACAACAAGGTAACCTAAATTACCTCTCTACTAGTTCTGAATGGGTAATCTAAGCAAATGTTTCAGCTCGGCGACAAACTCATGTTCGGACTAGTTTGCGAAAATGAGAAAGCGGTTGGAGAGTGGTGCATGACATCGGGATAATCTAAATTACCTCTTTACTAGTTCCGAACAGGTAATCTAAGCAAATGACTCAGCTTGGCCACAAACTCGTCAAAGGACGGGTTTGCGGAAATGGGAAAGCGGTTGGAGAGTGGTCCATAACAACAGGGTAATCTATATTACCTCTTTACTAGATCCGAAAGGATAATCTAAGCAAATGCCTCGGCTCGCCTAAAAACTCATCTTCGAACGGGTTTGCGAAACGGTATAGCGGTTGTAGAGTGGTGCGTGAAAATGGGGTAATCTATATTACGTCTTTACTAGACCCGATCGGGTAATCTAAGCAAATGCCTCGGCTCGCCTACAAATTCGTCTTCGGACTGGTTTGCGGAAATGGGAAAGTGGTTGAAGAGTGGTGCATGACAACAGAGTTATCTAAATTACCTCTTTACTAGAACCGAACGGGATATCTAGCAAATGCCTCGGCTCGACCACAAACTCGTCTTCGGACGGATTTGGAGAAATAGGAAAGCAGTTTGAGAGTGGTGCATGAAAACGGGGTAATCTAAATTACCTCTTTACTAGTCCCGAACGGGTAATCTAAGCATATGCCTCGGCTCGGCCACAAACTCGTCTTCACATAGGTTTGCGAAAATTGGAAAGCAGTTGGAGAGTGGTGCATGACAATAGGGTAATCTAAATTACCTCTATAGTAGTCCCAAACAGGTAGTCTATGCAAATGCCTCGGCTCGGCCACAAACTCGTCTTCAGACAGGTTTACGGAAAAGGGAAAGCGGTTGGAGAATGGTGCATGACAACGGGGTTATCTAAATTACCTCTTTACTAGAACCGAACGAGATATCTAGCAAATGCCTCGGCTCGACCACAAACTTGTCTTCGGACGGATTCGGAGAAATGGGAAAGCAGTTGGAGAGTGGTGCATGACAACGGGGTAATCTAAATTACCTCTTTACTAGTCCCGAACGGGTAATCTAAGCATATGCCTCGGCTCGGCCACAAACTCGTCTTCACACAGGTTTGCAAAAATTGGAAAGTAGTTGGAGAGTGGTGCATGACAATAGGGTAATCTAAATTACCTCTATAGTAGTCCCGAACAGGTAGTCTACGCAAATGCCTCGGCTCGGCCACAAACTCGTCTTCAGACAAGTTTACGGAAATGGGAAAGCGGTTGGAGAATGGTGCATGACAACGGGGTAATCCATATTACCAATTTACTAGTCCCGAATGGGTAATCTAAGCCAATGCCTCGGCTCGGCCAGAAACTCGTCTTCGGACAGGTTTGCAAATATGGGAAAGAGGTTGGAGAGTAGTGCACGACAACAAGGTAACCTAAATTACCTCTCTACTAGTTCTGAATGGGTAATCTAAGCAAATGTTTCAGCTCGGCGACAAACTCATCTTCGGATTAGTTTGCGAAAATGAGAAAGCGGTTGGAGAGTGGTGCATGACATCGGGATAATCTAAATTACCTTTTTACTAGTTCCGAACAGGTAATCTAAGCAAATGACTCGGCTTGGCCACAAACTCGTCAAAGGATAGGTTTGCGGAAATGGGAAAGCGGTTGGAGAGTGGTGCAAAACAACGGGGTAATCTATATTACCTCTTTATTAGTCCCGAACGGGTAATCTAAGCATATACCTCGGCTCGGCCACAAACTCGTCTTCGGACAGGTTTGCGGAAATTGGAAAGCGGTTGGAGAGTGGTGCATGACAATAGGGTAATCTAAATTACCTCTCTAGTAGTCCCGAACAGGTAATCTACGCAAATGCCTTGGCTCGGCCACAAACTCGTCTTCAGACAGGTTTGCGGATAAGGGAAAGCTTTTGGAGAGGGGTGCATGACAGCGGGGTAATTTAAATTACTTCTTTACTAGTCTCGAATGGGTAATCTTTGCAAATACCTCTGTTCGGCCACAAACTCGTTTTCAGACGGGTTTGCGAAATGGGAAAGCGGTTCCATAGTGGTGCATGACAATGGGGTAATCTACATTACCTCTTTACTAGACCAGAACGGGTAATCTAAGCAAATGCCTAGGCTCAGCCACAAACTCGTCTTCAGACGGGTTTACCGAAATGGGAAAGCGGTTGGAGAGAGGTGCATGAATACGGGGTAATCTTAATTACCTCTCTTCTGGTCTCGAACGAGAAATCTAAGCAAATGACTCGGCTGGGCCACAAACTCGTCTTCGGACATGTTTGCAAATATGGGAAAGCGGTTGGAGAGTAGTGCATGACAACAGGGTAACCTAAATTACTTTTCTACTAGTTCCGAATGGGTAATCTAAGCAAATGTTTCAGCTCGGCCACAAACTCATGTTCAGACTAGTTTGCGAAAATGAGAAAGCGGTTGGAGAATGGTGCATGACATCGGGGTAATCTAAATTACCTCTTTACTAGTCCCAAACAGGTAATATAAGCAAAAGACTTGGCTTGGCCACAAACTCGTCTAAGGACGGGTTTGCGGAAATGGGAAAGCGGTTGGAGAGTTGTCCATAACAACAGGGTAATCTATATTACCTCTTTACTAGATCCGAAAGGATAATCTAAGCAAATGCCTCGGCTCGCCTACAAACTCATCTTCGCACGGGTTTGCGAAATGGTATAGCGGTTGTAGAGTGGTGCGTGAAAATGGGGGAATCTATATTACGACTTTACTAGACCCGAACGGGTAATCTAAGCAAATGCCTCGGCTCGCCTACAAACTCGTCTACGGACGGGTTTGCGGAAATGGGGAAGTAGTTGGAGAGTGGTGCATGACAAAGAGGTAGTCTAAATTACCTCTTTACTAGTCCCGAATGGGTAATCTAATCAAATGTTTCGGCTCGACCACAAATTTGTCTTCGGACTGGTTTGCGGAAATGGGAAAACGGTTGAAGAGTGGTGCATGACAACGGGGTAGTTTTAATTACCTCTTTACTGGTCCCGAACGAGAAATCTAAGCAACTGACTCGGCTGGGCCACAAACTCATCTTCGGACAGGTTTGCAAATATGGGAAAGCGGTTGGAGAGTAGTGCATCACAACAGGGTAACCTAAATTACCTCTCTACTAGTTCCGAATGGGTAATCTAAGCAAATGTTTCAGCTCGGCCACAAACTCATGTTCGGACTAGTTTGCGAAAATGAGAAAGCGGTTGGAGAGTGGTGCTTGACATCGGGGTAATCTAAATTACCTCTTTACTAGTCCCCAACGGGTAATCTAAGCAAATGCCTCGGCTTGACCACAAACTCGTCTACGGACAGGTTTGCGGAAATGGAAAAGCGGTTGGATAGTGGTGCATAACAACGGGGTAATCTATATTACCTCTTTACTAGATCCGAACGGATAATCTAAGCAAATACCTTAGCTCGGCTATAAACTCATCTTCGCACGGGTTTGCGAAATGAGAAAGCGGTTGTAGAGTGGTGCATGAAAATGGGGTAATCTATGTTACGTCTTTACTAGACCCGAACGGGTAATCTAAGCAAATGCCTCGGCTTGGCCACAAACTCGTCTACGGACGGGTTTGCGGAAATGGAAAGCAGTTGGAGAGTGGTGCATGACAACGAGGTAGTCCAAATTACCTCTTTACTAGTCCCGAATGGATAATCTAATCAAATGTCTCGGCTTGGCCACCAATTTGTCTTCGGACGGGTTTGCGGAAATGGGAAAGCGGTTGGAGAATGGTGCATGACAACGGGGTAATCTAAATTACCTCTTTACTAGTCCGGAACGGGTAATCTAAGCATATACCTCAGCTCGGCCACAAACTTGTCTTCAGACAGGTTTGCGAAAATTGGAACGCAGTTGGAGAGTGGTGCATGACAATGGGGTAATCTAAATTACCTCTATAGTAGTCCCGAACAGGTAGTCTACGCAAATGCCTCGGCTCGGCCACAAACTCGTCTTCGGACAGGTTTGCGGATATGGGAAAGCGGTTGGACAATGGTGCATGACACCGGGGTAATTTAAATGACCTCTTTACTAGTCCCGAATGGGTAATCGTTGCAAATGCCTCGGCTTGGCCACAAACTCGTTTTTGGACGGGTTTGCGAAATGGGAAAGGGGTTGCGTAGTGGTCCATGACAACGAAGTAATCTATATTACCTCTTTACTAGTCCCGAACGGGTTCTCTAAGCAAATGCCTCGGCTCGACCACAAACTCGTCTTCGGACAAGTTTGCGGAAATTGGAAAGCGGTTGGAGAGTGGTGCATGACAATGGGGTAATCGAAATTACCTCTCTAGTAGTCCCGAACAGGTAATCTACCCAAATGCCTTGGCTCGGCCACAAACTCATCTTGAGACAGGTTTGCGGATATGGAAAAGCGGTTGGAGAGGGGTGCATGACACTGGGGTAATTTAAATTACCTCTTTACTAGTCTCGAATGGGTAATCTTTGCAAATGCCTCGGCTCGACCACAAACTTGTTTTCGGACGGGTTTGCGAAATAGGAAAGCGGTTGCATAGTGGTGCATGACAATGGGGTAAGCTACATTACCTCTTTACTAGAACCGAACGGGTAATCTAAGTAAATGCCTAGGCTCAGCCACAAACTCGTCTTCAGACGGGTTTACCGAAATGGGAAAGCGGTTGGAGAGTGGTACATGACAACGGGGTAGTCTTAATTACCTCTCTTCTGGTCCCGAACGAGAAATCTAAGCAAATGACTCGGATGGGCCACAAAATCATCTTCGGACAGGTTTGCAAATATGGGAAAGTGATTGGAGAGTACTGCATGACAACAGGGTAACCTAAATTACCTCTCTACTAGTTTCGAATGGGTAATCTAAGCAAATGTTTCAGCTCGGCCACAAACTCATGTTCGGACTAGTTTGCGAAAATGAGAAAGCGATTGGAGAGTGGTGCATGACATCGGGGTAATCTAAATTACCTCTTTACTAGTTTCGAGCGGGTAATCTAAGCAAATGACTCGGCTTGGCCACAAACTCGTCTAAGGCCAGGTTTGCGGAAATGGGAAAGCGGTTGGAGAGTGGTGCATAACAACGGGTTAATCTATATTACCTCTTTACTAGATCCGAACGGATAATCTAAGCAAATGCCTCGGCTCGGCTACAAACTCATCTTCGCACGGGTTTGCGAAATGGGAAAGCGGTTGTAGAGTGGTGCATGAAAATGGGGTAATCTATATTACGTCTTTACTAGACCCGAACGGGTAATCTAAGCAAATGCCTCGGCTTGGCCACAAACTCGTCTACGGACAGGTTTGCGGAAATGGGAAAGCAGTTGGAGAGTGGTGCATGACAACGAGGTAGTCTAAATTACCTCTTTACTAGTCCCGAATGGGTAGTCTAGTTAAATGTCTCGGCTCGACCACAAATTCATTTTCGGACTGGTTTGCAGAAATGGGAAAGCTGTTGAAGAGTGGTGCATGACAACGGGGTTATCTAAATTACCTCTTTACTAGAACCGAACGGGATATCTAGCAAATGCCTCGGCTCGACTACAAACTCGTCTTCGGATGGATTTGGAGAAATGGGAAAGCAGTTGGAGAGTGGTGCATGACAATGAGGTAATCTAAATTACCCCTATAGTAGTCCCGAACAGGTAGTCTACGCAAATGCCTTGGCTCTGCCATAAACTCGTCTTTAGACAGGTTTGCGGATATGGAAAAGCGGTTGGACAGTGGTGTATGACACCGGGGTAATTTAAATGACCTCTTTCCTAGTCCCGAATGGGTAATCTTTGCAAATGCCTCGGCTCGGCCACAAACTCGTTTTTTCAGACGGGTTTGCGAAATGGCAAAGGGGTTGCATAGTGGTCCATGACAACAGAGTAATCTATATTACCTTTTTACTAGACCCGAACGAGTAATCTAAGCAAATGCCTAGGCTCGGCCACAATCTCGCCTTCAGACAGGTTTGCGGAAATGGGAAAGCGGTTGGAGAGTGGTGCATGACAACGGGGTAATCTAAATTACCTCTATAGTAGTCCCGAACAGGTAGTCTACGCAAATGCCTCGGCTCGGCCACAAACTCGTCTTCGGACAGGTTTGCGGATATGAGAAAGTGGTTGGACAGTGGTGCACGACACCGGGGTAATTTAAATGACCTCTTTACTAGTCTTGAATGGGTAATCTTTGCAAATGCCTCGGCTCGGCCACAAACTCGTTTTTTCAGACGGGTTTGCGAAATGGCAAAGGGGTTGCATAGTGGTCCATGACAACAGAGTAATATATATTACCTTTTTACTAGACCCGAACGAGTAATCAAAGCAAATGCCTAGGCTCGGCCACAATCTCGCCTTCAGACAGGTTTGCGGAAATGGGAAAGCGGTTGGAGAGTGGTGCATGACAACGGGGTAATCTAAATTACCTCTATAGTAGTCCCGAACAGGTAGTCTACGCAAATGCCTCGGCTCGGCCACAAACTCGTCTTCGGACAGGTTTGCGGATATGAGAAAGTGGTTGGACAGTGGTGCACGACACCGGGGTAATTTAAATGACCTCTTTACTAGTCTTGAATGGGTAATCTTTGCAAATGCCTCGGCTCGGCCACAAACTCGTTTTCGGACGGGTTTGCGAAATGGGAAAGGGGTTGCATAGTGGTCCATGACAATAAAGTAATCTATATTACCTCTTTACTAGACCCGAATGGGTAATCAAAGCAAATGCCTAGGCTCGGCCTTAAACTCGTCTACGGACGGGCTTGCGGAAATGGGAAACCAGTTGGAGAGTGGTGCATGACAACGAGGTAGTCTAAATTACCTCTTTACTAGTCCCGAATGGGTAATCTAATCAAATATCTTGGCTCGACCACAAATTCGTCTTCGGAATGGTTTGCGGAAATGGGAAAGCGGTTGAAGAGTGGTGCATGACAACGGGGTTATCTAAATTACCTCTTTACTAGAACCGAACGGGATATCCAGCAAATGCCTCGGCTCGACCACAAACTTGTCTTCGGACAGATTTGGAGAAATGGGAAAGCAGTTAGAGAGTGGTGCATGACAACGGGGTAATCTAAATTACCTCTTTACTAGTCTCGAACGGGTAATCTAAGCATATGCCTCGGCTCGGCCACAAACTCGTCTTCACACTGGTTTGCGAAAATTGGAAAGCAGTTGGAGAGTGGTGCATGACAATAGGGTAATCTAAATTACCTCTATAGTAGTCCGAAACAGGTAGTCTATGGATATGCCTCGGCTCGCCCACAAACTCGTCTTCAGACAGGTTTACGGAAAAGGGAAAGCGGTTGGAGAATGGTGCATGACAACGGGGTTATCTAAATTACCTCTTTACTAGAACCGAACGGGATATCTAGCAAATGCCTCGGCTCGACCACAAACTTGTCTTCGGACGTATTCGGAGAAATGGGAAAGCAGTTGGAGAGTGGTGCATGACAACGGGGTAATCTAAATTACCTCTTTACTAGTCCTGAACGGGTAATCTAAGCATATGCCTCGGCTCGGCCACATACTCGTCTTCACACAGGTTTGCGAAAATTGGAAAGCAGTTGGAGAGTGGTGCATGACAATAGGGTAATCTAAATTACCTCTATAGTAGTCTCGAAAAGGTAGTCTACGCAAATGCCTCGGTTCGGCCACAAACTCGTCTTCAGACAAGGTTACGGAAATGGGAAAGTGGTTGGAGAATGGTGCATGACAACGGGGTAATCCATATTACCAATTTACTAGTCCCGAACGGGTAATCTAAGCCAATGCCTCGGCTCGGCCAGAAACTCGTCTTCGGACAGGTTTGCAAATATGGGAAAGAGGTTGGAGAGTAGTGCACGACAACAAGGTAACCTAAATTACCTCTCTACTAGTTCTGAATGGGTAATCTAAGCAAATGTTTCAGCTCGGCGACAAACTCATGTTCGGACTAGTTTGCGAAAATGAGAAAGCAGTTGGAGAGTGGTGCATGACATCGGGATAATCTAAATTACCTCTTTACTAGTTCCGAACAGGTAATCTAAGCAAATGACTCGGCTTGGCCACAAATTCGTCAAAGGATAGGTTTGTGGAAATGGAAAAGCGGTTGGAGAGTGGTGCATAAAACCGGGGTAATCTATATTACCTCTTTATTAGTCCCGAACGGGTAATCTAAGCATATACCTCGGCTCGGCCAGAAACTCGTCTTCGGACAGGTTTGCGGAAATTGGAAAGCGGTTGGAGAGTGGTGCATGACAATAGGGTAATCTAAATTACCTCTCCAGTAGTCCCGAACAGGTAATCTACGCAAATGCCTTGGCTCGGCCACAAACTCGTCTTCAGACAGGTTTGCGGATATGGGAAAGCTTTTGGAGAGGGGTGCATGACACCGGGGTAATTTAAATTACTTCTTTACTAGTCTCGAATGGGTAATCTTTGCAAATGCTTCGGCTCGGCCACAAAATCGTTTTCAGACGGGTTTGCGAAATGGGAAAGCGGTTCCATAGTGGTGCATGACAATGGGGTAATCTACATTACCTCTTTACTAGACTCGAACGGGTAATCTAAGCAAATGCCTAGGCTCAGCCACAAACTCGTCTTCAGACGGGTTTACCGAAATGGGAAAGCGGTTGGAGAGAGGTGCATGAATACGGAGTAATCTTAATTACCTCTCTTCTGGTCTCGAACGGGTAATCTAAGCCAATGCCTCGGCTCGGCCAGAAACTCGTCTTCAGACAGGTTTGCAAATATGGGAAAGAGGTTGGAGAGTAGTGCACGACAACAAGGTAACCTAAATTACCTCTCTACTAGTTCTGAATGGGTAATCTAAGCAAATGTTTCAGCTCGGCGACAAACTCATGTTCGGACTAGTTTGCGAAAATGAGAAAGCGGTTCGAGAGTGGTGCATGACATCGGGATAATCTAAATTACCTCTTTACTAGTTCCGAACAGGTAATCTAAGCAAATGACTCAGCTTGGCCACAAACTCGTCAAAGGACGGGTTTGCGGAAATGGGAAAGCGGTTGGAGAGTGGTCCATAACAACAGGGTAATCTATATTACCTCTTTACTAGATCCGAAAGGATAATCTAAGCAAATGCCTCGGCTCGCCTAAAAACTCATCTTCGAACGGGTTTGCGAAACGGTATAGCGGTTGTAGAGTGGTGCGTGAAAATGGGGTAATCTATATTACGTCTTTACTAGACCCGATCGGGTAATCTAAGCAAATGCCTCGGCTCGCCTACAAATTCGTCTTCGGACTGGTTTGCGGAAATGGGAAAGTGGTTGAAGAGTGGTGCATGACAACAGAGTTATCTAAATTACCTCTTTACTAGAACCGAACGGGATATCTAGCAAATGCCTCGGCTCGACCACAAACTCGTCTTCGGACGGATTTGGAGAAATAGGAAAGCAGTTTGAGAGTGGTGCATGAAAACGGGGTAATCTAAATTACCTCTTTACTAGTCCCGAACGGGTAATCTAAGCATATGCCTCGGCTCGGCCACAAACTCGTCTTCACATAGGTTTGCGAAAATTGGAAAGCAGTTGGAGAGTGGTGCATGACAATAGGGTAATCTAAATTACCTCTATAGTAGTCCCAAACAGGTAGTCTATGCAAATGCCTCGGCTCGGCCACAAACTCGTCTTCAGACAGGTTTACGGAAAAGGGAAAGCGGTTGGAGAATGGTGCATGACAACGGGGTTATCTAAATTACCTCTTTACTAGAACCGAACGAGATATCTAGCAAATGCCTCGGCTCGACCACAAACTTGTCTTCGGACGGATTCGGAGAAATGGGAAAGCAGTTGGAGAGTGGTGCATGACAACGGGGTAATCTAAATTACCTCTTTACTAGTCCCGAACGGGTAATCTAAGCATATGCCTCGGCTCGGCCACAAACTCGTCTTCACACAGGTTTGCAAAAATTGAAAAGTAGTTGGAGAGTGGTGCATGACAATAGGGTAATCTAAATTACCTCTATAGTAGTCCCGAACAGGTAGTCTACGCAAATGCCTCGGCTCGGCCACAAACTCGTCTTCAGACAAGTTTACGGAAATGGGAAAGCGGTTGGAGAATGGTGCATGACAACGGGGTAATCCATATTACCAATTTACTAGTCCCAAATGGGTAATCTAAGCCAATGCCTCGGCTCGGCCAGAAACTCGTCTTCGGACAGGTTTGCAAATATGGGAAAGAGGTTGGAGAGTAGTGCACGACAACAAGGTAACCTAAATTACCTCTCTACTAGTTCTGAATGGGTAATCTAAGCAAATGTTTCAGCTCGGCGACAAACTCATCTTCGGATTAGTTTGCGAAAATGAGAAAGTGGTTGGAGAGTGGTGCATGACATCGGGATAATCTAAATTACCTTTTTACTAGTTCCGAACAGGTAATCTAAGCAAATGACTCGGCTTGGCCACAAACTCGTCAAAGGATAGGTTTACGGAAATGGGAAAGCGGTTGGAGAGTGGTGCAAAACAACGGGGTAATCTATATTACCTCTTTATTAGTCCTGAACGGGTAATCTAAGCATATACCTCGGCTCGGCCACAAACTCGTCTTCGGACAGGTTTGCGGAAATTGGAAAGCGGTTGGAGAGTGGTGCATGACAATAGGGTAATCTAAATTACCTCTCTAGTAGTCCCGAACTGGTAATCTACGCAAATGCCTTGGCTCGGCCACAAACTCGTCTTCAGACAGGTTTGCAAATAAGGGAAAGCTTTTGGAGAGGGGTGCATGACACCGGGGTAATTTAAATTACTTCTTTACTAGTCTCGAATGGGTAATCTTTGCAAATACCTCTGTTCGGCCACAAACTCGTTTTCAGACGGGTTTGCGAAATGGGAAAGCGGTTCCATAGTGGTGCATGACAATGGGGTAATCTACATTACCTCTTTACTAGACCAGAACGGGTAATCTAAGCAAATGCCTAGGCTCAGCCACAAACTCGTCTTCAGACGGGTTTACCGAAATGGGAAAGCGGTTGGAGAGAGGTGCATGAATACGGGGTAATCTTAATTACCTCTCTTCTGGTCTCGAACGAGAAATCTAAGCAAATGACTCGGCTGGGCCACAAACTCGTCTTCGGACATGTTTGCAAATATGGGAAAGCGGTTGGAGAGTAGTGCATGACAACAGGGTAACCTAAATTACTTTTCTACTAGTTCCGAATGGGTAATCTAAGCAAATGTTTCAGCTCGGCCACAAACTCATGTTCAGACTAGTTTGCGAAAATGAGAAAGCGGTTGGAGAATGGTGCATGACATCGGGGTAATCTAAATTACCTCTTTACTAGTCCCAAACAGGTAATATAAGCAAAAGACTTGGCTTGGCCACAAACTCGTCTAAGGACGGGTTTGCGGAAATGGGAAAGCGGTTGGAGAGTTGTCCATAACAACAGGGTAATCTATATTACCTCTTTACTAGATCCGAAAGGATAATCTAAGCAAATGCCTCGGCTCGCCTACAAACTCATCTTCGCACGGGTTTGCGAAATGGTATAGCGGTTGTAGAGTGGTGCGTGAAAATGGGGGAATCTATATTACGACTTTACTAGACCCGAACGGGTAATCTAAGCAAATGCCTCGGCTCGCCTACAAACTCGTCTACGGACGGGTTTGCGGAAATGGGAAAGTAGTTGGAGAGTGGTGCATGACAAAGAGGTAGTCTAAATTACCTCTTTACTAGTCCCGAATGGGTAATCTAATCAAATGTTTCGGCTCGACCACAAATTCGTCTTCGGACTGGTTTGCGGAAATGGGAAAGCGGTTGAAGAGTGGTGCATGACAACGGGGTAGTTTTAATTACCTCTTTACTGGTCCCGAACGAGAAATCTAAGCAACTGACTCGGCTGGGCCACAAACTCGTCTTCGGACAGGTTTGCAAATATGGGAAAGCGGTTGGAGAGTAGTGCATCACAACAGGGTAACCTAAATTACCTCTCTACTAGTTCCGAATGGGTAATCTAAGCAAATGTTTCAGCTCGGCCACAAACTCATGTTCGGACTAGTTTGCGAAAATGAGAAAGCGGTTGGAGAGTGGTGCTTGACATCGGGGTAATCTAAATTACCTCTTTACTAGTCCCCAACGGGTAATCTAAGAAAATGCCTCGGCTTGACCACAAACTCGTCTACGGACAGGTTTGCGGAAATGGAAAAGCGGTTGGATAGTGGTGCATAACAACGGGGTAATCTATATTACCTCTTTACTAGATCCGAACGGATAATCTAAGCAAATACCTTAGCTCGGCTATAAACTCATCTTTGCACGGGTTTGCGAAATGAGAAAGCGGTTGTAGAGTGGTGCATGAAAATGGGGTAATCTATATTACGTCTTTACTAGACCCGAACGGGTAATCTAAGCAAATGCCTCGGCTTGGCCACAAACTCGTCTACGGACGGGTTTGCGGAAATGGAAAGCAGTTGGAGAGTGGTGCATGACAACGAGGTAGTCTAAATTACCTCTTTACTAGTCCCGAATGGATAATCTAATCAAATGTCTCGGCTTGGCCACCAATTTGTCTTCGGACGGGTTTGCGGAAATGGGAAAGCGGTTGGAGAATGGTGCATGACAACGGGGTAATCTAAATTACCTCTTTACTAGTCCGGAACGGGTAATCTAAGCATATACCTCAGCTCGGCCACAAACTTGTCTTCAGACAGGTTTGCGAAAATTGGAACGCAGTTGGAGAGTGGTGCATAACAATGGGGTAATCTAAATTACCTCTATAGTAGTCCCGAACAGGTAGTCTACGCAAATGCCTCGGCTCGGCCACAAACTCGTCTTCGGACAGGTTTGCGGATATGGGAAAGCGGTTGGACAATGGTGCATGACACCGGGGTAATTTAAATGACCTCTTTACTAGTCCCGAATGGGTAATCGTTGCAAATGCCTCGGCTTGGCCACAAACTCGTTTTTGGACGGGTTTGCGAAATGGGAAAGGGGTTGCATAGTGGTCCATGACAACGAAGTAATCTATATTACCTCTTTACTAGTCCCGAACGGGTTCTCTAAGCAAATGCCTCGGCTCGACCACAAACTCGTCTTCGGACAAGTTTGCGGAAATTGGAAAGCGGTTGGAGAGTGGTGCATGACAATGGGGTAATCGAAATTACCTCTCTAGTAGTCCCGAACAGGTAATCTACGCAAATGCCTTGGCTCGGCCACAAACTCATCTTGAGACAGGTTTGCGGATATGGAAAAGCGGTTGGAGAGGGGTGCATGACACTGGGGTAATTTAAATTACCTCTTTACTAGTCTCGAATGGGTAATCTTTGCAAATGCCTCGGCTCGACCACAAACTTGTTTTCGGACGGGTTTGCGAAATAGGAAAGCGGTTGCATAGTGGTGCATGACAATGGGGTAAGCTACATTACCTCTTTACTAGAACCGAACGGGTAATCTAAGTAAATGCCTAGGCTCAGCCACAAACTCGTCTTCAGACGGGTTTACCGAAATGGGAAAGCGGTTGGAGAGTGGTACATGACAACGGGGTAGTCTTAATTACCTCTCTTCTGGTCCCGAACGAGAAATCTAAGCAAATGACTCGGATGGGCCACAAAATCATCTTCGGACAGGTTTGCAAATATGGGAAAGCGATTGGAGAGTACTGCATGACAACAGGGTAACCTAAATTACCTCTCTAGTAGTTCCGAATGGGTAATCTAAGCAAATGTTTCAGCTCGGCCACAAACTCATGTTCGGACTAGTTTGCGAAAATGAGAAAGCGATTGGAGAGTGGTGCATGACATCGGGGTAATCTAAATTACCTCTTTACTAGTTTCGAGCGGGTAATCTAAGCAAATGACTCGGCTTGGCCACAAACTCGTCTAAGGCCAGGTTTGCGGAAATGGGAAAGCGGTTGGAGAGTGGTGCATAACAACGGGTTAATCTATATTACCTCTTTACTAGATCCGAACGGATAATCTAAGCAAATGCCTCGGCTCGGCTACAAACTCATCTTCGCACGGGTTTGCGAAATGGGAAAGCGGTTGTAGAGTGGTGCATGAAAATGGGGTAATCTATATTACGTCTTTACTAGACCCGAACGGGTAATCTAAGCAAATGCCTCGGCTTGGCCACAAACTCGTCTACGGACAGGTTTGCGGAAATGGGAAAGCAGTTGGAGAGTGGTGCATGACAACGAGGTAGTCTAAATTACCTCTTTACTAGTCCCGAATGGGTAGTCTAATTAAATGTCTCGGCTCGACCACAAATTCATTTTCGGACTGGTTTGCAGAAATGGGAAAGCTGTTGAAGAGTGGTGCATGACAACGGGGTTATCTAAATTACCTCTTTACTAGAACCGAACGGGATATCTAGCAAATGCCTCGGCTCGACTACAAACTCGTCTTCGGATGGATTTGTAGAAATGGGAAAGCAGTTGGAGAGTGGTGCATGACAATGAGGTAATCTAAATTACCCCTATAGTAGTCCCGAACAGGTAGTCTACGCAAATGCCTCGGCTCGGCCATAAACTCGTCTTTAGACAGGTTTGCGGATATGGAAAAGCGGTTGGACAGTGGTGTATGACACCGGGGTAATTTAAATGACCTCTTTCCTAGTCCCGAATGGGTAATCTTTGCAAATGCCTCGGCTCGGCCACAAACTCGTTTTCAGACGGGTTTGCGAAATGGCAAAGGGGTTGCATAGTGGTCCATGACAACAGAGTAATCTATATTACCTTTTTACTAGAGCCGAACGAGTAATCTAAGCAAATGCCTAGGCTCGGCCACAATCTCGCCTTCAGACAGGTTTGCGGAAATGGGAAAGCGGTTGGAGAGTGGTGCATGACAACGGGGTAATCTAAATTACCTCTATAGTAGTCCCGAACAGGTAGTCTACGCAAATGCCTCGGCTCGGCCACAAACTCGTCTTCGGACAGGTTTGCGGATATGAGAAAGTGGTTGGACAGTGGTGCACGACACCGGGGTAATTTAAATGACCTCTTTACTAGTCTTGAATGGGTAATCTTTGCAAATGCCTCGGCTCGGCCACAAACTCGTTTTCGGACGGGTTTGCGAAATGGGAAAGGGGTTGCATAGTGGTCCATGACAATAAAGTAATCTATATTACCTCTTTACTAGACCCGAATGGGTAATCAAAGCAAATGCCTAGGCTCGGCCACAAACTCGTCTTTAGACAAGTTTGCGGAAATGGGAAAGCGGTTGGAGAGTGGTGCATGACAACGGGGTAATCTAAATTACTTTTTTACTAGACCTAAATCGGTAATCTAAGCAAATGCCTCAGCTCGTCCACAAACTCGTCTTCAGACGGGTTTGCAGAAATGGGAAAGCGGTTGGAGAATGGTGCATGACAACGGGGTAATCCATATTACCAATTTACTAGTCCCAAACGGGTAATCTAAGCAAATGCCTCGGCTCGGCCACAAACTTGTCTTCAGACAGATTTGCGGAAATTGGAAAGCGGTTGGAGAGTGGTGGATGACAACGGGGTAATCTAAATTACCTCTTTACTAGTCCTGAACGGGTAATCTAAGCAAATGACTCGGCTTGGCCACAAACTCGTCTAAGGACAGGTTTGCGGTAATGGGAAAGCGGTTGGAGAGTGGTGCATAACAACGGGGTAATTTAAATTACCTTTTTACTAGTCTCGAATGGGTAATCTTTGCAAATGCCTCGGCTCGGCCACAAACTCGTTTTCGGACGGGTTTGCGAAATGGGAAAGCGGTTGCATAGTGGTGCATGACAATGGGGTAATCTACATTACCTCTTTACTAGACCCGAACGTATAATCTAAGTAAATGCCTAGGCTCAGCCACAAAATCGTCTTCAGACGGGTTTACCGAAATGGGAAAGCGGTTGGAGAGTGGTGCATGACAACGGGGTAGTCTTAATTACCTCTCTTCTGGTCCCGAACGAGAAATCTAAGCAAATGACTCGGCTGGGCCACAAACTCGTCTTCGGACAGGTTTGCAAATATGGGAAAGCGGTTGGAGAGTAGTCCATGACAACAGGGTAACCTAAATTACCTCTCTACTAGTTCCGAATGGGTAATCTAAGCAAATGTTTCAGCTCGGCCATAAACTCATGTTCGGACTAGTTTGCGAAAATGAGAAAGCGGTTGGAGAGTGGTGCGTGACATCGGGGTAATCTAAATTACCTCTTTACTAGTCCCAAACGGGTAATCTAAGCAAATGACTTGGCTTGGCCACAAACTCGTCTAAGGACGGGTTTGCGGAAATGGGAAAGCGGTTGGAGAGTGGTGCATAACAACGGGGTAATCTATATTACCTCTTTACTAGATCCGAAAGGATAATCTAAGCAAATGCCTCGGCTCGCCTACAAACTCATCTTCGCACGGGTTTGCGAAATGGTATAGCGGTTGTAGAGTGGTGCTTGAAAATGGGGTAATCTATATTACGTCTTTACTAGACCCGAACGGGTAATCTAAGCAAATGCCTCGACTCGCCTACAAACTCGTTTACGGACGGGTTTGCGGAAATGGGAAAGCAGTTGGAGAGTGGTGCATGACAAAGAGGTAGTCTAAATTACCTCTTTACTAGTCCCGAATGGGTAATCTAATCAAATGTTTTGGCTCGACCACAAATTCGTCTTCGGACTGGTTTGCGGAAATGGAAAAGTGGTTGAAGAGTGGTGCATGACAACAGAGTTATCTAAATTACCTCTTTACTAGAACCGAACGGGATATCTAGCAAATGCCTCGGCTCGACCACAAACTCGTCTTCGGACGGATTTGGAGAAATGGGAAAGCAGTTGGAGAGTGGTGCATGACAACGGGGTAATCTAAATTACCTCTTTACTAGTCCCGAACGGGTAATCTAAGCATATGCCTCGGCTTGGCCACAAACTCGTCTTCAGACAGGTTTGCGAATATGGGAAAGCGGTTGGACAGTGGTGCATGACACCAGGGTAATTTAAATGACCTCTTTACTAGTCCCGAATGGGTAATCTTTGCAAATGCCTCGGCTTGGCCACAAACTCGTTTTTGGACGGGTTTGCGAAATGGGAAAGGGGTTGTATAGTGGTCCATGACAACGAAGTAATCTATATTACCTCTTTACTAGACCCGAACGTATAATCTAAGTAAATGCCTAGGCTCAGCAACAAAATCGTCTTCAGACGGGTTTACCGAAATGGGAAAGCGGTTGGAGAGTGGTGCATGACAACGAGGTAGTCTTAATTACCTCTCTTCTGGTCCCGAATGAGAAATCTAAGCAAATGACTCGACTGGGCCACAAAATTATCTTCGGACAGGTTTGCAAATATGGGAAAGCGATTGCAGAATAGTGCATGACAACAGGGTAACCTAAATTACCTCTCTACTAGTTCCGAATGGGTAATCTAAGCAAATGTTTCAGCTCGGCCACAAACTCATGTTCGGACTAGTTTGCGAAAATGAGAAAGCGGTTGGAGAGTGGTGCATGACATCGGGGTAATCTAAATTACCTCTTTACTAGTTTCGAACGGGTAATCTAAGCAAATGACTCGCCTTGGCCACAAACTCGTCTAAGGCCAGGTTTGCGGAAATGGGAAAGCGGTTGGAGAGTGGTGCATAACAACGGGGTAATCTATATTACCTCTTTACTAAATCCGAACGGATAATCTAAGCAAATGCCTCGGCTCGGCTACAAACTCATCTTCTGACGGGTTTGTGAAATGGGAAAGCGATTGTAGAGTGGTGCATGAAAATGGGGTAATCTATATTACGTCTTTACTAGAACCGAATGGGTAATCTAAGCAAATACCTCGGCTTGGCCACAAACTCGTCTACGGACGGGTTTGCGGAAATGGGAAAGCAGTTGGAGAGTGGTGCATAACATCGAGGTAGTCTAAATTACCTATTTACTAGTCCCAAATGGGTAATCTAATCAAATGTCTCGGTTCGACCACAAATTCCTCTTCGGACTGGTTTGCGGAAATGGGAAAGCGGTTGAAGAGTGGTGCATGACAACGGGGTTATCTAAATTACCTCTTTACTAGAACCGAACGCGATATCTAGCAAATGCCTCGGCTCGACCACAAACTCGTCTTCGGACGGATTTGGAGAAATGGGAAAGCAGTTGGAGAGTGGTGCATGACAATGGGGTAATCTAAATTACCTCTTTACTAGTCCCGAACGGGTAATCTAAGCATATGCCTCGGCTTGGCCACAAACTCGTCTTCAGACAGGTTTGCGAATATGGGAAAGCGGTTGGACAGTGGTGCATGACACCAGGGTAATTTAAATGACCTCTTTACTAGTCCCGAATGGGTAATCTTTGCAAATGCCTCGGCTTGGCCACAAACTCGTTTTTGGACGGGTTTGCAAAATGGGAAAGGGGTTGTATAGTGGTCCATGACAACGAAGTAATCTATATTACCTCTTTACTAGTCCCGAACGGGTTCTCTAAGCAAATGCCTCGGCTCGACCACAAACTCGTCTTCGGACAGGTTTGCAAATATGGGAAAGCGGTTGGAGAGTAGTGCATGACAACATGGTAACCTAAATTACCTCTCTACTAGTTCCGAATGGGTAATCTAAGCAAATGTTTCAGCTCGGCCACAAACTCATGTTCGGACTAGTTTGCGAAAATGAGAAAGCGGTTGGAGAGTGGTGCATGACATCGGGGTAATCTAAATTACCTCTTTACTAGTCCCGAACGGGTAATCTAAGCAAATGACTCGGCTTGGCCACAAACTTGTCTAAGGACAGGTTTGCGGAAATGGGAAAGTGGTTGGAGAGTGGTGCATAACAACGGGGTAATCTATATTACCTCTTTACTAGATCCGAACGGATAATCTAAGCAAATGCCTCGGCTCGTCTACAAACTCATCTTCGCACGAGTTTGCGAAATGCGAAAGCGGTTGTAGAGTGGTGCATGAAAATGGGGTAATCTATATTATGTCTTTACTAGACCCGAACGGGTAATCTAAGCAAATGCCTCGGCTTGGCCACAAACTCGTCTACGGACGGGTTTGCGGAAATGGGAAAGCAGTTGGAGAGTGGTGCATGACAACGAGGTAGTCTAAATTACCTCTTTACTAGTCCCGAATGGGTAATCTAATTAAATGTCTCGGCTCAACCACAAATTCGTTTTCGGACTGGTTTGCAGAAATGGGAAAGCTGTTGAAGAGTGGTGCATGACAACGGGGTTATCTAAATTACCTCTTTACTAGAACCGAACGGGATATCTAGCAAATGCCTCGGCTCAACCACAAACTCGTCTTCGGACGGATTTGGAGAAATCGGAAAGCAGTTGGAGAGTGGTGCATTACAACGAGGTAATCTAAATTACCTCTTTACTAGTCCCGAACGGGTAATCTAAGCATATGCCTCGGCTCGGCCACAAACTCGTCTAAGGACAGGTTTGCGGAAATGGGAAAGCGGTTGGAGAGTGGTGCATAACAACGGGGTAATCTATATTATCTCTTTACTAGATCCGAACGGATAATTTAAGCAAATGCCTCGGCTCGCCTACAAACTCATCTTCGCACGGGTTTGCGAAATGGGAAAGCGGTTGTAGAATGGTGCATGAAAATGGGGTAATCTATATTATGTCTTTACTAGACCCGAACGGGTAATCTAAGCAAATGCCTTGGCTTGGCCAATAACTCATCTACGGACGGGTTTGCGGAAATGGGAAAGCAGTTGGAGAGTGGTGCATAACAACGGGGTAATCTATATTACCTCTTTACTAGATCCGAACGGATAATCTAAGGAAATTCATCGGCTCGGCCACAAATTCGTCTTCGGACTGTTTTGCAGAAATGGGAAAGCGGTTGAAGAGTGGTGCATGACAACAGGGTTATCTAAATTACCTCTTTACTAGAACCGAACGGGATATCTAGCAAATGCCTCGGCTCGACCATAACTCGTCTTCGGACGGATTTGGAGAAATGGGAAAGCAGTTGGAGAGTGGTGCATGACAACGGGGTAATCTAAATAACCTCTTTACTAGTCCCGAACGGGTAATCTAAGCATATGCCTAGGCTCGGCCACAAACTTGTCTTCAGACAGGTTTGCAAAAATTGGAAAGCAGTTGGAGAGTGGTGCATGACAACGGGGTAATCTAAATTACCTCTTTACTAGTCTCGAACGGGTAATTTAAGCATATGCCTTAGCTCGGCAACAAACTCGTCTTCGGACAGGTTTGCAGATATGGGAAAGCGGTTGGACAGTGGTGCATGACACCGGGGTAATTTAAATGAACTCTTTACTAATCCCGAATGGATAATCTTTGCAAATGCCTCGGCTCGGCCACAAACTCGTTTTCGGACGAGTTTGCAAATTTGGGAAAGCGGTTGGAGAGTAGTGCATGACAACGGAGTAATCTATATTAACTTTTTACTAGACCCGAACGGGTAATCTAAGCAAATGCCTAGGCTCGGCCACAAACTCGTCTTCAGACAAGTTTGCGAAAATGGGAAAGCGGTTGGAGAGTGGTGCATGACAACGGGGTAATCTAAATTACCTCTTTACTAGTCCCGAACGGGTAATCTAAGCAAATGACTCGGCTTGGCCACAAACTCGTCTAAAGGACAGGTTTGCGGAAATGGGAAAGCGGTTGGAGAGTCGTGCATAACAACGGGGTAATCTATATTACCTCTTTACTAGATCCGAACGGATAATCCAAGCAAATTCCTCGACTCGGCCACAAATTCGTCTTCGGACTGTTTTGCAGAAATGGGAAAGCGGTTGAAGAGTGGTGCATGACAACGGGGTTATCTAAATTACCTCTTTACTAGAACCGAACGGGATATCTAGCAAATGCCTCGGCTCGACCACAAACTCGTCTTCGGAAGTATTTGGAGAAATGGGAAAGCAGTTGGAAAGTGGTGCATGACAACGGGGTAATCTAAATTACCTCTTTACTAATCTCGAACGGGTAATCTAAGCATATGCCTCGGCTCGGCCACAAACTTGTCTTCAGACAGGTTTGCAAAAATTGGAAAGCAGTTGGAGAGTGGTGCATGACAATGGGGTAATCTAAATTACCTCTCTAGTAGTCCCGAACAGGTAATCTACGCAAATGCCTCGGCTCGGCCACAAACTCATCTTCGGACAGGTTTGCGGATATGGGAAAGTGGTTGGACAGTGGTGCACGACACCGGGGTAATTTAAATGACCTCTTTACTAGTTCCGAATGGGTAATGTTTGCAAATGCCTCGGCTCGGCCACAAACTCATTTTCGGACGGGTTTGCGAAATGGGAAAGGGGTTGCCTATTGGTCCATGACAACAGAGTAATCTATATTACCTCTTTACTAGACACGAACGGGTAATCTAAGCCAATGCCTAGGCTCGGCCACAAACCCGTCTTCAGACAAGTTTGCGGAAATGGAAAAGCGGTTAGAGAGTGGTGCATGACAACAAGGTAATCTAAATTACCTCTTTACTAGACCCAAATGGGTAATCTAATCAATTACCTCAGCTCGTCCACAAACTCGTCTTCAGACGGGTTTGCGGAAATGGGAAAGCGGTTGGAGAATGGTGCATGACAACGGGGTAATCCATATTACCAATTTACTAGTCCCGAACGGATAATCTAAGAAAATGCCTCGGCTCGGCCACAAACTTGTATTCAGACAGATTTGCGGAAATTGGAAAGCGGATGGAGAGTGGTGCATGACAATGGGGTAGTCTTAATTACCTCTCTACTGGTCCCAAACGAGAAAGCTAAGCAAATGATTCGGCTGGGCCACAAACTCGTCTTTGGACAGGTTTGCAAATATGGGAAAGCGGTTGGAGAGTAGTGCATGACAACGGAGTAATCTATATTACCTCTTTACTAGACCCAAACGGGTAATCTAAGCAAATGCCTAGGCTCGGCCACAAACTCGTCTTCAGACAAGTTTGCGAAAATGGAAAAGCGGTTGGAGAGTGGTGCATGACAACGGGGTAATCTAAATTACCTCTTTACTAGTCCCGAACGGGTAATCTAAGCAAATGACTCGGCTTGGCCACAAACTCGTCTAAGGACAGGTTTACGGAAATGGGAAAGCGGTTGGAGAGTGGTGCATAACAACGGGGTAATCTATATTACCTCTTTACTAGATCCGAACGAATAATCTAAGCAAATGCCTCGGCTCGCCTACAAACTCATCTTCGCACGGGTTTACGAAATGGGAAAACAGTTGTAGAGTGGTGCATGAAAATGGGGTAATCTATATTATGTCTTTACTAGACCCGAACGGGTAATCTAAGCAAATGCCTCGGCTTGGCCACAAACTCGTCTATGGACAGGTTTGCGGAAATGGGAAAGTAGTTGGAGAGTGGTGCATGACAACGAGGTAGTCTAAATTACCTCTTTACTAGTCCCGAATGGGTAATCTAATCAAATGTCTCGGCTCGGCCACAAATTCGTCTTCGGACTGGTTTGCAGAAATGGGAAAGCGGTTGAAGAGTGGTGCATGACAACGGGGTTATCTAAATTACCTCTTTACTAGAACCGAACGGGATATCTAGCAAATGCCTTGGCTCGACCACAACTCGTCTTCGGAAGGATTTGGAGAAATGGGAAAGCAGTTGCAGAGTGGTGCATGAAAACAGGGTAATCTAAATCACCTCTTTACTAGTCCCGAACGGGTAATCTAAGCATATGCCTCGGCTCGGCCACAAACTCGTCTTCACACAGGTTTGCGAAAATTGGAAAGCAGTTGGAGAGTGGTGCATGACAATAGGGTAATCTAAATTACCTCTATAGTAGTCCCGAACAGGTAGTCTACGCAAATGTCTTGGCTCGGCCACAAACTCGTCTTCGGACAGGTTTGTGGATATAGGAAAGCGGTTGGACAGTTGTGCATGACACCGGGTGATTTAAATGACCTCTTTACTAGTCCATAATGGGTAATCTTTGCAAATGCCTCGGCTCGGCCACAAACTCGTTTTCGGACGGGTTTGCGACATGGGAAAGGGGTTGCATAGTGGTCCATGACAATGGAGTTATCTATATTACCTCTTTACTAGACCCGAACGGGTAATCTTAGCAAATGCCTAGGCTCGGCCACAAACTCATCTTCGGACAGGTTTACGGATATGGCAAAGCGGTTGGACAGTGGTGCATGACACCGGGGTAATTTAAATGACCTCTTTATTAGACCCAAATGGGTAATCTAATCAAATACCTCAGCTCGTCCACAAACTCGTCTTCAGACGGGTTTGCGGAAATGGGAAAGCGGTTGGAGAATGGTGCATGACAACGGGGTAATCTAAATTACCTCTTTACTAGTCCCGAACGGGTAATCTAAGCATATGCCTCGGCTCGGCCACACACTTGTCTTGAGACAGGTTTACGAAAATTGGAAAGCAGTTGGAGAGTGGTGCATGCCAACGGGGTAATCTAAATTACCTCTTTACTAGTCCCGAACGGGTAATCTAAGCATATGCCTCGGCTTGGCAACAAACTCGTCTAAGGACAGGTTTGCGGAAATGGGAAAGCGGTTGGAGAGTGGTGCATAACAACGGGGTAATCTATATTACCTCTTTACTAGATCCGAACGGATAATTTAAGCAAATGCCTCGGCTCGCCTACAAACTCATCTTCGCACGGGTTTGCGAAATGGGAAAGCGGTTGTAGAATGGTGCATGAAAATGGGGTAATCTATATTATGTCTTTACTAGACCCGAACGGGTAATCTAAGCAAATGCCTTGGCTTGGCCAATAACTCGTCTACGGACGGGTTTGCGGAAATGGGAAAGCCGTTGGAGAGTGGTGCATAACAACGGGGTAATCTATATTACCCCTTTACTAGATCCGAACGGATAATCTAAGGAAATTCCTCGGCTCGGCCACAAATTCGTCTTCGGACTGTTTTGCAGAAATGGGAAAGCGGTTGAAGAGTGGTGCATGACAACGGGGTTATCTAAATTACCTCTTTACTAGAACCGAACGGGATATCTAGCAAATGCCTCGGCTCGACCATAACTCGTCTTCGGACGGATTTGGAGAAATGGGAAAGCAGTTGGAGAGTGGTGCATGACAACGGGGTAATCTAAATAACCTCTTTACTAGTCCCGAACGGGTAATCTAAGCATATGCCTCGGCTCGGCCACAAACTTGTCTGCAGACAGGTTTGCAAAAATTGGAAAGCAGTTGGAGAGTGGTGCATGACAACGAGGTAATCTAAATTACCTCTTTACTAGTCTCGAACGGGTAATTTAAGCATATGCCTTAGCTCGGCAACAAACTCATCTTCGGACAGGTTTGCAGATATGGGAAAGTGGTTGGACAGTGATGCATGACACCGGGGTAATTTAAATGAACTCTTTACTAATCCCGAATGGATAATCTTTGCAAATGCCTCGGCTCGGCCACAAACTCGTTTTCGGACGAGTTTGCGAAATAGGAAAGCGGTTGGAGAGTGGTGCATGACAACGGGGTAATCTAAATTACCTCTTTACTAGTCCCGAACGGGTAATCTTTGCAAATACCTCGGCTCGGCCACAATCTCGTTTTCGGACGAGTTTGCGAAATAAGAAAGGGGTTGCATAGTGGTCCATGACAACGGAGTAATCTATATTAACTCTTTACTAGACCCGAACGGGTAATCTAAGCAAATGCCTAGGCTCGGCCACAAACTCGTCTTCAGACAAGTTTGCGAAAATGGGAAAGCGGTTGGAGAGTGGTGCATGACAACGGGGTAATCTAAATTACCTCTTTACTAGTCCCGAACGGGTAATCTAAGCAAATGACTCGGCTTGGCCACAAACTCGTCTAAAGGACAGGTTTGCGGAAATGGGAAAGCGGTTGGAGAGTCGTGCATAACAACGGGGTAATCTATATTACCTCTTTACTAGATCCGAACGGATAATCCAAGTAAATTCCTCGGCTCGGCCACAAATTCATCTTCGGACTGTTTTGCAGAAATGGGAAAGCGGTTGAAGAGTGGTGCATGACAACGGGGTTATCTAAATTACCTCTTTACTAGAACCGAACGGGATATCTAGCAAATGCCTCGGCTCGACCACAAACTCGTCTTCGGAAGTATTTGGAGAAATGGGAAAGCAGTTGGAAAGTGGTGCATGACAACGGGGTAATCTAAATTACCTCTTTACTAATCTCGAACGGGTAATCTAAGCATATGCCTCGGCTCGGCCACAAACTTGTCTTCAGACAGGTTTGCAAAAATTGGAAAGCAGTTGGAGAGTGGTGCATGACAATGGGGTAATCTAAATTACCTCTCTAGTAGTCCCGAACAGGTAATCTACGCAAATGCCTCGGCTCGGCCACAAACTCATCTTCAGACAGGTTTGCGGATATGGGAAAGTGGTTGGACAGTGGTGCACGACACCGGGGTAATTTAAATGACCTCTTTACTAGTTCCGAATGGGTAATGTTTGCAAATGCCTCGGCTCGGCCACAAACTCATTTTCGGACGGGTTTGCGAAATGGGAAAGGGGTTGCCTATTGGTCCATGACAACAGAGTAATCTATATTACCTCTTTACTAGACACGAACGGGTAATCTAAGCCAATGCCTAGGCTCGGCCACAAACCCGTCTTCAGACAAGTTTGCGGAAATGGAAAAGCGGTTAGAGAGTGGTGCATGACAACAAGGTAATCTAAATTACCTCTTTACTAGACCCAAATGGGTAATCTAATCAATTACCTCAGCTCGTCCACAAACTCGTCTTCAGACGGGTTTGCGGAAATGGGAAAGCGGTTGGAGAATGGTGCATGACAACGGGGTAATCCATATTACCAATTTACTAGTCCCGAACGGATAATCTAAGAAAATGCCTCGGCTCGGCCACAAACTTGTATTCAGACAGATTTGCGGAAATTGGAAAGCGGATGGAGAGTGGTGCATGACAATGGGGTAGTCTTAATTACCTCTCTACTGGTCCCAAACGAGAAAGCTAAGCAAATGATTCGGCTGGGCCACAAACTCGTCTTTGGACAGGTTTGCAAATATGGGAAAGCGGTTGGAGAGTAGTGCATGACAACGGAGTAATCTATATTACCTCTTTACTAGTCCCGAACGGGTAATCTAAGCATATGCCTCGGCTTGGCAACAAACTCGTCTAAGGACAGGTTTGCGGAAATGGGAAAGCGGTTGGAGAGTGGTGCATAACAACGGGGTAATCTATATTACCTCTTTACTAGATCCGAACGGATAATTTAAGCAAATGCCTCGGCTCGCCTACAAACTCATCTTCGCACGGGTTTGCGAAATGGGAAAGCGGTTGTAGAATGGTGCATGAAAATGGGGTAATCTATATTATGTCTTTACTAGACCCGAACGGGTAATCTAAGCAAATGCCTTGGCTTGGCCAATAACTCGTCTACGGACGGGTTTGCGGAAATGGGAAAGCCGTTGGAGAGTGGTGCATAACAACGGGGTAATCTATATTACCCCTTTACTAGATCCGAACGGATAATCTAAGGAAATTCCTCGGCTCGGCCACAAATTCGTCTTCGGACTGTTTTGCAGAAATGGGAAAGCGGTTGAAGAGTGGTGCATGACAACGGGGTTATCTAAATTACCTCTTTACTAGAACCGAACGGGATATCTAGCAAATGCCTCGGCTCGACCATAACTCGTCTTCGGACGGATTTGGAGAAATGGGAAAGCAGTTGGAGAGTGGTGCATGACAACGGGGTAATCTAAATAACCTCTTTACTAGTCCCGAACGGGTAATCTAAGCATATGCCTCGGCTCGGCCACAAACTTGTCTGCAGACAGGTTTGCAAAAATTGGAAAGCAGTTGGAGAGTGGTGCATGACAACGAGGTAATCTAAATTACCTCTTTACTAGTCTCGAACGGGTAATTTAAGCATATGCCTTAGCTCGGCAACAAACTCATCTTCGGACAGGTTTGCAGATATGGGAAAGTGGTTGGACAGTGATGCATGACACCGGGGTAATTTAAATGAACTCTTTACTAATCCCGAATGGATAATCTTTGCAAATGCCTCGGCTCGGCCACAAACTCGTTTTCGGACGAGTTTGCGAAATAGGAAAGCGGTTGGAGAGTGGTGCATGACAACGGGGTAATCTAAATTACCTCTTTACTAGTCCCGAACGGGTAATCTTTGCAAATACCTCGGCTCGGCCACAATCTCGTTTTCGGACGAGTTTGCGAAATAAGAAAGGGGTTGCATAGTGGTCCATGACAACGGAGTAATCTATATTAACTCTTTACTAGACCCGAACGGGTAATCTAAGCAAATGCCTAGGCTCGGCCACAAACTCGTCTTCAGACAAGTTTGCGAAAATGGGAAAGCGGTTGGAGAGTGGTGCATGACAACGGGGTAATCTAAATTACCTCTTTACTAGTCCCGAACGGGTAATCTAAGCAAATGACTCGGCTTGGCCACAAACTCGTCTAAAGGACAGGTTTGCGGAAATGGGAAAGCGGTTGGAGAGTCGTGCATAACAACGGGGTAATCTATATTACCTCTTTACTAGATCCGAACGGATAATCCAAGTAAATTCCTCGGCTCGGCCACAAATTCATCTTCGGACTGTTTTGCAGAAATGGGAAAGCGGTTGAAGAGTGGTGCATGACAACGGGGTTATCTAAATTACCTCTTTACTAGAACCGAACGGGATATCTAGCAAATGCCTCGGCTCGACCACAAACTCGTCTTCGGAAGTATTTGGAGAAATGGGAAAGCAGTTGGAAAGTGGTGCATGACAACGGGGTAATCTAAATTACCTCTTTACTAATCTCGAACGGGTAATCTAAGCATATGCCTCGGCTCGGCCACAAACTTGTCTTCAGACAGGTTTGCAAAAATTGGAAAGCAGTTGGAGAGTGGTGCATGACAATGGGGTAATCTAAATTACCTCTCTAGTAGTCCCGAACAGGTAATCTACGCAAATGCCTCGGCTCGGCCACAAACTCATCTTCGGACAGGTTTGCGGATATGGGAAAGTGGTTGGACAGTGGTGCACGACACCGGGGTAATTTAAATGACCTCTTTACTAGTTCCGAATGGGTAATGTTTGCAAATGCCTCGGCTCGGCCACAAACTCATTTTCGGACGGGTTTGCGAAATGGGAAAGGGGTTGCCTATTGGTCCATGACAACAGAGTAATCTATATTACCTCTTTACTAGACACGAACGGGTAATCTAAGCCAATGCCTAGGCTCGGCCACAAACCCGTCTTCAGACAAGTTTGCGGAAATGGAAAAGCGGTTAGAGAGTGGTGCATGACAACAAGGTAATCTAAATTACCTCTTTACTAGACCCAAATGGGTAATCTAATCAATTACCTCAGCTCGTCCACAAACTCGTCTTCAGACGGGTTTGCGGAAATGGGAAAGCGGTTGGAGAATGGTGCATGACAACGGGGTAATCCATATTACCAATTTACTAGTCCCGAACGGATAATCTAAGAAAATGCCTCGGCTCGGCCACAAACTTGTATTCAGACAGATTTGCGGAAATTGGAAAGCGGATGGAGAGTGGTGCATGACAATGGGGTAGTCTTAATTACCTCTCTACTGGTCCCAAACGAGAAAGCTAAGCAAATGATTCGGCTGGGCCACAAACTCGTCTTTGGACAGGTTTGCAAATATGGGAAAGCGGTTGGAGAGTAGTGCATGACAACGGAGTAATCTATATTACCTCTTTACTAGACCCGAACGGGTAATCTAAGCAAATGCCTAGGCTCGGCCACAAACTCGTCTTCAGACAAGTTTGCGAAAATGGAAAAGCGGTTGGAGAGTGGTGCATGACAACGGGGTAATCTAAATTACCTCTTTACTAGTCCCGAACGGGTAATCTAAGCAAATGACTCGGCTTGGCCACAAACTCGTCTAAGGACAGGTTTACGGAAATGGGAAAGCGGTTGGAGAGTGGTGCATAACAACGGGGTAATCTATATTACCTCTTTACTAGATCCGAACGAATAATCTAAGCAAATGCCTCGGCTCGCCTACAAACTCATCTTCGCACGGGTTTACGAAATGGGAAAACAGTTGTAGAGTGGTGCATGAAAATGGGGTAATCTATATTATGTCTTTACTAGACCCGAACGGGTAATCTAAGCAAATGCCTCGGCTTGGCCACAAACTCGTCTATGGACAGGTTTGCGGAAATGGGAAAGCAGTTGGAGAGTGGTGCATGACAACGAGGTAGTCTAAATTACCTCTTTACTAGTCCCGAATGGGTAATCTAATCAAATGTCTCGGCTCGGCCACAAATTCGTCTTCGGACTGGTTTGCAGAAATGGGAAAGCGGTTGAAGAGTGGTGCATGACAACGGGGTTATCTAAATTACCTCTTTACTAGAACCGAACGGGATATCTAGCAAATGCCTTGGCTCGACCACAACTCGTCTTCGGAAGGATTTGGAGAAATGGGAAAGCAGTTGCAGAGTGGTGCATGAAAACAGGGTAATCTAAATCACCTCTTTACTAGTCCCGAACGGGTAATCTAAGCATATGCCTCGGCTCGGCCACAAACTCGTCTTCACACAGGTTTGCGAAAATTGGAAAGCAGTTGGAGAGTGGTGCATGACAATAGGGTAATCTAAATTACCTCTATAGTAGTCCCGAACAGGTAGTCTACGCAAATGTCTTGGCTCGGCCACAAACTCGTCTTCGGACAGGTTTGTGGATATAGGAAAGCGGTTGGACAGTTGTGCATGACACCGGGTGATTTAAATGACCTCTTTACTAGTCCATAATGGGTAATCTTTGCAAATGCCTCGGCTCGGCCACAAACTCGTTTTCGGACGGGTTTGCGACATGGGAAAGGGGTTGCATAGTGGTCCATGACAATGGAGTTATCTATATTACCTCTTTACTAGACCCGAACGGGTAATCTTAGCAAATGCCTAGGCTCGGCCACAAACTCATCTTCGGACAGGTTTACGGATATGGCAAAGCGGTTGGACAGTGGTGCATGACACCGGGGTAATTTAAATGACCTCTTTATTAGACCCAAATGGGTAATCTAATTAAATACCTCAGCTCGTCCACAAACTCGTCTTCAGACGGGTTTGCGGAAATGGGAAAGCGGTTGGAGAATGGTGCATGACAACGGGGTAATCTAAACTACCTCTTTACTAGTCCCGAACGGGTAATCTAAGCATATGCCTCGGCTCGGCCACACACTTGTCTTGAGACAGGTTTACGAAAATTGGAAAGCAGTTGGAGAGTGGTGCATGCCAACGGGGTAATCTAAATTACCTCTTTACTAGTCCCGAACGGGTAATCTAAGCATATGCCTCGGCTTGGCAACAAACTCGTCTAAGGACAGGTTTGCGGAAATGGGAAAGCGGTTGGAGAGTGGTGCATAACAACGGGGTAATCTATATTACCTCTTTACTAGATCCGAACGGATAATTTAAGCAAATGCCTCGGCTCGCCTACAAACTCATCTTCGCACGGGTTTGCGAAATGGGAAAGCGGTTGTAGAATGGTGCATGAAAATGGGGTAATCTATATTATGTCTTTACTAGACCCGAACGGGTAATCTAAGCAAATGCCTTGGCTTGGCCAATAACTCGTCTACGGACGGGTTTGCGGAAATGGGAAAGCAGTTGGAGAGTGGTGCATAACAACGGGGTAATCTATATTACCCCTTTACTAGATCCGAACGGATAATCTAAGGAAATTCCTCGGCTCGGCCACAAATTCGTCTTCGGACTGTTTTGCAGAAATGGGAAAGCGGTTGAAGAGTGGTGCATGACAACGGGGTTATCTAAATTACCTCTTTACTAGAACCGAACGGGATATCTAGCAAATGCCTCGGCTCGACCATAACTCGTCTTCGGACGGATTTGGAGAAATGGGAAAGCAGTTGGAGAGTGGTGCATGACAACGGGGTAATCTAAATAACCTCTTTACTAGTCCCGAACGGGTAATCTAAGCATATGCCTCGGCTCGGCCACAAACTTGTCTGCAGACAGGTTTGCAAAAATTGGAAAGCAGTTGGAGAGTGGTGCATGACAACGAGGTAATCTAAATTACCTCTTTACTAGTCTCGAACGGGTAATTTAAGCATATGCCTTAGCTCGGCAACAAACTCGTCTTCGGACAGGTTTGCAGATATGGGAAAGCGGTTGGACAGTGGTGCATGACACCGGGGTAATTTAAATGAACTCTTTACTAATCCCGAATGGATAATCTTTGCAAATGCCTCGGCTCGGCCACAAACTCGTTTTCGGACGAGTTTGCGAAATCGGAAAGCGGTTGGAGAGTGGTGCATGACAACGGGGTAATCTAAATTACCTCTTTACTAGTCCCGAACGGGTAATCTTTGCAAATACCTCGGCTCGGCCACAATCTCGTTTTCGGACGAGTTTGCGAAATAAGAAAGGGGTTGCATAGTGGTCCATGACAACGGAGTAATCTATATTAACTCTTTACTAGACCCGAACGGGTAATCTAAGCAAATGCCTAGGCTCGGCCACAAACTCGTCTTCAGACAAGTTTGCGAAAATGTGAAAGCGGTTGGAGAGTGGTGCATGACAACGGGGTAATCTAAATTACCTCTTTACTAGTCCCGAACGGGTAATCTAAGCAAATGACTCGGCTTGGCCACAAACTCGTCTAAAGGACAGGTTTGCGGAAATGGGAAAGCGGTTGGAGAGTCGTGCATAACAACGGGGTAATCTATATTACCTCTTTACTAGATCCGAACGGATAATCCAAGTAAATTCCTCGGCTCGGCCACAAATTCATCTTCGGACTGTTTTGCAGAAATGGGAAAGCGGTTGAAGAGTGGTGCATGACAACGGGGTTATCTAAATTACCTCTTTACTAGAACCGAACGGGATATCTAGCAAATGCCTCGGCTCGACCACAAACTCGTCTTCGGAAGTATTTGGAGAAATGGGAAAGCAGTTGGAAAGTGGTGCATGACAACGGGGTAATCTAAATTACCTCTTTACTAATCTCGAACGGGTAATCTAAGCATATGCCTCGGCTCGGCCACAAACTTGTCTTCAGACAGGTTTGCAAAAATTGGAAAGCAGTTGGAGAGTGGTGCATGACAATGGGGTAATCTAAATTACCTCTCTAGTAGTCCCGAACAGGTAATCTACGCAAATGCCTCGGCTCGGCCACAAACTCATCTTCGGACAGGTTTGCGGATATGGGAAAGTGGTTGGACAGTGGTGCACGACACCGGGGTAATTTAAATGACCTCTTTACTAGTTCTGAATGGGTAATGTTTGCAAATGCCTCGGCTCGGCCACAAACTCATTTTCGGACGGGTTTGCGAAATGGGAAAGGGGTTGCCTATTGGTCCATGACAACAGAGTAATCTATATTACCTCTTTACTAGACCTGAACGGGTAATCTAAGCCAATGCCTAGGCTCGGCCACAAACCCGTCTTCAGACAAGTTTGCGGAAATGGAAAAGCGGTTAGAGAGTGGTGCATGACAACAAGGTAATCTAAATTACCTCTTTACTAGACCCAAATGGGTAATCTAATAAAATACCTCAGCTCGTCCACAAACTCGTCTTCAGACGGGTTTGCGGAAATGGGAAAGCGGTTGGAGAATGGTGCATGACAATGGGGTAATCCATATTACCAATTTACTAGTCCTGAACGGATAATCTAAGAAAATGCCTCGGCTCGGCCACAAACTTGTATTCAGACAGATTTGCGGAAATTGGAAAGCGGATGGAGAGTGGTGCATGACAATGGGGTAGTCTTAATTACCTCTCTACTGGTCCCAAACGAGAAAGCTAAGCAAATGATTCGGCTGGGCCACAAACTCGTCTTCGGACAGGTTTGCAAATATGGGAAAGCGGTTGGAGAGTAGTGCATGACAACGGAGTAATCTATATTACCTCTTTACTAGACCCGAACGGGTAATCTAAGCAAATGCCTAGGCTCGGCCACAAACTCGTCTTCAGACAAGTTTGCGAAAATGGAAAAGCGGTTGGAGAGTGGTGCATGACAACGGGGTAATCTAAATTACCTCTTTACTAGTCCCGAACAGGTAATCTAAGCAAATGACTCGGCTTGGCCACAAACTCGTCTAAGGACAGGTTTACGGAAATGGGAAAGCGGTTGGAGAGTGGTGCATAACAACGGGGTAATCTATATTACCTCTTTACTAGATCCGAACGGATAATCTAAGCAAATGCCTCGGCTCGCCTACAAACTCATCTTCGCACGGGTTTACGAAATGGGAAAACAGTTGTAGAGTGGTGCATGAAAATGGGGTAATCTATATTATGTCTTTACTAGACCCGAACGGGTAATCTAAGCAAATGCCTCGGCTTGGCCACAAACTCGTCTATGGACGGGTTTGCGGAAATGGGAAAGCAGTTGGAGAGTGGTGCATGACAACGAGGTAGTCTAAATTACCTCTTTACTAGTCCCGAATGGGTAATCTAATCAAATGTCTCGGCTCGGCCACAAATTCGTCTTCGGACTGGTTTGCAGAAATGGGAAAGCGGTTGAAGAGTGGTGCATGACAACGGGGTTATCTAAATTACCTCTTTACTAGAACCGAACGGGATATCTAGCAAATGCCTTGGCTCGACCACAACTCGTCTTCGGAAGGATTTGGAGAAATGGGAAAGCAGTTGCAGAGTGGTGCATGAAAACGGGGTAATCTAAATTATCTCTTTACTAGTCCCGAACGGGTAATCTAAGCATATGCCTCGGCTCGGCCACAAACTCGTCTTCACACAGGTTTGCGAAAATTGGAAAGCAGTTGGAGAGTGGTGCATGACAATAGGGTAATCTAAATTACCTCTATAGTAGTCCCGAACAGGTAGTCTACGCAAATGTCTTGGCTCGGCCACAAACTCGTCTTCGGACAGGTTTGTGGATATAGGAAAGCGGTTGGACAGTGGTGCATGACACCGGGTGATTTAAATGACCTCTTTACTAGTCCATAATGGGTAATCTTTGCAAATGCCTCGGCTCGGCCACAAACTTGTTTTCGGACGGGTTTGCGACATGGGAAAGGGGTTGCATAGTGGTCCATGACAATGGAGTTATCTATATTACCTCTTTACTAGACCCGAACGGGTAATCTTAGCAAATGCCTAGGCTCGGCCACAAACTCATCTTCGGACAGGTTTACGGATATGGCAAAGCGGTTGGACAGTGGTGCATGACACCGGGGTAATTTAAATGACCTCTTTATTAGACCCAAATGGGTAATCTAAGCAAATGCCTCAGCTCGTCCACAAACTCGTCTTCAGACGGGTTTGCGGAAATGGGAAAGCGGTTGGAGAATGGTGCATGACAACGGGGTAATCTAAATTACCTCTTTACTAGTCCCGAACGGGTAATCTAAGCATATGCCTCGGCTCGGCCACAAACTTGTCTTGAGACAGGTTTACGAAAATTGGAAAGCAGTTGGAGAGTGGTGCATGCCAACGGGGTAATCTAAATTACCTCTTTACTAGTCCCGAACGGGTAATCTAAGCATATGCCTCGGCTCGGCAAAAAACTCGTCTTCGGACAGGTTTGCAGATATGCGAAAGTGGTTGGACAGTGGTGCATGACACCGGGGTAATTTAAATGACCTCTTTACTAGTCCCGAATGGATAATCTTTGCAAATGCCTCGGCTCGGCCACAAACTCGTTTTTGGACTAGTTTGCGAAATAGGAAAAGGGTTGCATAGTGGTCCATGACAACAGAGTAATCTATATTACCTCTTTACTAGACCCGAACGGGTAATCTAAGCAAATGCCTAGGCTCGGCCACAAACTCATCTTCAGACAAGTTTGCGAAAATGGGAAAGCGGTTGGAGAGTGGTGCATGACAACGGGGTAATCTAAATTACCTCTTTACTAGTCCCGAACGGGTAATCTAAGCAAATGACTCGGCTTGGCCACAAACTAGTCTAAGGACAGGTTTGCGAAAATGGGAAAGCGGTTGGAGAGTGGTGCATAACAACGGGGTAATCTATATTACCTCTTTACTAGATCCGAACAGACAATCAAAGCAAATGCCTCGGCTCACCTACAAACTCATCTTCGCACGGGTTTGCGAAATGGGAAAGCGGTTATAGAGTGGTGCATGAAAATGGGGTAATCTATATTACGTCTTTACTAGACCCGAACGGGTAATCTAAGCAAATGCCTCGGCTTGGCCACAAACTCGTCTACGGACAGGTTTGCGGAAATGGGAAAGCAGTTGGAGAGTGGTGCATGAGAACGAGGTAGTCTAAATTACCTCTTTACTAGTCCCGAATGGGTAATCTAATTAAATGTCTCGGCTCGGCCACCAATTCGTCTTCGGACTGGTTTGCGGAAATTGACAAGCGGTTGAAGAGTGGTGCATGACAACGGGGTTATCTAAATTACCTCTTTACTAGAACCGAATGGGATATCTAGCAAATGCCTCGGCTCGACCACAAACTCGTCTGCGGACGGATTTGGAGAAATGGGAAAGCAGTTGGAGAGTGGAGCATGACAACGGGGTAATCTAAATTACCTCTTTAGTAGTCCCGAACGGGTAATCTAAGCATACGCCTCGGCTCGGCCACAAACTTGTCTTCAGACAGGTTTGCGAAAATTGGAAAGCAGTTGGAGAGTGGTGCATGACAACGGGGTAATATAAATTACCTCTTTACCAGTCCCGAATAGGTAATCTAAGCATATGCCTCGGCTCGGCAACAAACTTGTCTTCGGACAGGTTTGCAGATATGGGAAAGCGGTTAGACAGTGGTGCATGATATCGAGGTAATTTCAATGACCTCTTTACTAGTCCCGAATGGATAATCTTTGCAAATGCCTCGGCTCGGCCACAAACTCGTTTTCGGACGAGTTTGCGAAATAGGAAAGGGGTTGCATAGTGGTCCAGGACAACGGAGTAATCTTTATTACCTCTCTACTAGACCCGAACGGGTAATCTAAGCAAATGCCTAGGCTCGGCCACAAACTCGTCTTCAGACAAGTTTGCGAAAACAGGAAAGTGGTTGGAGAGTGGTGCATGACAACGGGGTAATCTAAATTACCTCTTTACTAGTCCCGAATGGGTAATCTAAGCAAATGACTCGGCTTGGCCACAAACTCGTCTAAGGACAGGTTTGCGGATATGGGAAAGCGGTTGGAGAGTGGTGCATAACAACGGGGTAATCTATCTTACCTCTTCACTAGATCCGAACGAATAATCTAAGCAAATGCCTCGGCTCGCCTACAAACTCATCTTCGCACGGGTTTGCGAAATGGGAAAGCGGTTGTAGAGTGGTGCATGAAAATGGGGTAATCTATATTATGTCTTTACTAGACCCGAACGGGTAATCTAAGCAAATGCCTCGGCTTGGCCACAAACTCGTCTACGGACGGGTTTGCGGAAATGGGAAAGCAGTTGGAGAGTGGTGCAAGAGAACGAGGTAGTCTAAATTACCTCTTTACTAGTCCCAAATGGGTAATCTAATTAAATGGCTCTGCTCGGCCACCAATTCGTCTTCGGACTGGTTTGCGGAAATAGAAAGCAGTTAGAGAGTGGTGCATGACAACGAGATAGTCTAAATTACCTCTTTACTAGTCCCGAATGGGTAATCTAATCAAATGTCTCGGCTCGGCCACAAATTCGTCTTCGGTCTGGTTGGCGGAAATGGAAAAGCGGTTGAAGAGTGGTGCATAACAACGGGGTTATCTAAATTACCTCTTTACAAGGACGGAACGGGATATCAATCAAATGCCTCGGCTCGACCACAAACTCGTCTTCGGACGAATTTGGAGAAATGGGAAAGCAGCTGGAGAGTGGTGCATGACAACGGGGTAATCTAAATTACCTCTTTACTAGATCCGAATGGATAATCTACGCAAATGCCTCGGCTCGGCTACAAACTCATCTTCGCACAGGATTGCGAAATGAGAAAGCGGTTATAGAGTGGTGCATGAAAATGGGGTAATCTATATTACGTCTTTACTAGACCCGAACGGGTAATCTAAACAAATGCCTCGGCTTGGCCACAAACTCGTCTACGGACGGGTTTGCGGAAATGGGAAAGCAGTTGGAGAGTGGTGCATGAGAGCGAGGTAGTCTAAATTACCTCTTTACTAGTCCCGAATGGGTAATCTAATTAAATGTCTCGGCTCGGCCACCAATTCCTCTTCGGACTGGTTTGCGGAAAGTGACAAGCGGTTGAAGAGTGGTGCATGACAACGGGGTTATCTAAATTACCTCTTTACTAGAACCGAACGGGATATCTAGCAAATGCCTCGGCTCGACCACAAACTCGTCTTCGGACGGATTTGGAGAAATGGGAAAGCAGTTGGAGAGTGGTGCCATGACAACGGGGTAATCTAAATTACCTCTTTAGTAGTCCTGAACGGGTAATCTAAGCATACGCCTCGGCTCGGCCACAAACTTGTCTTCAGACAGGTTTGCGAAAATTGGAAAGCAGTTGGAGAGTGGTGCATGACAACGGGGTAATCTAAATTACCTCTTTACCAGTCCCGAACAGGTAATCTAAGCATATGCCTCGGCTCGGCAACAAACTTGTCTTCGGACAGGTTTGCAGATATGGGAAAGCGGTTGGACAGTGGTGCATGACATCGAGGTAATTTAAATGACCTCTTTACTAGTCCCGAATGGATAATCTTTGCAAATGCCTCGGCTCGGCCACAAACTCGTTTTCGGACGAGTTTGCGAAATTGGAAAGGGGTTGCATAGTGGTCCATGACAACGGAGTAATCTTTATTACCTCTCTACTAGATCCGAACGGGTAATCTAAGCAAATGCCTAGGTTCGGCCACAAACTCGTCTTCAGACAAGTTTGCGAAAACAGGAAAGCGGTTGGAGAGTGGTGCATGACAACGGGGTAATCTAAATTACCTCTTTACTAGTCCCGAACGGGTAATCTAAGCAAATGACTCGGCTTGGCCACAAACTCGTCTAAGGACAGGTTTGCAGAAATGGGAAAGCGGTTGGAGAGTGGTGAATAACAACGGGGTAATCTATCTTACCTCTTTACTAGATCCGAACGGATAATCTAAGAAAATGCCTCGGCTCGCCTACAAACTCATCTTCGCACGGGTTTGCGAAATGGGAAAGCGGTTGTAGAGTGGTGCATGAAAATGGGGTAATCTATATTATGTCTTTACTAGACCCGAACGGGTAATCTAAGCAAATGCCTCGGCTTGGCCACAAACTCGTCTACGGACGGGTTTGCGGAAATGGGAAAGCAGTTGGAGAGTGGTGCATGAGAACGAGGTAGTCTAAGTTACCTCTTTACTAGTCCCAAATGGGTAATCTAATTAAATGGCTCGGCTCGGCCACCAATTCGTCTTCGGACTGGTTTGCGGAAACGGAAAAGCGGTTGAAGAGTGGTGCATGACAACAAGGTTATCTAAATTACCTCTTTACTAGAACCGAACGGGATATCTAGCAAATGCCTCGGCTCGACCACAAACTCGTCTTCGGACGGATTTGGAGAAATGGGAAAGCAGTTGGAGAGTGGTTCATGACAACGGGGTAATCTAAATTACCTCTTTAGTAGTCCCGAACGGGTAATCTAAGCATATGCCTCGGCTCGGCCACAAACTTGTCTTCAGACAGGTTTGCGAAAATTGGAAAGCAGTTGGAGAGTGGTGCATGACAACGGGGTAATCTAAATTACCTCTTTACCAGTCCCGAACAGGTAATCTAAGCATATGCCTTGGCTCGGCAACAAACTCATCTTCGGACAGGTTTGCAGATATGGGAAAGCGGTTGGACAGTGGTGCATGACACCGAGGTAATTTAAATGACCTCTTTACTAGTCCCGAATGGATAATCTTTGCAAATGCCTCGGCTCTCCCACAAACTCGTTTTCGGACGAGTTTGCGAAATAGGAAAGGGGTTGCGTAGTGGTCCATGACAACGGAGTAATCTTTATTACCTCTCTACTAGACCCGAACGGGTAATCTAAGCAAATGCCTAGGCTCGGTCACAAACTCGTCTTCAGACAAATTTGCGAAAATGGGAAAGCGGTTGGAGAGTGGTGCATGACAACGGGATAATCTAAATTACCTCTTTACTAGTCTTGAACGGGTAATCTAAGCAAATGACTCGGCTTGGCCACAAACTCGTCTAAGGACAGGTTTGCGAAAATGGGAAAGCGGTTGGAGAGTGGTGCATAACAACGGGGTAATCTATATTACCTCTTTACTAGATCCGAACGGATAATCTAAGCAAATGCCTCGGCTCGCCTACAAACTCATCTTCGCACGGGTTTGCGAAATGGGAAAGCAGTTGTAGAGTGGTGCATGAAAATGGGGTAATCTATATTATGTTTTTACTAGACCCGAACGGGTAATCTAAGCAAATGCCTTGGCTTGGCCACAAACTCGTCTACGGACGGGTTTGCGGAAATGGGAAAGCAGTTTAAGAGTGGTGCATGACAACGAGGTAGTCTAAATTACCTCTTTACTAGTCCCGAATGGGTAATCTAATCAAATGTCTCAGCTCGGCCACAAATTTGTCTTCGGACTGGTTTGCAGAAATGGGAAAGCGGTTGAAGAGTGGTGCATGACAACGGGGTTATCTAAATTACCTCTTTACTAGAACCGAACGGGATATCTAGCAAATGCCTCGGCTCGACCACAAACTCGTCTTCGGACGGATTTGGAGAAATGGGAAAGCAGTTGGAGAGTGGTGCATGACAACGGGGTAATCTAAATTACCTCTTTACCAGTCCCGAACAGGTAATCTAAGCATATGCTTCGGCTCGGCAACAAACTCGTCTTCGGACAGGTTTGCAGATATGGGAAAGCGGTTGGACAGTGGTGCATGACACCGAAGTAATTTAAATGACCTCTTTACTAGTCCCGAATGGATAATCTTTGCAAATGCCTCGGCTCTGCCACAAACTCGTTTTCAGAGGAGTTTGCGAAATAGGAAAGGGTTGCATAGTGGTCCATGACAACGTAGTAATCTTTATTACCTCTTTACTAGACCCGAACGGGTAATCTAAGCAAATGCCTAGGCTCGGCCACAAACTCATCTTCAGACAAGTTTGCGAAAATGGGAAAGCGGTTGGAGAGTGGTGCATGACAACGGGGTAATCTAAATTACCTCTTTACTAGTCCCGAACGGGTAATCTAAGCAAATGACTCGGCTTGGCCACAAACTAGTCTAAGGACAGGTTTGCGATAATGGGAAAGCGGTTGGAGAGTGGTGCATAACAACGGGGTAATCTATATTACCTCTTTACTAGATCCGAACTGACAATCAAAGCAAATGCCTCGGCTCGCCTACAAACTCATCTTCGCACGGGTTTGCGAAATGGGAAAGCGGTTGTAGAGTGGTGCATGAAAATGGGGTAATCTATATTACGTCTTTACTAGACCCGAACGGGTAATCTAAGCAAATGCCTCGGCTTGGCCACAAACTCGTCTACGGACAGGTTTGCGGAAATGGGAAAGCAGTTGGAGAGTGGTGCATGAGAACGAGGTAGTCTAAATTACCTCTTTACTAGTCCCGAATGGGTAATCTAATTAAATGTCTCGGCTCGGCCACCAATTCGTCTTCGGACTGGTTTGCGGAAATTGACAAGCGGTTGAAGAGTGGTGCATGACAACGGGGTTATCTAAATTACCTCTTTACTAGAACCGAATGGGATATCTAGCAAATGCCTCGGCTCGACCACAAACTCGTCTGCGGACGGATTTGGAGAAATGGGAAAGCAGTTGGAGAGTGGAGCATGACAACGGGGTAATCTAAATTACCTCTTTAGTAGTCCCGAACGGGTAATCTAAGCATACGCCTCGGCTCGGCCACAAACTTGTCTTCAGACAGGTTTGCGAAAATTGGAAAGCAGTTGGAGAGTGGTGCATGACAACGGGGTAATATAAATTACCTCTTTACCAGTCCCGAATAGGTAATCTAAGCATATGCCTCGGCTCGGCAACAAACTTGTCTTCGGACAGGTTTGCAGATATGGGAAAGCGGTTAGACAGTGGTGCATGACATCGAGGTAATTTCAATGACCTCTTTACTAGTCCCGAATGGATAATCTTTGCAAATGCCTCGGCTCGGCCACAAACTCGTTTTCGGACGAGTTTGCGAAATAGGAAAGGGGTTGCATAGTGGTCCATGACAACGGAGTAATCTTTATTACCTCTCTATTAGACCCGAACGGGTAATCTAAGCAAATGCCTAGGCTCGGCCACAAACTCGTCTTCAGACAAGTTTGCGAAAACAGGAAAGCGGTTGGAGAGTGGTGCATGACAACGGGGTAATCTAAATTACCTCTTTACTAGTCCCGAATGGGTAATCTAAGCAAATGACTCGGCTTGGCCACAAACTCGTCTAAGGACAGGTTTGCGGATATGGGAAAGCGGTTGGAGAGTGGTGCATAACAACGGGGTAATCTATCTTACCTCTTCACTAGATCCGAACGAATAATCTAAGCAAATGCCTCGGCTCGCCTACAAACTCATCTTCGCACGGGTTTGCGAAATGGGAAAGCGGTTGTAGAGTGGTGCATGAAAATGGGGTAATCTATATTATGTCTTTACTAGACCCGAACGTGTAATCTAAGCAAATGCCTCGGCTTGGCCACAAACTAGTCTACGGACGGGTTTGCGGAAATGGGAAAGCAGTTGGAGAGTGGTGCATGAGAACGAGGTAGTCTAAATTACCTCTTTACTAGTCCCAAATGGGTAATCTAATTAAATGGCTCTGCTCGGCCACCAATTCGTCTTCGGACTGGTTTGCGGAAATAGAAAGCAGTTGGAGAGTGGTGCATGACAACGAGATAGTCTAAATTACCTCTTTACTAGTCCCGAATGGGTAATCTAATCAAATGTCTCGGCTCGGCCACAAATTCGTCTTCGGTCTGGTTGGCGGAAATGGAAAAGCGGTTGAAGAGTGGTGCATAACAACGGGGTTATCTAAATTACCTCTTTACAAGGACAGAACGGGATATCAATCAAATGCCTCGGCTCGACCACAAACTCGTCTTCGGACGAATTTGGAGAAATGGGAAAGCAGCTAGAGAGTGGTGCATGACAACGGGGTAATCTAAATTACCTCTTTACTAGATCCGAATGGATAATCTACGCAAATGCCTCGGCTCGGCTACAAACTCATCTTCGCACAGGATTGCGAAATGAGAAAGCGGTTATAGAGTGGTGCATGAAAATGGGGTAATCTATATTACGTCTTTACTAGACCCGAACGGGTAATCTAAACAAATGCCTCGGCTTGGCCACAAACTCGTCTACGGACGGGTTTGCGGAAATGGGAAAGCAGTTGGAGAGTGGTGCATGAGAGCGAGGTAGTCTAAATTACCTCTTTACTAGTCCCGAATGGGTAATCTAATTAAATGTCTCGGCTCGGCCACCAATTCCTCTTCGGACTGGTTTGCGGAAAGTGACAAGCGGTTGAAGAGTGGTGCATGACAACGGGGTTATCTAAATTACCTCTTTACTAGAACCGAACGGGATATCTAGCAAATGCCTCGGCTCGACCACAAACTCGTCTTCGGACGGATTTGGAGAAATGGGAAAGCAGTTGGAGAGTGGTGCATGACAACGGGGTAATCTAAATTACCTCTTTAGTAGTCCTGAACGGGTAATCTAAGCATACGCCTCGGCTCGGCCACAAACTTGTCTTCAGACAGGTTTGCGAAAATTGGAAAGCAGTTGGAGAGTGGTGCATGACAACGGGGTAATCTAAATTACCTCTTTACCAGTCCCGAACAGGTAATCTAAGCATATGCCTCGGCTCGGCAACAAACTTGTCTTCGGACAGGTTTGCAGATATGGGAAAGCGGTTGGACAGTGGTGCATGACATCGAGGTAATTTAAATGACCTCTTTACTAGTCCCGAATGGATAATCTTTGCAAATGCCTCGGCTCGGCCACAAACTCGTTTTCGGACGAGTTTGCGAAATAGGAAAGGGGTTGCATAGTGGTCCATGACAACGGAGTAATCTTTATTACCTCTCTACTAGACCCGAACGGGTAATCTAAGCAAATGCCTAGGCTCGGCCACAAACTCGTCTTCAGACAAGTTTGCGAAAACAGGAAAGCGGTTGGAGAGTGGTGCATGACAACGGGGTAATCTAAATTACCTCTTTACTAGTTCCGAACGGGTAATCTAAGCAAATGACTCGGCTTGGCCACAAACTCGTCTAAGGACAGGTTTGCAGAAATGGGAAAGCGGTTGGAGAGTGGTGCATAACCACGGGGTAATCTATCTTACCTCTTTACTAGATCCGAACGGATAATCTAAGAAAATGCCTCGGCTCGCATACAAACTCATCTTCGCACGGGTTTGCGAAATGGGAAAGCGGTTGTAGAGTGGTGCATGAAAATGGGGTAATCTATATTATGTCTTTACTAGACCCGAACGGGTAATCTAAGCAAATGCCTCGGCTTGGCCACAAACTCGTCTACGGACGGGTTTGCGGAAATGGGAAAGCAGTTGGAGAGTGGTGCATGAGAACGAGGTAGTCTAAATTACCTCTTTACTAGTCCCGAATGGGTAATCTAATTAAATGTCTCGGCTCGGCCACCAATTCCTCTTTGGACAGGTTTGCGGAAAGTGACAAGCGGTTGAAGAGTGGTGCATGACAACGGGGTTATCTAAATTACCTCTTTACTAGAACCGAACGGGATATCTAGCAAATGCCTCGGCTCGACCACAAACTCGTCTTCGGACGGATTTGGAGAAATGGGAAAGCAGTTGGAGAGTGGTGCATGACAACGGGGTAATCTAAATTACCTCTTTAGTAGTCCTGAACGGGTAATCTAAGCATACGCCTCGGCTCGGCCACAAACTTGTCTTCAGACAGGTTTGCAAAAATTGGAAAGCAGTTGGAGAGTGGTGCATGACAACGGGGTAATCTAAATTACCTCTTTACCAGTCCCGAATAGGTAATCTAAGCATATGCCTCGGCTCGGCAACAAACTTGTCTTCGGACAGGTTTGCAGATATGGGAAAGCGGTTGGACAGTGGTGCATGACATCGAGGTAATTTAAATGACCTCTTTACTAGTCCCGAATGGATAATCTTTGCAAATGCCTCGGCTCGGCCACAAACTCGTTTTCGGACGAGTTTGCGAAATAGGAAAGGGGTTGCATAGTGGTCCATGACAACGGAGTAATCTTTATTACCTCTCTACTAGACCCGAACGGGTAATCTAAGCAAATGCCTAGGCTCGGCCACAAACTCGTCTTCAGACAAGTTTGCGAAAACAAGAAAGTGGTTGGAGAGTGGTGCATGACAACGGGGTAATCTAAATTACCTCTTTACTAGTCCCGAACGGGTAATCTAAGCAAATGACTCGGCTTGGCCACAAACTCGTCTAAGGACAGGTTTGCAGAAATGGGAAAGCGGTTGGAGAGTGGTGCATAACAACGGGGTAATCTATCTTACCTCTTTACTAGATCCGAACGGATAATCTAAGAAAATGCCTCGGCTCGCCTACAAACTCATCTTCGCACGGGTTTGCGAAATGGGAAAGCGGTTGTAGAGTGGTGCATGAAAATGGGGTAATCTATATTATGTCTTTACTAGAGCCGAACGGGTAATCTAAGCAAATGCCTCGGCTTGGCCACAAACTCGTCTACGGACGGGTTTGCGGAAATGGGAAAGCAGTTGGAGAGTGGTGCATGAGAACGAGGTAGTCTAAGTTACCTCTTTACTAGTCCCAAATGGGTAATCTAATTAAATGGCTCGGCTCGGCCACCAATTCGTCTTCGGACTGGTTTGCGGAAACGGAAAAGCGGTTGAAGAGTGGTGCATGACAACAAGGTTATCTAAATTACCTCTTTACTAGAACCGAACGGGATATCTAGCAAATGCCTCGGCTCGACCACAAACTCGTCTTCGGACGGATTTGGAGAAATGGGAAAGCAGTTGGAGAGTGGTTCATGACAACGGGGTAATCTAAATTACCTCTTTAGTAGTCCCGAACGGGTAATCTAAGCATATGCCTCGGCTCGGCCACAAACTTGTCTTCAGACAGGTTTGCGAAAATTGGAAAGCAGTTGGAGAGTGGTGCATGACAACGGGGTAATCTAAATTACCTCTTTACCAGTCCCGAACAGGTAATCTAAGCATATGCCTCGGCTCGGCAACAAACTCATCTTCGGACAGGTTTGCAGATATGGGAAAGCGGTTGGACAGTGGTGCATGACACCGAGGTAATTTAAATGACCTCTTTACTAGTCCCGAATGGATAATCTTTGCAAATGCCTCGGGTCTGCCACAAACTCGTTTTCGGACGAGTTTGCGAAATAGGAAAGGGGTTGCGTAGTGGTCCATGACAACGGAGTAATCTTTATTACCTCTCTACTAGACCCGAACGGGTAATCTAAGCAAATGCCTAGGCTCGGCCACAAACTCGTCTTCAGACAAGTTTGCGAAAATGGGAAAGCGGTTGGAGAGTGGTGCATGACAACGGGATAATCTAAATTACCTCTTTACTAGTCTTGAACGGGTAATCTAAGCAAATGACTCGGCTTGGCCACAAACTCGTCTAAGGACAGGTTTGCGAAAATGGGAAAGCGGTTGGAGAGTGGTGCATAACAACGGGGTAATCTATATTACCTCTTTACTAGATCCGAACGGATAATCTAAGCAAATGCCTCGGCTCGCCTACAAACTCATCTTCGCACGGGTTTGCGAAATGGGAAAGCGGTTGTAGAGTGGTGCATGAAAATGGGGTAATATATATTATGTCTTTACTAGACCCGAACGGGTAATCTAAGCAAATGCCTTGGCTTGGCCACAAACTCGTCTACGGACGGGTTTGCGGAAATGGGAAAGCAGTTTAAGAGTGGTGCATGACAACGAGGTAGTCTAAATTACCTCTTTACTAGTCCTGAATGGGTAATCTAATCAAATGTCTCATCTCGGCCACAAATTTGTCTTCGGACTGGTTTGCAGAAATGGGAAAGCGGTTGAAGAGTGGTGCATGACAACGGGGTTATCTAAATTACCTCTTTACTAGAACCGAACGGGATATCTAGCAAATGCCTCGGCTCGACCACAAACTCGTCTTCGGACGGATTTGGAGAAATGGGAAAGCAGTTGGAGAGTGGTGCATGACAACGGGGTAATCTAAATTACCTCTTTACCAGTCCCGAACAGGTAATCTAAGCATATGCTTCGGCTCGGCAACAAACTCGTCTTCGGACAGGTTTGCAGATATGGGAAAGCGGTTGGACAGTGGTGCATGACACCGAGGTAATTTAAATGACCTCTTTACTAGTCCCGAATGGATAATCTTTGCAAATGCCTCGGCTCTGCCACAAACTCGTTTTCAGAGGAGTTTGCGAAATAGGAAAGGGTTGCATAGTGGTCCATGACAACGTAGTAATCTTTATTACCTCTTTACTAGACCCGAACGGGTAATCTAAGCAAATGCCTAGGCTCGGCCACAAACTCGTCTTCAGACAAGTTTGCGAAAATGGAAAAGCGGTTGGAGAGTGGTGCATGATAACGGGGTAATCTAAATTACCTCTTTACTAGTCCCGAACGGGTAATCTAAGCAAATAACTCGGCTTGGCCACAAACTCGTCTAAGGACAGGTTTGCGAAAATGGGAAAGCGGTTGGAGAGTGGTGCATAACAACGGGGTAATCTATATTACCTCTTTACTAGATCCGAACGGATAATCTAAGCAAATGCCTCGGCTCGCCTACAAACTCATCTTCGCACGGGTTTGCGAAATGGTAAAGCAGTTGTAGAGTGGTGCATGAAAATGGGGTAATATATATTATGTCTTTACTAGACCCGAACGGGTAATCTAAGCAAATACCTCGGCTTGGCCACAAACTCGTCTACGGACGGGTTTGCGGAAATGGGAAAGCAGTTTGAGAGTGGTGCATGACAACGAGGTAGTCTAAATTACCTCTTTACTAGTCCCGAATGGGTAATCTAATCAAATGTCTCAGCTCGGCCACAAATTCGTCTTCGGACTGGTTTGCAGAAATGGGAAAGCGGTTGAAGAGTGGTGCATGACAACAGGGTTATCTAAATTACCTCTTTACTAGAACCGAACGGGATATCTAGCAAATGCCTCGGCTCGACCACAAACTCGTCTTCGGACGGATTTGGAGAAATGGGAAAGCAGTTGGAGAGTGGTGCATGACAACGGGGTAATCTAAATTACCTCTTTACCAGTCCCGAACAGGTAATCTAAGCATATGCTTCGGCTCGGCAACAAACTCGTCTTCGGACAGGTTTGCAGATATGGGAAAGCGGTTGGACAGTGGTGCATGACACCGAGGTAATTTAAATGACCTCTTTACTAGTCCCGAATGGATAATCTTTGCAAATGCCTCGGCTCTGCCACAAACTCGTTTTCAGAGGAGTTTGCGAAATAGGAAAGGGTTGCATAGTGGTCCATGACAACGTAGTAATCTTTATTACCTCTTTACTAGACCCGAACGGGTAATCTAAGCAAATGCCTAGGCTCGGCCACAAACTCATCTTCAGACAAGTTTGCGAAAATGGGAAAGCGGTTGGAGAGTGGTGCATGACAACGGGGTAATCTAAATTACCTCTTTACTAGTCCCGAACGGGTAATCTAAGCAAATGACTCGGCTTGGCCACAAACTAGTCTAAGGACAGGTTTGCGATAATGGGAAAGCGGTTGGAGAGTGGTGCATAACAACGGGGTAATCTATATTACCTCTTTACTAGATCCGAACTGACAATCAAAGCAAATGCCTCGGCTCGCCTACAAACTCATCTTCGCACGGGTTTGCGAAATGGGAAAGCGGTTGTAGAGTGGTGCATGAAAATGGGGTAATCTATATTACGTCTTTACTAGACCCGAACGGGTAATCTAAGCAAATGCCTCGGCTTGGCCACAAACTCGTCTACGGACAGGTTTGCGGAAATGGGAAAGCAGTTGGAGAGTGGTGCATGAGAACGAGGTAGTCTAAATTACCTCTTTACTAGTCCCGAATGGGTAATCTAATTAAATGTCTCGGCTCGGCCACCAATTCGTCTTCGGACTGGTTTGCGGAAATTGACAAGCGGTTGAAGAGTGGTGCATGACAACGGGGTTATCTAAATTACCTCTTTACTAGAACCGAATGGGATATCTAGCAAATGCCTCGGCTCGACCACAAACTCGTCTGCGGACGGATTTGGAGAAATGGGAAAGCAGTTGGAGAGTGGAGCATGACAAAGGGGTAATCTAAATTACCTCTTTAGTAGTCCCGAACGGGTAATCTAAGCATACGCCTCGGCTCGGCCACAAACTTGTCTTCAGACAGGTTTGCGAAAATTGGAAAGCAGTTGGAGAGTGGTGCATGACAACGGGGTAATATAAATTACCTCTTTACCAGTCCCGAATAGGTAATCTAAGCATATGCCTCGGCTCGGCAACAAACTTGTCTTCGGACAGGTTTGCAGATATGGGAAAGCGGTTAGACAGTGGTGCATGACATCGAGGTAATTTCAATGACCTCTTTACTAGTCCCGAATGGATAATCTTTGCAAATGCCTCGGCTCGGCCACAAACTCGTTTTCGGACGAGTTTGCGAAATAGGAAAGGGGTTGCATAGTGGTCCATGACAACGGAGTAATCTTTATTACCTCTCTATTAGACCCGAACGGGTAATCTAAGCAAATGCCTAGGCTCGGCCACAAACTCGTCTTCAGACAAGTTTGCGAAAACAGGAAAGCGGTTGGAGAGTGGTGCATGACAACGGGGTAATCTAAATTACCTCTTTACTAGTCCCGAATGGGTAATCTAAGCAAATGACTCGGCTTGGCCACAAACTCGTCTAGGGACAGGTTTGCGGATATGGGAAAGCGGTTGGAGAGTGGTGCATAACAACGGGGTAATCTATCTTACCTCTTCACTAGATCCGAACGAATAATCTAAGCAAATGCCTCGGCTCGCCTACAAACTCATCTTCGCACGGGTTTGCGAAATGGGAAAGCGGTTGTAGAGTGGTGCATGAAAATGGGGTAATCTATATTATGTCTTTACTAGACCCGAACGTGTAATCTAAGCAAATGCCTCGGCTTGGCCACAAACTAGTCTACGGACGGGTTTGCGGAAATGGGAAAGCAGTTGGAGAGTGGTGCATGAGAACGAGGTAGTCTAAATTACCTCTTTACTAGTCCCAAATGGGTAATCTAATTAAATGGCTCTGCTCGGCCACCAATTCGTCTTCGGACTGGTTTGCGGAAATAGAAAGCAGTTGGAGAGTGGTGCATGACAACGAGATAGTCTAAATTACCTCTTTACTAGTCCCGAATGGGTAATCTAATCAAATGTCTCGGCTCGGCCACAAATTCGTCTTCGGTCTGGTTGGCGGAAATGGAAAAGCGGTTGAAGAGTGGTGCATAACAACGGGGTTATCTAAATTACCTCTTTACAAGGACAGAACGGGATATCAATGAAATGCCTCGGCTCGACCACAAACTCGTCTTCGGACGAATTTGGAGAAATGGGAAAGCAGCTGGAGAGTGGTGCATGACAACGGGGTAATCTAAATTACCTCTTTACTAGATCCGAATGGATAATCTACGCAAATGCCTCGGCTCGGCTACAAACTCATCTTCGCACAGGATTGCGAAATGAGAAAGCGGTTATAGAGTGGTGCATGAAAATGGGGTAATCTATATTACGTCTTTACTAGACCCGAACGGGTAATCTAAACAAATGCCTCGGCTTGGCCACAAACTCGTCTACGGACGGGTTTGCGGAAATGGGAAAGCAGTTGGAGAGTGGTGCATGAGAGCGAGGTAGTCTAAATTACCTCTTTACTAGTCCCGAATGGGTAATCTAATTAAATGTCTCGGCTCGGCCACCAATTCCTCTTCGGACTGGTTTGCGGAAAGTGACAAGCGGTTGAAGAGTGGTGCATGACAACGGGGTTATCTAAATTACCTCTTTACTAGAACCGAACGGGATATCTAGCAAATGCCTCGGCTCGACCACAAACTCGTCTTCGGACGGATTTGGAGAAATGGGAAAGCAGTTGGAGAGTGGTGCATGACAACGGGGTAATCTAAATTACCTCTTTAGTAGTCCTGAACGGGTAATCTAAGCATACGCCTCGGCTCGGCCACAAACTTGTCTTCAGACAGGTTTGCGAAAATTGGAAAGCAGTTGGAGAGTGGTGCATGACAACGGGGTAATCTAAATTACCTCTTTACCAGTCCCGAACAGGTAATCTAAGCATATGCCTCGGCTCGGCAACAAACTTGTCTTCGGACAGGTTTGCAGATATGGGAAAGCGGTTGGACAGTGGTGCATGACATCGAGGTAATTTAAATGACCTCTTTACTAGTCCCGAATGGATAATCTTTGCAAATGCCTCGGCTCGGCCACAAACTCGTTTTCGGACGAGTTTGCGAAATAGGAAAGGGGTTGCATAGTGGTCCATGACAACGGAGTAATCTTTATTACCTCTCTACTAGACCCGAACGGGTAATCTAAGCAAATGCCTAGGCTCGGCCACAAACTCGTCTTCAGACAAGTTTGCGAAAACAGGAAAGCGGTTGGAGAGTGGTGCATGACAACGGGGTAATCTAAATTACCTCTTTACTAGTCCCGAACGGGTAATCTAAGCAAATGACTCGGCTTGGCCACAAACTCGTCTAAGGACAGGTTTGCAGAAATGGGAAAGCGGTTGGAGAGTGGTGCATAACAACGGGGTAATCTATCTTACCTCTTTACTAGATCCGAACGGATAATCTAAGAAAATGCCTCGGCTCGCATACAAACTCATCTTCGCACGGGTTTGCGAAATGGGAAAGCGGTTGTAGAGTGGTGCATGAAAATGGGGTAATCTATATTATGTCTTTACTAGACCCGAACGGGTAATCTAAGCAAATGCCTCGGCTTGGCCACAAACTCGTCTACGGACGGGTTTGCGGAAATGGGAAAGCAGTTGGAGAGTGGTGCATAGAATGAGGTAGTCTAAATTACCTCTTTACTAGTCCCGAATGGGTAATCTAATTAAATGTCTCGGCTCGGCCACCAATTCCTCTTTGGACAGGTTTGCGGAAAGTGACAAGCGGTTGAAGAGTGGTGCATGACAACGGGGTTATCTAAATTACCTCTTTACTAGAACCGAACGGGATATCTAGCAAATGCCTCGGCTCGACCACAAACTCGTCTTCGGACGGATTTGGAGAAATGGGAAAGCAGTTGGAGAGTGGTGCATGACAACGGGGTAATCTAAATTACCTCTTTAGTAGTCCTGAACGGGTAATCTAAGCATACGCCTCGGCTCGGCCACAAACTTGTCTTCAGACAGGTTTGCGAAAATTGGAAAGCAGTTGGAGAGTGGTGCATGACAACGGGGTAATCTAAATTACCTCTTTACCAGTCCCGAATAGGTAATCTAAGCATATGCCTCGGCTCGGCAACAAACTTGTCTTCGGACAGGTTTGCAGATATGGGAAAGCGGTTGGACTGTGGTGCATGACATCGAGGTAATTTAAATGACCTCTTTACTAGTCCCGAATGGATAATCTTTGCAAATGCCTCGGCTCGGCCACAAACTCGTTTTCGGACGAGTTTGCGAAATAGGAAAGGGGTTGCATAGTGGTCCATGACAACGGAGTAATCTTTATTACCTCTCTACTAGACCCGAACGGGTAATCTAAGCAAATGCCTAGGCTCGGCCACAAACTCGTCTTCAGACAAGTTTGCGAAAACAGGAAAGTGGTTGGAGAGTGGTGCATGACAACGGGGTAATCTAAATTACCTCTTTACTAGTCCCGAACGGGTAATCTAAGCAAATGACTCGGCTTGGCCACAAACTCGTCTAAGGACAGGTTTGCAGAAATGGGAAAGCGGTTGGAGAGTGGTGCATAACAACGGGGTAATCTATCTTACCTCTTTACTAGATCCGAACGGATAATCTAAGAAAATGCCTCGGCTCGCCTACAAACTCATCTTCGCACGGGTTTGCGAAATGGGAAAGCGGTTGTAGAGTGGTGCATGAAAATGGGGTAATCTATATTATGTCTTTACTAGACCCGAACGGGTAATCTAAGCAAATGCCTCGGCTTGGCCACAAACTCGTCTACGGACGGGTTTGCGGAAATGGGAAAGCAGTTGGAGAGTGGTGCATGAGAACGAGGTAGTCTAAGGTACCTCTTTACTAGTCCCAAATGGGTAATCTAATTAAATGGCTCGGCTCGGCCACCAATTCGTCTTCGGACTGGTTTGCGGAAACGGAAAAGCGGTTGAAGAGTGGTGCATGACAACAAGGTTATCTAAATTACCTCTTTACTAGAACCGAACGGGATATCTAGCAAATGCCTCGGCTCGACCACAAACTCGTCTTCGGACGGATTTGGAGAAATGGGAAAGCAGTTGGAGAGTGGTTCATGACAACGGGGTAATCTAAATTACCTCTTTAGTAGTCCCGAACGGGTAATCTAAGCATATGCCTCGGCTCGGCCACAAACTTGTCTTCAGACAGGTTTGCGAAAATTGGAAAGCAGTTGGAGAGTGGTGCATGACAACGGGGTAATCTAAATTACCTCTTTACCAGTCCCGAACAGGTAATCTAAGCATATGCCTCGGCTCGGCAACAAACTCATCTTCGGACAGGTTTGCAGATATGGGAAAGCGGTTGGACAGTGGTGCATGACACCGAGGTAATTTAAATGACCTCTTTACTAGTCCCGAATGGATAATCTTTGCAAATGCCTCGGGTCTGCCACAAACTCGTTTTCGGACGAGTTTGCGAAATAGGAAAGGGGTTGCGTAGTGGTCCATGACAACGGAGTAATCTTTATTACCTCTCTACTAGACCCGAACGGGTAATCTAAGCAAATGCCTAGGCTCGGCCACAAACTCGTCTTCAGACAAGTTTGCGAAAATGGGAAAGCGGTTGGAGAGTGGTGCATGACAACGGGATAATCTAAATTACCTCTTTACTAGTCTTGAACGGGTAATCTAAGCAAATGACTCGGCTTGGCCACAAACTCGTCTAAGGACAGGTTTGCGAAAATGGGAAAGCGGTTGGAGAGTGGTGCATAACAACGGGGTAATCTATATTACCTCTTTACTAGATCCGAACGGATAATCTAAGCAAATGCCTCGGCTCGCCTACAAACTCATCTTCGCACGGGTTTGCGAAATGGGAAAGCAGTTGTAGAGTGGTGCATGAAAATGGGGTAATCTATATTATGTTTTTACTAGACCCGAACGGGTAATCTAAGCAAATGCCTTGGCTTGGCCACAAACTCGTCTACGGACGGGTTTGCGGAAATGGGAAAGCAGTTTAAGAGTGGTGCATGACAACGAGGTAGTCTAAATTACCTCTTTACTAGTCCCGAATGGGTAATCTAATCAAATGTCTCATCTCGGCCACAAATTTGTCTTCGGACTGGTTTGCAGAAATGGGAAAGCGGTTGAAGAGTGGTGCATGACAACGGGGTTATCTAAATTACCTCTTTACTAGAACCGAACGGGATATCTAGCAAATGCCTCGGCTCGACCACAAACTCGTCTTCGGACGGATTTGGAGAAATGGGAAAGCAGTTGGAGAGTGGTGCATGACAACGGGGTAATCTAAATTACCTCTTTACCAGTCCCGAACAGGTAATCTAAGCATATGCTTCGGCTCGGCAACAAACTCGTCTTCGGACAGGTTTGCAGATATGGGAAAGCGGTTGGACAGTGGTGCATGACACCGAGGTAATTTAAATGACCTCTTTACTAGTCCCGAATGGATAATCTTTGCAAATGCCTCGGCTCTGCCACAAACTCGTTTTCAGAGGAGTTTGCGAAATAGGAAAGGGTTGCATAGTGGTCCATGACAACGTAGTAATCTTTATTACCTCTTTACTAGACCCGAACGGGTAATCTAAGCAAATGCCTAGGCTCGGCCACAAACTCGTCTTCAGACAAGTTTGCGAAAATGGAAAAGCGGTTGGAGAGTGGTGCATGATAACGGGGTAATCTAAATTACCTCTTTACTAGTCCCGAACGGGTAATCTAAGCAAATGACTCTGCTTGGCCACAAACTCGTCTAAGGACAGGTTTGCGAAAATGGGAAAGCGGTTGGAGAGTGGTGCATAACAACGGGGTAATCTATATTACCTCTTTACTAGATCCGAACGGATAATCTAAGCAAATGCCTCGGCTCGCCTACAAACTCATCTTCGCACGGGTTTGCGAAATGGTAAAGCAGTTGTAGAGTGGTGCATGAAAATGGGGTAATATATATTATGTCTTTACTAGACCCGAACGGGTAATCTAAGCAAATACCTCGGCTTGGCCACAAACTCGTCTACGGACGGGTTTGCGGAAATGGGAAAGCAGTTTGAGAGTGGTGCATGACAACGAGGTAGTCTAAATTACCTCTTTACTAGTCCCGAATGGGTAATCTAATCAAATGTCTCAGCTCGGCCACAAATTCGTCTTCGGACTGGTTTGCAGAAATGGGAAAGCGGTTGAAGAGTGGTGCATGACAACAGGGTTATCTAAATTACCTCTTTACTAGAACCGAACGGGATATCTAGCAAATGCCTCGGCTCGACCACAAACTCGTCTTCGGACGGATTTGGAGAAATGGGAAAGCAGTTGGAGAGTGGTGCATGACAACGGGGTAATCTAAATTACCTCTTTACCAGTCCCGAACAGGTAATCTAAGCATATGCTTCGGCTCGGCAACAAACTCGTCTTCGGACAGGTTTGCAGATATGGGAAAGCGGTTGGACAGTGGTGCATGACACCGAGGTAATTTAAATGACCTCTTTACTAGTCCCGAATGGATAATCTTTGCAAATGCCTCGGCTTTGCCACAAACTCGTTTTCAGAGGAGTTTGCGAAATAGGAAAGGGTTGCATAGTGGTCCATGACAACGTAGTAATCTTTATTACCTCTTTACTAGACTCGAACGGGTAATCTAAGCAAATGCCTAGGCTCGGCCACAAACTCGTCTTCAGACAAGTTTGCGAAAATGAAAAAGCGGTTGGAGAGTGGTGCATGATAACGGGGTAATCTAAATTACCTCTTTACTAGTCCCGAACGGGTAATCTAAGCAAATGACTCGGCTTGGCCACAAACTCGTCTAAGGACAGGTTTGCAGAAATGGGAAAGCGTTTGGAGAGTGGTGCATAACAACGGGGTAATCTATATTACCTCTTTACTAGATCCGAACGGATAATCTAAGCAAATGCTTCGGCTCGCCTACAAACTCATCTTCGCACGGGTTTGCGAAATGGGAAAGCGGTTGTAGAGTGGTGCATGAAAATGGGGTAATCTATATTACATCTTTGCTAGACCCGAACGGGTAATTTAAATGACCTCTTTACTAGTCCCGAATGGATAATCTTTGCAAATGCCTCGGCTCGGCCACAAACTCGTTTTCGGAAGAGTTTGCGAAATAGGAAAGGGGTTGCATAGTGGTCCATGACAACGGAGTAATCTATATTAACTCTTTAGTAGTCCCGAACGGGTAATCTAAGCATATGCCTCGGCTCGGCCACAAACTTGTCTTCAGACAGGTTTGCGAAAATTGGAAAGCAGTTGGAGAGTGGTGCATGACAACGGGGTAATCTAAATTACCTCTTTACCAGTCCCGAACAGGTAATCTAAGCATATGCCTCGGCTCGGCAACAAACTCGTCTTCGGACAGGTTTGCAAATATGGGAAAGCGGTTGGACAGTGGTGCATGACACCGAGGTAATTTAAATGACCTCTTTACTAGTCCCGAATGGATAATCTTTGCAAATACCTCGGCTCTGCCACAAACTCGTTTTCGGACGAGTTTGCGAAATAGGAAAGGGGTTGCATAGTGGTCCATGACAACGGAGTAATCTTTATTACCTCTCTACTAGACCCGAACGGGTAATCTAAGCAAATGCCTAGGCTCGGCCACAAACTCGTCTTCAGACAAGTTTGCGAAAATGGGAAAGCGGTTGGAGAGTGGTGCATGACAACGGGATAATCTAAATTACCTCTTTACTAGTCCTGAACGGGTAATCTAAGCAAATGACTCGGCTTGGCCACAAACTCGTCTAAGGACAGGTTTGCGGAAATGGGAAAGCGGTTGGAGAGTGGTGCATAACAACGGGGTAATCTATATTACCTCTTTACTAGATCCGAACGGATAATCTAAGCAACTGCCTCGGCTCGCCTACAAACTCATCTTCGCACGGGTTTGCGAAATGGGAAAGCAGTTGTAGAGTGGTGCATGAAAATGGGGTAATCTATATTATGTCTTTACTAGACCCGAACGGGTAATCCAAGCAAATGCCTCGGCTTGGCCACAAACTCGTCTACGGACGGGTTTGCGGAAATAGGAAAGCAGTTTGAGAGTGGTGCATGACAACGAGGTAGTCTAAATTACCTCTTTACTAGTCCCGAATAGGTAATCTAATCAAATGTCTCAGCTCGGCCACAAATTCGTCTTCGGACTGGTTTGCAGAAATGGGAAAGCGGTTGAAGAGTGGTGCATGACAACGGGGTTATCTAAATTACCTCTTTACTAGAACCGAACGGGATATCTAGCAAATGCCTCGGCTCGACCACAAACTCGTCTTCGGACGGATTTGGAGAAATGGGAAAGCAGTTGGAGAGTTGTGCATGACAACGGGGTAATCTAAATTACCTCTTTACCAGTCCCGAACAGGTAATCTAAGCATATGCTTCGGCTCGGCAACAAACTCGTCTTCGGACAGGTTTGCAGATATGGGAAAGCGGTTGGACAGTGGTGCATGACACCGAGGTAATTTAAATGACCTCTTTACTAGTCCCGAATGGATAATCTTTGCAAATGCCTTGGCTCTGCCACAAACTCGTTTTCAGAGGAGTTTGCGAAATAGGAAAGGGTTGCATAGTGGTCCATGACAACGTAGTAATCTTTATTACCTCTTTACTAGACCCGAACGGGTAATCTAAGCAAATGCCTAGGCTCGGCCACAAACTCGTCTTCAGACAAGTTTGCGAAAATGGAAAAGCGGTTGGAGAGTGGTGCATGATAACGGGGTAATCTAAATTACCTCTTTACTAGTCCCGAACGGGTAATCTAAGCAAATGACTCGGCTTGGCCACAAACTCGTCTAAGGACAGGTTTGCAGAAATGGGAAAGCGTTTGGAGAGTGGTGCATAACAACGGGGTAATCTATATTACCTCTTTACTAGATCCGAACGGATAATCTAAGTAAATGCTTCGGCTCGCCTACAAACTCATCTTCACACGGGTTTGCGAAATGGGAAAGCGGTTGTAGAGTGGTGCATGAAAATGGGGTAATCTATATTACATCTTTACTAGACCCGAACGGGTAATTTAAATGACCTCTTTACTAGTCCCGAATGGATAATCTTTGCAAATGCCTCGGCTCGGCCACAAACTCGTTTTCGGAAGAGTTTGCGAAATAGGAAAGGGGTTGCATAGTGGTCCATGACAACGGAGTAATCTATATTAACTCTTTAGTAGTCCCGAACGGGTAATCTAAGCATATGCCTCGGCTCGGCCACAAACTTGTCTTCAGACAGGTTTGCGAAAATTGGAAAGCAGTTGGAGAGTGGTGCATGACAACGGGGTAATCTAAATTACCTCTTTACCAGTCCCAAACAGGTAATCTAAGCATATGCCTCGGCTCGGCAACAAACTCGTCTTCGGACATGTTTGCAGATATGGGAAAGCGGTTGGACAGTGGTGCATGACACCGAGGTAATTTAAATGACCTCTTTACTAGTCCCGAATGGATAATCTTTGCAAATGTCTCGGCTCTGCCACAAACTCGTTTTCGGACGAGTTTGCGAAATAGGAAAGGGGTTGCATAGTGGTCCATGACAACGGAGTAATCTTTATTACCTCTCTACTAGACCCGAACGGGTAATCTAAGCAAATGCCTAGGCTCGGCCACAAACTCGTCTTCAGACAAGTTTGCGAAAATGGGAAAGCGGTTGGAGAGTGGTGCATGACAACGGGATAATCTAAATTACCTCTTTACTAGTCCTAAACGGGTAATCTAAGCAAATGACTCGGCTTGGCCACAAACTCGTCTAAGGACAGGTTTGCGGAAATGGGAAAGCGGTTGGAGAGTGGTGCATAACAACGGGGTAATCTATATTACCTCTTTACTAGATCCGAATGGATAATCTAAGCAACTGCCTCGGCTCGCCTACAAACTCATCTTCGCACGGGTTTGCGAAATGGGAAAGCAGTTGTAGAGTGGTGCATGAAAATGGGGTAATCTATATTATGTCTTTACTAGACCCGAACGGGTAATCTAAGCAAATGCCTCGGCTTGGCCACAAACTCGTCTACGGACGGGTTTGCGGAAATGGGAAAGCAGTTTGAGAGTGGTGCATGACAACGAGGTAGTCTAAATTACCTCTTTACTAGTCCCGAATGGGTAATCTAATCAAATGTCTCAGCTCGGCCACAAATTCGTCTTTGGACTGGTTTGCAGAAATGGGAAAGCGGTTGAAGAGTGGTGCATGACAACGGGGTTATCTAAATTACCTCTTTACTAGAACCGAACGGGATATCTAGCAAATGCCTCGGCTCGACCACAAACTCGTCTTCGGACGGATTTGGAGAAATGGGAAAGCAGTTGGAGAGTGGTGCATGACAACGGGGTAATCTAAATTACCTCTTTACCAGTCCCGAACAGGTAATCTAAGCATATGCTTCGGCTCGGCAACAAACTCGTCTTCGGACAGGTTTGTAGATATGGGAAAGCGGTTGGACAGTGGTGCATGACACCGAGGTAATTTAAATGACCTCTTTACTAGTCCCGAATGGATAATCTTTGCAAATGCCTCGGCTCTGCCACAAACTCGTTTTCAGAGGAGTTTGCGAAATAGGAAAGGGTCGCATAGTGGTCCATGACAACGTAGTAATCTTTATTACCTCTTTACTAGACCCGAACGGGTAATCTAAGCAAATGCCTAGGCTCGGCCACAAACTCGTCTTCAGACAAGTTTGCGAAAATGGAAAAGCGGTTCGAGAGTGGTGCATGATAACGGGGTAATCTAAATTACCTCTTTACTATTCCCGAACGGGTAATCTAAGCAAATGACTCGGCTTGGCCACAAACTCGTCTAAGGACAGGTTTGCAGAAATGGGAAAGCGTTTGGAGAGTGGTGCATAACAACGGGGTAATCTATATTACCTCTTTACTAGATCCGAACGGATAATCTAAGCAAATGCTTCGGCTCGCCTACAAACTCATCTTCGCACGGGTTTGCGAAATGGGAAAGCGGTTATAGAGTGGTGCATGAAAATGGGGTAATCTATATTACATCTTTACTAGACCCGAACGGGTAATTTAAATGACCTCTTTACTAGTCCCGAATGGATAATCTTTGCAAATGCCTCGGCTCGGCCACAAACTCGTTTTCGGAAGAGTTTGCGAAATAGGAAAGGGGTTGCATAGTGGTCCATGACAACGGAGTAATCTATATTAACTCTTTAGTAGTCCCGAACGGGTAATCTAAGCATATGCCTCGGCTCGACCACAAACTCGTCTTCGGACGGATTTGGAGAAATGGGAAAGCAGTTGGAGAGTGGTGCATGACAACGGGGTAATCTAAATTACCTCTTTACCAGTCCCGAACAGGTAATCTAAGCATATGCTTCGGCTCGGCAACAAACTCGTCTTCGGACAGGTTTGCAGATATGGGAAAGCGGTTGGACAGTGGTGCATGACACCGAGGTAATTTAAATGACCTCTTTACTAGTCCCGAATGGATAATCTTTGCAAATGCCTCGGCTCTGCCACAAACTCGTTTTCAGAGGAGTTTGCGAAATAGGAAAGGGTTGCATAGTGGTCCATGACAACGTAGTAATCTTTATTACCTCTTTACTAGACCCGAACGGGTAATCTAAGCAAATGCCTAGGCTCGGCCACAAACTCGTCTTCAGACAAGTTTGCGAGAATGGAAAAGCGGTTGGAGAGTGGTGCATGATAACGGGGTAATCTAAATTACCTCTTTACTAGTCCCGAACGGGTAATCTAAGCAAATGACTCGGCTTGGCCACAAACTCGTCTAAGGACAGGTTTGCAGAAATGGGAAAGCGTTTGGAGAGTGGTGCATAACAACGGGGTAATCTATATTACCTCTTTACTAGATCCGAACGGATAATCTAAGCAAATGCTTCGGCTCGCCTACAAACTCATCTTCGCACGGGTTTGCGAAATGGGAAAGCGGTTGTAGAGTGGTGCATGAAAATGGGGTAATCTATATTACATCTTTACTAGACCCGAACGGGTAATTTAAATGACCTCTTTACTAGTCCCGAATGGATAATCTTTGCAAATGCCTCGGCTCGGCCACAAACTCGTTTTCGGAAGAGTTTGCGAAATAGGAAAGGGGTTGCATAGTGGTCCATGACAACGGAGTAATCTATATTAACTCTTTAGTAGTCCCGAACGGGTAATCTAAGCATATGCCTCGGCTCGGCCACAAACTTGTCTTCAGACAGGTTTGCGAAAATTAGAAAGCAGGTGGAGAGTGGTGCATGACAACGGGGTAATCTAAATTACCTCTTTACCAGTCCCGAACAGGTAATCTAAGCATATGCTTCGGCTCGGCAACAAACTCGTCTTCGGACAGGTTTGCAGATATGGGAAAGCGGTTGGACAGTGGTGCATGACACCGAGGTAATTTAAATGACCTCTTTACTAGTCCCGAATGGATAATCTTTGCAAATGCCTCGGCTCTGCCACAAACTCGTTTTCAGAGGAGTTTGCGAAATAGGAAAGGGTTGCATAGTGGTCCATGACAACGTAGTAATCTTTATTACCTCTTTACTAGACCCGAACGGGTAATCTAAGCAAATGCCTAGGCTCGGCCATAAACTCGTCTTCAGACAAGTTTGCGAAAATGGAAAAGCGGTTGGAGAGTGGTGCATGATAACGGGGTAATCTAAATTACCTCTTTACTAGTCCCGAACGGGTAATCTAAGCAAATGACTCGGCTTGGCCACAAACTCGTCTAAGGACAGGTTTGCAGAAATGGGAAAGCGTTTGGAGAGTGGTGCATAACAACGGGGTAATCTATATTACCTCTTTACTAGATCGGAACGGATAATCTAAGCAAATGCTTCGGCTCGCCTACAAACTCATCTTCGCACGGGTTTGCGAAATGGGAAAGCAGTTGTAGAGTGGTGCATGAAAATGGGGTAATCTATATTACATCTTTACTAGACCCGAACGGGTAATTTAAATGACCTCTTTACTAGTCCCGAATGGATAATCTTTGCAAATGCCTCGGCTCGGCCACAAACTCGTTTTCGGAAGAGTTTGCGAAATAGGAAAGGGGTTGCATAGTGGTCCATGACAACAGAGTAATCTATATTAACTCTTTAGTAGTCCCGAACGGGTAATCTAAGCATATGCCTCGGCTCGGCCACAAACTTGTCTTCAGACAGGTTTGCGAAAATTGGAAAGCAGTTGGAGAGTGGTGCATGACAACGGGGTAATCTAAATTACCTCTTTACCAGTCCCGAACAGGTAATCTAAGCATATGCCTCGGCTCGGCAACAAACTCGTCTTCGGACAGGTTTGCAGATATGGGAAAGCGGTTGGACAGTGGTGCATGAAACCGAGGTAATTTAAATGACCTCTTTACTAGTCCCGAATGGATAATCTTTGCAAATGCCTCGGCTCGGCCACAAACTCGTTTTCGGAAGAGTTTGCGAAATAGGAAAGGGGTTGCATAGTGGTCCATGACAACGGAGTAATCTATATTAACTCTTTAGTAGTCCCGAACGGGTAATCTAAGCATATGCCTCGGCTCGGCCACAAACTTGTCTTCAGACAGGTTTGCGAAAATTGGAAAGCAGTTGGAGAGTGGTGCATGACAACGGGATAATCTAAATTACCTCTTTACTAGTCCTGAACGGGTAATCTAAGCAAATGACTCGGCTTGGCCACAAACTCGTCTAAGGACAGGTTTGCGAAAATGGGAAAGCGGTTGGAGAGTGGTGCATAACAACGGGGTAATCTATATTACCTCTTTACTAGATCCGAACGGATAATCTAAGCAAATGCCTCGGCTCGCCTACAAACTCATCTTCGCACGGGTTTGCGAAATGGGAAAGCAGTTGTAGAGTGGTGCATGAAAATGGGGTAATCTATATTATGTCTTTACTAGACCCGAACGGGTAATCTAAGCAAATGCCTCGGCTTGGCCACAAACTCGTCTACGGACGGGTTTGCGGAAATGGGAAAGCAGTTTGAGAGTGGTGCATGACAACGAGGTAGTCTAAATTACCTCTTTACTAGTCCCGAATGGGTAATCTAATCAAATGTCTCAGCTCGGCCACAAATTCGTCTTTGGACTGGTTTGCAGAAATGGGAAAGCGGTTGAAGAGTGGTGCATGACAACGGGGTTATCTAAATTACCTCTTTACTAGAACCGAACGGGATATCTAGCAAATGCCTCGGCTCGACCACAAACTCGTCTTCGGACGGATTTGGAGAAATGGGAAAGCAGTTGGAGAGTGGTGCATGACAACGGGGTAATCTAAATTACCTCTTTACCAGTCCCGAACAGGTAATCTAAGCATATGCTTCGGCTCGACAACAAACTCGTCTTCGGACAGGTTTGCAGATATGGAAAAGCGGTTGGACAGTGGTGCATGACACCGAGGTAATTTAAATGACCTCTTTACTAGTCCCGAATGGATAATCTTTGCAAATGCCTCGGCTCTGCCACAAACTCGTTTTCAGAGGAGTTTGCGAAATAGGAAAGGGTTGCATAGTGGTCCATGACAACGTAGTAATCTTTATTACCTCTTTACTAGACCCGAACGGGTAATCTAAGCAAATGCCTAGGCTCGGCCACAAACTCGTCTTCAGACAAGTTTGCGAAAATGGAAAAGCGGTTGGAGAGTGGTGCATGATAACGGGGTAATCTAAATTACCTCTTTACTAGTCCCGAACGGGTAATCTAAGCCAATGACTCGGCTTGGCCACAAACTCGTCTAAGGACAGGTTTGCAGAAATGGGAAAGCGTTTGGAGAGTGGTGCATAACAACGGGGTAATCTATATTACCTCTTTACTAGATCCGAACGGATAATCTAAGCAAATGCTTCGGCTCGCCTACAAACTCATCTTCGCACGGGTTTGCGAAATGGGAAAGCGGTTGTAGAGTGGTGCATGAAAATGGGGTAATCTATATTACATCTTTACTAGACCCGAACGGGTAATTTAAATGACCTCTTTACTAGTCCCGAATGGATAATCTTTGCAAATGCCTCGGCTCGGCCACAAACTCGATTTCGGAAGAGTTTGCGAAATAGGAAAGGGGTTGCATAGTGGTCCATGACAACGGAGTAATCTATATTAACTCTTTAGTAGTCCCGAACGGGTAATCTAAGCATATGCCTCGGCTCGGCCACAAACTTGTCTTCAGACAGGTTTGCGAAAATTGGAAAGCAGTTGGAGAGTGGTGCATGACAACGGGGTAATCTAAATTACCTCTTTACCAGTCTCGAACAGGTAATCTAAGCATATGCCTCGGCTCGGCAACAAAATCGTCTTCGGACAGGTTTGCAGATATGGGAAAGCGGTTGGACAGTGGTGCATGACACCGAGGTAATTTAAATGACCTCTTTACTAGTCCCGAATGGATAATCTTTGCAAATGCCTCGGCTCTGCCACAAACTCGTTTTCGGAAGAGTTTGCGAAATAGGAAAGGGGTTGCGTAGTGGTCCATGACAACGGAGTAATCTTTATTACCTCTCTACTAGACCCGAACGGGTAATCTAAGCAAATGCCTAGACTCGGCCACAAACTCGTCTTCAGACAAGTTTGCGAAAATGGGAAAGCGGTTGGAGAGTGGTGCATGACAACGGGATAATCTAAATTACCTCTTTACTAGTCCTGAACGGGTAATCTAAGCAAATGACTCGTCTTGGCCACAAACTCGTCTAAGGACAGGTTTGCAGAAATGGGAAAGCGGTTGGAGAGTGGTGCATAACAACGGGGTAATCTATATTACCTCTTTACTAGATCCGAACGGATAATCTAAGCAACTGCCTCGGCTCGCCTACAAACTCATCTTCGCACGGGTTTGAGAAATGGGAAAGCAGTTGTAGAGTGGTGCATGAAAATGGGGTAATCTATATTATGTCTTTACTAGACCCGAACGGGTAATCTAAGCAAATGCCTCGGCTTGGCCACAAACTCGTCTACGGACGGGTTTGCGGAAATGGGAAAGCAGTTTAAGAGTGGTGCATGACAACGAGGTAGTCTAAATTACCTCTTTACTAGTCCCGAATGGGTAATCTAATCAAATGTCTCAGCTCGGCCACAAATTCGTCTTTGGACTGGTTTGCAGAAATGGGAAAGCGGTTGAAGAGTGGTGCATGACAACGGGGTTATCTAAATTACCTCTTTACTAGAACCGAACGGGATATCTAGCAAATGCCTCGGCTCGACCACAAACTCGTCTTCGGATGGATTTGGAGAAATGGGAAAGCAGTTGGAGAGTGGTGCATGACAACGGGGTAATCTAAATTACCTCTTTACCAGTCCCGAACAGGTAATCTAAGCATATGCTTCGGCTCGGCAACAAACTCGTCTTCGGACAGGTTTGCAGATATGGGAAAGCGGTTGGACAGTGGTGCATGACACCGAGGTAATTTAAATGACCTCTTTACTAGTCCCGAATGGATAATCTTTGCAAATGCCTCGGCTCTGCCACAAACTCGTTTTCAGAGGAGTTTGCGAAATAGGAAAGGGTTGCATAGTGGTCCATGACATTGTAGTAATCTTTATTACCTCTTTACTAGACCTGAACGGGTAATCTAAGCAAATGCCTAGGCTCGGCCACAAATTCGTCTTCAGACAAGTTTGCGAAAATAGAAAAGCGGTTGGAGAGTGGTGCATGATAACGGGGTAATCTAAATTACCTCTTTACTAGTCCCAAACGGGTAATCTAAGCAAATGACTCGGCTTGGCCACAAACTCATCTAAGGACAGGTTTGCAGAAATGGGAAAGCGTTTGGAGAGTGGTGCATAACAACGGGGTAATCTATATTACCTCTTTACTAGATCCGAACGGATAATCTAAGCAAATGCTTCGGCTCGCCTACAAACTCATCTTCGCACGGGTTTGCGAAATGGGAAAGCGGTTGTAGAGTGGTGCATGAAAATGGGGTAATCTATATTACATCTTTACTAGACCCGAACGGGTAATTTAAATGACCTCTTTACTAGTCCCGAATGGATAATCTTTGCAAATGCCTCGGCTCGGCCACAAACTCGTTTTCGGAAGAGTTTGCGAAATAGGAAAGGGGTTGCATAGTGGTCCATGACAACGGAGTAATCTATATTAACTCTTTAGTAGTCCCGAACGGGTAATCTAAGCATATGCCTCGGCTCGGCCACAAACTTGTCTTCAGACAGGTTTGCGAAAATTGGAAAGCAGTTGGAGAGTGGTGCATGACAACAGGGTAATCTAAATTACCTCTTTACCAGTCCCGAACAGGTAATCTAAGCATATGCCTCGGCTCGGCAACAAACTCGTCTTCGGACAGGTTTGCAGATATGGGAAAGCGGTTGGACAGTGGTGCATGACACCGAGGTAATTTAAATGACCTCTTTACTAGTCCCGAATGGATAATCTTTGCAAATGTCTCGGCTCTGCCACAAACTCGTTTTCGGACGAGTTTGCGAAATAGGAAAGGGGTTGCATAGTGGTCCATGACAACGGAGTAATCTTTATTACCTCTCTACTAGACCCGAACGGGTAATCTAAGCAAATGCCTAGGCTCGGCCACAAACTCGTCTTCAGACAAGTTTGCGAAAATGGGAAAGCGGTTGGAGAGTGGTGCATGACAACGGGATAATCTAAATTACCTCTTTACTAGTCCTGAACGGGTAATCTAAGCAAATGACTCGGCTTGGCCACAAACTCGTCTAAGGACAGGTTTGCGGAAATGGGAAAGCGGTTGGAGAGTGGTGCATAACAACGGGGTAATCTATATTACCTCTTTACTAGATCCGAACGGATAATCTAAGCAACTGCCTCGGCTCGCCTACAAACTCATCTTCGCACGGGTTTGCGAAATGGGAAAGCAGTTGTAGAGTGGTGCATGAAAATGGGGTAATCTATATTATGTTTTTACTAGACCCGAACGGGTAATCCAAGCAAATGCCTCGGCTTGGCCACAAACTCGTCTACGGACGGGTTTGCGGAAATGGGAAAGCAGTTTGAGAGTGGTGCATGACAACGAGGTAGTCTAAATTACCTCTTTACTAGTCCCGAATAGGTAATCTAATCAAATGTCTCAGCTCGGCCACAAATTCGTCTTCGGACTGGTTTGCAGAAATGGGAAAGCGGTTGAAGAGTGGTGCATGACAACGGGGTTATCTAAATTACCTCTTTACTAGAACCGAACGGGATATCTAGCAAATGCCTCGGCTCGACCACAAACTCGTCTTCGGACGGATTTGGAGAAATGGGAAAGCAGTTGGAGAGTTGTGCATGACAACGGGGTAATCTAAATTACCTCTTTACCAGTCCCGAACAGGTAATCTAAGCATATGCTTCGGCTCGGCAACAAACTCGTCTTCGGACAGGTTTGCAGATATGGGAAAGCGGTTGGACAGTGGTGCATGACACCGAGGTAATTTAAATGACCTCTTTACTAGTCCCGAATGGATAATCTTTGCAAATGCCTTGGCTCTGCCACAAACTCGTTTTCAGAGGAGTTTGCGAAATAGGAAAGGGTTGCATAGTGGTCCATGACAACGTAGTAATCTTTATTACCTCTTTACTAGACCCGAACGGGTAATCTAAGCAAATGCCTAGGCTCGGCCACAAACTCGTCTTCAGACAAGTTTGCGAAAATGGAAAAGCGGTTGGAGAGTGGTGCATGATAACGGGGTAATCTAAATTACCTCTTTACTAGTCCCGAACGGGTAATCTAAGCAAATGACTCGGCTTGGCCACAAACTCGTCTAAGGACAGGTTTGCAGAAATGGGAAAGCGTTTGGAGAGTGGTGCATAACAACGGGGTAATCTATATTACCTCTTTACTAGATCCGAACGGATAATCTAAGTAAATGCTTCGGCTCGCCTACAAACTCATCTTCACACGGGTTTGCGAAATGGGAAAGCGGTTGTAGAGTGGTGCATGAAAATGGGGTAATCTATATTACATCTTTACTAGACCCGAACGGGTAATTTAAATGACCTCTTTACTAGTCCCGAATGGATAATCTTTGCAAATGCCTCGGCTCGGCCACAAACTCGTTTTCGGAAGAGTTTGCGAAATAGGAAAGGGGTTGCATAGTGGTCCATGACAACGGAGTAATCTATATTAACTCTTTAGTAGTCCCGAACGGGTAATCTAAGCATATGCCTCGGCTCGGCCACAAACTTGTCTTCAGACAGGTTTGCGAAAATTGGAAAGCAGTTGGAGAGTGGTGAATGACAACGGGGTAATCTAAATTACCTCTTTACCAGTCTCGAACAGGTAATCTAAGCATATGCCTCGGCTCGGCAACAAACTCGTCTTCGGACAGGTTTGCAGATATGGGAAAGCGGTTGGACAGTGGTGCATGACACCGAGGTAATTTAAATGACCTCTTTACTAGTCCCGAATGGATAATCTTTGCAAATGCCTCGGCTCTGCCACAAACTCGTTTTCGGACGAGTTTGCGAAATAGGAAAGGGGTTGCATAGTGGTCCATGACATTGGAGTAATCTTTATTACCTCTCTACTAGACCCGAACGGGTAATCTAAGCAAATGCCTAGGCTCGGCCACAAACTCATCTTCAGACAAGTTTGCGAAAATGGGAAAGCGGTTGGAGAGTGGTGCCTGACAACGGGATAATCTAAATTACCTCTTTACTAGTCCTGAACGGGTAATCTAAGCAAATGACTCGGCTTGGCCACAAACTCGTCTAAGGACAGGTTTGCGGAAATGGGAAAGCGGTTGGAGAGTGGTGCATAACAACGGGGTAATCTATATTACCTCTTTACTAGATCCGAACGGATAATCTAAGCAACTGCCTCGGCTCGCCTACAAACTCATCTTCGCACGGGTTTGCGAAATGGGAAAGCAGTTGTAGAGTGGTGCATGAAAATGGGGTAATCTATATTATGTCTTTACTAGACCCGAACGGGTAATCTAAGCAAATGCCTCGGCTTGGCCACAAACTCGTCTACGGACGGGTTTGCGGAAATAGGAAAGCAGTTTGAGAGTGGTGCATGACAACGAGGTAGTCTAAATTACCTCTTTACTAGTCCCGAATGGGTAATCTAATTAAATGTCTCAGCTCGGCCACAAATTCGTCTTCGGACTGGTATGCAGAAATGGGAAAGCGGTTGAAGAGTGGTGCATGACAACGGGGTTATCTAAATTACCTCTTTACTAGAACCGAACGGGATATCTAGCAAATGCCTCGGCTCGACCACAAACTCGTCTTCGGACGGATTTGGAGAAATGGGAAAGCAGTTGGAGAGTGGTGCATGACAACGGGGTAATCTAAATTACCTCTTTACCAGTCCCGAACAGGTAATCTAAGCATATGCTTCGGCTCGGCAACAAACTCGTCTTCGGACAGGTTTGCAGATATGGGAAAGCGGTTGGACAGTGGTGCATGACACCGAGGTAATTTAAATGACCTCTTTACTAGTCCCGAATGGATAATCTTTGCAAATGCCTCGGCTCTGCCACAAACTCGTTTTCAGAGGAGTTTGCGAAATAGGAAAGGGTTGCATAGTGGTCCATGACAACGTAGTAATCTTTATTACCTCTTTACTAGACCCGAACGGGTAATCTAAGCAAATGCCTAGGCTCGGCCACAAACTCGTCTTCAGACAAGTTTGCGAAAATGGAAAAGCGGTTGGAGAGTGGTGCATGATAACGGGGTAATCTAAATTACCTTTTTACTAGTCCCGAACGGGTAATCTAAGCAAATGACTCGGCTTGGCAACAAACTCGTCTAAGGACAGGTTTGCAGAAATGGGAAAGCGTTTGGAGAGTGGTGCATAACAACGGGGTAATCTATATTACCTCTTTACTAGATCCGAACGGATAATCTAAGCAAATGCTTCGGCTCGCCTACAAACTCATCTTCGCACGGGTTTGCGAAATGAGAAAGCGGTTGTAGAGTGGTGCATGAAAATGGGGTAATCTATATTACATCTTTACTAGACCCGAACGGGTAATTTAAATGACCTCTTTACTAGTCCCGAATGGATAATCTTTGCAAATGCCTCGGCTCGGCCACAAACTCGTTTTCGGAAGAGTTTGCGAAATAGGAAAGGGGTTGCATAGTGTTCCATGACAACAGAGTTATCTATATTAACTCTTTACTGGACCCGAACGGGTAATCTAAGCAAATGCCTAGGCACGACTACAAACTCGTCTTCAGACAAGTTTGCTAAATGGGAAAGCGGTTGTAGAGTGGTGCATGAAAATGGGGTAATCTATATTACGTCTTTACTAGACCCGAATGGGTAATCTAAGCAAATGCCTCGGCTTGGCCACAAACTCGTCAACGGACGGATTTGCGGAAATGGGAAAGCAGTTGGAGAGTGGTGCATGACAACGAGGTAGTCTAAATTACCTTTTTACTAGTCCCCAATGGGTAATCTAATCAAATTTCTCGGCTTAACCACAAATTCGTCTTCGGACGAGTTTGCAAAAATGGGAAAGCGGTTGAAGAGTGGTGCATGACAACGGAGTTATCTAAATTACCTCTTTACTAGAACCGAACGGGATATCTAGAAAATGCCTCGGCTCGACCACAAACTCGTCTTCAGACCGATTTGGAGAAATGGGAAAGCAGTTGGAAAGTGGTGCATGACAACGGGGTAACCTAAATTACCTCTTTACTAATCCCGAACGAGTAATTTAAGCATATGCCTCGGCTCGGCCACAAACTTTTCTTCAAACAGGTTTGCGAAAATTGGAAAGCAGTTGGAGAGTGGTGCATGACATAGGGGTAATCTAAATTACCTCTCTAGTAGTCCCGAACAGGTAATCTACGCAAATGCCTCGGCTAAGCCACAAACTCGTCTTCGGACAGGTTTGCGGATATGGGAAAGCGGTTGGACATTGGTGCACGACACCGGGGTAATTTAAATGACCTCTTTACTAGTCCCGAATGGGTAATCTTTGCAAATGCCTCGGCTCAGCCACAAACTTGTTTTCGGACGGGTTTGCGAAATGGGAAAGGGGTTGCATAGTGGTCCATGAAAACGGAGTAATCTATATTACCTCTTTACTAGACCCGAACGGGTAATCTAAGCAAATGCCTCGGCTCGGCCACAAACTCGTCTACAGACGGGGTTGCGGAAATGGGAAAGCAGTTTGAGAGTGGTGCATGACAACGAGGTAGTCTAAATTACCTCTTTACTAGTCCCGAATAGGTAATCTAATCAAATGTCTCGGCTCGGCCCAAAATTCGTCTTCGGACTGGTTTGCAGAAATGGGAAAGCGGTTGAAGAGTGGTGCATGAAAACGGGGTTATCTAAATTACCTCTTTACTAGAACCGAACGGGATATCTAGCAAATGCCTCGGCTCGACCACAAACTCGGCTTCTGATGGATTTGGAGAAATGGGAAAGCGGTTTGAGAGTGGTGCATGACAACGGGTTAATCTAAATTACCTCTTTAGTAGTCCCGAACGGGTAATCTAAGCATATGCCTCGGGTCGGCCACAAACTTGTCTTCAGACAGGTGTGCGAAAATTGGAAAGCAGTTAGAGAGTGGTGCATGACAACGGGGTAATCTAAATTACCTCTTTACCAGTCCCGAACAGGTAATCTAAGCATATGTCTCGGCTCGGCAACAAACTCGTTTTCGGACAGGTTTGCAGATATGGGAAAGCGGTTGGACAGTGGTGCATGACACCGAGGTAATTTAAATGACCTCTTTACTAGTCCCGAATGGATAATCTTTGCAAATGCCTCGGCTCTGCCACAAACTCGTTTTTGGACGAGTTTGCGAAATAGGAAAGGGGTTGCATAGTGGTCCATGACAACGGAGTAATCTTTATTACCTCTTTACTAGACCCGAACAGGTAATCTAAGCAAATGCCTAGGCTCGGCCACAAACTCGTCTTCAGACAAGTTTGCGAAAATGAGAAAGCGGTTGGAGGGTGGTGCATGACAACGGGGTAATCTAAATTACCTCTTTACTAGTCCCGAACGGGTAATCTAAGCAAATGACTCGGCTTGGCCACAAAGTCGTCTAAGGACAGGTTTGCGGAAATGGGAAAGCGTTTGGAGAGTGGTGCATAACAACGGGGTAATCTATATTACCTTTTTACTAGATCCGAACGGATAATCTAAGCAAATGCCTCGGCTCGCCTACAAACTCATCTTCGCACGGGTTTGCGAAATGGTAAAGCGGTTGTAGAGTGGTGCATGAAAATGGGGTAATCTATATTACATCTTTACTAGACCCGAACGGGTAATTTAAATGACCTCTTTACTAGTCCCGAATGGATAATCTTTGCAAAGGCCTCGGCTAGGCCACAAACTCGTTTTCGAAAGAGTTTGCGAAATAGGAAAGGGGTTGCATAGTGGTCCATGACAACGGAGTAATCTATATTAACTCTTTACTAGACCCGAACGGGTAATCTAAGCAAATGCCTAGGCACGGCCACAAACTCGTCTTCAGACAAGTTTGCGAAATGGGAAAGCGGTTGTAGAGTGGTGCATGAAAATGGGGTAATCTATATTACGTCTTTACTAGACCCGAACGGGTAATCTAAGCAAATGCCTCGGCTTGGGCACAAACTCGTCAACGGACAGGTTTGCGGAAATGGGAAAGCAGTTGGAGAGTGGTGCATGACAATGAGGTAGTCTAAATTACCTTTTTACTAGTCCCGAATAGGTAATCTAATCAAATGTCTCGGCTTGGCCACAAATTCGTCTTCGGACTAGTTTGCAGAAATGGGAAAGCGGTTGAAGAGTGGTGCATGACAACGGGGTTATCTAAATTACCTCTTTACTAGAACCGAACGGGATATCTAGCAAATGCCTCGTCTTCGGACGGATTTGGAGAAATGGGAAAGCAGTTGGAAAGTGGTGCATGACAATGGGGTAATGTAAATTACCTCTCTAGTAGCCCCGAACAAGTAATCTATGCAAATGCCTCGGCTCGGCCACAAACTCGTCTTCGGACAAGTTTGCGGAAATGGGAAAGCGGTTGGAGAGTGGTGCATGACAACGGGGTAATCTAAATTACCTCTTTACTAGACCCAAATGGGTAATCTAAGCAAATGCCTTAGCTCGTCCACAAACTCGTCTTCAGACGGGTTTGCAGAAATGGGAAAGCGGTTGGAGAATGGTGCATGACAACGGGGTAATCCATATTACCAATTTACTAGTCCCGAACGGGTAATCTAAGCAAATGCCTTGGCTCGGCCACAAACTTTTCTTCAGACAGATTTGCGGAAATTGGAAAGCGGTTGGAGAGTGGTGCATGACAACGGGGTAGTCTTAATTACCTCTCTACTGGTCTCAAACGAGAAAGCTAAGCAAATGACACGGCTGGGCCACAAACTCGTCTTCGGACAGGTTTGCAAATATGGGAAAGCGGTTAGAGAGTAGTGCATGACAACAGGGTAACCTAAATTACCTCTCTACTACTTCCGAATGGGTAATCTAAGCAATCGTTTCAGCTCGGCCACAAACTCATGTTCGGACTAGTTTGCGAAAATGAGAAAGCGGTTGGAGAGTGGTGCATGACATCGGGGTAATCTAAATTACCTCTTTACTAGTCCCGAACGGGTAATCTAAGCAAATGCCTCGGCTTGGTCACAAACTCGTCTACGGACAGGTTTACGAAAATGGGAAAGCGGTTAGAGAGTGGTGCATAACAACGGGGTAATCTATATTACCTCTTTACTAGATCCGAACGGATAATCTAAGCAAATGCCTCGGCTCGGCTACAAACTCATCTTCGCGCGGGTTTGCGAATGGCCACAAACTCGTCTACGGACGGGTTTGCGGAAATAGAAAGCAGTTGGAGAGTGGTGCATGACAACGAGATAGTCTAAATTACCTCTTTACTAGTCCCAAATGGGTAATCTAATCAAATGTCTCGGCTCGGCCACAAATTCGTCTTCGGTCTGGTTGGCGGAAATGGAAAAGCGGTTGAAGAGTGGTGCATAACAACGGGGTTATCTAAATTACCTCTTTACAAGGACCGAACGGGATATCAATCAAATGCCTCAGCTCGACCACAAACTCGTCTTCGGACGAATTTGGAGAAATGGGAAAGCAGCTGGAGAGTGGTGCATGACAACGGGGTAATCTAAATTACCTCTTTACTAGTCCCGAACGGGTAATCTAAGCAGATGCCTCGGCTTGGCCACAAACTCGTCTACGGACAGGTTTGCGGAAATGGGAAAGCGGTTGGAGAGTGGTGCATAACTACGGGGTAATCTATATTACCTCTTTACTAGATCCGAATGGATAATCTACGCAAATGCCTCGGCTCGGCTACAAACTCATCTTCGCACAGGATTGCGAAATGAGAAAGTGGTTGTAGAGTGGTGCATGAAAATGGGGTAATCTATATTACGTCTTTACTAGACCCGAACGGGTAATCTAAGCAAATGCCTCGGCTTGGCCACAAACTCGTCTACGGACGGGTTTGCGGAAATGGAAAGCAGTTGGAGAGTGGTGCATAACAACGAGGTAGTCTAAATTACCTCTTTACTAGTCCCGAATGGGTAATCTAATCAAATGTCTCGGCTCGGCCACAAATTCGTCTTCGGACTGGTTTGCGGAAATGGAAAAGCGGTTGAAGAGTGGTGCATGACAACGGGGTTATCTAAATTACCTCTTTACTAGAACCGAACAGGATATCTAGCAAATGCCTCGGCTCGACTACAAACTCGTCTTCGGACGAATTTGGAGAAATGGGAAAGCAGTTGGAGAGTGGTGCATGACAACAGGGTAATCTAAATTACCTCTTTACTAGTCCCGAACGGGTAATCTAAGCAGATGCCTTAGCTTGGCCACAAACTCGTCTACGGACAGGCTTGCGGAAATTGGAAAGCAGTTGGAGAGTGGTGCATGACAATGGGTTAATCTAAATTACCTCTCTAGTAGTCCCGAACAGGTAATCTACGCAAATGCCTCGGCTCGGTCACAAACTCGTCTTCGGACAGGTTTGCGAATATGGAAAAGCGGTTGGACAGTGGTGCACGACACCGGAGTAATTTAAATGACCTCTTTAATAGTCCTGAATGGGTAATCTTTGCAAATGTCTCGGCTCGGCCACAAACTTGTTTTCGGATGGGTTTGCGAAATGGGAAAGGGGTTGCATAGTGGTCCATGAAAACGGAGTAATCTATATTACCTCTTTACTAGACCCGAATGGGTAATCTAAGCAAATGCCTAGGCTCGGGCACAAACTCGTCTTCAGACAAGCTTGCCGAAATGGGAAAGCGGTTGGAGAGTGGTGCATGACAACGGGGTAATCTAAATTACCTCTTTACTAGACCCAAATGGGTAATCTAAGCAAATGCCTTAGCTCATCCACAAACTCGTATTCAGACGGGTTTACAGAAATGGGAAAGCGGTTGGAGAATGGTGCATGACAACGAGGTAATCCATTTTACCAATTTACTAGTCCCGAATGGGTAATCTAAGCAAATGCCTTAGCTTGGCCACAAAATTTTCTTCAGACAGATTTGTGGAAATTGGAAAGCGGTTGGAGAGTGGTGCATGACAACGGGGTTGTCTTAATTACCTCTCTACTGGTCCCAAACGAGAAAGCTAAGCAAATGACACGGCTGGGCCACAAACTCGTCTTCGGACAGGTTTGCAAATATGGGAAAGCGGTTAGAGAGTAGTGCATGACAACAGGGTAACCTAAATTACCTCTCTACTAGTTCTGAATGGGTAATCTAAGCAAATGTTTCAGCTCGGCCACAAACTCATGTTCGGACTAGTTTGCGAAAATGAGAAAGCGGTTGGAGAGTGGTGCATGACATCGGGGTAATCTAAATTACCTCTTTACTAGTCCCGAACGGGTAATCTAAGCAAATACCTCGGCTTGGCCACAAACTCGTCTACGGACAGGTTTGCGAAAATGGGAAAGCGGTAAGAGAGTGGTGCATAACAATAGGGTAATCTATACTACCTCTTTACTAGATCCGAACGGATAATCTAAGCAAATGCCTCGGCTCAGCTACAAACTCATCTTTGCGCGGGTTTGCGAATGGCCACAAACTCGTCTACGGACGGGTTTGCGGAAATAGAAAGCAGTTGGAGAGTGGTGCATGACAACGATATAGTCTAAATGACCTCTTTACTACTCCTGAATGGATAATCTTTGCAAATGCCTCGGCTCGGCCACAAACTCATTTTCGGATAGGTTTGCGAAATGGGAAAGGGGTTGCATAGTGGTCCGTGACAACGGAGTAATCTATATTACCTCTTTACTAGACCCGAACGGGTAATCTAAGCAAATGCCTAGGCTCGGCCACAAACTCGTCTTCAGACAAGTTTGTGGAAATGGGAAAGCGGTTGGAGAGTGGTGCATGACAACGGGGTAATCTAAATTACCTCTTTACTAGTCTCGAACGGGTAATCTAAGCAAATGACTCGGCTTGGCCACAAACTCGTCTAAGGACATGTTTGCCGAAATAGGAAAGCGGTTGGAGAATGGTGCATAACAACGGGGTAATCTATATTACCTTTTTACTAGATCCGAACGGATAATCTAAGCAAATGCCTCGGCTCGGCTACAAACTCATCTTCGCAAGGGTTTGTGAAATGGGAAAGCGGTTGTAGAGTGGTGCATGAAAATCGGGTAATCTATATTACGTCTTTACTAGACCCGAACGGGTAATCTAAGAAAATGCCTCGGCTTGGCCACAAACTCGTCTACGGACGGGTTTGCGGAAATGTGAAAGCAGTTGGAGAGTGGTGCATGACAACGAGGTAGTCTAAATTACCTTTTTACTAGTCCCGAATGGGTAATCTAATCAAATGTCTCGGCTCGGCCACAAATTCGTCTTCGGACTGGTTTGCGGAAATGGAAAAGCGGTTGAAGAGTGGTGCATGACAACGGGGTTATCTAAATTACCTCTTTACTAGAACCGAACGGGATATCTAGCAAATGCCTCGGCTCGACCACAAACTCGTCTTCGGACGAATTTGGAGAAATGGGAAAGCAGTTGGAGAGTGGTGCATGACAACGAGGTAATCTTAATTACCTCTTTACTAGTCCCGAACGGGTAATCTAAGCATATGCATCGGCTCGGCAACAAACTCGTCTACGGACAGGTTTACGGAAATGGGAAAGCGGTTGGAGAGTGGTGCATAACAACGGGATAATCTATATTACCTCTTTACTAGATCCGAACGGATAATCTACGTAAATGCCTCGGCTCGGCTACAAACTCATCTTCGCACAGGATTGCGAAATGAGAAAGTGGTTGTAGAGTGGTGCATGAAAATGGGGTAATCTATATTACGTCTTTACTAGACCCGAACGGGTAATCCAAACAAATGCCTCGGCTTGGCCACAAACTCGTCTACGGATGGGTTTGCGGAAATGGAAAGCAGTTGGAGAGTGGTGCATGACAACGAGGTAGTCTAAATTACCTCTTTACTAGTCCCGAATGGGTAATCTAATCAAATGTCTCGGCTCGGCCACAAATTTGTCTTCGGACTGGTTTGCGGAAATGGAAAAGCGGTTGAAGAGTGGTGCATGACAACGGGGTTATCTAAATTACCTCTTTACTAGAACCGAACAGGATATCTAGCAAATGCCTCGGCTCGACCACAAACTCGTCTTCGGACGAATTTGGAGAAATGGGAAAGCAGTTGGAGAGTGGTGCATGACAACAGGGTAATCTAAATTACCTCTTTACTAGTCCCGAACGGGTAATCTAAGCATATGCCTCGGCTCGGCAACAAACTCGTCTTCGGACAGGTTTGCAGATATGGGAAAGCGGTTGGACAGTGGTGCATGACACCGGGGTAATTTAAATGACCTCTTTACTACTTCCGAATGGATAATCTTTGCAAATGCCTCGGCTCGGCCACAAACTCGTTTTCGGATAGGTTTGCGAAATGGGAAGGGGGTTGCATAGTGGTCCATGACAACGGAGTAATCTATATTACCTCTTTACTAGACCCGAACGGGTAATCTAAGCAAATGCCTAGGCTCGTCCACAAACTCGTCTTCAGACAAGTTTGTGGAAATGGGAAAGCGGTTGGAGAGTGGTGCATGATAACGGGGTAATCTCAATTACCTCTTTACTAGTCTCGAACGGGTAATCTAAGCAAATGACTCGGCTTGGCCACAAACTCGTCTAAGGACATGTTTGCGGAAATGGGAAAGCGGTTTGAGAATGGTGCATAACAACGGGGTAATCTATATTACCTCTTTACTAGATCTGAACGGATAATCTAAGCAAATGCCTCGGCTCGGCTACAAACTCATCTTCGCACGGGTTTTTGAAATGGGAAAGCGGTTGTAGAGTGGTGCATGAAAATCGGGTAATCTATATTACGTCTTTACTAGACCCGAACGGGTAATCTAAGAAAATGCCTCAGCTTGGCCACAAACTCGTCTACGGACGGGTTTGCGGAAATGTGAAAGCAGTTGGAGAGTGGTGCATGATAACGAGGTAGTCTAAATTACCTCTTTACTAGTCCCGAATGGGTAATCTAATCAAATGTCTCGGCTCGGCCACAAATTCATCTTCGGACTGGTTTGCGGAAATGGAAAAGCGGTTGAAGAGTGGTGCATGACAACCGGGTTATCTAAATTACCTCTTTACTAGAACCGAATGGGATATCTAGCAAATGCCTCGGCTCGACCACAAACTCGTCTTCGGACGAATTTGGAGAAATGGGAAAGCAGTTGGAGAGTGGTGCATGACAACGGGGTAATCTAAATTACCTCTTTACTAGTCCCGAACGGGTAATCTAAGCATATGCCTCGGCTCGGCAACAAACTCGTCTTCAGACAGGTTTGCGGATATGGGAAAGCAGTTGGACAGTGGTGCATGACACGGGGTAATTTAAATGACCTCTTTACTACTCCCGAATGGATAATCTTTGCAAATGCCTTGGCTCGGCCACAAACTCGTTTTCGGATAGGTTTGCGAAATGGGAAAGGGGTTGCATAGTGGTCCATGACAACGAAGTAATCTATATTACCTCTTTACTAGAACCGAACGGGATATCTAGCAAATGCCTCGGCTCGACCACAAACTCGTCTTCGGACGAATTTGGAGAAATGGGAAAGCAGTTGTAGAGTGGTGCATGACAACGGGGTAATCTTAATTACCTCTTTACTAGTCCCGAACGGGTAATCTAAGCATATGCCTCGGCTCGGCAACAAACTCGTCTACGGACAGGTTTACGGAAATGGGAAAGCGGTTGGAGAGTGGTGCATAACAATGGGGTAATCTATATTACCTCTTTACTAGATCCGAACGGATAATCTACGTAAATGCCTCGGCTCGGCTACAAACTCATCTTCGCACAGGATTGCGAAATGAGAAAGCGGTTGTAGAGTGGTGCATGAAAATGGGGTAATCTATATTACGTTTTTACTAGACCCGAACGGGTAATCTATGCAAATGCATCGGCTTGGCCACAAGCTCGTCTACGGACGGGTTTGCGGAAATGGAAAGCAGTTGGAGAGTGGTGCATGACAACGAGGTAGTCTAAATTACCTCTTTACTAGTCCCGAATGGGTAATCTAATCAAATGTCTCGGCTCGGCCACAAATTCGTCTTCGGACTGGTTTGCGGAAATGGAAAAGCGGTTGAAGAGTGGTGCATGACAACGGGGTTATCTAAATTACCTCTTTACTAGAACCGAACAGGATATCTAGCAAATGTCTCGGCTCGACCACAAACTTGTCTTCGGACGAATTTGGAGAAATGGGAAAGCAGTTGGAGAGTGGTGCATGACAACAGGGTAATCTAAATTACCCCTTTACTAGTCCCAAACGGGTAATCTAAGCATATGCCTCGGCTCGGTAACAAACTCGTCTTCGGACAGGTTTGCAGATATGGGAAAGCGGTTGGACAGTGGTGCATGACACCGGGGTAATTTAAATGACCTCTTTACTACTCTCGAATGGATAATCTTTGCAAATGCCTCGGCTCGGCCACAAACTCGTTTTCGGATAGGTTTGCAAAATGGGAAAGGGGTTGCATAGTGGTCCATGACAACGGAGTAATCTATATTACCTCTTTACTAGACCCGAACGGGTAATCTAAGCAAATGCCTAGGCTCGGCCACAAACTCGTCTTCAGACAAGTTTGTGGAAATGGGAAAGCGGTTGGAAAGTGGTGCATGACAACGGGGTAATCTAAATTACCGCTTTACTAGTCTCCAACGGGTAATCTAAGCAAATGACTCGGCTTGGCCACAAACTCGTCTAAGGACATGTTTGCGGAAATGGGAAAGCGGTTGGAGAATGGTGCATAACAAAGGGTTAATCTATATTACCTCTTTACTAGATCCGAACGGATAATCTAAGCAAATGCCTTGGCTCGGCTACAAACTCATCTTCGCACGGGTTTGTGAAATGGGAAAGCGGTTGTAGAGTGGTGCATGAAAATCGGGTAATCTATATTACGTCTTTACTAGACCCGAACGGGTAATCTAAGAAAATGCCTCGGCTTGGCCACAAACTCGTCTACGGACGGGTTTGCGGAAATGTGAAAGCAGTTGGAGAGTGGTGCATGACAACGAGGTAGTCTAAATTACCTCTTTACTAGTCCCGAATGGGTAATCTAATCAAATGTCTCGGCTCGGCCACAAATTCGTCTTCGGAGTGGTTTGCGGAAATGGGAAAGCGGTTGAAGAGTGGTGCATGACAACAGGGTTATCTAAATTACCTCTTTACTAGTCCCGAACGGGTAATCTAAGCATATGCCTCGGCTCGGCAACAAACTCGTCTTCGGACAGGTTTGCAGATATGGGAAAGCGGTTGGACAGTGGTGCATGACACCGGGGTAATATAAATGACCTATTTACTACTACCGAATGGATAATCTTTGCAAATGCCTCGGCTCGGCCACAAACTCATTTTCGGATAGGTTTGCGAAATGGGAAAGGGGTTGCATAGTGGTCCATGACAACGGAGTAATCTATATTACCTCTTTACTAGACCCGAAAGGGTAATCTAAGCAAATGCCTAGGCTCGGCCACAAACTCATTTTCAGACAAGTTTGTGGAAATGGGAAAGCGGTTGGAGAGTGGTGCATGACAACGGGGTAATATAAATTACCTCTTTACTAGACCCAAATGGGTAATCTAAGCAAATGCCTCAGCTCGTCCATAAACTCGTCTTCATACGGGTTTGCGGAAATGGGAAAGCGGTTGGAGAATGGTGCATGAGAATGGGGTAATCTATATTACCAATTTACTAGTCCCGAACGGGTAATCTAAGCAAATGCCTCGGCTCAGCCACAAATTTGTCTTCACACAGATTTGCGGAAATTGGAAAGCGGTTGGAGAGTGGTGCATGACAACGGAGTTGTCTGAATTACCTCTCTACTGGTCCCGAACGAGAAATCTAAGCAAATGACTCGGCTGGGCCACAAACTCGTCTTCGGACAGGTTTGCAAATATGGGAAAGCGGTTGGAGAGTAGTGCATGACAACAGGGTAACCTAAATTACCTCTATAATAGTTCCGAATGGGTAATCTAACCAAACGTTTTGGCTCGGCCAAAAACTCATGTTCGGACTAGTTTGCGAAAAATGAGAAAGCGGTTGGAGAGTGGTGCATGATATCGGGGTAATCTAAATTACTGCATTACTAATCCCGAACGGATAATCTAAGCAAATGCCTCGGCTCGGCTACAAACTCATCTTCGCACGGGTTTGCGAAATGTGAAAGCGGTTGTAGAGTGGTGCATGAAAATGGGGTAATCTATATTACGTCTTTACTAGACCCGAACGGGTAATCTAAGCAAATGCCTCAGCTTGGCCACAAACTCGTCTACGGACAGGTTTGCGGAAATGGAAAGCAGTTGGAGAGTGGTGCATGACAACGAGGTAGTCTAAATTACCTCTTTACTAGTCCCGAACGGATAATCTAAGCAAATTCCTCGGCTCGGCCACAAATTCGTCTTCGGTCTGTTTTGCAGAAATGGGAAAGCGGTTGAAGAGTGGTGCATGACAACGGGGTTATCTAAATTACCTCTTTACTAGAACCGAACGGGATATCTAGCAAATGCCTAGGCTCGACCACAAACTAGTGTTCAGACGGATTTGGAGAAATGGGAAAGCAGTTGGAGAGTGGTGCATGACAACGGGGTAATCTAAATTACCTCTTTACTAGTCACGAACGGGTAATCTAAGCAGATGCCTCGGCTCGGCCACAAACTCTTCTTCTGATAGGTTTGCGGATATGGGAAAGCGGTTGGACAGTGGTGCATGACACCGAGGTAATTTAAATGACCTCTTTACTAGTCCCGAATGGGTAATCTTTGTAAATGCCTCGGCTCGGCCACAAACTCGTTTTCGGACGGGTTTGCGAAATGGGAAATGGTTTGCATAGTGATCCATGACAACGGAGTAATCTATATTACCTCTTTAATAGACCCGAACGGGTAATCTAAGCATATGCCTAGGCTCAGCTACAAACTAGTCTTTGGACAAGTTTGCGGAAATGGAAAAGCGGTTGGAGAGTGGTGCATGACAACGGGGTAATCTTAATTACCTCTTTACTAGACCCAAATGGGTAATCTAAGCAAATGCCTCAGCTCGTCCACAAACTCGTCTTCAGACGGGTTTGCGGAAATGGGAAAGCGGTTGGAGAATGGTGCATGACAACGGGTTAATCTATATTACCTCTTTAGTAGTCCCGACCGGGTAATCTAAACAAATGCCTCGGCTCGGCCACACTTTTGTCTTCGGACATGTTTGCGGAAATTGGAAAGCGGTTGGAGAGTGGTGCATGACAACGGTGTAGTCTTAATTACCTTTCTACTGGTCCCGAACGAGAAATCTAAGCAAATGACTCGGCTGGGCCACAAACTCGTCTTCGGACAGGTTTACAAATATGGGAAAGCGGTTGGAGAGTAGTGCATGACAACAAGGTAACCGAAATTACCTATCTACTAGTTCCGAATGGGTAATCTAAGCAAATATTTCGGCTCGGCCACAAACTCATGTTCGGACTAGTTTGCGAAAATGAGAAAGCGGTTGGAGAGTGGTGCATGACATCGGGGTAATCTAAATTACCTCTTTACTAGTCCCGAACGGGTAATCTAAGCAAATGCCTAAGCTTGGCCACAAACTCGTCTACAGACAGGTTTGCGGAAATGGGAAAGCGGTTGGAGAGTGGTGCATAACAACGGGGAAATCTATATTACCTCTTAACTAGATCCAAACGGATAATCTAAGCAAATGCCTCGGCTCGCCTACAAACTCATCTTCGCACGGGTTTGCGAAATGGGAAAGCGGTTGTAGAGTGGTGCATGAAAATGGGGTAATCTATATTACGTCTTTACTAGACCCGAACGGGTAATCTAAGCAAATGCCTCGGCTTGGCCAAAAACTCGTCTACGGACAGGTTTGCGGAAATGGGAAAGCAGTTGGAGAGTGGTGCATGACAACGAGGTAGTCTAAATTACCTCTTTACTAGTCCCGAATGGGTAATCTAATCAAATGTCTCGGCTCGGTCACAAATTCGTCTTCGGACTGGTTTGCAGAAATGGGAAAGCGGTTGAAGAGTGGTGCATAACAACGGGGTTATCTAAATTACCTCTTTATTAGAACCGAACGGGATATCTAGCAAATGCCTCGGCTCGGCTACAAACTCGTCTTCGGACAGGTTTGCGGAAATTGGAAAGAAGTTGGTGAGTGGTGCATGACAATGGGGTAATCTAAATTACCTCTATAGTAGTCCCGAATAGGTAGTCTACGCAAATGCCTCGGCTCGGCCACAATCTCGTCTTCGAAAAGGTTTGCGGATATGGGAAAACGGTTGGAGATTGGTGCATGACAACGCGGTAATTTAAATATTAAATTACCTATCTACTAGTTCTGAATGGGTAATATAAGATAATGTTTCGGCTCGGCCACAAACTCGTCTCCGGACTAGTTTGCGGAAATAGGAAAGCAGTTAGAGAGTGGTGCATGACAACGAGGTAATCTAAATTACCTCTTTACTTGACCCGAACAAGTAATCAAAGCAAATGCCTCGGCTCGTCCACAAACTTGGTCTGGATAGGTTTGCGGAAATGGGAAAGCGGTTGGAGAGTGGTGCATGACAATGGGGTAATCTATATTACCACTTTACTAGTCCTGAACGGGTAATCTAAGCAAATGCCTCGGCTCGGCCACAAACTTGTCTTCGAACAGGTTTGCAGAAATTGGAAAGCGGTTGGAGACTGGTGCATGACAATGGGGTAATCTAAATTACCTCTCTAGTAGTCCCGAACAGGTAATCTACGCAAATGCCTTGGCTCGGCCACAAACTCGTCTTCGGACAGGTTTGCGGATATGGCAAAGCGGTTGGACAGTGGTGCATGACACCGGGGTAATTTAAATTACCTTTTTACTAGTCCCGAATGGGTAATCTTTGCAAATACCTCGGCTCGGCCATAAACTCGTTTTCGGACGGGTTTGCGAGATGGAAAAGCGGTTGCATAGTGGTGCATGACAACAAAGTAATCTATATTACCTCTTTACTAGACCCGAACGGGTAATCTAAGCAAATGCCTAGGCTCAGCCACAAACTCGTCTTCAGACGGGTTTACGGAAATGGGAAAGCGGTTGGATAGTGGTGCCTGACAACAGGGTAGTCTTAATTACCTCTCTACTGGTCCCGAACGATAAATCTAAGCAAATGGCTCGGCTTGGCCACAAACTCGTCTTCGGACAGGTTTGCAAATATGGGAAAGCGGTTGGAGAGTAGTGCATGACAACAGGGTAACCTAAATTACCTCGCTACTAGTCCCAAATGGGTAATCTAAGCAAATATTTCGGCCCGGCCACAAACTCGTGTTCGGACTAGTTTGCATAAATGAGAAAGCGGTTGGAGAGTGGTGCATGACAATGGGGTAATCTAAATTACCTCTTTACTAGACCCGAACAAGTAATCTAAGCAAATGCCTCGGTTCATCCATAAACTCGTCTTTGGACAAGTTTGCGGAAATGGGAAAGTGGTTGGAGAGTGGTGCATGACAACGGAGTAATCTAAATTACCTCTTTACTAGACCCAAATGGGTAATCTAAGCAAATGCCTCGGCTCGTCCACAAACTCGTCTTCAAACGGGTTTGTGGAAATGGGAAATCGGTTGGAGAATGGTGCATGACAACGGGGTACTCTAAATTACCTCTTTACTAGTCTTAAACGGAGAATCTAAGCAAATGCCTCGGCTAAGCTACAAATCGTCTTCGGACAGATTTGCGGAAATTGGATAGCGGTTGGAGAGTGGTGCATGACAACGCGGTAATCTAAATTACCTCCTTACTAGTCCCGAACGGGTAATCTTTGCAAATGTTTCGGCTCGGCCACAAACTCTTCTTCTGATAGGTTTGCGAAAATTGAAAAGCGGTTTGAGAGTGGTGCATGACAATGGGGTAATCTAAATTACCTCTTTAGTAGTCCCAAACAGATAATCTAGGCAAATTCCTCGACTCAGTCACAAACTCGTCTTCGAACACATTGACGTAACGGGAAAGTGGTTGGAGAGTTGTGCATGACAATGGGGTAATCTAAATTACCTCTTTTGTAGTCCCAAATGGGTAATCTATGCAAATGCCTCTGCTGGATCACAAACTCATCCTCGGATGGGTTGACGGAATGGGAAAACGGTTGGAGAGTGGTGCATGACACCGGGGTAATTTAAATTACCTATTGACAAGTCCCAAACGGAATAATCTAAGCAAATGCCTCAGCTCGGTCACAAACTCGTCTTCGGGCAGGTTTGCGGAAATTAGAAAGTGGTTGGAGAATGGTGCATGACAATGGGGTAATCTAAATTACCTCTCTAGCGGTTTCGAACGGCTAATCTACGCAAATGCCTGTGCTGGGCCACAAACTCGTCTTCGGTCGGGTTAACAAAATGGGAAAGCGGTTGGAGAGTGGTGCATGATAACGCGGTAATCTAAATTACCTCCTTACTAGTCCCAAACAGGTAATCTTTGTAAATGCTTCGGCTCGGCCATAAACTCGTCTTTGGACGGGTTTGTGAAATGGGAAAGTTGTTGAAGAATGGTGCATGACAATGAGGTAATATATATTACCTCTTTAATAGACCCGAACGGGTAATTTAGCAAATGCCTCGGCTCGGTCACAAACTTGTTTTCGGACGGGTTTGCGAAAATGGGAAAGTGGTTGGAGAGTGTTGCATGACAATGGGGTAATCTTAATTATTTCTCTGGTACTCCCGAACGGGTAATCTACGCAAATGCCTCGCCGCGGCCACAAACTCGTCGTTGGACAGGTTTGCGGATATGGGATAGCGGTTGGAGAGTAGTGCATGACAATGGGGTAATCTAAATTACATGTTTAGTAGTCTCGAACGTGTAATCTACGCAAATGCCTCGACTCGGCCACAAACTCGTTTTCGGAAGGGTTTGCGAAATGGGAAAGCGGTTGCAGAATGGTGCATGACAACAGGGGTAATCTATATTACCTCTTTTATAGACCTGAACGGGTAATCTAAGGAAATGCTTCGGCTCGGCCACAAACTCGTCTTCGGACAGGTTTGCGGAAATTGGAAGTGGTTAGAGAGTGGTGCACGATAATGTGGTAATCTAAATTACTTTTTTAGTAGTCTCGAACGAGTAATCTACGCAAATGCCTCTGCTGGGCCACAAACTCATCTTTGGAAGGGTTGACGGAATGGGAAAGGGGTTGGAGAGTTGTGCATGATAACGCACTAATCTAAATTACCTCCTTACAAGTCCCGAACCGGTAATCTTTGCAAATGCCTCGCCTCGGCCACAAACTTGTCTTCGGACGGGTTTGCGAAAAAGGAAATCGGTTGCAAAGTGGTGCATGACAACGGGGTAATCTATATTACCTCTTTACTAGACCTGAACAGGTAATCTAGGCAAATGCCTCGGCTCTGCTACAAACTCATCTTCGGACGGGTTTGCGGAAATGGGAAAGCGGTTGGAGAGTAGTGCATGACAACGAGGTAATCTAAATTACCTCTTTACTAGTCCCGAAGGGGTGATCTAAGCAAATGCTTCGGCTCGGCTACAAACTTGTCTTCGGACAAGTTTGCGGAAATTGGAAGCGGTTAGAGAGTGGTGCATTATAATTGAGTAATCCAAATTACCTCTCTAGTACTCCCGAACGGGTAATCTACGCAAATGTCTCTGCTGGGCCACAAACTCATCTTCGGACGGCTTGAAGGAATGGGAAAGCGGTTGGAGAGTGGTGCATGACAACGCGGGTAATCTTTGCAAATGCCTCGGCTCGGCCACAAACTCGTCTTCGGACGGGTTTGTGAAATGGGAAATCGGTTGCAGAGTGGTGCATGACAACGTGGTAATCTATATTACCTCTTTAGTAGACCCGAACGGGGAATCTAAGGAAATGTCTCGGCTCGGCTACAAACTCGTCTTTGGACGGATTTGGAGAAATGGGGAAGCGGTTGAAGAGTGGTGCATGACAACGTGGTAATCTATATTACTTCTTTACTAATCCCGAACGGGTAATCTAAGCAAATGCCTCGGGTCGGCCACAAACTCGTCTTCGGATAGGTTTGCAAAAATTGGAAAGCGGTTGGAGAGTGGTGCATGACAACGCGATAATCTATAAATTACCTCCTTACTATTCCCGAACAGGTAATCTTTGCAAATGCCTCGCCTCGGCCACAAACTCATCTTCCGACGGATTTGCGAAATGGGAAAGCGGTTGCAGAGTGGTGCATGACAATGGAGTAATCTAAATTACCTCTTTACTAGAGTTGAACGAGTAATCTAAGCAAATGCCTCGGCTAGTCCACAAACTCGTCTTCGGACGGGTTTGCAGAAATGAGAAAGCGGTTGGAGAGTGGTGCATGACAACGGGGTAGTCTTAATTACCTTTCTACTAGTTCCGAACAGGAAATCTAAGCAAATAAATCGGCTCGGCCACAAAATCTTCTACGAACAGGTTTGCGGAAATGGGAAAGCGGTTGGAGAGAGGTTGTTGATAACGCTGTAATCTAAATTACTTCTCTAGTATTCACGAATAGGTAATCTAAGTTAATGTCTCGGCTCGCCCACAAACTCGTCTTCAGAGTGGTTTGCAGAAATGAAAAAACGGTTGGAGAGTGGTGCATGACAACGGGGTAATCTAAATTCCCTCTTTACTAGTCCTGAACGGGTAATATACGCAAATGCCTCGGCTCGGCTACAAACTCGTCTTCGGACGGGTTTGGGAAATGGGAAAACGGTTGGAGAATGGTGCATGACAACGGGGTAATCTAAATTACCTCTTTACTAGACCCGAATGGGTAAGCTAAGCAAATGCCTCTACTCGGCCACAAACTCGTCTTCAGACATGTTTACGGAAATTGGAAAGTGGTTGGAGAGTGGTGCATGATAGTGGGGTAATCTAAATTACCTCTCTGGTACTCCAAACAGGTAATCTACGCAAATGCCTCGGCTCGGCCACAAACTCGTCTTCGGACAGGTTTGCAGATATGGGAAAGTGGTTGGAGAGTGGTGCATGACAACATGGTAATCTAAATTACCTCTCTAGTAGTCTTGAACGTGTAATCTACGCAAATTCCTCAGCTCGGCCACAAACTCGTTTTCGGATGGGTTTGCAAAATAGGAAAGTGGTTGCCGAGTAGTCCATGACAACAGGGTAATCTATATTACCTCTTTACTAGACCTCAACGGGTAATCTAAGAAAATGCCTCGGCTCTGCCACAAACTCATCTTCGTACGGGTTTACGGAAATGGGAAAGCGGTTGGAGAGTGGTGCATGACAACGAGGTAATCTATAAATTACCCCCTTACTATTCCCGAACAGGTAATCTTTGCATATCCCTCGCCTCGGCCACAAACTCGTATTCGAACAGATTTACGAATTTGAAAAGCGGTTGCAGAGTGGTGCATGACAATGGGGTAATCTAAATTACCTCTTTACTAGTCCCAAACGGATAATCTATGCTAATGCCTCGGCTTGGCCACAAACTCGTCTTCGGACAGGTTTGCGGAAATTAGAAAGCGGTTGGAGAATGGTGCATGACAATGGGGTAATTTAAATTACCTATTTACAAGTCTCAAACGGAATAATCTAAGCAAATGCCTCAGCTCGGTCACAAACTCGTCTTCGGGCAGGTTTGCGAAAATTAGAAAGTGGTTGGAGAATGGTGCATGACAATGGGGTAATCTAAATTACCTCTCTAGCGGTTTCGAACGGCTAATCAACGCAAATGCCTGTGCTGGGCCACAAACTCGTCTTCGGACGGGTTAACGAAATGGGAAAGCGCTTGGAGAGTTGTGCATGATAACGCGGTAATCTAAATTACCTCCTTACTAGTCCCAAACAGGTAATCTTTGTAAATGCTTCGGCTCGGCCATAAACTCGTCTTTGGACGGGTTTGCGAAATGGGAAAGTTGTTGCAGAGTGGTGCATGACAACGAGGTAATATATATTACCTCTTTAATAGACCCGAACGGGTAATTTAGCAAATGCCTCGGCTCGGTCACAAACTTGTTTTCGGACGGGTTTGCGAAAATGGGAAAGTGGTTGGAGAGTGTTGCATGACAATGGGGTAATCTAAATTATTTCTCTGGTACTCCCGAACGGGTAATCTACGCAAATGCCTCGCCGCGGCCACAAACTCGTCGTCGGACAGGTTTGCGGAAATGGGAAAGCGGTTGGAGAGTAGTGCATGACAACAGGGTAATCTAAATTACTTCTTTACTAGACCCGAACAGGTAATCTAAGCAAATGCCTCGGCTAGTCCACAAACTCGTCTTCGGAAGGGTTTGCAGAAATGGGAAAGCGGTTGGAGAGTGGTGCATGACAACGGGGTAATCTTAATTACCTTTTTACTAGTTCCGAACATGAAATCTAAGCAAATAAATCGGCTCGGCCACAAAATCTTCTACGAACAGGTTTGCGGAAATGGGAAAGCGGTTGGAGAGAGGTTGTTGACAACGCTGTAATCTAAATTACTTCTCTAGTAGTCCCGAATAGGTAATCTAAGTTAATGTCTCGGCTCGACCACAAACTCGTCTTCGGAGTGGTTTGCAGAAATGAAAAAACGGTTGGAGAGTGGTGCATGACAACGGGGTAATTTAAATTCCCTCTTTACTAGTCCTGAACGGGTAATATACGCAAATGCCTCGGCTCGGCTACAAACTCGTCTTCGGACGGGTTTGGGAAATGGGAAAACGGTTGGAGAATGGTGCATGACAACGGGGTAATCTAAATTACCTCTTTACTAGACCCAAACGGGTAAGCTAAACAAATGCCTCTACTCGGCCACAAACTCGTCTTCAGACATGTTTACGGAAATTGGAAAGCGGTTGGAGAGTGGTGCATGACAGTGGGGTAATCTAAATTACCTCTCTGGTACTCCCAAACATGTAATCTACGCAAATGCCTCGGCTCGGCCACAAACTCGTCTTCGGACAGGTTTGCAGATATGGGAAGTGGTTGGAGAGTGGTGCATGACAACATGGTAATCTAAATTACCTCTCTAGTAGTCTTGAACGTGTAATCTACGCAAATTCCTCAGCTCGGCCACAAACTCGTTTTCGGATGGGTTTGCGAAATAGGAAAGTGGTTGCCGAGTAGTGCATGACAACAGGGTAATCTATATTACCTCTTTACTAGACCTCAACGGGTAATCTAAGCAAATGCCTCGGCTCTGCCACAAACTCATCTTCGTACGGGTTTACGAAAATGGGAAAGCGGTTGGAGAGTGGTGCATGACAACGAGGTAATCTATAAATTACCCCCTTACTATTCCCGAACAGGTAATCTTTGCATATCCCTCGCCTCGGCCACAAACTCGTCTTCGGACGGATTTACGAAATGGGAAAGCGGTTGCAGAGTGGTGCATGACAATGGGGTAATCTAAATTACCTCTTTACTAGTCCCAAACGGATAATCTATGCTAATGCCTCGGCTTGGCCACAAACTCGTCTTCGGACAGGTTTGCGGAAATTAGAAAGCGGTTGGAGAATGGTGCATGACAATGGGGTAATTTAAATTACCTATTTACAAGTCCCAAACGGAATAATCTAAGCAAATGCCTCAGCTCGGTCACAAACTCGTCTTCGGGCAGGTTTGCGGAAATTAGAAAGTGGTTGGAGAATGGTGCATGACAATGGGGTAATCTAAATTACCTCTCTAGCGGTTTCGAACGGCTAATCTACGCAAATGCCTGTGCTGGGCCACAAACTTGTCTTCGGACGGGTTAACGAAATGGGAAAGCGGTTGGAGAGTGGTGCATGATAACGCGGTAATCTAAATTACCTCCTTACTAGTCCCAAACAGGTAATCTTTCTAAATGCTTCGGCTCGGCCATAAACTCGTCTTTGGACGGGTTTGCGAAATGGGAAAGTTGTTGCAGGGTGGTGCATGACAACGAGGTAATATATATTACCTCTTTAATAGACCCGAACGGGTAATTTAGCAAATGCCTCGGCTCGGTCACAAACTTGTTTTCGGACGGGTTTGCGAAAATGGGAAAGTGGTTGGAGAGTGTTGCATGACAATGGGGTAATCTATATTATTTCTCTGGTACTCCCGAACGGGTAATCTACGCAAATGCCTCGCCGCGGCCACAAACTCGTCGTTGGACAGGTTTGCGGATATGGGAAAGCGGTTGCAGAGTGGTGCATGACAACAGGGTAATCTATATTACCTCTTTAATAGACCTGAACGGGTAATCTAAGGAAATGCTTCGGCTCGGCCACAAACTCGTCTTTGGACATGTTTGCGGAAATTGGAAGCGGTTAGAGAGTGGTGCACGATAATGTGGTAATCTAAATTACCTTTTTAGTAGTCTCGAACGAGTAATCTACGCAAATGCCTCTGCTGGGCCACAAACTCATCTTTGGACGGGTTGACGGAATGGGAAAGGGGTTGGAGAGTTGTGCATGATAACGCGGTAATCTAAATTACCTCCTTACTAGTCCCGAACCGGTAATCTTTGCAAATGCCTCGCTTCGGCCACAAACTTGTCTTTAGACGGGTTTGCGAAATAGGAAATCGGTTGCAAAGTGGTGCATGACAACGAGGTAATCTGTATTACCTCTTTACTAGACCTGAACAGGTAATCTAGGTAAATGCCTCGGCTCTGCCACAAACTCATCTTCGGACAGGTTTGCGGAAATTGGAAAGCGATTGGAGAGTAGTGCATGACAACGGGGTAATCTAAATTACTTCTTTACTAGACCCGAACAGGTAATCTAAACAAATGCCTCGGCTAGTCCACAAACTCGTCTTCGGAAGGGTTTGCAGAAATGGGAAAGCGGTTGGAGAGTGGTGCATGACAACGGGGTAATCTTAATTACCTTTTTACTAGTTCCGAACAGGAAATCTAAGCAAATAAATCGGCTCGGCCACAAAATCTTCTACGAACAGGTTTGCGGAAATGGGAAAGCGGTTGGAGAGAGGTTGTTGACAACGCTGTCATCTAAATTACTTCTCTAGTAGTCCCGAATAGGTAATCTAAGTTAATGTCTCGGCTCGGCCACAAACTCGTCTTCGGAGTGGTTTGCAGAAATGAAAAAACGGTTGGAGAGTGGTGCATGACAACGGGGTAATTTAAATTCCCTCTTTACTAGTCCTGAACGGGTAATATACGCAAATGCCTCGGCTCGGCTACAAACTCGTCTTCGGACGGGTTTGGGAAATGGGAAAACGGTTGGAGAATGGTGCATGACAACGGGGTAATCTAAATTACCTCTTTACTAGACCCAAACGGGTAAGCTAAACAAATGCCTCTACTCGGCCACAAACTCGTCTTCAGACATGTTTACAGAAATTGGAAAGCGGTTGGAGAATGGTGCATGACAGTGGGGTAATCTAAATTACCTCTCTGGTACTCCCAAACATGTAATCTACGCAAATGCCTCGGCTCGGCCACAAACTCGTCTTCGGACAGGTTTGCAGATATGGGAAGTGGTTGGAGAGTGGTGCATGACAACATGGTAATCTAAATTACCTCTCTAGTAGTCTTGAACGTGTAATCTACGCAAATTCCTCAGCTCGGCCACAAACTCGTTTTCGGATGGGTTTGCGAAATAGGAAAGTGGTTGCCGAGTAGTGCATGACAACAGGGTAATCTATATTACCTCTTTACTAGACCTCAACGGGTAATCTAAGCAAATGCCTCGGCTCTGCCACAAACTCATCTTCGTACGGGTTTACGGAAATGGGAAAGCGGTTGGAGAGTGGTGCATGACAACGAGGTAATCTATAAATTACCCCCTTACTATTCCCGAACAGGTAATCTTTGCATATCCCTCGCCTCGGCCACAAACTCGTCTTTGGACGGATTTACAAAATGGGAAAGCGGTTGCAGAGTGGTGCATGACAATGGGGTAATCTAAATTACCTCTTTACTAGTCCCAAACGGATAATCTATGCTAATGCCTCGGCTTGGCCACAAACTCGTCTTCGGACAGGTTTGCGGAAATTAGAAAGCGGTTGGAGAATGGTGCATGACAATGGGGTAATTTAAATTACCTATTTACAAGTCCCAAACGGAATAATCTAAGCAAATGCCTCAGCTCGGTCACAAACTCGTCTTCGGGCAGGTTTGCGGAAATTAGAAAGTGGTTGGAGAATGGTGCATGACAATGGGGTAATCTAAATTACCTTTCTAGCGGTTTCGAACGGCTAATCTACGCAAATGCCTGTGCTGGGCCACAAACTCGTCTTCGGACGGGTTAACTAAATGGGAAAGCGGTTGGAGAGTGGTGCATGATAACGCGGTAATCTAAATTACCTCCTTACTAGTCCCAAACGGGTAATCTTTGTAAATGCTTCGGCTCGGCCATAAACTCGTCTTTGGACGGGTTTGCGAAATGGGAAAGTTGTTGCAGAGTGGTGCATGACAACGAGTTAATATATATTACCTCTTTAATAGACCCGAACGGGTAATTTAGCAAATGCCTCGGCTCGGTCACAAACTTGTTTTCGGACGGGTTTGCGAAAAGTGGTTGGAGAGTGTTGCATGACAATGGGGTAATCTTAATTATTTCTCTGGTACTCCCGAACGGGTAATCTACGCAAATGCCTCGCCGCGGCCACAAACTCGTCGTTGGACAGGTTTGCGGATATGGGAAAGCGGTTGCAGAGTGGTGCATGACAACAAGGTAATCTATATTACCTCTTTAATAGACCTGAACGGGTAATCTAAGGAAATGCTTCGGCTCGGCCACAAACTCGTCTTTGGACATGTTTGCGGAAATTGGAAGCGGTTAGAGAGTGGTGCACGATAATGTGGTAATCTAAATTACCTTTTTAGTAGTCTCGAACGAGTAATCTACGCAAATGCCTCTGCTGGGCCACAAACTCATCTTTGGACGGGTTGACGGAATGGGAAAGGGGTTGGAGAGTTGTGCATGATAACGCGGTAATCTAAATTACCTCCTTACTAGTCCCGAACCGTTAATCTTTGCAAATGCCTCGCTTCGGCCACAAACTTGTCTTCGGACGGGTTTGCGAAATAGGAAATCAGTTGCAAAGTGGTGCATGACAACGGGGTAATCTATATTACCTCTTTACTAGACCTGAACAGGTAATCTAGGTAAATGCCTCGGCTCTGCTACAAACTCGTCTTCGGACAGGTTTGCGGAAATGGGAAAGCGGTTGGAGAGTAGTGCATGACAACGGGGTAATCTAAATTACTTCTTTACTAGACCCGAACAGGTAATCTAAGCAAATGCCTCGGCTAGTCCACAAACTCGTCTTCGGACGGGTTTGCAGAAATGGGAAAGCGGTTGGAGAGTGGTGCATGACAAGGGGGTAGTCTTAATTACCTTTCTACTAGTTCCGAACAGGAAATCTAAGCAAATAAATCGGCTCGGCCACAAAATCTTCTACGAACAGGTTTGCGGAAATGGGAAAGCGGTTGGAGAGAGGTTGTTGACAACGCTGTAATCTAAATTACTTCTCTAGTAGTCCCGAATAGGTAATCTAAGTTAATGTCTCGGCTCGGCCACAAACTCGTCTTCGGAGTGAATTGTAGAAATGAAAAAACGGTTGGAGAGTGGTGCATGACAACGGGGTAATCTAAATTCCCTCTTTACTAGTCCTGAACGGGTAATATACGCAAATGCCTCGGCTCGGCTACAAACTCATTTTCGGACGGGTTTGGGAAATGGGAAAACGGTTGGAGAATGGTGCATGACAACGGGGTAATCTAAATTACCTCTTTACTAGACCCAAACGGGTAAGCTAAGCAAATGCCTCTACTCGGCCACAAACTCGTCTTCAGACATGTTTACGGAAATTGGAAAGCGGTTGGAGAGTGGTGCATGACAGTGGGGTAATCTAAATTACCTCTCTGGTACTCCCAAACAGGTAATCTACGCAAATGCCTAGGCTCGGCCACAAACTCGTCTTCGGACAGGTTTGCAGATATGGGAAAGTGGTTGGAGAGTGGTGCATGACAACATGGTAATCTAAATTACCTCTCTAGTAGTCTTGAACGTGTAATCTACGCAAATTCCTCAACTCGGCCACAAACTCGTTTTCGGATTGGTTTGCGAAATAGGAAAGTGGTTGCCGAGTAGTGCATGACAACAGGGTAATCTATATTACCTCTTTACTAGACCTCAACGGGTAATCTAAGCAAATGTCTCGGCTCTGCCACAAACTCATCTTCGTACGGGTTTACAGAAATGGGAAAGCGGTTGGAGAGTGGTGCATGACAACGAGGTAATCTATAAATTACCCCCTTACTATTCCCGAACAGGTAATCTTTGCATATCCCTCGCCACGACCACAAACTCGTCTTCGGACGGATTTACGAAATGGGAAAGCGGTTGCAGAGTGGTGCATGACAATGGGGTAATCTAAATTACCTCTTTAATAGTCCCAAACGGATAATCTATGCTAATGCCTCGGCTTGGCCACAAACTCGTCTTCGGACAGGTTTGCGGAAATTAGAAAGCGGTTGGAGAATTGTGCATGACAATGGGGTAATTTAAATTACCTATTTACAAGTCCCAAACGGAATAATCTAAGCAAATGCCTCAGCTCGGTCACAAACTCGTCTTCGGGCAGGTTTGCGGAAATTAGAAAGTGGTTGGAGAATGGTGCATGACAATGGGGTAATCTAAATTACCTCTCTAGCGGTTTTGAACGGCTAATCTACGCAAATGCCTGTGCTGGGCCACAAACTCGTCTTCGGACGGGTTAACAAAATGGGAAAGCGGTTGGAGAGTGGTGCATGATAACGCGGTAATCTAAATTACCTCCTTACTAGTCCCAAACAGGTAATCTTTGTAAATGCTTCGGCTCGGCCATAAACTCGTCTTTGGAAGGGTTTGCGAAATGGGAAAGTTGTTGCAGAGTGGTGCATGACAACAAGGTAATATATATTACCTCTTTAATAGACCCGAACTGGTAATTTAGCAAATGCCTCGGCTCGGTCACAAACTTGTTTTCGGACGGGTTTGCGAAAATGGGAAAGTGGTTCGAGAGTGTTGCATGACAATGGGGTAATCTAAATTATTTCTCTGGTACTCCCGAACGGGTAATCTACGCAAATGCCTCGCCGCGGCCACAAACTCGTCGTTGGACAGGTTTGCGGATATGGGAAAGCGGTTGCAGAGTGGTGCATGACAATAGGGTAATCTATATTACCTCTTTAATAGACCTGAACGGGTAATCTAAGGAAATGCTTCGGCTCGGCCACAAACTCGTCTTTGGACAGGTTTGCGGAAATTGGAAGCGGTTAGAGAGTGGTGCACGATAATGTGGTAATCTAAATTACCTTTTTAGTAGTCTCGAACGAGTAATCTACGCAAATGCCTCTGCTGGGCCACAAACTCATCTTTGGACGGGTTGACGGAATGGGAAAGGGGTTGGAGAGTTGTGCATGATAACGCGGTAATCTAAATTACCTCCTTACTAGTCCCGAACCGTTAATCTTTGCAAATGCCTCGCTTCGGCCACAAACTTGTCTTCGGACGGGTTTGCGAAATAGGAAATCGGTTGCAAAGTGGTGCATGACAACGGGGTAATCTATATTACCTCTTTACTAGACCTGAACAGGTAATCTTTGTAAATGCTTCGGCTCGGCCATAAACTCGTCTTTGGAAGGGTTTGCGAAATGGGAAAGTTGTTGCAGAGTGGTGCATGACAACAAGGTAATATATATTACCTCTTTAATAGACCCGAACTGGTAATTTAGCAAATGCCTCGGCTCGGTCACAAACTTGTTTTCGGACGGGTTTGCGAAAATGGGAAAGTGGTTCGAGAGTGTTGCATGACAATGGGGTAATCTAAATTATTTCTCTGGTACTCCCGAACGGGTAATCTACGCAAATGCCTCGCCGCGGCCACAAACTCGTCGTTGGACAGGTTTGCGGATATGGGAAAGCGGTTGCAGAGTGGTGCATGACAATAGGGTAATCTATATTACCTCTTTAATAGACCTGAACGGGTAATCTAAGGAAATGCTTCGGCTCGGCCACAAACTCGTCTTTGGACAGGTTTGCGGAAATTGGAAGCGGTTAGAGAGTGGTGCACGATAATGTGGTAATCTAAATTACCTTTTTAGTAGTCTCGAACGAGTAATCTACGCAAATGCCTCTGCTGGGCCACAAACTCATCTTTGGACGGGTTGACGGAATGGGAAAGGGGTTGGAGAGTTGTGCATGATAACGCGGTAATCTAAATTACCTCCTTACTAGTCCCGAACCGTTAATCTTTGCAAATGCCTCGCTTCGGCCACAAACTTGTCTTCGGACGGGTTTGCGAAATAGGAAATCGGTTGCAAAGTGGTGCATGACAACGGGGTAATCTATATTACCTCTTTACTAGACCTGAACAGGTAATCTAGGTAAATGCCTCGTCTCTGCTACAAACTCGTCTTCGGACAGGTTTGTGGAAATGGGAAAGCGGTTGGAGAGTAGTGCATGACAACGGGGTAATCTAAATTACTTCTTTACTAGACCCGAACAGGTAATCTAAGCAAATACCTCGGCTAGTCTACAAACTCGTCTTCGGACGGGTTTGCAGAAATGGGAAAGCGGTTGGAGAGTGGTGCATGACAACGGGGTAGTCCTAATTACCTTTCTACTAGTTCCGAACAGGAAATCTAAGCAAATAAATCGGCTCGGCCACAAAATCTTCTACGAACAGGTTTGCGGAAATGGGAAAGCGGTTGGAGAGAGGTTGTTGACAACGCTGTAATCTAAATTACTTCTCTAGTAGTCCCGAATAGTTAATCTAAGTTAATGTCTCGGCTCGGCCACAAACTCGTCTTCGGAGTGGTTTGCAGAAATGAAAAAACGGTTGGAGAGTGGTGCATGACAACGGGGTAATCTAAATTCCCTCTTTACTAGTCCTGAACGGGTAATATACGCAAATGCCTCTGCTCGGCTACAAACTCGTCTTCGGACGGGTTTGGGAAATGGGAAAACGGTTGGAGAATGGTGCATGACAACGGGGTAATCTAAATTACCTCTTTACTAGACCCAAACGGGTAAGCTAAGCAAATGCCTCTACTCGGCCACAAACTCGTCTTCAGACATGTTTACAGAAATTGGAAAGCGGTTGGAGAGTGGTGCATGACAGTGGGGTAATCTAAATTACCTCTCTGGTACTCCCAAACAGGTAATCTACGCAAATGCCTCGGCTCGGCCACAAACTCGTCTTCGGACAGGTTTGCTGATGCGGCCATCTACACCACACCAAGCCGGATCGCGGACAGCCGATCCGTTCCATTCATACCAAATGAGATCATGACAAGGGGCAAGGCTCAAAAACTTAAAGGGAAGATCCAGACTTTCATCCACAAGCTACGGGAACAAGAGGAAGAAGTGGATCGCAGCAGCCACCCCGCGACCGAGCTAGAACCCGCGACCATACAACACGCGTTGGCCCACACCTCGGACTTAACACACTTAAGGTCTCGGACATGCAGCCTTGGGGACAAGGTCTTGTGTGTTCTCACAATCCATCCGTGAGAACACAACCAAAAAGACCTTGGATTATTAGAGTACTCTTTCCCTACCCCTAGCTCACCATGTTGGGATCTAGGGAAGGGTTTTAACGAGGCTTGAACATCTAAGGCATCACATCTCTTATCCCACTTAAGACTCACTTGGAAACATTGGAGTGACAAGTATGATCTTAAGGAGATGTGATTCTATCTAGGAAAACACTCTACCATTTTTCCTTTGTTTATTTTCGGTCTTTGTTGTTAGTTTTTACTTTGTGACCGTTGGGAGCTTTGTTGACCAAAGGGTTGACTAGGGCAATCCCTTGGGTTTTCTTGTAGCCTATTTAAAGGCAAACACTCTTTTATTCAAGGGTAACCATTTTTAAGAAAAGACTTGAAACAAGGCCACCGCCTTCTTTCCTCTCTATTGAGTTTTCCTCTAGATTGGATCCTCCTTGAAGCTAGATTGAGTGTGTCTCTCTTCTTCCAGGCCGAGGCTGTATCAAGGGTTTACCACCCCCCTTGTGGTTCGCTTCATCACTCCTCCATCTATCTCATATCCGCACGCTCAAATCTATCACCAACACCATCGGATTTCAAGAGATTGAACCACATCTCTCTTGAGTCCTCCTTCCGCCATCACCGTCATCTTCTACACGGATCCAAGGGCTCAAGCTCGGACCTCGGATCATATCATTTTGGTATCAGAGCCAAAACATCCTAAAGGTTGCATCTTTCCTCACTAAAGCTTCCACCTTTCTCTCATTGTCGGATTTTTGCTAGTTCTTGATAAAACTTGAACCTTTGAGCTTGTTTGAGTGCTGAATCTAGCTAGGGTGTTTAGCTTTGCTTGCTGAGGTTGTTTACTCTTGATTTAAGGTTAATAGGTCTAGAAATTTTGAGTTTCAAGCTGGTTCAAATCGTTTGCTTGCTGATTTCTAAAGACTCAAAATTTCCGTCTAAAACTTGCTCCGTTAAAGCCATTTGCTAGCTTAGGCCAATTTGTGAACTTGAGATGTGCTTGCTGTTATTGTTATTCATGTTAGCTAGGTTGTTTCCTCTGGTTTTTAGCAGCTTAAACCGCCATTGTTGAAGCTCTCTCCAAAGAGAGGGCCTTTGTGCAATTTTGTAAAAAGTGGTGTGGACCACTTTGTACTAGTTGTCTTCTTGTGAGTGCTGGCAAAACCAAGTGGTCCTGCCTTGGTGGCACCCAAAAATTTGAATTGTTACTGCAGTAACTCCCTCTTGCTTGTGGTTAAACCCTTAGGCCCTAAAATTTATCCGCACCCTATCATTTTAATCCCGCGGAAGCTTATTATCCATAATTTGTACGGACCGCACTAAGATTGTTTTGAACTTTCTTTCTTTGCAAGGTACGTGTGATGGCCGAACCACCAGACCTCTCAGCCCTCCTCACGGGCATTCAAGCCCAACTCCAACAGCTTGGAGAACGCCTAGGCCGAGTCGAACAGCCGCGACCACAAGCACCTCCGCCAAACGTTGATTCGGGCGTTGAGGGGCTATCCGAGGAAGATTACTTCCAGCCTCCTCCTTTTAGGAGATCAAGGCCAAGAGAAGGTCGAAATCATGATGAAAGAGGACAACGAGGCCAGCCCCGAGCTCTCTCACCTCACTTGCGGATCACACCACCAACCTTTGCGGGTAAAGTGGATCCGGAAGCTTACCTTGATTGGGAGCGTAGGATGGATCACATCTTTGAAGTCTACGGCTATGAAGAGCCCAGAAAGGTGTCCTACGCAGCCGCACAACTCACTGATCACGCCCTAACCTGGTGGGATAGAGATGCGGCCAAGAGAAGAAGAAATGGCGATGTTCCGGTCCAATCGTGGGAGATTATGAAGTTCATGATGAAGGCTAGATATGTACCCCCCCTTTACCACCGAGAGCTCCAAAAGAAGTTTAGAAAACTTGTGCAAGGCAGTAAGAGCGTAGAGGAATACTATGAGGAGTTTGAACATTTAAGGAACCGTCTCAACTTGGAAGACACGGAAGAGACTCTCATGGCTCAATTCCTTGACGGTCTTCAAGATCGGATCGCACATAAGGTGGAGATGCACACCTACAGCGACTTCAACGAGCTCCTCCACCTAGCTATTCAGGTTGAGGGTCACATCAAGAAGAAGTCCCGGACCAGACCACTCACCAATTCTCCATGGAAGGCTCAAGCCTCCGGTTCAAACCCGAATCCTCCTAAGTACCAAGATAGGGGTAAAGGAGTGGCCAATGAAACTCGGGTTCCTTTTAAGCCCCGAGAGCCTACCACTTAGACTAGAGCTGACCCAAGAGGAGCCTCCACGATCCAAAAGACTCGAGACATCATGTGCTACAAGTGTAGAGGCCGCGGCCACTACGCTAGAGAGTGTCCCAATCCGAGAGCCATGATCATCACTTCCGCCGGTGAATATGAGTCTCAAGACGAGATGGAACATCAAGAGGAGGAAGTTGATGCCGAGGAAGAGATTGAGTATCCGGATGTAGGTGACATCTTAGTCACCATGAGGGCTTTAAGTGCAACGCAAGGACCGGATGAGACCGCTCAACGTGAGAACATCTTTCATACAAGATGTACGGTAAGAGGAAAGGTTTGCTCTCTTATCATTGATGGTGGCTCTTGCACTAATGTGGCTAGCTCATACATGGTAGAAAAATTACAGTTAGACACCACTAAACATCCGCATCCATATAAACTCAGGTGGCTAAATGATAAAACCGAATTAAAAATTAATGAACAAGTCAAGATATCATTTAGTATTGGAAAGTATTGTGATGAAGTGTTGTGTGATGTTGTTCCTATGCAAGCTACTCATATTTTGTTAGGTCGGCCATGGCAATTTGATAGGGAAGTTGTGCATGATGGTAGAACTAATAGGTACTCATTGATGCATGATAAAAGACGGATTAGTTTAGCGCCTTTGTTGCCTTCTCAAGTCCGTGAAATGCAATTGAAGTTGTCTAAGGAGAAGTGTAGTTCTAAGCCTAATTTCCTCATTACTTCTAGTAATATTAGGAAAGCAATTCATGATCCTACTTGTCATGTGGTATTAATAGTCTACAAAGAACTTTTGAGTGTAGGTGAATCCGAGATCACATTGCCAAAGGAAGTGCAACAAGTCCTTGATCGATTTAAGGAAGTGTTTCCGGAAGAGCTACCGCCGGGGCTGCCTCCTCAAAGGGGTATTGAACACCAAATAGACTTCATTCCCGGGGCACAACTACCTAATCGACCAGCATATAGGGTAAATCCAAACGAAGCCAAGGAGCTCGAGAAACAAGTCCGAGACTTGATGGATAAGGGATATGTGCGGGAAAGTTTGAGCCCTTGTGCCGTTCCGGTCTTGTTGGTACCTAAGAAAGATGGTACATACCGAATGTGTGTGGATTGCCGAGCCATCAACAACATCACTATCAAATATAGGCATCCCATACCGCGGCTAGACGACATGTTGGACGAGCTAAGTGGAGCGACCCTCTTCTCCAAAATTGATCTCAAGAGTGGATACCACCAAGTACGCATGAAAGAAGGAGATGAGTGGAAGACCGCTTTCAAAACCAAGCATGGCCTATACGAATGGCTTGTGATGCCTTTCGGCCTCACCAATGCACCGAGTACCTTCATGAGGCTCATGAACCATATCCTTCGACCATATATAAGTAAATTCGTAGTAGTTTACTTTGATGATATATTGATCTATAGTACTTGCTTGGTTGATCATGTGGAACATTTAGGACTAGTCTTAGAAACGCTTAGGTTGGAAGGTCTATATGCGAATCTTAAGAAGTGTACGTTTTGTGCTAGTGAGCTTGTTTTTCTTGGCTTTGTGGTTAGCTCACAGGGACTTCGAGTGGACTTAGAAAAGATTGAAGCCATTAGGGGCTGGCCTAGACCCACTAACATCAGCCAAGTTCGGAGCTTCCACGGCTTAGCAAGTTTCTACCGCCGGTTTGTTAAAGATTTCAGCACATTGGCCGCACCTTTGACATCGGTGATCAAGAAGAGTGTTGGCTTTGAGTGGGGAGAAGCTCAAGAGAGGTCATTCTTAGACCTCAAGTACCATCTCACACATGCTCCCATACTCGTCTTGCCAGATTTCAACAAGACTTTTGAAGTGGAATGTGATGCCTCCGGTGTAGGTATTGGTGCTGTTTTGACTCAAGGAGGCAAGCCGGTTGCATACTTTAGTGAGAAGCTAAGTGGGGCTTCTCTCAACTACCCCACTTATGACAAGGAACTCTATGCCTTGGTGCGGGCAATGCAAACATGGCAGCACTACCTCTTGTCCAAAGAATGTGTCATCCATACCGATCACGAGACACTACAACATCTAAGGGGTCAAACCACTTTGAAGAAACGCCATGCTAAGTGGCTGGAGTTCATAGAGACCTTCCCTTATGTCATCAAGTACAAGAAAGGCAAAGAAAACGTGGTGGCCGATGCACTTTCTAGGAGACATACGCTTATCACCACCATGGAATCGAAGATGCTTGGGTTTGAGTCACTTAAGAGTTTATATGAAGAAGACCCAGACTTGAAGGATGCGTTTACAGGACATGGAGCCAATTCTTACACTAAGTTTTACATCCATGATGGCTTCCTATTCAAGGACAAGCGGCTATGCATCCCCCAAAGCTCAATAAGGGAGTTGTTGGTCAAAGAGGCTCACGGTGGAGGATTAATGGGACACTTTGGTGTTGAGAAGACGTTAAGTGTGTTGAAGGAACATTTTTATTGGCCAAGGATGAAAAAGATGGTGGTAACTCATTGTGATCGATGCGTGGTTTGCAAAAGGGCCAAGTCTAAGGTTCACCCGCACGGGTTATACCTTCCATTGCCGATTCCTACATTACCTTGGGTGGACATCTCTATGGACTTCGTTTTGGGGCTGCCTAAGGTACATCATAAGGACTCAATCTTTGTGGTGGTTGATAGGTTTTCCAAGATGGCTCACTTCATCCCATGCGCCAAGACTAATGACGCATCACAAACCGCCACCCTATTCTTCAAGGAAGTGGTGCGGCTTCATGGCATTCCTAGAACCATCGTCTCCGACCGGGACACAAAATTCTTATCACACTTTTGGAGAACCTTGTGGAAGAAACTAGGGACTAAATTGCTGTTCTCTACCACATGTCATCCTCAAACGGACGGCCAAACCGAAGTAGTCAACCGCACACTTGGAGCTCTTCTCCGATCGACGATTGGCAGCAACTTGAACAATTGGGTTGAGTGTCTTCCCCTTGTGGAGTTCGCATATAACTCGGCTAGACACTCGACAACTAAGCTATCACCTTTTGAAGTGGTGTATGGACGTAACCCGGACACTCCTTTGAGCCTTACACCATTGCCACCAGCCGAGCAAATGGACGTTGAAGGGTCCACCAAAGCCGAGACCATGAAGAAGCTCTTCGAGAAGGTGTTCGATAATATAGAGAAGCGGAATGAACAAGTCATGGCCCGGGTCAATAAAAGGAGGAAGCAAGTCTTGTTCCAGCCAGGAGATTGGGTGTGGTTGCACATGAGACCCGAGAGATTTCCCACCAAAAGGAAACACAAGCTCGACTATCGCGGAGACGGACCATTCAAAGTGGTCGAGAAAATCAATGACAACGCCTACCGCCTCGAACTTCCGGGTGAGTTTAATGTCTCTACCACATTTAATGTTACTGACTTGACTCCTTTTGATGTAGGAGATGTTAAACCTTTGGAGACCAAAGATCTTGAAGAGGGAGGGAATGATGCGGCCATCTACACCACACCAAGCCGGATCGCGGACAGCCGATCCGTTCCATTCATACCAAATGAGATCATGACAAGGGGCAAGGCTCAAAAACTTAAAGGGAAGATCCAGACTTTCATCCACAAGCTACGGGAACAAGAGGAAGAAGTGGATCGCAGCAGCCACCCCGCGACCGAGCTAGAACCCCCGACCATACAACACGCGTTGGCCCACACCTCGGACTTAACACACTTAAGGTCTCGGACATGCAGCCTTGGGGACAAGGTCTTGTGTGTTCTCACAATCCATCCGTGAGAACACAACCAAAAAGACCTTGGATTATTAGAGTACTCTTTCCCTACCCCTAGCTCACCATGTTGGGATCTAGGGAAGGGTTTTAACGAGGCTTGAACATCTAAGGCATCACATCTCTTATCCCACTTAAGACTCACTTGGAAACATTGGAGTGACAAGTATGATCTTAAGGAGATGTGATTCTATCTAGGAAAACACTCTACCATTTTTCCTTTGTTTATTTTCGGTCTTTGTTGTTAGTTTTTACTTTGTGACCGTTGGGAGCTTTGTTGACCAAAGGGTTGACTAGGGCAATCCCTTGGGTTTTCTTGTAGCCTATTTAAAGGCAAACACTCTTTTATTCAAGGGTAACTATTTTTAAGAAAAGACTTGAAACAAGGCCACCGCCTTCTTTCCTCTCTATTGAGTTTTCCTCTAGATTGGATCCTCCTTGAAGCTAGATTGAGTGTGTCTCTCTTCTTCCAGGCCGAGGCTGTATCAAGGGTTTACCACCCCCCTTGTGGTTCGCTTCATCACTCCTCCATCTATCTCATATCCGCACGCTCAAATCTATCACCAACACCATCGGATTTCAAGAGATTGAACCACATCTCTCTTGAGTCCTCCTTCCGCCATCACCGTCATCTTCTACACGGATCCAAGGGCTCAAGCTCGGACCTCGGATCATATCATTTGCAGATATGGGAAAGTGGTTGGAGAGTGGTGCAGGACAACATGGTAATTTAAATTACCACTCTAGTAGTCTTGAACGTGAAATCTACGCAAATTCCTCAACTCGGCCACAAACTCGTTTTCGGATGGGTTTGCGAAATAGGAAAGTGGTTGCCGAGTAGTGCATGACAACAGGGTAATCTATATTACCTCTTTACAAGACCTCAACGGGTAATCTAAGCAAATGCCTCGGCTCTGCCACAAACTCATCTTCGTACGGGTTTACAGAAATGGGAAAGCGGTTGGAGAGTGGTGCATGACAACGAGGTAATCTATAAATTACCCCCTTACTATTCCCGAACAGGTAATCTTTGCATATCCCTCGCCTTGGCCACAAACTCGTCTTCGGACGGATTTACGAAATGGGAAAGCGGTTGCAGAGTGGTGCATGACAATGGGGTAATCTAAATTACCTCTTTACTAGTCCCAAACGGATAATCTATGCTAATGCCTCGGCTTGGCCACAAACTCGTCTTCGGACAGGTTTGCGGAAATTAGAAAGCGGTTGGAGAATGGTGCATGACAATGGGGTAATTTAAATTACCTATTTACCAGTCCTAAACGGAATAATCTAAGCAAATGCCTTAGCTCGGTCACAAACTCGTCTTCGGGCAGGTTTGCGGAAATTAGAAAGTGGTTGGAGAATGGTGCATGACAATGGGGTAATCTAAATTACCTCTCTAGCGGTTTCGAACGGCTAATCTACGCAAATGCCTGTGCTGGGCCACAAACTCGTCTTCGGACGGGTTAACGAAATGGGAAAGCGGTTGGAGAGTGCTGCATGATAACGCGGTAATCTAAATTACCTCCTTACTAGTCCCAAACAGGTAATCTTTGTAAATGCTTCGGCTCGGCCATAAACTCGTCTTTGGACGGGTTTGCGAAATGGGAAAGTTGTTGCAGAGTGGTGCATGACAACGAGGTAATATATATTACCTCTTTAATAGACCCGAACGGGTAATTTAGCAAATGCCTCGGCTCGGTCACAAACTTGTTTTCGGACGGGTTTGCGAAAATGGGAAAGTGGTTGGAGAGTGTTGCATGACAATGGGGTAATCTAAATTATTTCTCTGGTACTCCCGAACGGGTAATCTACACAAATGCCTCGCCGCGGCCACAAACTCGTCGTTGGACAGGTTTGCGGATATGGGAAAGCGGTTGCAGAGTGGTGCATGACAACAGGGTAATCTATATTGCCTCTTTAATAGACCTGAACGGGTAATCTAAGGAAATGCTTCGGCTCGGCCACAAACTCGTCTTTGGACAGGTTTGCGGAAATTGGAAGCGGTTAGAGAGTGGTGCACGATAATGTGGTAATCTAAATTACCTTTTTAGTAGTCTCGAACGAGTAATCTACGCAAATGCCTCTGCTGGGCCACAAACTCATCTTTGGACGGGTTGACGGAATGGGAAAGGGGTTGGAGAGTTGTGTATGATAACGCGGTAATCTAAATTACCTCCTTACTAGTCCCGAACCGGTAATCTTTGCAAATGCTTCGCTTCGGCCACAAACTTGTCTTCGGACGGGTTTGCGAAATAGGAAATCGGTTGCAAAGTGGTGCATGACAACGGGGTAATCTATATTACCTCTTTACTAGACCTGAACAGGTAATCTAGGTAAATGCCTCGGCTCTGCTACAAACTCGTCTTCGGACAGGTTTGCGGAAATGGGAAAGCGGTTGGAGAGTAGTGCATAACAACGGGGTAATCTAAATTACTTCTTTACTAGACCCGAACAGGTAATCTAAGCAAATGCCTCGGCTAGTCCACAAACTCGTCTTCGGACGGGTTACAGAAATGGGTAAGCGGTTGGAGAGTGGTGCATGACAACGGGGTAGTCTTAATTACCTTTCTACTAGTTCCGAACAGGAAATCTAAGCAAATAAATCGGCTCGGCCACAAAATCTTCTACGAACAGGTTTGCGGAAATGGGAAAGCGGTTGGAGAGAGGTTGTTGACAACGCTGTAATCTAAATTACTTCTCTAGTAGTCCCGAATAGGTAATCTAAGTTAATGTCTCGGCTCGGCCACAAACTCGTCTTCGGAGTGGTTTGCAGAAATGAAAAAACGGTTGGAGAGTGGTGCATGACAACGGGGTAATCTAAATTCCCTCTTTACTAGTCCTGAACGGGTAATATACGCAAATGCCTCGGCTCGGCTACAAACTCGTCTTCGGACGGGTTTGGGAAATGGGAAAACGGTTGGAGAATGGTGCATGACAACGGGGTAATCTAAATTACTTCTTTACTAGACCCGAACGAGTAAGCTAAGCAAATGCCTCTACTCGGCCACAAACTCGTCTTCAGACATGTTTACGGAAATTGGAAAGCGGTTGGAGAGTGGTGCATGACAGTGGGGTAATCTAAATTACCTCTCTGGTACTCCCAAACAGGTAATCTACGCAAATGCCTCGGCTCGGCCACAAACTCGTCTTCGGACAGGTTTGCAGATATGGGAAAGTGGTTGGAGAGTGGTGCATGACAACATGGTAATCTAAATTACCTCTCTAGTAGTCTTGAACGTGTAATCTACGCAAATTCCTCAGCTCGGCCACAAACTCGTTTTCGGATGGGTTTGCAAAATAGGAAAGTGGTTGCCGAGTAGTGCATGACAACAGGGTAATCTATATTACCTCTTTAGTAGACCTCAACGGGTAATCTAAGCAAATGCCTCGGCTCTGCCACAAACTCATCTTCGTACGGGTTTACGGAAATGGGAAAGCGGTTGGAGAGTGGTGCATGACAACGAGGTAATCTATAAATTACCCCCTTACTATTCCCGAACAGGTAATCTTTGCATATCCCTCGCCTCGGCCACAAACTCGTCTTCGGACGGATTTACGAAATGGGAAAGCGGTTGCAGAGTGGTGCATGACAATGGGGTAATCTAAATTACCTCTTTACTAGTCCCAAACGGATAATCTATGCTAATGTCTCGGCTTGGCCACAAACTCGTCTTCGGACAGGTTTGCGGAAATTAGAAAGCGGTTGGAGAATGGTGCATGACAATGGGGTAATTTAAATTACCTATTTACAAGTCCCAAACGGAATAATCTAAGCAAATGCCTCAGCTCGGTCACAAACTCGTCTTCGGGCAGGTTTGCGGAAATTAGAAAGTGGTTGGAGAATGGTGCATGACAATGGGGTAATCTAAATTACCTCTCTAGCGGTTTCGAACGGCTAATCTACGCAAATGCCTGTGCTGGGCCACAAACTCGTCTTCGGACGGGTTAACGAAATGGGAAAGCGGTTGGAGAGTGGTGCATGATAACGCGGTAATCTAAATTACCTCCTTACTAGTCCCGAACCGGTAATCTTTGCAAATGCCTCGCTTCGGCCACAAACTTGTCTTCAGACCGGTTTGCGAAATAGGAAATCGGTTGCAAAGTGGTGCATGACAACGAGGTAATCTATATTACCTCTTTACTAGACCTGAACAGGTAATCTAGGTAAATGCCTCGGCTTTGCCACAAACTTGTTTTCGGACGGGTTTGCGAAAATAGGAAAGTGGTTGGAGAGTGTTACATGACAATGGGGTAATCCAAATTATTTCTCTGGTACTCCCGAACGGGTAATCTACGCAAATGCCTCGCCGCGGCCACAAACTCGTCGTTGGACAGGTTTGCGGATATGGGAAAGCGGTTGCAGAGTGGTGCATGACAACAGGGTAATCTATATTACCTCTTTAATAGACCTGAACGGGTAATCTAAGGAAATGCTTCGGCTCGGCCACAAACTCGTCTTTGGACAGGTTTGCGGAAATTGGAAGCGGTTAGAGAGTGGTGCACGATAATGTGGTAATCTAAATTACCTTTTTAGTAGTCTCGAACGAGTAATCTACGCAAATGCCTCTGCTGGGCCACAAACTCATCTTTGGACGGGTTGACGGAATGGGAAAGGGGTTGGAGAGTTGTGCATGATAACGCGGTAATCTAAATTACCTCCTTACTAGTCCCGAACCGGTAATCTTTGCAAATGCCTCGCTTCGGCCACAAACTTGTCTTCAGACCGGTTTGCGAAATAGGAAATCGGTTGCAAAGTGGTGCATGACAACGAGGTAATCTATATTACCTCTTTACTAGACCTGAACAGGTAATCTAGGTAAATGCCTCGGCTTTGCCACAAACTCATCTTCGGACAGGTTTGCGGAAATTGGAAAGCGATTGGAGAGTAGTGCATGACAACGGGGTAATCTAAATTACTTCTTTACTAGACCCGAACAGGTAATCTAAGCAAATGCCTCGGCTAGTCCACAAACTCGTCTTCGGACGGGTTACAGAAATGGGAAAGCGGTTGGAGAGTGGTGCATGACAACGGGGTAGTCTTAATTACCTTTCTACTAGTTCCGAACAGGAAATCTAAGCAAATAAATCGGCTCGGCCACAAAATCTTCTACGAACAGGTTTGCGGAAATGGGAAAGCGGTTGGAGAGAGGTTGTTGACAACGCTGTAATCTAAATTACTTCTCTAGTAGTCCCGAATAGGTAATCTAAGTTAATGTCTCGGCTCGGCCACAAACTCGTCTTCGGAGTGGTTTGCAGAAATGAAAAAACGGTTGGAGAGTGGTGCATGACAATGGGGTAATCTAAATTCCCTCTTTACTAGTCCTGAACGGGTAATATACGCAAATGCCTCGGCTCGGCTACAAACTCGTCTTCGGACGGGTTTGGGAAATGGGAAAACGGTTGGAGAATGGTGCATGACAACGGGGTAATCTAAATTACCTCTTTACTAGACCCAAACGGGTAAGCTAAGCAAATGCCTCTACTCGGCCACAAACTCGTCTTCAGACATGTTTACAGAAATTGGAAAGCGGTTGGAGAGTGGTGCATGACAGTGGGGTAATCTAAATTACCTCTCTGGTACTCCCAAACAGGTAATCTACGCAAATGCCTCGGCTCGGTCACAAACTCGTCTTCGGACAGGTTTGCAGATATGGGAAAGTGGTTGGAGAGTGGTGCAGGACAACATGGTAATTTAAATTACCACTCTAGTAGTCTTGAACGTGAAATCTACGCAAATTCCTCAGCTCGGCCACAAACTCGTTTTCGGATGGGTTTGCAAAATAGGAAAGTGGTTGCCGAGTAGTGCATGACAACAGGGTAATCTATATTACCTCTTTAGTAGACCTCAACGGGTAATCTAAGCAAATGCCTCGGCTCTGCCACAAACTCATCTTCGTACGGGTTTACGGAAATGGGAAAGCGGTTGGAGAGTGGTGCATGACAACGAGGTAATCTATAAATTACCCCCTTACTATTCCCGAACAGGTAATCTTTGCATATCCCTCGCCTCGGCCACAAACTCGTCTTCGGACGGATTTACGAAATGGGAAAGCGGTTGCAGAGTGGTGCATGACAATGGGGTAATCTAAATTACCTCTTTACTAGTCCCAAACGGATAATCTATGCTAATGCCTCGGCTTGGCCACAAACTCGTCTTCGGACAGGTTTGCGGAAATTAGAAAGCGGTTGGAGAATGGTGCATGACAATGGGGTAATTTAAATTACCTATTTACAAGTCCCAAACGGAATAATCTAAGCAAATGCCTCAGCTCGGTCACAAACTCGTCTTCGGGCAGGTTTGCGGAAATTAGAAAGTGGTTGGAGAATGGTGCATGACAATGGGGTAATCTAAATTACCTCTCTAGCGGTTTCGAACGGCTAATCTACGCAAATGCCTGTGCTGGGCCACAAACTCGTCTTCGGACGGGTTAACGAAATGGGAAAGCGGTTGGAGAGTGGTGCATGATAACGCGGTAATCTAAATTACCTCCTTACTAGTCCCAAACAGGTAATCTTTGTAAATGCTTCGGCTCGGCCATAAACTCGTCTTTGGACGGGTTTGCGAAATGGGAAAGTTGTTGCAGAGTGGTGCATGACAACGAGGTAATATATATTACCTCTTTAATAGACCCGAACGGGTAATTTAGCAAATGCCTCGGCTCGGTCACAAACTTGTTTTCAGACGGGTTTGCGAAAATAGGAAAGTGGTTGGAGAGTGTTGCATGACAATGGGGTAATCTAAATTATTTCTCTGGTACTCCCGAACGGGTAATCTACGCAAATGCCTCGCCGCGGCCACAAACTCGTCGTTGGACAGGTTTGCGGATATGGGAAAGCGGTTGCAGAGTGGTGCATGACAACAGGGTAATCTATATTACCTCTTTAATAGACCTGAACGGGTAATCTAAGGAAATGCTTCGGCTCGGCCACAAACTCGTCTTTGGACAGGTTTGCGGAAATTGGAAGCGGTTAGAGAGTGGTGCACGATAATGTGGTAATCTAAATTACCTTTTTAGTAGTCTCGAACGAGTAATCTACGCAAATGCCTCTGCTGGGCCACAAACTCATCTTTGGACGGGTTGACGGAATGGGAAAGGGGTTGGAGAGTTGTGCATGATAACGCGGTAATCTAAATTACCTCCTTACTAGTCCTGAACCGGTAATCTTTGCAAATGCCTCGCTTCGGCCACAAACTTGTCTTCAGACGGGTTTGCGAAATAGGAAATCGGTTGCAAAGTGGTGCATGACAACGAGGTAATCTATATTACCTCTTTACTAGACCTGAACAGGTAATCTAGGTAAATGCCTCGGCTCTGCCACAAACTCATCTTCGGACAGGTTTGCGGAAATTGGAAAGCGATTGGAGAGTAGTGCATGACAACGGGGTAATCTAAATTACTTCTTTACTAGACCCGAACAGGTAATCTAAACAAATGCCTCGGCTAGTCCACAAACTCGTCTTCGGACGGGTTACAGAAATGGGAAAGCGGTTGGAGAGTGGTGCATGAAAACGGGGTAGTCTTAATTACCTTTCTACTAGTTCCGAACAGGAAATCTAAGCAAATAAATCGGCTCGGCCACAAAATCTTCTACGAACAGGTTTGCGGAAATGGGAAAGCGGTTGGAGAGAGGTTGTTGACAACGCTGTAATCTAAATTACTTCTCTAGTAGTCCCGAATATGTAATCTAAGTTAATGTCTCGGCTCGGCCACAAACTCGTCTTCGGAGTGGTTTGCAGAAATGAAAAAACGGTTGGAGAGTGGTGCATGACAACGGGGTAATCTAAATTCCCTCTTTACTAGTCCTGAACGGGTAATATACGCAAATGCCTCGGCTCGGCTACAAACTCGTCTTCGGACGGGTTTGGGAAATGGGAAAACGGTTGGAGAATGGTGCATGACAACGGGGTAATCTAAATTACCTCTTTACTAGACCCGAACGGGTAAGCTAAGCAAATGCCTCTACTCGGCCACAAACTCGTCTTCAGACATGTTTACGGAAATTGGAAAGCGGTTGGAGAGTGGTGCATGACAGTGGGGTAATCTAAATTACCTCTCTGGTACTCCCAAACAGGTAATCTACGCAAATGCCTCGGCTCGGCCACAAACTCGTCTTCGGACAGGTTTGCAGATATGGGAAAGTGGTTGGAGAGTGGTGCATGACAACATGGTAATCTAAATTACCTCTCTAGTAGTCTTGAACGTGTAATCTACGCAAATTCCTCAGCTCGGCCACAAACTTGTTTTCGGATGGGTTTGCAAAATAGGAAAGTGGTTGCCGAGTAGTGCATGACAACAGGGTAATCTATATTACCTCTTTAGTAGACCTCAACGGGTAATCTAAGCAAATGCCTCGGCTCTACCACAAACTCATCTTCGTACGGGTTTACGGAAATGGGAAAGCGGTTGGAGAGTGGTGCATGACAACGAGGTAATCTATAAATTACCCCCTTACTATTCCCGAACAGGTAATCTTTGCATATCCCTCGCCTCGGCCACAAACTCGTCTTCGGACGGATTTACGAAATGGGAAAGCGGTTGCAGAGTGGTGCATGACAATAGGGTAATCTAAATTACCTCTTTACTAGTCCCAAACGGATAATCTATGTTAATGCCTCGGCTTGGCCACAAACTCATCTTCGGACAGGTTTGCGGAAATTAGAAAGCGGTTGGAGAATGGTGCATGACAATGGGGTAATTTAAATTACCTATTTACAAGTCCCAAACGGAATAATCTAAGCAAATGCCTCAGCTCGGTCACAAACTCGTCTTCGGGCAGGTTTGCGGAAATTAGAAAGTGGTTGGAGAATGGTGCATGACAATGGGGTAATCTAAATTACCTCTCTAGCGGTTTCGAACGGCTAATCTACGCAAATGCCTGTGCTGGGCCACAAACTCGTCTTCGGACGGGTTAACGAAATGGGAAAGCGGTTGGAGAGTGGTGCATGATAACGCGGTAATCTAAATTACCTCCTTACTAGTCCCAAACAGGTAATCTTTGTAAATGCTTCGGCTCGGCCATAAACTCGTCTTTGGACGGGTTTGCGAAATGGGAAAGTTGTTGCAGAGTGGTGCATGACAACGAGGTAATATATATTACCTCTTTAATAGACCCGAACGGGTAATTTAGCAAATGCCTCGGCTCGGTCACAAACTTGTTTTCAGACGGGTTTGCGAAAATAGGAAAGTGGTTGGAGAGTGTTGCATGACAATGGGGTAATCTAAATTATTTCTCTGGTACTCCCGAACGGGTAATCTACGCAAATGCCTCGCCGCGGCCACAAACTCGTCGTTGGACAGGTTTGCGGATATGGGAAAGCGGTTGCAGAGTGGTGCATGACAACAGGGTAATCTATATTACCTCTTTAATAGACCTGAACGGGTAATCTAAGGAAATGCTTCGGCTCGGCCACAAACTCGTCTTTGGACAGGTTTGCGGAAATTGGAAGCGGTTAGAGAGTGGTGCACGATAATGTGGTAATCTAAATTACCTTTTTAGTAGTCTCGAACGAGTAATCTACGCAAATGCCTCTGCTGGGCCACAAACTCATCTTTGGACGGGTTGACGGAATGGGAAAGGGGTTGGAGAGTTGTGCATGATAACGCGGTAATCTAAATTACCTCCTTACTAGTCCCGAACCGGTAATCTTTGCAAATGCCTCGCTTCGGCCACAAACTTGTCTTCAGACGGGTTTGCGAAATAGGAAATCGGTTGCAAAGTGGTGCATGACAACGAGGTAATCTATATTACCTCTTTACTAGACCTGAACAGGTAATCTAGGTAAATGCCTCGGCTCTGCCACAAACTCATCTTCGGACAGGTTTGCGGAAATTGGAAAGCGATTGGAGAGTAGTGCATGACAACGGGGTAATCTAAATTACTTCTTTACTAGACCCGAACAGGTAATCTAAACAAATGCCTCGGCTAGTCCACAAACTCGTCTTCGGACGGGTTACAGAAATGGGAAAGCGGTTGGAGAGTGGTGCATGACAACGGGGTAGTCTTAATTACCTTTCTACTAGTTCCGAACAGGAAATCTAAGCAAATAAATCGGCTCGGCCACAAAATCTTCTACGAACAGGTTTGCGGAAATGGGAAAGCGGTTGGAGAGAGGTTGTTGACAACGCTGTAATCTAAATTACTTCTCTAGTAGTCCCGAATAGGTAATCTAAGTTAATGTCTCGGCTCGGCCACAAACTCGTCTTCGGAGTGGTTTGCAGAAATGAAAAAACGGTTGGAGAGTGGTGCATGATAACGGGGTAATCTAAATTCCCTCTTTACTAGTCCTGAACGGGTAATATACGCAAATGCCTCGGCTCGGCTACAAACTCGTCTTCGGATGGGTTTGGGAAATGGGAAAACGGTTGGAGAATGGTGCATGACAACGGGGTAATCTAAATTACCTCTTTACTAGACCCGAACGGGTAAGCTAAGCAAATGCCTCTACTCGGCCACAAACTCGTCTTCAGACATGTTTACGGAAATTGGAAAGCGGTTGGAGAGTGGTGCATGACAGTGGGGTAATCTAAATTACCTCTCTGGTACTCCCAAACAGGTAATCTACGCAAATGCCTCGGCTTGGCCACAAACTCGTCTTCGGACAGGTTTGTAGATATGGGAAAGTAGTTGGAGAGTGGTGCATGACAACATGGTAATCTAAATTACCTCTCTAGTAGTCTTGAACGTGTAATCTACGCAAATTCCTCAGCTCGGCCACAAACTCGTTTTCGGATGGGTTTGCAAAATAGGAAAGTGGTTGCCGAGTAGTGCATGACAACAGGGTAATCTATATTACCTCTTTAGTAGACCTCAACGGGTAATCTAAGCAAATGCCTCGGCTCTGCCACAAACTCATCTTCGTACGGGTTTACAGAAATGGGAAAGCGGTTGGAGAGTGGTGCATGACAACGAGGTAATCTATAAATTACCCCCTTACTATTCCCGAACAGGTAATCTTTGCATATCCCTCGCCTCGGCCACAAACTCGTCTTCGGACGGATTTACGAAATGGGAAAGCGGTTGCAGAGTGGTGCATGACAATAGGGTAATCTAAATTACCTCTTTACTAGTCCCAAACGGATAATCTATGTTAATGCCTCGGCTTGGCCTCAAACTCATCTTCGGACAGGTTTGCGGAAATTAGAAAGCGGTTGGAGAATGGTGCATGACAATGGGGTAATTTAAATTACCAATTTACAAGTCCCAAACGGAATAATCTAAGCAAATGCCTCAGCTCGGTCACAAATTCGTCTTCGGGCAGGTTTGCGGAAATTAGAAAGTGGTTGGAGAATGGTGCATGACAATGGGGTAATCTAAATTACCTCTCTAGCGGTTTCGAACGGCTAATCTACGCAAATGCCTGTGCTGGGCCACAAACTCGTCTTCGGACGGGTTAACGAAATGGGAAAGCGGTTGGAGAGTGGTGCATGATAACGCGGTAATCTAAATTACCTCCTTACTAGTCCCAAACAGGTAATCTTTGTAAATGCTTCGGCTCGGCCATAAACTCGTCTTTGGACGGGTTTGCGAAATGGGAAAGTTGTTGCAGAGTGGTGCATGACAACGAGGTAATATATATTACCTCTTTAATAGACCCGAACGGGTAATTTAGCAAATGCCTCGGCTCGGTCACAAACTTGTTTTCAGACGGGTTTGCGAAAATAGGAAAGTGGTTGGAGAGTGTTGCATGACAATGGGGTAATCTAAATTATTTCTCTGGTACTCCCGAACGGGTAATCTACGCAAATGCCTCGCCGCGGCCACAAACTCGTCGTTGGACAGGTTTGCGGATATGGGAAAGCGGTTGCAGAGTGGTGCATGACAACAGGGTAATCTATATTACCTCTTTAATAGACCTGAACGGGTAATCTAAGGAAATGCTTCGGCTCGGCCACAAACTCGTCTTTGGACAGGTTTGCGGAAATTGGAAGCGGTTAGAGAGTGGTGCACGATAATGTGGTAATCTAAATTACCTTTTTAGTAGTCTCGAACGAGTAATCTACGCAAATGCCTCTGCTGGGCCACAAACTCATCTTTGGACGGGTTGACGGAATGGGAAAGGGGTTGGAGAGTTGTGCATGATAACGCGGTAATCTAAATTACCTCCTTACTAGTCCCGAACCGGTAATCTTTGCAAATGCCTCGCTTCGGCCACAAACTTGTCTTCAGACGGGTTTGCGAAATAGGAAATCGGTTGCAAAGTGGTGCATGACAACGAGGTAATCTATATTACCTCTTTACTAGACCTGAACAGGTAATCTAGGTAAATGCCTCGGCTCTGCCACAAACTCATCTTCGGACAGGTTTGCGGAAATTGGAAAGCGATTGGAGAGTAGTGCATGACAACGGGGTAATCTAAATTACTTCTTTACTAGACCCGAACAGGTAATCTAAACAAATGCCTCGGCTAGTCCACAAACTCGTCTTCGGACGGGTTACAGAAATGGGAAAGCGGTTGGAGAGTGGTGCATGACAACGGGGTAGTCTTAATTACCTTTCTACTAGTTCCGAACAGGAAATCTAAGCAAATAAATCGGCTCGGCCACAAAATCTTCTACGAACAGGTTTGCGGAAATGGGAAAGCGGTTGGAGAGAGGTTGTTGACAACGCTGTAATCTAAATTACTTCTCTAGTAGTCCCGAATAGGTAATCTAAGTTAATGTCTCGGCTCGGCCACAAACTCGTCTTCGGAGTGGTTTGCAGAAATGAAAAAACGGTTGGAGAGTGGTGCATGATAACGGGGTAATCTAAATTCCCTCTTTACTAGTCCTGAACGGGTAATATACGCAAATGCCTCGGCTCGGCTACAAACTCGTCTTCGGATGGGTTTGGGAAATGGGAAAACGGTTGGAGAATGGTGCATGACAACGGGGTAATCTAAATTACCTCTTTACTAGACCCGAACGGGTAAGCTAAGCAAATGCCTCTACTCGGCCACAAACTCGTCTTCAGACATGTTTACGGAAATTGGAAAGCGGTTGGAGAGTGGTGCATGACAGTGGGGTAATCTAAATTACCTCTCTGGTACTCCCAAACAGGTAATCTACGCAAATGCCTCGGCTTGGCCACAAACTCGTCTTCGGACAGGTTTGTAGATATGGGAAAGTAGTTGGAGAGTGGTGCATGACAACATGGTAATCTAAATTACCTCTCTAGTAGTCTTGAACGTGTAATCTACGCAAATTCCTCAGCTCGGCCACAAACTCGTTTTCGGATGGGTTTGCAAAATAGGAAAGTGGTTGCCGAGTAGTGCATGACAACAGGGTAATCTATATTACCTCTTTAGTAGACCTCAACGGGTAATCTAAGCAAATGCCTCGGCTCTGCCACAAACTCATCTTCGTACGGGTTTACAGAAATGGGAAAGCGGTTGGAGAGTGGTGCATGACAACGAGGTAATCTATAAATTACCCCCTTACTATTCCCGAACAGGTAATCTTTGCATATCCCTCGCCTCGGCCACAAACTCGTCTTCAGACGGATTTACGAAATGGGAAAGCGGTTGCAGAGTGGTGCATGACAATAGGGTAATCTAAATTACCTCTTTACTAGTCCCAAACGGATAATCTATGTTAATGCCTCGGCTTGGCCTCAAACTCATCTTCGGACAGGTTTGCGGAAATTAGAAAGCGGTTGGAGAATGGTGCATGACAATGGGGTAATTTAAATTACCAATTTACAAGTCCCAAACGGAATAATCTAAGCAAATGCCTCAGCTCGGTCACAAATTCGTCTTCGGGCAGGTTTGCGGAAATTAGAAAGTGGTTGGAGAATGGTGCATGACAATGGGGTAATCTAAATTACCTCTCTAGCGGTTTCGAACGGCTAATCTACGCAAATGCCTGTGCTGGGCCACAAACTCGTCTTCGGACGGGTTAACGAAATGGGAAAGCGGTTGGAGAGTGGTGCATGATAACGCGGTAATCTAAATTACCTCCTTACTAGTCCCAAACAGGTAATCTTTGTAAATGCTTCGGCTCGGCCATAAACTCGTCTTTGGACGGGTTTGCGAAATGGGAAAGTTGTTGCAGAGTGGTGCATGACAACGAGGTAATATATATTACCTCTTTAATAGACCCGAACGGGTAATTTAGCAAATGCCTCGGCTCGGTCACAAACTTGTTTTCAGACGGGTTTGCGAAAATAGGAAAGTGGTTGGAGAGTGTTGCATGACAATGGGGTAATCTAAATTATTTCTCTGGTACTCCCGAACGGGTAATCTACGCAAATGCCTCGCCGCGGCCACAAACTCGTCGTTGGACAGGTTTGCGGATATGGGAAAGCGGTTGCAGAGTGGTGCATGACAACAGGGTAATCTATATTACCTCTTTAATAGACCTGAACGGGTAATCTAAGGAAATGCTTCGGCTCGGCCACAAACTCGTCTTTGGACAGGTTTGCGGAAATTGGAAGCGGTTAGAGAGTGGTGCACGATAATGTTGTAATCTAAATTACCTTTTTAGTAGTCTCGAACGAGTAATCTACGCAAATGCCTCTGCTGGGCCACAAACTCATCTTTGGACGGGTTGACGGAATGGGAAAGGGGTTGGAGAGTTGTGCATGATAACGCGGTAATCTAAATTACCTCCTTACTAGTCCCGAACCGGTAATCTTTGCAAATGCCTCGCTTCGGCCACAAACTTGTCTTCAGACGGGTTTGCGAAATAGGAAATCGGTTGCAAAGTGGTGCATGACAACGAGGTAATCTATATTACCTCTTTACTAGACCTGAACAGGTAATCTAGGTAAATGCCTCGGCTCTGCCACAAACTCATCTTCGGACAGGTTTGCGGAAATTGGAAAGCGATTGGAGAGTAGTGCATGACAACGGGGTAATCTAAATTACTTCTTTACTAGACCCGAACAGGTAATCTAAACAAATGCCTCGGCTAGTCCACAAACTCGTCTTCGGACGGGTTACAGAAATGGGAAAGCGGTTGGAGAGTGGTGCATGAAAACGGGGTAGTCTTAATTACCTTTCTACTAGTTCCGAACAGGAAATCTAAGCAAATAAATCGGCTCGGCCACAAAATCTTCTACGAACAGGTTTGCGAAAATGGGAAAGCGGTTGGAGAGAGGTTGTTGACAACGCTGTAATCTAAATTACTTCTCTAGTAGTCCCGAATAGGTAATCTAAGTTAATGTCTCGGCTCGGCCACAAACTCGTCTTCGGAGTGGTTTGCAGAAATGAAAAAACGGTTGGAGAGTGGTGCATGACAACGGGGTAATCTAAATTCCCTCTTTACTAGTCCTAAACGGGTAATATACGCAAATGCCTCGGCTCGGCTACAAACTCGTCTTCGGACGGGTTTGGGAAATGGGAAAACGGTTGGAGAATGGTGCATGACAACGGGGTAATCTAAATTACCTCTTTACTAGACCCGAACGGGTAAGCTAAGCAAATGCCTCTACTCGGCCACAAACTCGTCTTCAGACATGTTTACGGAAATTGGAAAGCGGTTGGAGAGTGGTGCATGACAGTGGGGTAATCTAAATTACCTCTCTGGTACTCCCAAACAGGTAATCTACGCAAATGCCTCGGCTTGGCCACAAACTCGTCTTCGGACAGGTTTGTAGATATGGGAAAGTAGTTGGAGAGTGGTGCATGACAACATGGTAATCTAAATTACCTCTCTAGTAGTCTTGAACGTGTAATCTACGCAAATTCCTCAGCTCGGCCACAAACTCGTTTTCGGATGGGTTTGCAAAATAGGAAAGTGGTTGCCGAGTAGTGCATGACAACAGGGTAATCTATATTACCTCTTTAGTAGTCCTCAACGGGTAATCTAAGCAAATGCCTCGGCTCTGCCACAAACTCATCTTCGTACGGGTTTACAGAAATGGGAAAGCGGTTGGAGAGTGGTGCATGACAACGAGGTAATCTATAAATTACCCCCTTACTATTCCCGAACAGGTAATCTTTGCATATCCCTCGCCTCGGCCACAAACTCGTCTTCGGACGGATTTACGAAATGGGAAAGCGGTTGCAGAGTGGTGCATGACAATAGGGTAATCTAAATTACCTCTTTACTAGTCCCAAACGGATAATCTATGTTAATGCCTCGGCTTGGCCTCAAACTCATCTTCGGACAGGTTTGCGGAAATTAGAAAGCGGTTGGAGAATGGTGCATGACAATGGGGTAATTTAAATTACCAATTTACAAGTCCCAAACGGAATAATCTAAGCAAATGCCTCAGCTCGGTCACAAATTCGTCTTCGGGCAGGTTTGCGGAAATTAGAAAGTGGTTGGAGAATGGTGCATGACAATGGGGTAATCTAAATTACCTCTCTAGCGGTTTCGAACGGCTAATCTACGCAAATGCATGTGCTGGGCCACAAACTCGTCTTCGGACGGGTTAACGAAATGGGAAAGCGGTTGGAGAGTGGTGCATGATAACGCGGTAATCTAAATTACCTCCTTACTAGTCCCAAACAGGTAATCTTTGTAAATGCTTCGGCTCGGCCATAAACTCGTCTTTGGACGGGTTTGCGAAATGGGAAAGTTGTTGCAGAGTGGTGCATGAAAACGAGGTAATATATATTACCTCTTTAATAGACCCGAACGGGTAATTTAGCAAATGCCTCGGCTCGGTCACAAACTTGTTTTCGGACGGGTTTGCGAAAATAGGAAAGTGGTTGGAGAGTGTTACATGACAATGGGGTAATCTAAATTATTTCTCTGGTACTCCCGAACGGGTAATCTACGCAAATGCCTCGCCGCGGCCACAAACTCGTCGTTGGACAGGTTTGCGGATATGGGAAAGCGGTTGCAGAGTGGTGCATGACAACAGGGTAATCTATATTACCTCTTTAATAGACCTGAACGGGTAATCTAAGGAAATGCTTCGGCTCGGCCACAAACTCGTCTTTGGACAGGTTTGCGGAAATTGGAAGCGGTTAGAGAGTGGTGCACGATAATGTGGTAATCTAAATTACCTTTTTAGTAGTCTCGAACGAGTAATCTACGCAAATGCCTCTGCTGGGCCACAAACTCATCTTTGGACGGGTTGACGGAATGGGAAAGGGGTTGGAGAGTTGTGCATGATAACGCGGTAATCTAAATTACCTCCTTACTAGTCCCGAACCGGTAATCTTTGCAAATGCCTCGCTTCGGCCACAAACTTGTCTTCAGACGGGTTTGCGAAATAGGAAATCGGTTGCAAAGTGGTGCATGACAACGAGGTAATCTATATTACCTCTTTACTAGACCTGAACAGGTAATCTAGGTAAATGCCTCGGCTCTGCCACAAACTCATCTTCGGACAGGTTTGCGGAAATTGGAAAGCGATTGGAGAGTAGTGCATGACAACGGGGTAATCTAAATTACTTCTTTACTAGACCCGAACAGGTAATCTAAACAAATGCCTCGGCTAGTCCACAAACTCGTCTTCGGACGGGTTACAGAAATGGGAAAGCGGTTGGAGAGTGGTGCATGACAACGGGGTAGTCTTAATTACCTTTCTACTAGTTCCGAACAGGAAATCTAAGCAAATAAATCGGCTCGGCCACAAAATCTTCTACGAACAGGTTTGCGGAAATGGGAAAGCGGTTGGAGAGAGGTTGTTGACAACGCTGTAATCTAAATTACTTCTCTAGTAGTCCCGAATAGGTAATCTAAGTTAATGTCTCGGCTCGGCCACAAACTCGTCTTCGGAGTGGTTTGCAGAAATGAAAAAACGGTTGGAGAGTGGTGCATGACAACGGGGTAATCTAAATTCCCTCTTTACTAGTCCTGAATGGGTAATATACGCAAATGCCTCGGCTCGGCTACAAACTCGTCTTCAGACATGTTTACGGAAATGGGAAAGCGGTTGGAGAGTGGTGCATGACAGTGGGGTAATCTAAATTACCTCTCTGGTACTCCCAAACAGGTAATCTACGCAAATGCCTCGGCTTGGCCACAAACTCGTCTTCGGACAGGTTTGTAGATATGGGAAAGTAGTTGGAGAGTGGTGCATGACAACATGGTAATCTAAATTACATCTCTAGTAGTCTTGAACGTGTAATCTACGCAAATTCCTCAGCTCGGCCACAAACTCGTTTTCGGATGGGTTTGCAAAATAGGAAAGTGGTTGCCGAGTAGTGCATGACAACAGGGTAATCTATATTACCTCTTTAGTAGACCTCAACGGGTAATCTAAGCAAATGCCTCGGCTCTGCCACAAACTCATCTTCGTACGGGTTTACAGAAATGGGAAAGCGGTTGGAGAGTGGTGCATGACAACGAGGTAATCTATAAATTACCCCCTTACTATTCCCGAACAGGTAATCTTTGCATATCCCTCGCCTCGGCCACAAACTCGTCTTCGGACGGATTTACGAAATGGGAAAGCGGTTGCAGAGTGGTGCATGACAATAGGGTAATCTAAATTACCTCTTTACTAGTCCCAAACGGATAATCTATGTTAATGCCTCGGCTTGGCCACAAACTCATCTTCGGACAGGTTTGCGGAAATTAGAAAGCGGTTGGAGAATGGTGCATGACAATGGGGTAATTTAAATTACCTATTTACAAGTCCCAAACGGAATAATCTAAGCAAATGCCTCAGTTCGGTCACAAATTCGTCTTCGGGCAGGTTTGCGGAAATTAGAAAGTGGTTGGAGAATGGTGCATGACAATGGGGTAATCTAAATTACCTCTCTAGCGGTTTCGAACGGCTAATCTACGCAAATGCCTGTGCTGGGCCACAAACTCGTCTTCGGACGGGTTAACGAAATGGGAAAGCGGTTGGAGAGTGGTGCATGATAACGCGGTAATCTAAATTACCTCCTTACTAGTCCCAAACAGGTAATCTTTGTAAATGCTTCGGCTCGGCCATAAACTCGTCTTTGGACGGGTTTGCGAAATGGGAAAGTTGTTGCAGAGTGGTGCATGACAACGAGGTAATATATATTACCTCTTTAATAGACCCGAACGGGTAATTTAGCAAATGCCTCGGCTCGGTCACAAACTTGTTTTCGGACGGGTTTGCGAAAATAGGAAAGTGGTTGGAGAGTGTTGCATGACAATGGGGTAATCTAAATTATTTCTCTGGTACTCCCGAACGGGTAATCTACGCAAATGCCTCGCCGCGGCCACAAACTCGTCGTTGGACAGGTTTGCGGATATGGGAAAGCGGTTGCAAAGTGGTGCATGACAACAGGGTAATCTATATTACCTCTTTAATAGACCTGAACGGGTAATCTAAGGAAATGCTTCGGCTCGGCCACAAACTCGTCTTTGGACAGGTTTGCGGAAATTGGAAGCGGTTAGAGAGTGGTGCACGATAATGTGGTAATCTAAATTACCTTTTTAGTAGTCTCGAACGAGTAATCTACGCAAATGCCTCTGCTGGGCCACAAACTCATCTTTGGACGGGTTGACGGAATGGGAAAGGGGTTGGAGAGTTGTGCATGATAACGCGGTAATCTAAATTACCTCCTTACTAGTCCCGAACCGGTAATCTTTGCAAATGCCTCGCTTCAGCCACAAACTTGTCTTCAGACGGGTTTGCGAAATAGGAAATCGGTTGCAAAGTGGTGCATGACAACGAGGTAATCTATATTACCTCTTTACTAGACCTGAACAGGTAATCTAGGTAAATGCCTCGGCTTTGCCACAAACTCATCTTCGGACAGGTTTGCGGAAATTGGAAAGCGATTGGAGAGTAGTGCATGACAACGGGGTAATCTAAATTACTTCTTTACTAGACCCGAACAGGTAATCTAAACAAATGCCTCGGCTAGTCCACAAACTCGTCTTCGGACGGGTTACAGAAATGGGAAAGCGGTTGGAGAGTGGTGCATGACAACGGGGTAGTCTTAATTACCTTTCTACTAGTTCCGAACAGGAAATCTAAGCAAATAAATCGGCTCGGCCACAAAATCTTCTACGAACAGGTTTGCGGAAATGGGAAAGCGGTTGGAGAGAGGTTGTTGACAACGCTGTAATCTAAATTACTTCTCTAGTAGTCCCGAATAGGTAATCTAAGTTAATGTCTCGGCTCGGCCACAAACTCGTCTTCGGAGTGGTTTGCAGAAATGAAAAAACGGTTGGAGAGTGGTGCATGACAACGGGGTAATCTAAATTCCCTCTTTACTAGTCCTGAACGGGTAATATACGCAAATACCTCGGCTCGGCTACAAACTCGTCTTCGGACGGGTTTGGGAAATGGGAAAACGGTTGGAGAATGGTGCATGACAACGGGGTAATCTAAATTACCTCTTTACTAGACCCGAACGGGTAAGCTAAGCAAATGCCTCTACTCGGCCACAAACTCGTCTTCAGACATGTTTACGGAAATTGGAAAGCGGTTGGAGAGTGGTGCATGACAGTGGGGTAATCTAAATTACCTCTCTGGTACTCCCAAACAGGTAATCTACGCAAATGCCTCGGCTTGGCCACAAACTCGTCTTCGGACAGGTTTGTAGATATGGGAAAGTAGTTGGAGAGTGGTGCATGACAACATGGTAATCTAAATTACCTCTCTAGTAGTCTTGAACGTGTAATCTACGCAAATTCCTCAGCTCGGCCACAAACTCGTTTTCGGATGGGTTTGCAAAATAGGAAAGTGGTTGCCGAGTAGTGCATGACAACAGGGTAATCTATATTACCTCTTTAGTATACCTCAACGGGTAATCTAAGCAAATGCCTCGGCTCTGCCACAAACTCATCTTCGTACGGGTTTACAGAAATGGGAAAGCGGTTGGAGAGTGGTGCATGACAACGAGGTAATCTATAAATTACCCCCTTACTATTCCCGAACAGGTAATCTTTGCATATCCCTCGCCTCGGCCACAAACTCGTCTTCGGACGGATTTACGAAATGGGAAAGCGGTTGCAGAGTGGTGCATGACAATAGGGTAATCTAAATTACCTCTTTACTAGTCCCAAACGGATAATCTATGTTAATGCCTCGGCTTGGCCACAAACTCATCTTCGGACAGGTTTGCGGAAATTAGAAAGCGGTTGGAGAATGGTGCATGACAATGGGGTAATTTAAATTACCTATTTACAAGTCCCAAACGGAATAATCTAAGCAAATGCCTCAGTTCGGTCACAAATTCGTCTTCGGGCAGGTTTGCGGAAATTAGAAAGTGGTTGGAGAATGGTGCATGACAATGGGGTAATCTAAATTACCTCTCTAGCGGTTTCGAACGGCTAATCTACGCAAATGCCTGTGCTGGGCCACAAACTCGTCTTCGGACGAGTTAACGAAATGGGAAAGCGGTTGGAGAGTGGTGCATGATAACGCGGTAATCTAAATTACCTCCTTACTAGTCCCAAACAGGTAATCTTTGTAAATGCTTCGGCTCGTCCATAAACTCGTCTTTGGACGGGTTTGCGAAATGGGAAAGTTGTTGCAGAGTGGTGCATGACAACGAGGTAATATATATTACCTCTTTAATAGACCCGAACGGGTAATTTAGCAAATGCCTCGGCTCGGTCACAAACTTGTTTTCGGACGGGTTTGCGAAAATAGGAAAGTGGTTGGAGAGTGTTGCATGACAATGGGGTAATCTAAATTATTTCTCTGGTACTCCCGAACGGGTAATCTACGCAAATGCCTCGCCGCGGCCACAAACTCGTCGTTGGACAGGTTTGCGGATATGGGAAAGCGGTTGCAAAGTGGTGCATGACAACAGGGTAATCTATATTACCTCTTTAATAGACCTGAACGGGTAATCTAAGGAAATGCTTCGGCTCGGCCACAAACTCGTCTTTGGACAGGTTTGCGGAAATTGGAAGCGGTTAGAGAGTGGTGCACGATAATGTGGTAATCTAAATTACCTTTTTAGTAGTCTCGAACGAGTAATCTACGCAAATGCCTCTGCTGGGCCACAAACTCATCTTTGGACGGGTTGACGGAATGGGAAAGGGGTTGGAGAGTTGTGCATGATAACGCGGTAATCTAAATTACCTCCTTACTAGTCCCGAACCGGTAATCTTTGCAAATGCCTCGCTTCAGCCACAAACTTGTCTTCAGACGGGTTTGCGAAATAGGAAATCGGTTGCAAAGTGGTGCATGACAACGAGGTAATCTATATTACCTCTTTACTAGACCTGAACAGGTAATCTAGGTAAATGCCTCGGCTTTGCCACAAACTCATCTTCGGACAGGTTTGCGGAAATTGGAAAGCGATTGGAGAGTAGTGCATGACAACGGGGTAATCTAAATTACTTCTTTACTAGACCCGAACAGGTAATCTAAACAAATGCCTCGGCTAGTCCACAAACTCGTCTTCGGACGGGTTACAGAAATGGGAAAGCGGTTGGAGAGTGGTGCATGACAACGGGGTAGTCTTAATTACCTTTCTACTAGTTCCGAACAGGAAATCTAAGCAAATAAATCGGCTCGGCCACAAAATCTTCTACGAACAGGTTTGCGGAAATGGGAAAGCGGTTGGAGAGAGGTTGTTGACAACGCTGTAATCTAAATTACTTCTCTAGTAGTCCCGAATAGGTAATCTAAGTTAATGTCTCGGCTCGGCCACAAACTCGTCTTCGGAGTGGTTTGCAGAAATGAAAAAACGGTTGGAGAGTGGTGCATGACAACGGGGTAATCTAAATTCCCTCTTTACTAGTCCTGAACGGGTAATATACGCAAATACCTCGGCTCGGCTACAAACTCGTCTTCGGACGGGTTTGGGAAATGGGAAAACGGTTGGAGAATGGTGCATGACAACGGGGTAATCTAAATTACCTCTTTACTAGACCCGAACGGGTAAGCTAAGCAAATGCCTCTACTCGGCCACAAACTCGTCTTCAGACATGTTTACGGAAATTGGAAAGCGGTTGGAGAGTGGTGCATGACAGTGGGGTAATCTAAATTACCTCTCTGGTACTCCCAAACAGGTAATCTACGCAAATGCCTCGGCTTGGCCACAAACTCGTCTTCGGACAGGTTTGTAGATATGGGAAAGTAGTTGGAGAGTGGTGCATGACAACATGGTAATCTAAATTACCTCTCTAGTAGTCTTGAACGTGTAATCTACGCAAATTCCTCAGCTCGGCCACAAACTCGTTTTCGGATGGGTTTGCAAAATAGGAAAGTGGTTGCCGAGTAGTGCATGACAACAGGGTAATCTATATTACCTCTTTAGTATACCTCAACGGGTAATCTAAGCAAATGCCTCGGCTCTGCCACAAACTCATCTTCGTACGGGTTTACAGAAATGGGAAAGCGGTTGGAGAGTGGTGCATGACAACGAGGTAATCTATAAATTACCCCCTTACTATTCCCGAACAGGTAATCTTTGCATATCCCTCGCCTCGGCCACAAACTCGTCTTCGGACGGATTTACGAAATGGGAAAGCGGTTGCAGAGTGGTGCATGATAATGGGGTAATCTAAATTACCTCTTTACTAGTCCCAAACGGATAATCTATGTTAATGCCTCGGCTTGGCCACAAACTCATCTTCGGACAGGTTTGCGGAAATTAGAAAGCGGTTGGAGAATGGTGCATGACAATGGGGTAATTTAAATTACCTATTTACAAGTCCCAAACGGAATAATCTAAGCAAATGCCTCAGCTCGGTCACAAACTCGTCTTCGGGCAGGTTTGCGGAAATTAGAAAGTGGTTGGAGAATGGTGCATGACAATGGGGTAATCTAAATTACCTCTCTAGCGGTTTCGAACGGCTAATCTACGCAAATGCCTGTGCTGGGCCACAAACTCGTCTTCGGACGGGTTAACGAAATGGGAAAGCGGTTGGAGAGTGGTGCATGATAACGCGGTAATCTAAATTACCTCCTTACTAGTCCCAAACAGGTAATCTTTGTAAATGCTTCGGCTCGGCCATAAACTCGTCTTTGGACGGGTTTGCGAAATGGGAAAGTTGTTGCAGAGTGGTGCATGACAACGAGGTAATATATATTACCTCTTTAATAGACCCGAACGGGTAATTTAGCAAATGCCTCGGCTCGGTCACAAACTTGTTTTCGGACGGGTTTGCGAAAATAAGAAAGTGGTTGGAGAGTGTTGCATGACAATGGGGTAATCTAAATTATTTCTCTGGTACTCCCGAACGGGTAATCTACGCAAATGCCTCGCCGCGGCCACAAACTCGTCGTTGGAAAGGTTTGCGGATATGGGAAAGCGGTTGCAGAGTGGTGCATGACAACAGGGTAATCTATATTACCTCTTTAATAGACCTGAACGGGTAATCTAAGGAAATGCTTCGGCTCGGCCACAAACTCGTCTTTGGACAGGTTTGCGGAAATTGGAAGCGGTTAGAGAATGGTGCACGATAATGTGGTAATCTAAATTACCTTTTTAGTAGTCTCGAACGAGTAATCTACGCAAATGCCTTTGCTTGGCCACAAACTATCTTTGGACGGGTTGACGGAATGGGAAAGGGGTGGGAGAGTTGTGCATGATAACGCGGTAATCTAAATTACCTCCTTACTAGTCCCGAACCAGTAATCTTTGCAAATGCCTCGCTTCGGCCACAAACTTGTCTTCGGACGGGTTTGCGAAATAGGAAATCGGTTGCAAAGTGGTGCATGACAACGGGGTAATCTATATTACCTCTTTTCTAGACCTGAACAGGTAATCTAGGTAAATGCCTCGGCTCTGCTACAAACTCGTCTTCGGACAGGTTTGCGGAAATGGGAAAGCGGTTGGAGAGTAGTGCATGACAATGGGGTAATCTAAATTACTTCTTTACTAGACCCGAACAGGTAATCTAAGCAAATGCCTCGGCAAGTCCACAAACTCGTCTTCGGACGGGTTTGCAGAAATGGGAAAGCGGTTGGAGAGTGGTGCATGACAACGGGGTAGTCTTAATTACCTTTCTACTAGTTCCGAATAGGAAATCTAAGCAAATAAATCGGCTCGGCCACAAAATCTTCTACGAACAGGTTTGCGGAAATGGGAAAGCGGTTGGAGAGAGGTTGTTGACAACGCTGTAATCTAAATTACTTCTCTAGTAGTCCCGAATAGGTAATCTAAGTTAATGTCTCGGCTCGGCCAAAAACTCGTCTTCGGAGTGGTTTGCAGAAATGAAAAAACGGTTGGAGAGTGGTGCATGACAACGGGGTAATCTAAATTTCCTCTTTACTAGTCCTGAACGGGTAATATACGCAAATGCCTCGGCTCGGCTACAAACTCGTCTTTGGACGGGTTTGGGAAATGGGAAAACGGTTGGAGAATGGTGCATGACAACGGGGTAATCTAAATTACCTCTTTACTAGACCCGAACGGGTAAGCTAAGCAAATGCCTCTACTCGGCCACAAACTCGTCTTTAGACATGTTTACGGAAATTGGAAAGCGGTTGGAGAGTGGTGCATGACAGTGGGGTAATCTAAATTACTTCTCTGGTACTCCCAAACAGGTAATCTACGCAAATGCCTCGGCTCGGCCACAAACTCGTCTTCGGACAGGTTTGCAGATATGGGAAACTGGTTGGAGAGTGGTGCATGACAACATGGTAATCTAAATTACCTCTCTAGTAGTCTTGAACGTGTAATCTACGCAAATTCCTCAGCTCGGCCACAAACTCGTTTTCGGATGGGTTTGCAAAATAGGAAAGTGGTTGCCGAGTAGTGCATGACAACAGGGTAATCTATATTACCTCTTTACTAGACCTCAACGGGTAATCTAAACAAATGCGTCAGCTCTACCACAAACTCATCTTCGTACGGGTTTACGGAAATGGGAAAGCGGTTGGAGAGTGGTGCATGACAACGAGGTAATCTATAAATTACCCCCTTACTAGTCCCGAACAGGAAATCTTTGCATATCCCTCGCCTCGGCCACAAACTCGTCTTCGGACGGATTTACGAAATGGGAAAGCGGTTGCAGAGTGGTGCATGACAATGGGGTAATCTAAATTACCTCTTTACTAGTCCCAAACGGATAATCTATGCTAATGCCTCGGCTTGGCCACAAACTCATCTTCGGACAGGTTTGCGGAAATTAGAAAGCGGTTGGAGAATGGTGCATGACAATGGGGTAATTTAAATTACCTATTTACAAGTCCGAAACGGAATAATCTAAGCAAATACCTCAGCTCGGTCACAAACTCGTCTTCGGGCAGGTTTGCGGAAATTAGAAAGTGGTTGGAGAATGGTGCATGACAATGGGGTAATCTAAATTACCTCTCTAGCGGTTTCGAACAGCTAATATACGCAAATGCCTCGGCTCGGCTACAAACTCGTCTTCGGACGGGTTTGGGAAATGGGAAAACGGTTGGAGAATGGTGCATGACAACGGGGTAATCTAAATTACCTCTTTACTAGACCCGAACGGGTAAGCTAAGCAAATGCCTCTACTCGGCCACAAACTCGTCTTCAGACATGTTTACGGAAATTGGAAAGCGGTTGGAGAGTGGTGCATGACAGTGGGGTAATCTAAATTACTTCTCTGGTACTCCCAAACAGGTAATCTAAGCAAATGCCTCGACTCGGCCACAAACTCGTCTTCGGACAGGTTTGCAGATATGGGAAAGTGGTTGGAGAGTGGTGCATGACAACATGGTAATCTAAATTACCTCTCTAGTAGTCTTGAACGTGTAATCTACGCAAATTCCTCAGCTCGACCACAAACTCGTTTTCGGATGGGTTTGCAAAATAGGAAAGTGGTTGCCGAGTAGTGCATGACAACATGGTAATCTATATTACCTCTTTACTAGACCTCAACGGGTAATCTAAGCAAATGCCTCGGCTCTGCCACAAACTCATCTTCGTACGGGTTTACGGAAATGGGAAAGCGGTTGGAGAGTGGTGCATGACAACGAGGTAATCTATAAATTACCCCCTTACTATTCCCGAACAGGTAATCTTTGCATATCCCTCGCCTCGGCCACAAACTCGTCTTCGGACGGATTTACGAAATGGGAAAGCGGTTGCAGAGTGGTGCATGACAATGGGGTAATCTAAATTACCTCTTTACTAGTCCCAAACGAATAATCTATGCTACTGCCTCGGCTTGGCCACAAACTCATCTTCGGACAGGTTTGCGGAAATTAGAAAGCGGTTGGAGAATGGTGCATAACAATGGGGTAATTTAAATTACCTATTTACAAGTCCCAAACGGAATAATCTAAGCAAATGCCTCAGCTCGGTCACAAACTAGTCTTCGGGCAGGTTTGCGGAAATTAGAAAGTGGTTGGAGAATGGTGCATGACAATGGGGTAATCTAAATTACCTCTCTAGCGGTTTCGAACGGCTAATCTACGCAAATGCCTGTGCTGGGCCACAAACTCGTCTTCGGACGGGTTAACGAAATGGGAAAGCGGTTGGAGAGTGGTGCATGATAACGCGGTAATCTAAATTACCTCCTTACTAGTCCCAAACAGGTAATCTTTGTAAATGCTTCGGCTCGGCCATAAACTCGTCTTTGGACGGGTTTGCGAAATGGGAAAGTTGTTGCAGAGTGGTGCATGACAACGAGGTAATATATATTACCTCTTTAATAGACCCGAACGGGTAATTTAGCAAATGCCTCGGCTCGGTCACAAACTTGTTTTCGGACGGGTTTGCGAAAATAGGAAAGTGGTTGGAGAGTGTTGCATGACAATGGGGTAATCTAAATTATTTCTCTGGTACTCCCGAACGGGTAATCTACGCAAATGCCTCGCCGCGGCCACAAACTCGTCGTTGGACAGGTTTGCGGATATGGGAAAGCGGTTGCAAAGTGGTGCATGACAACAGGGTAATCTATATTACCTCTTTAATAGACCTGAACGGGTAATCTAAGGAAATGCTTCGGCTCGGCCACAAACTCGTCTTTGGACAGGTTTGCGGAAATTGGAAGCGGTTAGAGAGTGGTGCACGATAATGTGGTAATCTAAATTACCTTTTTAGTAGTCTCGAACGAGTAATCTACGCAAATGCCTCTGCTGGGCCACAAACTCATCTTTGGACGGGTTGACGGAATGGGAAAGGGGTTGGAGAGTTGTGCATGATAACGCGGTAATCTAAATTACCTCCTTACTAGTCCCGAACCGGTAATCTTTGCAAATGCCTCGCTTCAGCCACAAACTTGTCTTCAGACGGGTTTGCGAAATAGGAAATCGGTTGCAAAGTGGTGCATGACAACGAGGTAATCTATATTACCTCTTTACTAGACCTGAACAGGTAATCTAGGTAAATGCCTCGGCTTTGCCACAAACTCATCTTCGGACAGGTTTGCGGAAATTGGAAAGCGATTGGAGAGTAGTGCATGACAACGGGGTAATCTAAATTACTTCTTTACTAGACCCGAACAGGTAATCTAAACAAATGCCTCGGCTAGTCCACAAACTCGTCTTCGGACGGGTTACAGAAATGGGAAAGCGGTTGGAGAGTGGTGCATGACAACGGGGTAGTCTTAATTACCTTTCTACTAGTTCCGAACAGGAAATCTAAGCAAATAAATCGGCTCGGCCACAAAATCTTCTACGAACAGGTTTGCGGAAATGGAAAAGCGGTTGGAGAGAGGTTGTTGACAACGCTGTAATCTAAATTACTTCTCTAGTAGTCCCGAATAGGTAATCTAAGTTAATGTCTCGGCTCGGCCACAAACTCGTCTTCGGAGTGGTTTGCAGAAATGAAAAAACGGTTGGAGAGTGGTGCATGACAACGGGGTAATCTAAATTCCCTCTTTACTAGTCCTGAACGGGTAATATACGCAAATACCTCGGCTCGGCTACAAACTCGTCTTCGGACGGGTTTGGGAAATGGGAAAACGGTTGGAGAATGGTGCATGACAACGGGGTAATCTAAATTACCTCTTTACTAGACCCGAACGGGTAAGCTAAGCAAATGCCTCTACTCGGCCACAAACTCGTCTTCAGACATGTTTACGGAAATTGGAAAGCGGTTGGAGAGTGGTGCATGACAGTGGGGTAATCTAAATTACCTCTCTGGTACTCCCAAACAGGTAATCTACGCAAATGCCTCGGCTTGGCCACAAACTCGTCTTCGGACAGGTTTGTAGATATGGGAAAGTAGTTGGAGAGTGGTGCATGACAACATGGTAATCTAAATTACCTCTCTAGTAGTCTTGAACGTGTAATCTACGCAAATTCCTCAGCTCGGCCACAAACTCGTTTTCGGATGGGTTTGCAAAATAGGAAAGTGGTTGCCGAGTAGTGCATGACAACAGGGTAATCTATATTACCTCTTTAGTATACCTCAACGGGTAATCTAAGCAAATGCCTCGGCTCTGCCACAAACTCATCTTCGTACGGGTTTACAGAAATGGGAAAGCGGTTGGAGAGTGGTGCATGACAACGAGGTAATCTATAAATTACCCCCTTACTATTCCCGAACAGGTAATCTTTGCATATCCCTCGCCTCGGCCACAAACTCGTCTTCGGACGGATTTACGAAATGGGAAAGCGGTTGCAGAGTGGTGCATGACAATAGGGTAATCTAAATTACCTCTTTACTAGTCCCAAACGGATAATCTATGTTAATGCCTCGGCTTGGCCACAAACTCATCTTCGGACAGGTTTGCGGAAATTAGAAAGCGGTTGGAGAATGGTGCATGACAATGGGGTAATTTAAATTACCTATTTACAAGTCCCAAACGGAATAATCTAAGCAAATGCCTCAGCTCGGTCACAAATTCGTCTTCGGGCAGGTTTGCGGAAATTAGAAAGTGGTTGGAGAATGGTGCATGACAATGGGGTAATCTAAATTACCTCTCTAGCGGTTTCGAACGGCTAATCTACGCAAATGCCTGTGCTGGGCCACAAACTCGTCTTCGGACGGGTTAACGAAATGGGAAAGCGGTTGGAGAGTGGTGCATGATAACGCGGTAATCTAAATTACCTCCTTACTAGTCCCAAACAGGTAATCTTTGTAAATGCTTCGGCTCGGCCATAAACTCGTCTTTGGACGGGTTTGCGAAATGGGAAAGTTGTTGCAGAGTGGTGCATGACAACGAGGTAATATATATTACCTCTTTAATAGACCCGAACGGGTAATTTAGCAAATGCCTCGGCTCGGTCACAAACTTGTTTTCGGACGGGTTTGCGAAAATAGGAAAGTGGTTGGAGAGTGTTGCATGACAATGGGGTAATCTAAATTATTTCTCTGGTACTCCCGAACGGGTAATCTACGCAAATGCCTCGCCGCGGCCACAAACTCGTCGTTGGACAGGTTTGCGGATATGGGAAAGCGGTTGCAAAGTGGTGCATGACAACAGGGTAATCTATATTACCTCTTTAATAGACCTGAACGGGTAATCTAAGGAAATGCTTCGGCTCGGCCACAAACTCGTCTTTGGACAGGTTTGCGGAAATTGGAAGCGGTTAGAGAGTGGTGCACGATAATGTGGTAATCTAAATTACCTTTTTAGTAGTCTCGAACGAGTAATCTACGCAAATGCCTATGATGGGCCACAAACTCATCTTTGGACGGGTTGACGGAATGGGAAAGGGGTTGGAGAGTTGTGCATGATAACGCGGTAATCTAAATTACCTCCTTACTAGTCCCGAACCGGTAATCTTTGCAAATGCCTCGCTTCGGCCACAAACTTGTCTTCGGACGGGTTTGCGAAATAGGAAATCGGTTGCAAAGTGGTGCATGACAACGGGGTAATCTATATTACCTCTTTACTAGACCTGAACAGGTAATCTAGGTAAATGCCTCGGCTCTGTTACAAACTCGTCTTCGGACAGGTTTGCGGAAATGGGAAAGCGGTTGGAGTAGTGCATGACAACGGGGTAATCTAAATTACTTCTTTACTAGACCCGAACAGGTAATCTAAGCAAATGCCTCGGCTAGTCCACAAACTCGTCTTCGGACGGGTTTGCAGAAATGGGAAAGCGGTTGGAGAGTGGTGCATGACAACGGGGTAGTCTTAATTACCTTTCTACTAGTTCCGAACAGGAAATCTAAGCAAATAAATCGGCTCGGCCACAAAATCTTCTACGAACAGGTTTGCGGAAATGGGAAAGCGGTTGGAGAGAGGTTGTTGACAACGCTGTAATCTAAATTACTTCTCTAGTAGTCCCGAATAGGTAATCTAAGTTAATGTCTCGGCTCGGCCACAAACTCGTCTTCGGAGTGGTTTGCAGAAATGAAAAAACGGTTGGAGAGTGGTGCATGACAACGAGGTAATTTAAATTCCCTCTTTACTAGTCCTAAACGGGTAATATACGCAAATGCCTCGGCTCGGCTACAAACTCTTCTTCGGACGGGTTAACAAATGGGAAAGCGGTTGGAGAGTGGTGCATGATAATGCGGTAATCTAAATTACCTCCTTACTAGTCCCAAACAGGTAATCTTTGTAAATGCTTCGGCTCGGCCATAAACTCGTCTTTGGACGGGTTTGCGAAATGGGAAAGTTGTTGCAGAGTGGTGCATGACAACGAGGTAATATATATTACCTCTTTAATAGACCCGAACGGGTAATTTAGCAAATGCCTCGGCTCGGTCACAAACTTGTTTTCAGACGGGTTTGCGAAAATAGGAAAGTGGTTGGAGAGTGTTGCATGACAATGGGGTAATCTAAATTATTTCTCTGGTACTCCCGAACGGGTAATCTACGCAAATGCCTCGCCGCGGCCACAAACTCGTTGTTGGACAGGTTTGCGGATATGGGAAAGCGGTTGCAGAGTGGTGCATGACAACAGGGTAATCTATATTACCTCTTTAATAGACCTGAACGGGTAATCTAAGGAAATGCTTCGGCTCGGCCACAAACTCGTCTTTGGACAGGTTTGCGGAAATTGGAAGCGGTTAGAGAGTGGTGCACGATAATGTGGTAATCTAAATTACCTTTTTAGTAGTCTCGAACGAGTAATCTACGCAAATGCCTCTGCTGGGCCACAAACTCATCTTTGGACGGGTTGACGGAATGGGAAAGGGGTTGGAGAGTTGTGCATGATAACGCGGTAATCTAAATTACCTCCTTACTAGTCCCGAACCGGTAATCTTTGCAAATGCCTCGCTTCGGCCACAAACTTGTCTTCGGACGAGTTTGCGAAATAGGAAATCGGTTGCAAAGTGGTGCATGACAACGGGGTAATCTATATTACCTCTTTACTAGACCTGAACAGGTAATCTAGGTAAATGCCTCGGCTCTGCTACAAACTCATCTTCGGACAGGTTTGCGGAAATGGGAAAGCGGTTGGAGAGTAGTGCATGACAACGGGGTAATCTAAATTACTTCTTTACTAGACCCGAACAGGTAATCTAAGCAAATGCTTCGGCTTGGCCACAAACTCGTCTTCGGACAGGTTTGTAGATATGGGAAAGTAGTTGGAGAGTGGTGCATGACAACATGGTAATCTAAATTACCTCTCTAGTAGTCTTGAACGTGTAATCTACGCAAATTCCTCAGCTCGGCCACAAACTCGTTTTCGGATGGGTTTGCAAAATAGGAAAGTGGTTGCCGAGTAGTGCATGAGAACATGGTAATCTATATTACCTCTTTAGTATACCTCAACGGGTAATCTAAGCAAATGCCTCGGCTCTGCCACAAACTCATCTTCGTACGGGTTTACAGAAATGGGAAAGCGGTTGGAGAATGGTGCATGACAACGAGGTAATCTATAAATTACCCCCTTACTATTCCCGAACAGGTAATCTTTGCATATCCCTCGCCTCGGCCACAAACTCGTCTTCGGACGGATTTACGAAATGGGAAAGCGGTTGCAGAGTGGTGCATGACAATAGGGTAATCTAAATTACCTCTTTACTAGTCCCAAACGGATAATCTATGTTAATGCCTCGGCTTGGCCACAAACTCATCTTCGGACAGGTTTGCGGAAATTAGAAAGCGGTTGGAGAATGGTGCATGACAATGGGGTAATTTAAATTACCTATTTACAAGTCCCAAACGGAATAATCTAAGCAAATGCCTCAGCTCGGTCACAAATTCGTCTTCGGGCAGGTTTGCGGAAATTAGAAAGTGGTTGGAGAATGGTGCATGACAATGGGGTAATCTAAATTACCTCTCTAGCGGTTTCGAACGGCTAATCTACGCAAATGCCTGTGCTGGGCCACAAACTCGTCTTCGGACGGGTTAACGAAATGGGAAAGCGGTTGGAGAGTGGTGCATGATAACGCGGTAATCTAAATTACCTCCTTACTAGTCCCAAACAGGTAATCTTTGTAAATGCTTCGGCTCGGCCATAAACTCGTCTTTGGACGGGTTTGCGAAATGGGAAAGTTGTTGCAGAGTGGTGCATGACAACGAGGTAATATATATTACCTCTTTAATAGACCCGAACGGGTAATTTAGCAAATGCCTCGGCTCGGTCACAAACTTGTTTTCAGACGGGTTTGCGAAAATAGGAAAGTGGTTGGAGAGTGTTGCATGACAATGGGGTAATCTAAATTATTTCTCTGGTACTCCCGAACGGGTAATCTACGCAAATGCCTCGCCGCGGCCACAAACTCGTTGTTGGACAGGTTTGCGGATATGGGAAAGCGGTTGCAGAGTGGTGCATGACAACAGGGTAATCTATATTACCTCTTTAATAGACCTGAACGGGTAATCTAAGGAAATGCTTCGGCTCGGCCACAAACTCGTCTTTGGACAGGTTTGCGGAAATTGGAAGCGGTTAGAGAGTGGTGCACGATAATGTGGTAATCTAAATTACCTTTTTAGTAGTCTCGAACGAGTAATCTACGCAAATGCCTCTGCTGGGCCACAAACTCATCTTTGGACGGGTTGACGGAATGGGAAAGGGGTTGGAGAGTTGTGCATGATAACGCGGTAATCTAAATTACCTCCTTACTAGTCCCGAACCGGTAATCTTTGCAAATGCCTCGCTTCGGCCACAAACTTGTCTTCGGACGAGTTTGCGAAATAGGAAATCGGTTGCAAAGTGGTGCATGACAACGGGGTAATCTATATTACCTCTTTACTAGACCTGAACAGGTAATCTAGGTAAATGCCTCGGCTCTGCTACAAACTCATCTTCGGACAGGTTTGCGGAAATGGGAAAGCGGTTGGAGAGTAGTGCATGACAACGGGGTAATCTAAATTACTTCTTTACTAGACCCGAACAGGTAATCTAAGCAAATGCTTCGGCTTGGCCACAAACTCGTCTTCGGACAGGTTTGTAGATATGGGAAAGTAGTTGGAGAGTGGTGCATGACAACATGGTAATCTAAATTACCTCTCTAGTAGTCTTGAACGTGTAATCTACGCAAATTCCTCAGCTCGGCCACAAACTCGTTTTCGGATGGGTTTGCAAAATAGGAAAGTGGTTGCCGAGTAGTGCATGAGAACATGGTAATCTATATTACCTCTTTAGTATACCTCAACGGGTAATCTAAGCAAATGCCTCGGCTCTGCCACAAACTCATCTTCGTACGGGTTTACAGAAATGGGAAAGCGGTTGGAGAATGGTGCATGACAACGAGGTAATCTATAAATTACCCCCTTACTATTCCCGAACAGGTAATCTTTGCATATCCCTCGCCTCGGCCACAAACTCGTCTTCGGACGGATTTACGAAATGGGAAAGCGGTTGCAGAGTGGTGCATGACAATAGGGTAATCTAAATTACCTCTTTACTAGTCCCAAACGGATAATCTATGTTAATGCCTCGGCTTGGCCACAAACTCATCTTCGGACAGGTTTGCGGAAATTAGAAAGCGGTTGGAGAATGGTGCATGACAATGGGGTAATTTAAATTACCTATTTACAAGTCCCAAACGGAATAATCTAAGCAAATGCCTCAGCTCGGTCACAAATTCGTCTTCGGGCAGGTTTGCGGAAATTAGAAAGTGGTTGGAGAATGGTGCATGACAATGGGGTAATCTAAATTACCTCTCTAGCGGTTTCGAACGGCTAATCTACGCAAATGCCTGTGCTGGGCCACAAACTCGTCTTCGGACGGGTTAACGAAATGGGAAAGCGGTTGGAGAGTGGTGCATGATAACGCGGTAATCTAAATTACCTCCTTACTAGTCCCAAACAGGTAATCTTTGTAAATGCTTCGGCTCGGCCATAAACTCGTCTTTGGACGGGTTTGCGAAATGGGAAAGTTGTTGCAGAGTGGTGCATGACAACGAGGTAATATATATTACCTCTTTAATAGACCCGAACGGGTAATTTAGCAAATGCCTCGGCTCGGTCACAAACTTGTTTTCAGACGGGTTTGCGAAAATAGGAAAGTGGTTGGAGAGTGTTGCATGACAATGGGGTAATCTAAATTATTTCTCTGGTACTCCCGAACGGGTAATCTACGCAAATGCCTCGCCGCGGCCACAAACTCGTCGTTGGACAGGTTTGCGGATATGGGAAAGCGGTTGCAGAGTGGTGCATGACAACAGGGTAATCTATATTACCTCTTTAATAGACCTGAACGGGTAATCTAAGGAAATGCTTCGGCTCGGCCACAAACTCGTCTTTGGACAGGTTTGCGGAAATTGGAAGCGGTTAGAGAGTGGTGCACGATAATGTGGTAATCTAAATTACCCTTTTAGTAGTCTCGAACGAGTAATCTACGCAAATGCCTCTGCTGGGCCACAAACTCATCTTTGGACGGGTTGACGGAATGGGAAAGGGGTTGGAGAGTTGTGCATGATAACGCGGTAATCTAAATTACCTCCTTACTAGTCCCGAACCGGTAATCTTTGCAAATGCCTCGCTTCGGCCACAAACTTGTCTTCGGACGGGTTTGCGAAATAGGAAATCGGTTGCAAAGTGGTGCATGACAACGGGGTAATCTATATTACCTCTTTACTAGACCTGAACAGGTAATCTAGGTAAATGCCTCGGCTCTGCTACAAACTCGTCTTCGGACAGGTTTGCGGAAATGGGAAAGCGGTTGGAGTAGTGCATGACAACGGGGTAATCTAAATTACTTCTTTACTAGACCCGAACAGGTAATCTAAGCAAATGCCTCGGCTAGTCCACAAACTCGTCTTCGGACGGGTTTGCAGAAATGGGAAAGCGGTTGGAGAGTGGTGCATGACAACGGGGTAGTCTTAATTACCTTTCTACTAGTTCCGAACAGGAAATCTAAGCAAATAAATCGGCTCGGCCACAAAATCTTCTACAAACAGGTTTGCGGAAATGGGAAAGCGGTTGGAGAGAGGTTGTTGACAACGCTGTAATCTAAATTACTTCTCTAGTAGTCCCGAATAGGTAATCTAAGTTAATGTCTCGGCTCGGCCACAAACTCGTCTTCGGAGTGGTTTGCAGAAATGAAAAAACGGTTGGAGAGTGGTGCATGACAACGAGGTAATTTAAGTTCCCTCTTTACTAGTCCTAAACGGGTAATATACGCAAATACCTCGGCTCGGCTACAAACTCTTCTTCGGACGGGTTAACAAATGGGAAAGCGGTTGGAGAGTGGTGCATGATAATGCGGTAATCTAAATTACCTCCTTACTAGTCCCAAACAGGTAATCTTTGTAAATGCTTCGGCTCGGCCATAAACTCGTCTTTGGACGGGTTTGCGAAATGGGAAAGTTGTTGCAGAGTGGTGCATGACAACGAGGTAATATATATTACCTCTTTAATAGACCCGAACGGGTAATTTAGCAAATGCCTCGGCTCGGTCACAAACTTGTTTTCAGACGGGTTTGCGAAAATAGGAAAGTGGTTGGAGAGTGTTGCATGACAATGGGGTAATCTAAATTATTTTTCTGGTACTCCCGAACCGGTAATCTACGCAAATGCCTCACCGCGGCCACAAACTCGTTGTTGGACAGGTTTGCGGATATGGGAAAGCGGTTGCAGAGTGGTGCATGACAACAGGGTAATCTATATTACCTCTTTAATAGACCTGAACGGGTAATCTAAGGAAATGCTTCGGCTCGGCCACAAACTCGTCTTTGGACAGGTTTGCGGAAATTGGAAGCGGTTAGAGAGTGGTGCACGATAATGTGGTAATCTAAATTACCTTTTTAGTAGTCTCGAACGAGTAATCTACGCAAATGCCTCTGCTGGGCCACAAACTCATCTTTGGACGGGTTGACGGAATGGGAAAGGGGTTGGAGAGTTGTGCATGATAACGCGGTAATCTAAATTACCTCCTTACTAGTCCCGAACCGGTAATCTTTGCAAATGCCTCGCTTCGGCCACAAACTTGTCTTCGGACGGGTTTGCGAAATAGGAAATCGGTTGCAAAGTGGTGCATGACAACGGGGTAATCTATATTACCTCTTTACTAGACCTGAACAGGTAATCTAGGTAAATGCCTCGGCTCTGCTACAAACTCATCTTCGGACAGGTTTGCGGAAATGGGAAAGCGGTTGGAGAGTAGTGCATGACAACGGGGTAATCTAAATTACTTCTTTACTAGACCCGAACAGGTAATCTAAGCAAATGCCTCGGCTCGGCCACAAACTCGTCTTCGGACATGTTTGCAGATATGGGAAAGTAGTTGGAGAGTGGTGCATGACAACATGGTAATCTAAATTACCTCTCTAGTAGTCTTGAACGTGTAATCTATGCAAATTCCTCAGCTCGGCCACAAACTCGTTTTCGGATGGGTTTGCAAAATAGGAAAGTGGTTGCCGAGTAGTGCATGACAACAGGGTAATCTATATTACCTCTTTACTAGACCTCAACGGGTAATCTAAGCAAATGCCTCGGCTCTGCCACAAACTCATCTTCTTACGGGTTTACGGAAATGGGAAAGCGGTTGGAGAGTGGTGCATGACAACGAGGTAATCTATAAATTACCCCCTTACTATTCCCGAACAGGTAATCTTTGCATATCCCTCGCCTCGGCCACAAACTCGTCTTCGGACGGATTTACGAAATGGGAAAGCGGTTGCAGAGTGGTGCATGATAATGGGGTAATCTAAATTACCTCTTTACTAGTCCCAAACGGATAATCTATGTTAATGCCTCGGCTTGGCCACAAACTCATCTTCGGACAGGTTTGCGGAAATTAGAAAGCGGTTGGAGAATGGTGCATGACAATGGGGTAATTTAAATTACCTATTTACAAGTCCCAAACGGAATAATCTAAGCAAATGCCTCAGCTCGGTCACAAACTCGTCTTCGGGCAGGTTTGCGGAAATTAGAAAGTGGTTGGAGAATGGTGCATGACAATGGGGTAATCTAAATTACCTCTCTAGCGGTTTCGAACGGCTAATCTACGCAAATGCCTGTGCTGGGCCACAAACTCGTCTTCGGACGGGTTAACGAAATGGGAAAGCGGTTGGAGAGTGGTGCATGATAACGCGGTAATCTAAATTACCTCCTTACTAGTCCCAAACAGGTAATCTTTGTAAATGCTTCGGCTCGGCCATAAACTCGTCTTTGGACGGGTTTGCGAAATGGGAAAGTTGTTGCAGAGTGGTGCATGACAACGAGGTAATATATATTACCTCTTTAATAGACCCGAACGGGTAATTTAGCAAATGCCTCGGCTCGGTCACAAACTTGTTTTCGGACGGGTTTGCGAAAATAAGAAAGTGGTTGGAGAGTGTTGCATGACAATGGGGTAATCTAAATTATTTCTCTGGTACTCCCGAACGGGTAATCTACGCAAATGCCTCGCCGCGGCCACAAACTCGTCGTTGGAAAGGTTTGCGGATATGGGAAAGCGGTTGCAGAGTGGTGCATGACAACAGGGTAATCTATATTACCTCTTTAATAGACCTGAACGGGTAATCTAAGGAAATGCTTCGGCTCGGCCACAAACTCGTCTTTGGACAGGTTTGCGGAAATTGGAAGCGGTTAGAGAATGGTGCACGATAATGTGGTAATCTAAATTACCTTTTTAGTAGTCTCGAACGAGTAATCTACGCAAATGCCTTTGCTTGGCCACAAACTATCTTTGGACGGGTTGACGGAATGGGAAAGGGGTGGGAGAGTTGTGCATGATAACGCGGTAATCTAAATTACCTCCTTACTAGTCCCGAACCAGTAATCTTTGCAAATGCCTCGCTTCGGCCACAAACTTGTCTTCGGACGGGTTTGCGAAATAGGAAATCGGTTGCAAAGTGGTGCATGACAACGGGGTAATCTATATTACCTCTTTTCTAGACCTGAACAGGTAATCTAGGTAAATGCCTCGGCTCTGCTACAAACTCGTCTTCGGACAGGTTTGCGGAAATGGGAAAGCGGTTGGAGAGTAGTGCATGACAATGGGGTAATCTAAATTACTTCTTTACTAGACCCGAACAGGTAATCTAAGCAAATGCCTCGGCAAGTCCACAAACTCGTCTTCGGACGGGTTTGCAGAAATGGGAAAGCGGTTGGAGAGTGGTGCATGACAACGGGGTAGTCTTAATTACCTTTCTACTAGTTCCGAATAGGAAATCTAAGCAAATAAATCGGCTCGGCCACAAAATCTTCTACGAACAGGTTTGCGGAAATGGGAAAGCGGTTGGAGAGAGGTTGTTGACAACGCTGTAATCTAAATTACTTCTCTAGTAGTCCCGAATAGGTAATCTAAGTTAATGTCTCGGCTCGGCCAAAAACTCGTCTTCGGAGTGGTTTGCAGAAATGAAAAAACGGTTGGAGAGTGGTGCATGACAACGGGGTAATCTAAATTTCCTCTTTACTAGTCCTGAACGGGTAATATACGCAAATGCCTCGGCTCGGCTACAAACTCGTCTTTGGACGGGTTTGGGAAATGGGAAAACGGTTGGAGAATGGTGCATGACAACGGGGTAATCTAAATTACCTCTTTACTAGACCCGAACGGGTAAGCTAAGCAAATGCCTCTACTCGGCCACAAACTCGTCTTTAGACATGTTTACGGAAATTGGAAAGCGGTTGGAGAGTGGTGCATGACAGTGGGGTAATCTAAATTACTTCTCTGGTACTCCCAAACAGGTAATCTACGCAAATGCCTCGGCTCGGCCACAAACTCGTCTTCGGACAGGTTTGCAGATATGGGAAACTGGTTGGAGAGTGGTGCATGACAACATGGTAATCTAAATTACCTCTCTAGTAGTCTTGAACGTGTAATCTACGCAAATTCCTCAGCTCGGCCACAAACTCGTTTTCGGATGGGTTTGCAAAATAGGAAAGTGGTTGCCGAGTAGTGCATGACAACAGGGTAATCTATATTACCTCTTTACTAGACCTCAACGGGTAATCTAAACAAATGCGTCAGCTCTACCACAAACTCATCTTCGTACGGGTTTACGGAAATGGGAAAGCGGTTGGAGAGTGGTGCATGACAACGAGGTAATCTATAAATTACCCCCTTACTAGTCCCGAACAGGAAATCTTTGCATATCCCTCGCCTCGGCCACAAACTCGTCTTCGGACGGATTTACGAAATGGGAAAGCGGTTGCAGAGTGGTGCATGACAATGGGGTAATCTAAATTACCTCTTTACTAGTCCCAAACGGATAATCTATGCTAATGCCTCGGCTTGGCCACAAACTCATCTTCGGACAGGTTTGCGGAAATTAGAAAGCGGTTGGAGAATGGTGCATGACAATGGGGTAATTTAAATTACCTATTTACAAGTCCGAAACGGAATAATCTAAGCAAATACCTCAGCTCGGTCACAAACTCGTCTTCGGGCAGGTTTGCGGAAATTAGAAAGTGGTTGGAGAATGGTGCATGACAATGGGGTAATCTAAATTACCTCTCTAGCGGTTTCGAACAGCTAATATACGCAAATGCCTCGGCTCGGCTACAAACTCGTCTTCGGACGGGTTTGGGAAATGGGAAAACGGTTGGAGAATGGTGCATGACAACGGGGTAATCTAAATTACCTCTTTACTAGACCCGAACGGGTAAGCTAAGCAAATGCCTCTACTCGGCCACAAACTCGTCTTCAGACATGTTTACGGAAATTGGAAAGCGGTTGGAGAGTGGTGCATGACAGTGGGGTAATCTAAATTACTTCTCTGGTACTCCCAAACAGGTAATCTAAGCAAATGCCTCGACTCGGCCACAAACTCGTCTTCGGACAGGTTTGCAGATATGGGAAAGTGGTTGGAGAGTGGTGCATGACAACATGGTAATCTAAATTACCTCTCTAGTAGTCTTGAACGTGTAATCTACGCAAATTCCTCAGCTCGACCACAAACTCGTTTTCGGATGGGTTTGCAAAATAGGAAAGTGGTTGCCGAGTAGTGCATGACAACATGGTAATCTATATTACCTCTTTACTAGACCTCAACGGGTAATCTAAGCAAATGCCTCGGCTCTGCCACAAACTCATCTTCGTACGGGTTTACGGAAATGGGAAAGCGGTTGGAGAGTGGTGCATGACAACGAGGTAATCTATAAATTACCCCCTTACTATTCCCGAACAGGTAATCTTTGCATATCCCTCGCCTCGGCCACAAACTCGTCTTCGGACGGATTTACGAAATGGGAAAGCGGTTGCAGAGTGGTGCATGACAATGGGGTAATCTAAATTACCTCTTTACTAGTCCCAAACGAATAATCTATGCTACTGCCTCGGCTTGGCCACAAACTCATCTTCGGACAGGTTTGCGGAAATTAGAAAGCGGTTGGAGAATGGTGCATAACAATGGGGTAATTTAAATTACCTATTTACAAGTCCCAAACGGAATAATCTAAGCAAATGCCTCAGCTCGGTCACAAACTAGTCTTCGGGCAGGTTTGCGGAAATTAGAAAGTGGTTGGAGAATGGTGCATGACAATGGGGTAATCTAAATTACCTCTCTAGCGGTTTCGAACGGCTAATCTACGCAAATGCCTGTGCTGGGCCACAAACTCGTCTTCGGACGGGTTAACGAAATGGGAAAGCGGTTGGAGAGTGGTGCATGATAACGCGGTAATCTAAATTACCTCCTTACTAGTCCCAAACAGGTAATCTTTGTAAATGCTTCGGCTCGGCCATAAACTCGTCTTTGGACGGGTTTGCGAAATGGGAAAGTTGTTGCAGAGTGGTGCATGACAACGAGGTAATATATATTACCTCTTTAATAGACCCGAACGGGTAATTTAGCAAATGCCTCGGCTCGGTCACAAACTTGTTTTCAGACGGGTTTGCGAAAATAGGAAAGTGGTTGGAGAGTGTTGCATGACAATGGGGTAATCTAAATTATTTCTCTGGTACTCCCGAACGGGTAATCTACGCAAATGCCTCGCCGCGGCCACAAACTCGTCGTTGGACAGGTTTGCGGATATGGGAAAGCGGTTGCAGAGTGGTGCATGACAACAGGGTAATCTATATTACCTCTTTAATAGACCTGAACGGGTAATCTAAGGAAATGCTTCGGCTCGGCCACAAACTCGTCTTTGGACAGGTTTGCGGAAATTGGAAGCGGTTAGAGAGTGGTGCACGATAATGTGGTAATCTAAATTACCCTTTTAGTAGTCTCGAACGAGTAATCTACGCAAATGCCTCTGCTGGGCCACAAACTCATCTTTGGACGGGTTGACGGAATGGGAAAGGGGTTGGAGAGTTGTGCATGATAACGCGGTAATCTAAATTACCTCCTTACTAGTCCCGAACCGGTAATCTTTGCAAATGCCTCGCTTCGGCCACAAACTTGTCTTCGGACGGGTTTGCGAAATAGGAAATCGGTTGCAAAGTGGTGCATGACAACGGGGTAATCTATATTACCTCTTTACTAGACCTGAACAGGTAATCTAGGTAAATGCCTCGGCTCTGCTACAAACTCGTCTTCGGACAGGTTTGCGGAAATGGGAAAGCGGTTGGAGTAGTGCATGACAACGGGGTAATCTAAATTACTTCTTTACTAGACCCGAACAGGTAATCTAAGCAAATGCCTCGGCTAGTCCACAAACTCGTCTTCGGACGGGTTTGCAGAAATGGGAAAGCGGTTGGAGAGTGGTGCATTATAATTGGGTAATCCAAATTACCTCTCTAGTACTCCCGAACGGGTACTCTACGCAAATGTCTCTGCTGGGCCACAAACTCATCTTCGGACGGCTTGAAGGAATGGGAAAGCGGTTGGAGAGTGGTGCATGACAACGCGGTAATCTAAATTACCTCCTTACTAGTCCCGAACGGGTAATCTTTGCAAATGCCTCGGCTCGGCCACAAACTCGTCTTCGGACGGGTTTGTGAAATGGGAAATCGGTTGCAGAGTGGTGCATGACAACGTGGTAATCTATATTTCCTCTTTAGTAGACCCGAACGGGGAATCTAAGGAAATGCCTCAGCTCGGCCACAAACTCGTCTTCGGACGGATTTGGAGAAATGGGGAAGCGGTTGAAGAGTGGTGCATGACAACGTGGTAATCTATATTACTTCTTTACTAATCCCAAACGGGTAATATAAGCAAATGCCTCGGGTAGGCCACAAACTCGTCTTCGGATAGGTTTGCAAAAATTGGAAAGCGGTTGGGGAGTGGTGCATGACAACGCGATAATCTATAAATTACCTCCTTACTATTCCCGAACAGGTAATCTTTGCAAATGCCTCGTCTCGGCCACAAACTCGTCTTCTGACGGATTTGCGAAATGGGAAAGCGGTTGCAGAGTGGTGCATGACAATGGGGTAATCTAAATTACCTCTTTACTAGACTTGAACGAGTAATCTAAGCAAATGCCTCGGCTAGTCCACAAACTCGTCTTCGGACGGGTTTGCAGAAATGGGAAAGCGGTTGGAGAGTGGTGCATGACAACGGGGTAGTCTTAATTACCTTTCTACTAGTTCCGAACAGGAAATCTAAGCAAATAAATCGGCTCGGCCACAAAATCTTCTACGAACAGGTTTGCGGAAATGGGAAAGCGGTTGGAGAGAGGTTGTTGACAACGCTGTAATCTAAATTACTTCTCTAGTAGTCCCGAATAGGTAAGCTAAGTTAATGTCTCGGCTCGGCCACAAACTCGTCTTCGGAGTGGTTTGCAGAAATGAAAAAACGGTTGGAGAGTGGTGCATGACAACGGGGTAATCTAAATTCCCTCTTAACTAGTCCTGAACGGGTAATATACGCAAATGCCTCGGCTCGGCTACAAACTCGTCTTTGGACGGGTTTTGGAAATGGGAAAACGGTTGGAGAATGGTGCATCACAACGGGGTAATCTAAATTACCTCTTTACTAGACCCGAACGGGTAAGCTAAGCAAATGCCTCTACTCGGCCACAAACTCGTCTTCAGACATGTTTACGGAAATTGGAAAGCGGTTAGAGAGTGGTGCATGACAGTGGGGTAATCTAAATTACCTCTCTGGTACTCCCGAACAGGTAATCTACGCAAATGCCTCGGCTCGGCCACAAACTCGTCTTCGGACAGGTTTGCAGATATGGGAAAGTGGTTGGAGAGTGGTGCATGACAACATGGTAATCTAAATTACCTATCTAGTAGTCTCGAACGTGTAATCGACGCAAATTCCTCAGCTCGCCACAAACTCATTTTCGGATGGGTTTGCGAAATAGGAAAGTGGTTGCCGAGTAGTGCATGACAACAGGGTAATCTATATTACCTCTTTACTAGACCTCAACGGGTAATCTAAGCAAATGCCTCGGCTCTGCCACAAAGTCATCTTCGTACGGGTTTACGGAAATGGGAAAGCGGTTGGAGAGTGGTGCATGACAACGAGGTAAACTATAAATTACCCCCTTACTATTCCCGAACAGGTAATCTTTGCATATCCCTCGCCTCGGCCACAAACTCGTCTTCGGACGGATTTACGAAATGGGAAAGCGGTTGCAGAATGGTGCATGACAATGGGGTAATCTAAATTACCTCTTTACTAGTCCCAAACGGATAATCTATGCTAATGCCTCGGCTTGGCCACAAACTCGTCTTCGAACAGGTTTGCGGAAATTAGAAAGCGATTGGAGAGTGGTGCATGACAATGGGGTAATCTAAATTACCTCTCTAGTAGTTCCAAACGGCTAATCTATGCAAATACCTCTGCTAAGCCACAAACTCGTCTTTGGACGGGTAAACAGAATGGGAAAGCGGTTGGAGAGTGGTGCATGACAACGCGATAATCTAAATTACCTCTTTACTTGACCCGAACGGGTAACCAAAGAAAATACCTCGGCTTGGCCGCAAACTCGTCTTCGGACGGATTTGCGGAAATTGGAAAGCAGTTGGGGAGTGGTGCATGACAACGGGGTAGTCTTAATTACCTTTCTACTAATTACGAACGGGAAATCTAAGTAAATTAATCAGGTCGGCCACAAACTCGTCTACAAAGGGATTTGTTAAATGCGAAAGCGAATAGAGAGTGGTGCATGAAAACGGGGTAATCTAAATTACCTCTTTACTAGACCCGAACAGGTAATCTAAGCAAATGCCTCGGCTAGTCCACAAACTCGTCTTCGGACGGGTTTGCAGAAATGGGAAAGCGGTTGGAGAGTGGTGCATGACAACGGGGTAATCTAAATTACCTCTTTACTAGTCCCAAACGGATAATCTACGCTAATGCATCGGCTTGGCCACAAACTCATCTTCGGACAAGTTTGCAGAAATTAGAAAGCGGTATGAGAGTGGTGCATGACAATGGGGTAATCTAAATTACCTCTCTAGTAGTTCCAAACGGCTAATCTACGCAAATACCTCTGCTATGCCACAAACTCGTCTTTGGACGGGTAAACAGAATGGGAAAGCGGTTGGAGAGTGGTGCATGACAACGCGATAATCTAAATTACCTCTTTACTTGACCCGAACGGGTAACCAAAGAAAATACCTCGGCTTGGCCGCAAACTCTTCTTCGGACAGATTTGCGGATATTGGAAAGCGGTTGGAGAGTGGTGCATGACAACGGGGTAGTCTTAATTACCTTTTTACTAATTCCGAGCAGGAAATCTAAGCAAATTACTCGGGTCGGCCACAAACTCGTCTACAAAGGGATTTGTTAAATGGGAAAGCGGTTGGCGAGTGGTGCATGACAACGGGGTAATCTAAATTACCTCTTTACAAGACCCGAACGGGTAATCTAAGCAAATGCCTAGGCTCATCCACAAACTCGTGTTCGGACTTGTTTTTGGAATTGGAAAAGCGGTTGGAAAGTGGTGCATGACAACGGGGTAATTTAAATTACCTCTTTACTAGTCCCGAACGGGTAATCTACGCAAATGCCTCGGCTCGGCCATAAACTCGTCTACGGACGGGTTTGGAAAATGGGAAAGCGGTTGGAGAGTGGTGCATGACAACGGATAATCTAAATTACCTCTTTAATAGACCCGAACGGGTAATCTAAGCAAATGCTTTGGCTCATCCACAAACTCGTGTTCGGATGTGTTTGTGGAAATGGGAAAGCGGTTGGAAAGTGGTGCATGACATCGGGGTAATCTAAATTACCTCTTTACTAGATCCGAACGGGAAATCTAAGCAAATACTTTGGCTCGACCGAAAACTTGTCATAGGACGGGTTTGCGGAAATGGGAAAGCGGTTGGAGAGTGGTGCATGACAACATGGTAATCTAAATTACCTCTTTTCTAGTCCCGAATGGGTAATCTAAGCAAATGTCTCGGCTCGGCCACAAACTCGTGTTCGGACAGATTTGCATTAATGGGAAAGCGGTTGGAGAGTGGTGCAAGACAACAAGGTAATCTAAATTACCTCTTTAATAGACCCAAACGGGTAATTTAGGCAAATTCTTCGGCTCGTCCACAAACTCGTCTTCGGACGAGATTAGAAATGGGGAAGCGGTTGGAGAATGGTGCATGACAACAGGGTAATCTAAATTACCTCTTTAGTATACCCGAACGGGTAATCTAAGCAAATGGCTCGGCTCAGCCACAAACTCGTCTACGGACGTGTTTGGGAATTGGGAAAGCGGTTGGCGAGTGGTGCATGACAACGGGGTAATCTAAATTACCTCTTTACAAGACCCGAACGGGTAATCTAAGCAAATGCCTAGGCTCATCCACAAACTCGTGTTCGGACTTGTTTTTGGAATTGGAAAAGAGGTTGGAAAGTGGTGCATGACAACGGGGTAATTTAAATTACCTCTTTACTAGTCCCGAACGGGTAATCTACGCAAATGCCTCGGCTCGGCCATAAACTCGTCTACGGACGGGTTTGGGAAATGGGAAAGCGGTTGGAGAGTGGTGCATGACAACGGATAATCTAAATTACCTCTTTAATAGACCCGAACGGGTAATCTAAGCAAATGCTTTCGCTCATCCACAAACTCGTGTTCGGATGTGTTTGTGGAAATGGGAAAGCGGTTGGAAAGTGGTGCATGACATCGGGGAAATCTAAATTACCTCTTTACTAGACCCGAACGGGAAATCTAAGCAAATACTTTGGCTCGACCGAAAACTTGTCATAGGACGGGTTTGCGGAAATGGAAAAGCGGTTGGAGAGTGGTGCATGACAACATGGTAATCTAAATTACCTCTTTAATAGACCTAAACGGGTAATTTAAGCAAATGCTACGGCTCATCCACAAACTCGTCTTCGGACGAGATTGGAAATGGGGAAGCGGTTGGAGAATGGTGCATGACAACAGGGTAATCTAAATTACCTCTTTACTAGTCCCGAACGGGTAATCTACGCAAATGCCTCGGCTCGGCCATAAACTAGTCTACGGATGGGTTTGGGAAATGGGAAAGCGGTTGGAGAGTGGTGCTTGACAACGGATAATCTAAATTACCTCTTTAATAGACCCGAACGGGTAATCTAAGCAAATGCCTTGGCTCATCCACAAACTCGTGTTCGGATGTGTTTGTGGAAATGGGAAAGCGGTTGGAAAATGGTGCATGACAACGGGGTAATCTAAATTACCTCTTTACTAGACCCGAACGGGAAATCTAAGCAAATACTTTGGCTCGACTGAAACTTGTCATAGGACGGGTTTGCGGAAATGGGAAAGCGGTTGGAGAGTGGTGCATGACAACATGGTAATCTAAATTACCTCTTTTCTAGTCCCGAATGGGTAATCTAAGCAAATGGCTCGGCTCGGCCACAAACTCGTCTTCGGACAGGTTTGCGGAAATTCGAAAGCGGTTGGAGAGTGGTGCATGACAATGAGGTAATCCAAATTACCTCTTTACTAGTCCCAAACGGGTAATCTAAGCAACGGCCTCGGCTCGGCCGCAAACTCGTCTTCGGACGGGTTTTTGCGAAAATGGGAAAGCGGCTGGAGAGTGGTGCAAGACAACAAGGTTATATAAATTACCTCTTTAATAGACCCAAACGGGTAATTTAAGCAAATGCTTCGGCTCGTCCACAAACTCGTCTTCGGACGATATTGGAAATGGGGAGGCGGTTGGAGAATGGTGCATGACTACAGGATAATCTAAATTACCTCTTTAGTATACCCGAACGGGTAATCTAAGCAAATGCCTCGGCTCAGCGACAAACTCGTCTACGGACGGGTTTGGGAAATGGGAAAGCGGTTGGAGAGTGGTGCATGACAACGGGGTAATTTAAATTACCTCTTTACTAGACCCGAACGGGAAATCTAAGCAAATACTTTGGCTCGACCGAAAACTTGTCATAGGACGGGTTTGCGGAAATGGGAAAGCGGTTGGAGAGTGGTGCATGTCTGGTAATCTAAATTACCTCTTTTCTAGTCCCGAATGGGTAATCTAAGCAAATGTCTCGGCTCGGCCACAAACTCATGTTCGAACGGGTTTTTGCGGAAATGGGAAAGCGGTTGGAGAGTGGTGCAAGACAACAAGGTTATCTAAATTACCTCTTTAATAGACCCAAACGGGTAATTTAAGCAAATGCTTCGGCACGTCCACAAACTCGTCTTCGAATGAGATTGAAAATGGGGAAGCGGTTGGAGAATGGTGCATGACAACAGGGTAATCTAAATTACCTCTTTCGTATACCCGAACGGGTAATCTAAGCAAATGCCTCGGCTCAGCCACAAACTCGTCTACGGACGGATTTGGGAATTGGGAAAGCGGTTGGCGAGTGGTGCATGACAATAGGGTAATCTAAATTACCACTTTACTAGACCCGAACGGGTAATCTAAGCAAATGCCTAGGCTCATCCACAAACTCGTGTTCGAACTTGTTTTTGGAATTGGGAAAGCGGTTGGAAAGTGGTGCATGAAAACGGGGTAATTTAAATTACCTCTTTACTAGTCCCGAATGGGTAATCTACGCAAATGCCTCGGCTCGGCCATAAACTCGTCTACGGACGGGTTTGGGAAATGGGAAAGCGGTTGGAGAGTGGTGCATGACAACGGGGTAATCTAAATTACCTCTTTAATAGACCCGAACGAGTAATCTAAGCAAATGTCTCGGCTCATCCACAAACTCGTGTTCGGATGTGTTTGTGGAAATGGGAAAGCGGTTGGAAAGTGGTGCATGACAACGGGGTAATCTAAATTACCTCTTTACTAGACCCGAACGGGAAATCTAAGCAAATGCTTTGGCTCGACCGAAAACTTGTCATAGGACGGGTTTGCGGAAATGGGAAAGCGGTTGGAGAGTGGTGCATGACAACATGGTAATCTAAATTACCACTTTTCTAGTCCCGAATGGGTAATCTAAGCAAATGGCTCGGCTCGGCCACAAACTCGTCTTCAGACAGGTTTGCGGAAATTCAAAAGCGGTTGGAGAGTGGTGCATTACAATGAGGTAATCCAAATTACCTCTTTACTAGTCCCAAACGGGTAATCTAAGCAACGGCCTCGGCTCGGCCGCAAACTCGTCTTCGGATGGGTTTGCGGAAATGGGAAAGCAGTTAGAGAGTGGTGCATGAGAACGATGTAATCTAAATTACTTCTCTCGTAGTCCAGAATGGGTAATCTATGCAAATGTCTTGGCTCGGCCACAAACTCGTGTTTGGACGGGTTTGTAGAAATGGAAAAGCGGTTGGAAAGTGGTGCATGACAACGGGGTAATCTAAATTACCTCTTTACTAGACCCGAACGGGAAATCTAAGCAAATGTCTCGACTCGGCCACAAACTCATGTTCGGACGGATTTGCATAAATGGGAAAGTGGTTAGAGAGTGGTGCAAGACAAAAGAGTAATCTAAATTACCTCTCTACTAGTCCCGAATGGGTAATCTAAGCAAATGCTTTGGTTCGGCCACAAACTCGTCTTCGAACGAGATTGGAAATGGGGAAGCGGTTGGAGAATGGTGCATGACAACAGGGTAATCTAAATTACCTCTTTAGTATACCTGAACGGGTAATCTAAGCAAAGGCCTCGGCTCGGCCACAATTTTGTCTTCGGACAGGTTTGCGGAAATTCGAAAGCGGTTGGAGAGTGGTGCATGACAATGATGTAATCCAAATTACCTCTTTACTAGACCCGAACGGGAAATCTAAGCAAATACCTCGGCTCGTCCACAAACTTGTCTTCGGACGGGTTTGCGGAAATGGGAAAGCAGTTGGAGAGTGGTGCATGACAACGGGGTAATCTAAATTACCTCTTTACTAGACCCTAACAGGAAATCTAAGCAAATACTTTGGCCTGACCGCAACCTTTTCATAGGACGGGTTTGCAAAAATGGGAAAGCGGTTAGAGAGTGGCGCATGACAACGATGTAATCTAAATTACTTCTCTACTAGTCCCGAATGGGTAATCTAAGCAAATGTCTCGGCTCGGCCACAAACTCGTGTTCGGACATATTTGCATAAATGGGAAAGTGGTTGAAAAGTGGTGCAAGACAACATGGTAATCTAAATTACCTCTTTAATAGACCCAAACGGGTAATTTAAACAAATGCTTCGGCACGTCCACAAACTCGTCTTCGAACGAGATTAGAAATGGGGAAGCGGTTGGAGAATGGTGCATGACAACTGGGTAATCTAAATTACCTCTTTAGTATACCCGAACGGGTAATCTAAGCAAATGCCTCGGCTCAGCCACAAACTCGTCTACAGACGGGTTTGGGAATTGTGAAAGCGGTTGGCGAGTGGTGCATGACAACGGGGTAATCTAAATTACCTCTTTACTAGACCCGAACGGGTAATCTAAGCAAATGCCTAGGCTCATCCACAAACTCGTGTTTGGACTTGTTTTTGGAAATGGGAAAGCGGTTGAAAAGTGGTGCATGACAACGGGGTAATTTAAATTACCTCTATACTAGTCTCGAACGGGTAATTTACGCAAATGCCTTGGCTCGGCCATAAACTCGTCTACGGACAGGTTGGCAGAAATTCAAAAGCGGTTGGAGAGTGGTGCATGACTATGAGGTAATCCAAATTACCTCTTTACTAGTCCCAAACGGGTAATCTAAGCAACTGCCTCGGCTCGGCCGCAAACTCGTCTTCGGACAGGTTTGCGGAAATGGGAAAGCAGTTAGAGAGTGGTGCATGCGAACGATGTAATCTGAATTACTTCTCTCGTAGTCCAGAATGGGTAATCTATGCAAATGTCTTGGCTCGGCCACAAGCTCGTGTTTGGACGGGTTTGTAGAAATGGAAAAGCGGTTGGAAGGTGGTGCATGACAACGGGGTAATCTAAATTACCTCTTTACTAGACCCGAACGGGAAATCTAAGCAAATGTCTCGACTCGGCCACAAACTCATGTTCGGACGGATTTGCATAAATGGGAAAGCGGTTGGAGAGTGGTGCAAGACAAAAGAGTAATCTAAATTACCTCTTTAATAGACCCAAACTGGTAATTTAAGCAAATGACTCGGCTCGTCCACAAACTCGTCTTCGGACGAGATTGGAAATGGGAAAGCGGTTGGAGAATGGTGCATGACACTGGGGTAATCTAAATTACCTCTTTAGTATGCCCGAACGGGTAATCTAAGCAAATGCCTCGGCTCAGCCACAAACTCGTCTACGGATGGGTTTGGGAAATGGAAAAGCGGTTGGAGAGTGGTGCATGACAACGGGGTAATCTAAGCAAATGCCTCTTTACTAGACCTGAACGGGTAATCTAAGCAAATGCCTTGGCTCATCCACAAACTCGTGTTCGGACTTGTTTTTGGAAATGGGAAAGCGGATGGAAAGTGGTGCATGACAACGGGATAATTTAAATTATCTCTTTACTAGTCCCGAACGGGTAATCTACGCAAATACCTCGGCTCGGCCACAAACTCGTCTACAGACGGGTTTGGGAAATGGGAAAGCAGTTGGAGAGTGGTGCATGACAACGGGGTAATCTAAATTACCTCTTTACTAGACCCAAACGGGTAATCTAAGCAAATGCCTCGGCTCATCCACATTCTCGTGTTCGGATGTGTTTGTGGAAATGGAAAAGCGGTTGGAAAGTGGTGCATGACAACGGGGTAATCTAAATTACCTTTTTACTAGACCCGAACGGGAAATCTAAGAAAATACTTTGGCTCGACCACAAACTTGCCATAGGATGGGTTTGCGGAAATGGGAAAGCAGTTAGAGAGTGGCGCATGACAACGATGTAATCTAAATTACCTCTCTACTAGTCCCGAATGGGTAATCTATGCGAATGTCTAGGCTCTGCGACAAACTCGTGTTCAGACGGGTTTGCGAAAATGGGAAAGCGATTGGAGAGTGGTGCATGACAACGGAGTAATGTAAATTACCTCTTTACTAGAACCGAACGGATAATCTAAGAAAAAGTCTCTGCTCGTCCACAAACTCTTCTTCGGACGGGTTTGCGGAAATGGGGAAGCCGTTGGAGAGTGGTGCATGACAACATGGTAATTTAAATTACCTCTTTTCTAGTCCCGAATGGGTAATCTAAGCAAATGACTCGGCTCGACCACAAACTCGTCTTCGGACAGGTTTGCGGAAATTCGAAAGCGGTTAGAGAGTGGTGCATGACAATGAGGTAATCCAAATTACCTCTTTACTAGTCCCAAACGGGTAATCTAAGCAACGGCCTCGGCTCGGTCGCAAACTCGTTTTCGGACGGGTTTGCGGAAATGGGAAAGCAGTTAGAGAGTGGTGCATGAGAACGATGTAATCTAAATTACTTCTCTCGTAGTCCAGAATGGGTAATCTATGCAAATGTCTTAGCTCGGCCACAAACTCGTGTTTGGACGGGTTTGTAGAAATGGAAAAGCGGTTGGAAAGTGGTGCATGACAACGGGGTAATCTAAATTACCTCTTTACTAGACCCGAACGGGAAATCTAAGCAAATGTCTCGACTCGGCCACAAACTCGTGTTCGGACGGATTTGCATAAATGGGAAAGCGGTTGGAGAGTGGTACAAGACAAAAGAGTAATCTAAATTACCTCTTTAATAGACCCAAACGGGTAATTTAAGCAAATGCTTCGACACGTCCACAAACTCGTCTTCGAACGAGATTGGAAATGGGGAAGCGGTTGGAGAATGGTGCATGACAACTGGGTAATCTAAATTACCTCTTTAGTATACCCGAACGGGTAATATAAGCAAATGCCTCGGCTCAGCCACAAACTCGTCTACGGACGGGTTTGGGAATTGGGAAAGCGGTTGGCGAGTGGTGCATGACAACGGGGTAATCTAAATTACCTCTTTACAAGACCCGAACGGGTAATCTAAGCAAATGCCTAGGCTCATCCACAAACTCGTGTTCGGACTTGTTTTTGGAAATGGGAAAGCGGTTGCAAAGTGGTGCATGACAACGGGGTAATTTAAATTACCTCTTTACTAGTCCCGAACGGGTAATCTACGCAAATGCCTCGGCTCGGCCATAAACTCGTCTACGGACGGGTTTGGGAAATGGGAAAGCGGTTGGAGAGTGGTGCATGACAACGGGGTAATCTAAATTACCTCTTTAATAGACTCGAACGGGTAATCTAAGCAAAAGCCTCGGCTCATCCACAAACTCATGTTCGGATGTGTTTGTGGAAATGGGAAAGCGGTTGGAAAGTGGTGCATGACAACGGGGTAATCTAAATTACCTCTTTACTAGACCCGAACGGGAAATCTAAGCAAATACTTTGGCTCGACCGAAAACTTGTCATAGGACGGGTTTGCAGAAATGGGAAAGCGGTTGGAGAGTGGTGCATGACAACATGGTAATCTAAATTCTCTTTTCTAGTCCCGAATGGGTAATCTAAGCAAATGACTCGGCTCGGCCACAAACTCGTCTTCGGACAGGTTTGCAGAAATTCGAAAGCGGTTAGAGAGTGGTGCATGACAATGAGGTAATCCAAATTACCTCTTTACTAGTCCCAAACGGGTAATCTAAGCAACGGCCTCGGCTCGGCCGCAAACTCGTCTTCGGACGGGTTTGCGGAAATGGGAAAGCAGTTAGAGAGTGGTGCATGAGAACGATGTAATCTAAATTACTTCTCTCGTAGTCCAGAATGGGTAATCTATGCAAATGTCTTGGCTCGGCCACAAACTCGTGTTTGGACGGGTTTGTAGAAATGGAAAAGCGGTTGGAAAGTAGTGCATGACAACGGGGTAATCTAAATTACCTCTTTACTAGACCCGAACGGGAAATCTAAGCAAATGTCTCGACGCGGCCACAAACTCGTGTTCGGACGGATTTGCATAAATGGGAAAGCGGTTGGAAAGTGGTGCAAGACAAAAGAGTAATCTAAATTACCTCTCTAGTAGTCCCGAATGGGTAATCTAAGCAAATGCTTTGGTTCGTCCACAAACTCGTCTTCCGACGGGTTTGGGAAATGGGAAAGTAGTTAGAGAGTGGTGCATGACAACGTAGTAATCTAACTTACCTCTTTACTAGTCCCGAATGGGTAATCTAAGCAAATGTCTCGGCTCGGCCACAAACTTGTCTTCGGACAGGTTTGCGGAAATTCGAAAGCGGTTGGAGAGTGGTGCATGACAATGAGGTAATCCAAATTACCTCTTTACTAGACCCGAACGGGAAATCTAAACAAATACCTCGGCTCGTCCACAAACTTGTCTTCGGACGGGTTTGCGGAAATGGGAAAGCAGTTGGGGAGTGGTGCATGACAACGGGGTAATCTAAATTACCTCTTTACTAGACCCTAACAGGAAATCTAAGCAAATGCTTCGGCCTGACCGCAACCTTGTCATAGGACGGGTTTGCAAAAATGGGAAAGCGGTTGGAGAGTGGTGCATGACAACGGGGTAATCTAAATTACCTCTTTACTAGTCCCGAATGGGTAATCTAAGCAAATGTCTCGGCTCGGCCACAAACTCATGTTCGGACAGATTTTACATAAATGGGAAAGCGGTTGGAAAGTGGTGCAAGACAACATGGTAATCTAAATTACCTATTTAATAGACCCAAACGGGTAATTTAAGCAAATGCTTCGCCACGTCCACAAACTCGTCTTCGAACGAGATTGGAAATGGGGAAGCGGTTAGAGAATGGTGCATGACAACAGGGTAATCTAAACTACCTCTATAGTATACCCGAACGGGTAATCTAAGCAAATGCCTCGGCTCGTCCACAAACTTGTCTTCGGACGGGTTTGCGGAAATGGGAAAGCAGTTGGAGAGTGGTGCATGACAACGGGGTAATCTAAATTACCTCTTTACTAGACCCTAACAGGAAATCTAAGCAAATACTTTGGCCTGACCGCAACCTTGTCATAGGACGGGTTTGCAAAAATGGGAAAGCGGTTAGAGAGTGGCGCATGACAACGATGTAATCTAAATTACTTCTCTACTAGTCCCGAATGGGTAATCTAAGCAAATGTCTCGGCTCGGCCACAAACTCGTGTTCGGACATATTTGCATAAATGGGAAAGTGGTTGAAAAATGGTGCAAGACAACATGGTAATCTAAATTACCTCTTTAATAGACCCAAACGGGTAATTTAAACAAATGCTTCGGCACGTCCGCAAACTCGTCTTCGAACGAGATTAGAAATGGGGAAGCGGTTGGAGAATGGTGCATGACAACTGGGTAATCTAAATTACCTCTTTAGTATACCCGAACGGGTAATCTAAGCAAATGCCTCGGCTCAGCCACAAACTCGTCTACAGACGGGTTTGGGAATTGGGAAAGCGGTTGGCGAGTGGTGCATGACAACGGGGTAATCTAAATTACCTCTTTACTAGACCCGAACGGGTAATCTAAGCAAATGCCTAGGCTCATCCACAAACTCGTGTTCGGACTTGTTTTTGTAAATGGGAAAGCGGTTGGAAAGTGGTGCATGACAACGGGGTAATTTAAATTACCTCTATACTAGTCTCGAACGGGTAATTTACGCAAATGCCTTGGCTCGGCCATAAACTCGTCTACGGACGGGTTTGCGGAAATGGGAAAGCAGTTGGAGAGTGGTGCATGACAACGGGGTAATCTAAATTACCTCTTTACTAGACCCGAACGGGTAATCTAAGCAAATGCCTCGGCTCATCCACATTCTCGTGTTCGGATGTGTTTGTGGAAATGGGAAAGCGGTTGGAAAGTGGTGCATGACAACGGGGTAATCTAAATTACCTTTTTACTAGACCCGAACGGGAAATCTAAGCAAATACTTTGGTTTGACCACAAACTTGTCATAGGACGGGTTTGCGGAAATGGGAAAGCGGTTAGAGAGTGGCGCATGACAACGATGTAATCTAAATTACCTCTCTACTAGTCTCGAATGGGTAATCTAAGCAAATGCTTCAGTTCGGCCACAAACTCGTCCTCGGACGGGTTTTGGAAATGGAAAAGGGGTTGGAGACTGGTGCATGACAACGGGGTAATCTAAATTACCTCTTTAATAGTTCCAAACGGGTAATCTAAGTAAATGCCTCGGCCCGGCCGCAAACTCGTCTTTGGACGGGTTTGCGGAAATGGGAAAGCAGTTAGAGAGTGGTGCATGACAACGATGTAATCTAAATTACCTCTCTAGTAGTCCAGAATTGGTAATCTATGCGAATGTCTAGGCTCGGCGACAAACTCGTGTTCGGACGGGTTTGCGAAAATGGGAAAGCGGTTGGAGAGTGGTGCATGACAACGGAGTAATGTAAATTACCTCTTTAATAGACCCGAACGGGTAATCTAAGCAAATGCCTCGGCTCATCCACAAACTCGTGTTCGGATGTGTTTGTGGAAATGGGAAAGCGGTTGGAAAGTGGTGCATGACAATGGGGTAATCTAAATTACCTCTTTACTAGACCCGAACGGGAAATCTAAGCAAATACTTTGGCTCGACCGAAAACTTGTCATAGGACGGGTTTGCGGAAATGGGAAAGCGGTTGGAGAGTGGTGCATGACAACATGGTAATCTAAATTACCTCTTTTCTAGTCCCGAATGGGTAATCTAAGCAAATGACTCGGCTCGGCCACAAACTCGTCTTCGGACAGGTTTGCAGAAATTCGAAAGCGGTTGGAGAGTGGTGCATGACAATGAGGTAATCCAAATTACCTCTTTACTAGTCCCAAACGGGTAATCTAAGCAACGGCCTCGGCTCGGCCGCAAACTCGTCTTCGGACGGGTTTGCGGAAATGGGAAAGCAGTTAGAGAGTGGTTAATGAGAACGATGTAATCTAAATTACTTCTCTCGTAGTCCAGACTGGGTAATCTATGCAAATGTCTTGGCTCGGCCACAAACTCGTGTTTGGACGGGTTTGTAGAAATGGAAAAGCGGTTGGAAAGTGGTGCATGACAACGGGGTAATCTAAATTACCTCTTTACTAGACCCGAACGGGAAATCTAAGCAAATCTCTCGACTCGGCCACAAACTCGTGTTCGGACGGATTTGCATAAATGGGAAAGCGGTTGGAGAGTGGTGAAGGACAAAAGAGTAATCTAAATTACCTCTTTAATAGACCCAAACGGGTAATTTAAGCAAATGCCTCGGCTCGTCCACAAACTCGTCTTCGGACGAGATTGGCAATGGGAAAGCGGTTGGAGAATGGTGCATGACAACGGGGTAATCTAAATTACCTCTTTAGTATACCCGAACGGGTAATCTAAGCAAATGCCTCGGCTCAGCCACAAACTCGTCTACTGACGGGTTTGGGAAATGGGAAAGCGGTTGGACAGTTGTGCATGACAACGGGGTAATCTAAGCAAATGCCTCTTTACTAGACCTGAACGGGTAATCTAAGCAAATGCCTCGGCTCATCCACAAACTCGTGTTCGGACTTGTTTTTGGAAATGGGAAAGCGGTTGGAAAGTGGTGCATGACAACGGGATAATTTAAATTATCTCTTTACTAGTCCCGAACGGGTAATCTACGCAAATACCTCGGCTCGGCCACAAACTCGTCTACGGACGGGTTTGGGAAATGGGAAAGCAGTTGGAGAGTGGTGCATGACAACGGGGTAATCTAAATTACCTCTTTACTAGACCCGAACGGGTAATCTAAGCAAATGCCTCGGCTCATCCACATTCTCGTGTTCGGATGTGTTTGTGGAAATGGGAAAGCGGTTGGAAAGTGGTGCATGACAACGGGGTAATCTAAATTACCTTTTTACTAGACCCGAACGGGAAATCTAAGCAAATACTTTGGCTTGACCACAAACTTGTCATAGGACGGGTTTGCGGAAATGGGAAAGCGGTTAGAGAGTGGCGCATGACAACGATGTAATCTAAATTACCTCTCTACTAGTCTCGAATGGGTAATCTAAGCAAATGCTTCAGTTCGGCCACAAACTCGTCCTCGTACGGGTTTTGGAAATGGAAAAGTGGTTGGAGACTGGTGCATGACAACGGGGTAATCTAAATTACCTCTTTAATAGTTCCAAACGGGTAATCTAAGTAAATGCCTCGGCCCGGCCGCAAACTCGTCTTTGGACGGGTTTGCGGAAATGGGAAAGCAGTTAGAGAGTGGTGCGTGACAACGATGTAATCTAAATTACCTCTCTAGTAGTCCAGAATTGGTAATCTATGCGAATGTCTAGGCTCGGCGACAAACTCGTGTTCGGACGGGTTTGCGAAAATGGGAAAGCGGTTGGAGAGTGGTGCATGACAGCGGAGTAATGTAAATTACCTCTTTACTAGAACCAAACGGACAATCTAAGCAAAAGTCTCTGCTCGTCCACAAACTCATCTTCGAATGGGTTTGTGGAAATGGGGAAGCGGTTGGAGAGTGGTGCATGATAACGGGGTAATCTAAATGACCTATTTAGTATACCCAAACTAATAATTCAAGCAAATACCTCGGCTCGGCCACAAACTCGTCTTTGGACAGGTTTGCAGAAATTAGTAAGCGGTTGGAGAGTGGTACATGACAACGGGGTAATCTAAATTACCTCTTTACTAGACCCGAACAGGTAATCTAAGCAATTGCCTCGGCTCGTCCACAAACTCGTGTTCGGACAGGTTTGCGGAAATTGGAAAGCGGTTTCTAAGTGGCGCATGACAATGGGATAATCTAAATTACCTCTCTAGTAGTCCCGAACGGGAATTCTAAGCTAATGATTCGGCTCGGCCACAAACTCGTCTTCGGACGGGTTTGCGGAAATGGAAAAGCGGTTGGAGAGTGGTGCATGACAAAGGGGTAATCTAAATTACCTCCTTACTAGTCCCGAACGGGTAATCTAAGCAAATGCTTCGGCTCAGCCATAAACTCGTTATCAGACAGGTTTGCTGATTTGGGAAAGCTATTGGAGATTGGTGCATGACAATGATGTAATCTAAATTACCTCTCTACTAGTCCCGAATGGGTAATCTAAGCAAATGTCTTGGCTCGGTCACAAAATCGTCTTCAGACACGTTTGCGAAAATTGGAAAGCGGTTTCTGAGTGGTGCATGACAATGGGGTAATCTAAATTACCTCTCTAGTAGTCCCGAACGGGTAATCTACACAAATACCTTGGCTAGCCCACAAACTCGTCTTCGGACGGGTTGACGGAATGGGAAAACGGTTGGAGAGTGGTGCATGACAACGTAGTAATCTTATTTAGTTCCTTACTAGTCCCGAACGAGTAATCTTTGCAAATACCTCGGCTCGGCCAAAAACTTGTCTTCGCATGGGTTTGCAATATGGGAAAGTGGTTGAAGAGTGGTGCATGACATCGGTGTAATCTTAATTACCTCTCTACTAGTCTTGAATGGGTAATCTAAGCAAATGTCTTGGCTCGGCCACAAACTCTTGTTCAGACGGATTTGCAAAAATGGGAAAGCGGTTGGAGAGTGGCACAAGACAACAAGGTAATCTAAATTACCTCTTTAATAGAGCCGAACAGGTAATCTAAGATAAAACCCTCGTCTCGTGCACAAACTCGTCTTCGGACGGGATTGGAAATGGGGAAGCGGTTGGAGAATGGTGCATGACAACTGGGTAATCTAAATTACCTCTTTAGTATACCCGAACTGGTAATCTAAGCAAATGCCTCGGCTCGGCCACAGAGTCGTCTTCAGACAGGTTTGCAAAATGGGAAAGCGGTTGCAGAGTGTTGCATGACAACGGGGTAATCTATATTACCTATATACTAGTCCCGAATGTGTAATCTAAGCAAATGTCTCGTCTCGGCCACAAACTCATGTTCGGACGGGTTTGCAGAAATGGGAAAGCAGTTATAGAGTGGTGCATTACAATGGGGTAATCTAAATTACCTCTTTAATAGACCCGAATGGGTAATCTAAGCAAATGTCTTGGCTCGTCCACAAACTCGTCTTCGGACGGGTTTGAGGAATGGGGAAGCTGTTGGAGAGTGGTGCATGACAATGGGGTAATGAGAAAGCGGTTAGAGAGTAGTCCATGACAAAGAGGTAGTCTTAACTACCTTTCTACTAGTCCCGAACGAGAAATCTAAGGAAATGACTTGGCTCGGCCACAAACTCATCTACGAATGGGTTTGTGGAAATGGAAAAGCGGTTGGAGAGTAATGCATGACAACGGGGTAATCTAAATTACCTCCTTACTAGTCCCGAATGGGTAATCTAAGCAAATGTTTTGGCTCGGCCACAAACTATTCTTCAGACTGGTTTGCGGAAATGGGGAAGCGGTTGAAGAATTATGCATGACAACGGGGTAATCTAAATTACCTATTTAGTATACCCGAACTGGTAATCTAAGCAAATGCCTTGGCTCGGCCACAGGCTCGTCTTCTGACGTGTTTGCGGAAATGGGAAAGCGGTTGGAAAGTGGTGCATAACCACGAGGCAATCTAAATTACCTGTTTACTAGACTCGAACGGGATATTTGAAAGCGGTTGGAGAGTGGTGCATGACAATGGGGTAATCCAAATGACCTCTTTACTAATCTCGAATGGGTAATCTAAGCAAATACCTCAGCTCAGTCGCAAACTCGTCATCTGATGGCTTTGGGAAATAGGAAAGCGGTTGGAGAGTTGTGCATGACAACGTGGTAATCTAAATTTCCTCTCTAAGATTCCCGAACGGGTATTCTACGCTAATACCTCGGCTTGGCCACAAACTCGTCTTCGGACTAGTTGACGAAATGGGAAAGCGGTTGGAGAGTGGTGCATGACAACACGGTAATCTTAATTACCTCTTTACTAGTCCTGAACGGGTAATCTTTGCAAATGCCTCGGCTCGACCAAAAACTTGTCTTCGGACATGTTTGCGAAGTGGGAAAGCGGTTCCAGAGTGTTGCATGACAACGTGGTAATCCAAATGACCTCTTTACTAATCTCGAATGGGTAATCTAAGCAAATGCCTCAGCTCGATCGCAAACTCGTCATCGGATGGCTTTGCGGAATTGGAAAAGCGGTTGGAGAGTGGTGCATGACAACGTGGTAATTCAAATTACCTCTTTAATAGAACCGAATGGGTAATCTAAGCAAATGCCTCAGCTCGGCCACAAACTCTTCTTCGAACAGGTTTGCGGAAATTTAAAAGCGGTTAGAGGGTGGTGCATGACAAAGGGGTAATCTAAATTACCTCCTTACTACTCCCGAACGGGTAATCTAAGCAAATGCTTCGGCTCAGCCGTAAACTCGTCATTGGACAAGTTTGCGGAAATGGGAAAGCGGTTAGAGAGTGTTGCATGACAACGATGTAATCTAAATTACCTCTTTAATAGACTCGAACGGGTAATCGAAGCAAATGCCTCGGCTCGGCCACAAATTCGTCTTCGAACAGGTTTGCGGAAATGGAAAAGCAGTTGGAGAGTGTTGCATGACAACGGGATAATCTAAATTACGTCTTTACTAGTAGCGAATGGGTAATCTACGCAAATGCCTCGGTTCAGCCACAAACTTGTCTTCAGACATATTTGCGGAAATTGGAAAGCGGTTTCTGAGTGGCGCATGACAATGGGGTAATCTAAATTACCTCTCTTGTAGTCCCGAACGGATAATCTACACAAATACCTTGGCTAGCCCACAAACTCGTCTTCGGACGGATTGACGGAAAGGAAAAACGGTTGGAGAGTGGTGCATGACAACACAGTAATCTTAATTACTTCCTTACTAGTCCCAAATGGGTAATCTAAGCAAATGCCTCGGCTCGGTCGCAAACTCGTCATCGGATGGGTTTGTGGAAATGGGAAAGCGGTTGGAGAGTGGTGCATGACAACGATGTAATCTAAATTACCTCTTTAATAGACTCGAACGAGTAATCGAAGTAAATGCCTCGGCTCGGCCACAAACTCGTCTTTGGACAGGTTTGCGGAAATGGAAAAGCGGTTGGAAAGTAGTCCATGACAAAGGGGTAGTCTTAATTACCTTTCTACTATGCCCAAACGGGAAATCTAAGGAAATGACTCGGCTCGGCCACAAACTCGTCTACGGACGGTTTTGTGGAAATGGGAAAGCGGTTGGAGAATGGTGCATGACACTGGGGTAATCTAAATTACCTCTTTAGTATGCCCGAACGGGTAATCTAAGCAAATGCCTCGGCTCAGCCACAAACTCGTCTACGGACGGGTTTGGGAAATGGAAAAGCGGTTGGAGAGTGGTGCATGACAACGGGGTAATCTAAGCAAATGCCTCTTTACTAGACCTGAACGGGTAATCTAAGCAAATGCCTCGGCTCATCCACAAACTCGTGTTCGGACTTGTTTTTGGAAATGGGAAAGCGGATGGAAAGTGGTGCATGACAACGGGATAATTTAAATTATCTCTTTACTAGTCCCGAACGGGTAATCTACGCAAATACCTCGGCTCGGCCACAAACTCGTCTACGGACGGGTTTGGGAAATGGGAAAGCAGTTGGAGAGTGGTGCATGACAATGGGGTAATATAAATTACCTCTTTACTAGACCCAAACGGGTAATCTAAGCAAATGCCTCGGCTCATCCACATTCTCGTGTTCGGATGTGTTTGTGGAAATGGAAAAGCGGTTGGAAAGTGGTGCATGACAACGGGGTAATCTAAATTACCTTTTTACTAGACCCGAACGGGAAATCTAAGCAAATACTTTGGCTCGACCACAAACTTGTCATAGGACGGGTTTGCGGAAATGGGAAAGCGGTTAGAGAGTGGCGCATGACAACGATGTAATCTAAATTACCTCTCTACTAGTCCTGAATGGGTAATCTAAGCAAATGCTTCAGTTCGGCCACAAACTCGTCCTCGGACGGGTTTGGGAAATGGAAAAGTGGTTGGAGACTGGTGCATGACAACGGGGTAATCTAAATTACCTCTTTAATAGTTCCAAACGGGTAATCTAAGTAGATGCCTCGGCCCGACCGCTAACTCGTCTTCGAACGGGTTTGCGGAAATGGGAAAGCAGTTAGAGAGTGGTGCATGACAACGATGTAATCTAAATTACCTCTCTACTAGTCCAAAATTGGTAATCTATGCGAATGTCTAGGCTCGGCGACAAACTCGTGTTCGGACGGGTTTGCGAAAATGGGAAAGCGATTGGAGAGTGGTGCATGACAACGGAGTAATGTAAATTACCTCTTTACTAGAACCGAATGGATAATCTAAGCAAAAGTCTCTGCTCGTCCACAAACTCTTCTTCGGACGGGTTTGCGGAAATGGGGAAGCCGTTGGAGAGTGGTGCATGACAACATGGTAATTTAAATTACCTCTTTTCTAGTCCCGAATGGGTAATCTAAGCAAATGACTCGGCTCGACCACAAACTCGTCTTCGGATAGGTTTGCGGAAATTCGAAAGCGGTTGGAGAGTGGTGCATGACAATGAGGTAATCCAAATTACCTCTTTACTAGTCCCAAACGGGTAATCTAAGCAACGGCCTCGGCTCGGTCGCAAACTCGTCTTCGGACGGGTTTGCGAAAATGGGAAAGCAGTTAGAGAGTGGTGCATGAGAACGATGTAATCTAAATTACTTCTCTTGTAGTCCAGAATGGGTAATCTATGCAAATATCTTAGCTCGGCCACAAACTCGTGTTTGGACGGGTTTGTAGAAATGGAAAAGCGGTTGGAAAGTGGTGCATGACAACGGGGTAATCTAAATTACCTCTTTACTAGACCCGAACGGGAAATCTAAGCAAATGTCTTGACTCGGCCACAAACTCGTGTTCGGACGGATTTGCATAAATGGGAAAGCGGTTGGAGAGTGGTACAAGACAAAAGAGTAATCTAAATTACCTCTTTAATAGACCCAAACGGGTAATTTAAGCAAATGCTTCGACACGTCCACAAACTCGTCTTCGAACGAGATTGGAAATGGGGAAGCGGTTGGAGAATGGTGCATGACAACTGGGTAATGTAAATTACCTCTTTAGTATACCCGAACGGGTAATCTAAGCAAATGCCTCGGCTCAGCCACAAACTCGTCTACGGACGGGTTTGGGAATTGGGAAAGCGGTTGGCGAGTGGTGCATGACAACGGGGTAATCTAAATTACCTCTTTACAAGACCCGAATGGGTAATCTAAGCAAATGCCTAGGCTCATCCACAAACTCGTGTTCGGACTTGTTTTTGGAAATGGGAAAGCGGTTGCAAAGGGGTGCATGACAACGGGGTAATTTAAATTACCTCTTTAATAGACTCGAACGGGTAATCTAAGCAAATGCCTCGGCTCATCCACAAACTCGTGTTCGGATGTGTTTGTGGAAATGGGAAAGCGGTTGGAAAGTGGTGCATGACAACGGGGTAATCTAAATTACCTCTTTACTAGACCCGAACGGGAAATCTAAGCAAATACTTTGGCTCGACCGAAAACTTGTCATAGGACGGGTTTGCAGAAATGGGAAAGCGGTTGGAGAGTGGTGCATGACAACATGGTAATCTAAATTCTCTTTTCTAGTCCCGAATGGGTAATCTAAGCAAATGACTCGGCTCGGCCACAAACTCGTCTTCGGACAGGTTTGCAGAAATTCGAAAGCGGTTGGAGAGTGGTGCATGACAATGAGGTAATCCAAATTACCTCTTTACTAGTCCCAAACAGGTAATCTAAGCAACGGCCTCGGCTCGGCCGCAAACTCGTTTTCGGACGGGTTTGCGGAAATGGGAAAGCAGTTAGAGAGTGGTGCATGAGAACGATGTAATCTAAATTACTTCTCTCGTAGTCCAGAATGGGTAATCTATGCAAATGTCTTGGCTCGGCCACAAACTCGTGTTTGGACGGGTTTGTAGAAATGGAAAAGCGGTTGGAAAGTAGTGCATGACAACGGGGTAATCTAAATTACCTCTTTACTAGACCCGAACGGGAAATCTAAGCAAATACTTTGGCTCGACCGAAAACTTGTCATAGGACGGGTTTGCGGAAATGGGAAAGCGGTTGGAGAGTGGTGCATGACAACATGGTAATCTAAATTACCTCTTTTCTAGTCCCGAATGGGTAATCTAAGCAAATGACTCGGCTCGGCCACAAACTCGTCTTCGGACAGGTTTGCGGAAATTCGAAAGCGGTTGGAGAGTGGTGCATGACAATGAGGTAATCCAAATTACCTCTTTACTAGTCCCAAACGGGTAATCTAAGCAACAGCCTCGGCTCGGCCGCAAACTCGTCTTCGGACGGGTTTGCGGAAATGGGAAAGCAGTTAGAGAGTGGTTAATGAGAACGATGTAATCTAAATTACTTCTCTCGTAGTCCAGAATGGGTAATCTATGCAAATGTCTTGGCTCGGCCACAAACTCGTGTTTGGACGGGTTTGTAGAAATGGAAAAGCGGTTGGAAAGTGGTGCATGACAACGGGGTAATCTAAATTACCTCTTTACTAGACCCGAACGGGAAATCTAAGCAAATCTCTCGACTCGGCCACAAACTCGTGTTCGGACGGATTTGCATAAATGGGAAAGCGGTTGGAGAGTGGTGAAGGACAAAAGAGTAATCTAAATTACCTCTTTAATAGACGCAAACGGGTAATTTAAGCAAATGCCTCGGCTCGTCCACAAACTCGTCTTCGGACGAGATTGGAAATGGGAAAGCGGTTGGAAAATGGTGCATGACAACGGGGTAATCTAAATTACCTCTTTAATAGACTCGAACGGGTAATCTAAGCAAATGCCTCGGCTCATCCACAAACTCGTGTTCGGATGTGTTTGTGGAAATGGGAAAGCGGTTGGAAAGTGGTGCATGACAACGGGGTAATCTAAATTACCTCTTTACTAGACCCGAACGGGAAATCTAAGCAAATGTCTCGACGCGGCCACAAACTCGTGTTCGGACGGATTTGCATAAATGGGAAAGCGGTTGGAAAGTGGTGCAAGACAAAAGAGTAATCTAAATTACCTCTCTAGTAGTCCCGAATGGGTAATCTAAGCAAATGCTTTGGTTCGGCCACAAACTCGTCTTCCGACGGGTTTGGGAAATGGGAAAGTAGTTAGAGAGTGGTGCATGACAACGGAGTAATCTAACTTACCTCTTTACTAGTCCCGAATGGGTAATCTAAGCAAATGTCTCGGCTCGGCCACAAACTTGTCTTCGGACAGGTTTGCGGAAATTCGAAAGCGGTTGGAGAGTGGTGCATGACAATGAGGTAATCCAAATTACCTCTTTACTAGACCCGAACGGGAAATCTAAGCAAATACCTCGGCTCGTCCACAAACTTGTCTTCGGACGGGTTTGCGGAAATGGGAAAGCAGTTGGAGAGTGGTGCATGACAACGGGGTAATCTAAATTACCTCTTTACTAGACCCTAATAGGAAATCTAAGCAAATGCTTCGGCCTGACCGCAACCTTGTCATAGGACGGGTTTGCAAAAATGGGAAAGCGGTTAGAGAGTGGCGCACGACAACGATGTAATCTAAATTACTGCTCTACTAGTCCCGAATGGGTAATCTAAGCAAATGTCTCGGCTCGGCCACAAACTCATGTTCGGACAGATTTGCATAAATGGGAAAGCGGTTGGAAAGTGGTGCAAGACAACATGGTAATCTAAATTACCTCTTTAATAGACCCAAACGGGAATTTAAGCAAATGCTTCGCCACGTCCACAAACTCGTCTTCGAACGAGATTGGAAATGGGGAAGCGGTTTGAGAATGGTGCATGACAACAGGGTAATCTAAACTACCTCTATAGTAGTCCCGAACGGGTAATTTACGCAAATGCCTCGGCTCAGCCACAAACTCGTCTACTGACGGGTTTGGGAATTGGGAAAGCGGTTGGCGAGTGGTGCATGACAACGGGGTAATCTAAATTACCTCTTTACTAGATCCGAACGGGTAATCTAAGCAAATGCCTAGGCTCATCCACAAACTCGTGTTCGGATGTGTTTGTGGAAATGGGAAAGCGGTTGGAAAGTGGTGCATGACAACGGGGTAATCTAAATTACCTCTTTACTAGACCCGAACGGGAAATCTAAGCAAATACTTTGGCTCGACCGAAAACTTGTCATAGGACGGGTTTGCGGAAATGAGAAAGCGGTTGGAGAGTGGTGCATGACAACATGGTAATCTAAATTACCTCTTTTCTAGTCCCGAATGGGTAATCTAAGCAAATGACTCGGCTCGGCCACAAACTCGTCTTCGGACAGGTTTGCGGAAATTCGAAAGCGGTTGGAGAGTGGTGCATGACAATGAGGTAATCCAAATTACCTCTTTACTAGTCCCAAACGGGTAATCTAAGCAACAGCCTCGGCTCGGCCGCAAACTCGTCTTCGGACGGGTTTGCGGAAATGGGAAAGCAGTTAGAGAGTGGTTAATGAGAACGATGTAATCTAAATTACTTCTCTCGTAGTCCAGAATGGGTAATCTATGCAAATGTCTTGGCTCGGCCACAAACTCGTGTTTGGACGGGTTTGTAGAAATGGAAAAGCGGTTGGAAAGTGGTGCATGACAACTGGGTAATCTAAATTACCTCTTTACTAGACCCGAACGGGAAATCTAAGCAAATCTCTCGACTCGGCCACAAACTCGTGTTCGGACGGATTTGCATAAATGGGAAAGCGGTTGGAGAGTGGTGAAGGACAAAAGAGTAATCTAAATTACCTCTTTAATAGACGCAAACGGGTAATTTAAGCAAATGCCTCGGCTCGTCCACAAACTCGTCTTCGGACGAGATTGGAAATGGGAAAGCGGTTGGAGAATGGTGCATGACAACGGGATAATCTAAATTACCTCTTTAGTATACCCGAACGGGTAATCTAAGCAAATGCCTCGGCTCAGCCACAAACTCGTCTACGGACGGGTTTGGGAAATGGAAAAGAGGTTGGAGAGTGGTGCATGACAACGGGGTAATCTAAGCAAATGCCTCTTTACTAGACCTGAACGGGTAATCTAAGCCAATGCCTCGGCTCATCCACAAACTCGTGTTCGGACTTGTTTTTGGAAATGGGAAAGTGGTGCATGACAACGGGATAATTTAAATTATCTCTTTACTAGTCCCGAACGGGTAATCTACGCAAATACCTCGGCTCGGCCACAAACTCGTCTACGGACGGGTTTGGGAATTGGGAAAGCGGTTGGCGAGTGGTGCATGACAACGGGGTAATCTAAATTACCTCTTTACTAGATCCGAACGGGTAATCTAAGCAAATGCCTAGGCTCATCCACAAACTCGTGTTCGGATGTGTTTGTGGAAATGGGAAAGCGGTTGGAAAGTGGTGCATGACAACGGGGTAATCTAAATTACCTCTTTACTAGACCCGAACGGGAAATCTAAGCAAATACTTTGGCTCGACCGAAAACTTGTCATAGGACGGGTTTGCGGAAATGGGAAAGCGGTTGGAGAGTGGTGCATGACAACATGGTAATCTAAATTACCTCTTTTCTAGTCCCGAATGGGTAATCTAAGCAAATGACTCGGCTCGGCCACAAACTCGTCTTCGGACAGGTTTGCGGAAATTCGAAAGCGGTTGGAGAGTGGTGCATGACAATGAGGTAATCCAAATTACCTCTTTACTAGTCCCAAACGGGTAATCTAAGCAACAGCCTCGGCTCGGCCGCAAACTCGTCTTCGGACGGGTTTGCGGAAATGGGAAAGCAGTTAGAGAGTGGTTAATGAGAACGATGTAATCTAAATTACTTCTCTCGTAGTCCAGAATGGGTAATCTATGCAAATGTCTTGGCTCGGCCACAAACTCGTGTTTGGACGGGTTTGTAGAAATGGAAAAGCGGTTGGAAAGTGGTGCATGACAACTGGGTAATCTAAATTACCTCTTTACTAGACCCGAACAGGAAATCTAAGCAAATCTCTCGACTCGGCCACAAACTCGTGTTCGGACGGATTTGCATAAATGGGAAAGCGGTTGGAGAGTGGTGAAGGACAAAAGAGTAATCTAAATTACCTCTTTAATAGACGCAAACGGGTAATTTAAGCAAATGCCTCGGCTCGTCCACAAACTCGTCTTCGGACGAGATTGGAAATGGGAAAGCGGTTGGAGAATGGTGCATGACAACGGGGTAATCTAAATTACCTCTTTAGTATACCCGAACGGGTAATCTAAGCAAATGCCTCGGCTCAGCCACAAACTCGTCTACGGACGGGTTTGGGAAATGGAAAAGAGGTTGGAGAGTGGTGCATGACAACGGGGTAATCTAAGCAAATGCCTCTTTACTAGACCTGAACGGGTAATCTAAGCCAATGCCTCGGCTCATCCACAAACTCGTGTTCGGACTTGTTTTTGGAAATGGGAAAGTGGTGCATGACAACGGGATAATTTAAATTATCTCTTTACTAGTCCCGAACGGGTAATCTACGCAAATACCTCGGCTCGGCCACAAACTCGTCTACGGACGGGTTTGGGAAATGGGAAAGCAGTTGGAGAGTGGTGCATGACAACGGGGTAATCTAAATTACCTCTTTACTAGACCCGAACGGGTAATCTAAGCAAATGCCTCGGCTCATCCACATTCTCGTGTTCGGATGTGTTTGTGGAAATGGGAAAGCGGTTGGAAAGTGGTGCATGACAACGGGGTAATCTAAATTACCTTTTTACTAGACCCGAACGGGAAATCTAAGCAAATACTTTGGCTTGACCACAAACTTGTCATAAGACGGGTTTGCGGAAATGGGAAAGCGGTTAGAGAGTGGCGCATGACAACGATGTAATCTAAATTACCTCTCTACTAGTCTCGAATGGGTAATCTAAGCAAATGCTTCAGTTCGGCCACAAACTCGTCCTCGGACGGGTTTTGGAAATGGAAAAGTGGTTGGAGACTGGTGCATGACAACGGGGTAATCTAAATTACCTCTTTAATAGTTCCAAACGGGTAATCTAAGTAAATGCCTCGGCCCGGCCGCAAACTCGTCTTCGGACGGGTTTGCGGAAATGGGAAAGCAGTTAGAGAGTGGTGCATGACAACGATGTAATCTAAATTACCTCTCTAGTAGTCCAGAATTGGTAATCTATGCGAATGTCTAGGCTCGGCGACAAACTCGTGTTCGGACGGGTTTGCGAAAATGGGAAAGCGGTTGGAGAGTGGTGCATGACAACGGAGTAATGTAAATTACCTCTTTACTAGAACCAAACGGACAATCTAAGCAAAAGTCTCTGCTCGTCCACAAACTCATCTTCGAACGGGTTTGTGGAAATGGGGAAGCGGTTGGAGAGTGGTGCATGATAACGGGGTAATCTAAATGACCTATTTAGTATACCCAAACTAATAATTCAAGCAAATACCTCGGCTCGGCCACAAACTCGTCTTTGGACAGGTTTGCAGAAATTAGTAAGCGGTTGGAGAGTGGTGCATGGCAATGGGGTAATCTAAATTACCTCTTAACTAGTCCTGAACGGGTAATCTACGCAAATGCTTCGGCTCGGCTTCAAACTAGTCTTCGGACGGATTTGGGAAATGGGAAAGCGGTTGGAGAGTGGTACATGACAACGGGGTAATCTAAATTACCTCTTTACTAGACCCGAACAGGTAATCTAAGCAATTGCCTCGGCTCGTCCACAAACTCGTGTTCGGACAGGTTTGCGGAAATTGGAAAGCGGTTTCTAAGTGGCGCATGACAATGGGATAATCTAAATTACCTATCTAGTAGTCCCGAACGGGAATTCTAAGCTAATGATTCGGCTCGGCCACAAAATCGTCTTCGGACGGGTTTGCGGAAATGGAAAAGCGGTTGGAGAGTGGTGCATGACAAAGGGGTAATCTAAATTACCTCCTTACTAGTCCGGAACGGGTAATCTAAGCAAATGCTTCGGCTCAGCCATAAACTCGTTATCAGACAGGTTTGCTGATTTGGGAAAGCTATTGGAGATTGGTGCATGACAACGATGTAATCTAAATTACCTCTCTACTAGTCCCGAATGGGTAATCTAAGCAAATGTCTTGGCTCGGTCACAAAATCGTCTTCAGACACGTTTGCGAAAATTGGAAAGCGGTTTCTGAGTGGTGCATGACAATGGGGTAATCTAAATTACCTCTCTAGTAGTCCCGAACGGGTAATCTACACAAATACATTGGCTAGCCCACAAACTCGTCTTCGGACGGGTTGACGGAATGGGAAAGCGGTTGGAGAGTGGTGCATGACAACGTAGTAATCTTATTTAGTTCCTTACTAGTCCCGAACGAGTAATCTTTGCAAATACCTCGGCTCGCCAAAAACTTGTCTTCGCATGGGTTTGCAATATGGGAAAGTGGTTGAAGAGTGGTGCATGACATTGGTGTAATCTTAATTACCTCTCTACTAGTCTTGAATGGGTAATCTAAGCAAATGTCTTGGCTTGGCCACAAACTCTTGTTCAGACGGATTTGCAAAAATGGGAAAGCGGTTGGAGAGTGGCGCAAGACAACAAGGTAATCTAAATTACCTCTTTAATAGAGCCGAACAGGTAATCTAAGATAAAACCCTCGTCTCGTCCACAAACTCGTCTTCGGACGGGATTGGAAATGGGAAAGTGGTTGCAGAGTGTTGCATGACAACGGGGTAATCTATATTACCTATATACTAGTCCCGAATGGGTAATCTAAGCAAATGTCTCGTCTCGGCCACAAACTCATGTTCGGATGGGTTTGCAGAAATGGGAAAGCAGTTGGAGAGTGGTGCATTACAATGGGGTAATCTAAATTACCTCTTTAATAGACCCGAATGGGTAATCTAAGCAAATGTCTTGGCTCGTCCACAAACTCGTCTTCGGACGGGTTTGAGGAATGGGGAAGCTGTTGGAGAGTGGTGCATGACAATGGGGTAATGAGAAAGCGGTTAGAGAGTAGTCCATGACAAAGAGGTAGTCTTAACTACCTTTCTACTAGTCCCGAACGAGAAATCTAAGGAAATGACTTGGCTCGGCCACAAACTCATCTACGAATGGGTTTATGGAAATGGGAAAGCGGTTGGAGAGTAGTGCATGACAACGGGGTAATCTAAATTACCTCCTTACTAGTCCCGAATGGGTAATCTAAGCAAATGTTTTGGCTCGGCCACAAACTATTCTTCAGACTGGTTTGCGGAAATGGGGAAGTGGTTGGAGAATTATGCATGACAACGGGGTAATCTAAATTACCTATTTAGTATACCCGAACTGGTAATCTAAGCAAATGCCTCGGCTCGGCCACAGGCTCGTCTTCTGACGTGTTTGCGGAAATGGGAAAGCGGTTGGAAAGTGGTGCATAACCACGAGGCAATCTAAATTACCTGTTAACTAGACTCGAACGGGATATTTGAAAGCGGTTGGAGAGTGGTGCATGACAATGGGGTAATCCAAATGACCTCTTTACTAATCTCGAATGGGTAATCTAAGCAAATACCTCAGCTCAGTCGCAAACTCGTCATCTGATGGCTTTGCGGAAATAGGAAAGCGGTTGGAGAGTTGTGCATGACAACGTGGTAATCTAAATTTCCTCTCTAAGATTCCCGAACGGGTATTCTACGCTAATACCTCGGCTTGGCCACAAACTCGTCTTCGGACTAGTTGACGAAATGGGAAAGCGGTTGGAGAGTGGTGCATGACAACACGGTAATCTTAATTACCTCTTTACTAGTCCTGAACGGGTAATCCAAATGACCTCTTTACTAATCTCGAATGGGTAATCTAAGCAAATGCCTCAGCTCGGTCGCAAACTCGTCATCGGATGGCTTTGCGGAATTGGAAAAGCGGTTGGAGAGTGGTGCATGACAATGTGGTAATTCAAATTACCTCTTTAATAGATATGAATGGGTAATCTAAGCAAATGCCTCAGCTCGGCCATAAACTCTTCTTCGAACAGGTTTGCGGAAATTTAAAAGCGGTTAGAGGGTGGTGCATGACAAAGGGGTAATCTAAATTACCTCCTTACTACTCCCGAACGGGTAATCTAAGCAAATGCTTCGGCTCAGCCGTAAACTCGTCATTGGACAGGTTTGCGGAAATGGGAAAGCGGTTAGAGAGTGTTGCATGACAACGATGTAATCTAAATTACCTCTTTAATAGACTCGAACGGGTAATCGAAGCAAATGCCTCGGCTCGGCCACAAATTCATCTTCGAACAGGTTTGCGGAAATGGAAAAGCAGTTGGAGAGTGTTGCATGACAACGGGATAATCTAAATTACGTCTTTACTAGTAGCGAATGGGTAATCTACGCAAATGCCTCGGTTCAGCCACAAACTTGTCTTCAGACATATTTGCGGAAATTGAAAAGCGGTTTCTGAGTGGCGCATGACAATGGGGTAATCTAAATTACCTCTCTTGTAGTCCCGAACGGATAATCTACACAAATACCTTGGCTAGCCCACAAACTCGTCTTCGGACGGATTGACGGAAAGGAAAAACGGTTGGAGAGTGGTGCATGACAACACAGTAATCTTAATTACTTCCTTACTAGTCCCAAATGGGTAATCTAAGCAAATGCCTCGGCTCGGTCGCAAACTCGTCATCGGATGGGTTTGTGGAAATGGGAAAGCGGTTGGAGAGTGGTGCATGACAACGATGTAATCTAAATTACCTCTTTAATAGACTCGAACGAGTAATCGAAGTAAATGCCTCGGCTCGGCCACAAACTCGTCTTTGGACAGGTTTGCGGAAATGGAAAAGCGGTTTGAAAGTAGTCCATGACAAAGGGGTAGTCTTAATTACCTTTCTACTATGCCCAAACGGGAAATCTAAGGAAATGACTCGGCTCGGCCACAAACTCGTCTACGGACGGTTTTGTGGAAATGGGAAAGAGGTTGGAGAGTGGTGCATGACAACGGGGTAATCCAAATTACGTCTTTAATATACCCGAATGGGTAATCTAAGCAAATGCCTCAGCTCGGCTATAAACTCGTCTTCGCACGGGTTTGGGAAATGGGAAAGCGGTTGCAGAGTGGTGCATGACAAAGGGGTAATCTAAATTACCTCCTTACTAGTCCCGAACGGGTAATCTAACCAAATGCTTCGGCTCGGCCGTAAACTCGTCATTGGACAGGTTTGCGGAATTGGGAAAGCGGTTAGAGAGTGGTGCATGACAACGATGTAATCTAAATTACCTCTTTAATAGACTCGAACAGGTAATCTAAGCAAATGCTTCTGCTCAGCCACAAACTCTTCTTCGAACAGGTTTACAAAAATGGGAAAGTAGTTGGATAGTGGTGTATGACAACGGGGTAATCTAAATTACCTCTTTACTAGTACCGAACATGTAATCTACACAAATACCCCGGTTCGGCCACAAACTTGTCTTCAGACATGTTTGCGGAAATTGAAAACCGGTTTCTGAGTGGCGCATGACAATGGGGTAATCTAAATTACCTCTCTAGTAGTCCCGAACGGGTAATCTACACAAATACCTCAGCTAGCCCACAAACTCGTCTTCGTACGGGTTGACGAAATGGAAAAGCGGTTGTAGAGTGGTGCATGACAACGCGGTTATCTTAATTACTTCCTTAGTAGTCCCGAACAGGTAATCCTTGCAAATGTCTCGGCTCGGCCACAAACTTGTCTTCGGACGGGTTTGCAATATGGGAAAGCGGTTGCAGAGTGTTGCATGACAACGGGGTAATCTATATTACCTCTCTACTAGTCCCGAACCGGTAATCTAACCAAATATCTCGGCTCGACGAGAAACTCGTCTTCGGACTGGTTTGCGGAAATGGGAAAGCAGTTGAAGAGTGGTGCATGACAACGGGGTAATCTAAATTACCTTTTTACTAGACCCGAACGGGAAATCTAAGCAAATACTTTGGCTCGACCGAAAACTTGTCATAGGACGGGTTTGCGGAAATGGGAAAGCGGTTGGAGAGTGGTGCATGACAACATGGTAATCTAAATTACCTCTTTTCTAGTCCCGAATGGGTAATCTAAGCAAATGCCTCGGCTCGGCCACAAACTTGTCTTCGGACAGGTTTGCGAAAATTGGAAAACCGTTTCTGAGTGGCGCATGACAATGGGATAATCTCGAACGGGAATTCTAAGCAAATGACTCGGCTCGGCCACAAACTCGTCATCGGATGGGTTTGTGGAAATGGGAAAGCGGTTGGAGAGTGGTGCATGACAACGATGTAATCTAAATTACCTCTTTAATAGACTCGAACGAGTAATCGAAGTAAATGCCTCGGCTCGGCCACAAACTCGTCTTTGGACAGGTTTGCGGAAATGGAAAAGTGGTTGGAAAGTAGTCCATGACAAAGGGGTAGTCTTAATTACCTTTCTACTATGCCCAAACGGGAAATCTAAGGAAATGACTCGGCTCGGCCACAAACTCGTCTACGGACGGTTTTGTGGAAATGGGAAAGAGGTTGGAGAGTGGTGCATGACAACGGGGTAATCCAAATTACGTCTTTAATATACCCGAATGGGTAATCTAAGCAAATGCCTCAGCTCGGCTATAAACTCGTCTTCGCACGGGTTTGGGAAATGGGAAAGCGGTTGCACAGTGGTGCATGACAAAGGGGTAATCTAAATTACCTCCTTACTAGTCCCGAACGGGTAATCTAACCAAATACTTCGGCTCGGCCGTAAACTCGTCATTGGACAGGTTTGCGGAATTGGGAAAGCGGTTAGAGAGTGGTGCATGACAACGATGTAATCTAAATTACCTCTTTAATAGACTCGAACAGGTAATCTAAGCAAATGCTTCTGCTCAGCCACAAAAATGGGAAAGTAGTTGGAGAGTGGTGTATGACAACGGGGTAATCTAAATTACCTCTTTACTAGTACCGAACGTGTAATCTACACAAATACCCCGGTTCGGCCACAAACTTGGCTTCAGACATGTTTGCGGAAATTAAAAAGCGGTTTCTGAGTGGCACATGACAAAGGGGTAATCTAAATTACCTCTCTAGTAGTCCTGAACGGGTAATCTACACAAATACCTCAGCTAGCCCACAAACTCGTCTTCGTACGGGTTGACGAAATGGAAAAGCGGTTGTAGAGTGGTGCATGACAACGCGGTTATCTTAATTACTTCCTTACTAGTCCCGAACAGGTAATCCTTGCAAATGTCTCGGCTCGGCCACAAACTTGTCTTCGGACGGGTTTGCAATATGGGAAAGCGGTTGCAGAGTGTTGCATGACAACGGGGTAATCTATATTACCTCTCTACTAGTCCCGAACCGGTAATCTAACCAAATATCTCGGCTCGACCAGAAACTCGTCTTCGTTCTGGTTTGCGGAAATGGGAAAGCAGTTGAAGAGTGGTGCATGACAACGGGGTAATCTAGATTACCTTTTTACTAGACTCGAACGGGAAATCTAAGCAAATACTTTGGCTCGACCGAAAACTTGTCGTAGGACGGGTTTGCGGAAATGGGAAAGCGGTTGGAGAGTGGTGCATGACAACATGGTAATCTAAATTACCTCTTTTCTAGTCCCGAATGGGTAATCTAAGCAAATGCCTCGGCTCGGCTACAAACTTGTCTTCGGACAGGTTTGCGAAAATTGGAAAACGGTTTCTGAGTGGCGCATGACAATGGGATAATCTCGAACGGGAATTCTAAGCAAATGACTCGGCTCGGCCACAAACTCGTCTTCGGACGGGTTTGCGGAAATGGGAAAGCGGTTGGAGAGTGGTTCATGACAAAGAGATAATCTAAATTACCTCCTTACTAGTCCCGAACGGGTAATCTAAGCAAATGCTTCAGCTCGGCCGTAAACTCGTCATCGGACAGGTTTGCAGAAATCGGAAAGCGGTTGGAGATTGGTGCATTACAACGATGTAATCTAAATTACCTCTTTAATAGACTCGAACGGGTAATCGAAGCGAATGCCTCGGCTCGGCCACAAACTCGTCTTCGAATAGGTTTGCGGAAATGGAAAAGCAGTTGGAGAGTGTTGCATGACAACGGGGTAATCTAAATTACGTCTTTACTAGTAGCGAATGGGTAATCTACGCAAATGCCTCGGTTCAGTCACAAACTTGTCTTCAGACATGTTTGCGGAAATTGGAAAGCGGTTTCTGAGTAACGCATGACAATGGGGTAATCTAAATTACTCTCTTGTAGTCCCGAACGGATAATCTACACAAATACCTCGGCTAGCCCACAAACTCGTCTTCGGACGGATTGACGGAATGGAAAAACGGTTGGAGAGTTGTGCATAACAACACTGTAATCTTAATTACTTCCTTACTAGTCCCAAATGGGTAATCTAAGCAAATGCCTCGGCTCGGTCGCAAACTCGTCATCGGATGGGTTTGTGGAAATGGGAAAGCGGTTGGAGAGTGGTGCATGACAACGAGGTAATCCATATTACCTCTTTAATAGACTCGAACGGGTAATCGAAGTAAATGCCTCGGCTCGTCCACAAACTCATCTTCGGACTGGTTTGCTGAAATGGGAAAGCGGTTAGAGAGTGGTGCTTGACAACGGGGTAATCTAAATTACCTCTTTACTAGTCCCAAACGGGTAATCTAAGCAAATGCCTCGGCTCGGCCACAAACTCGTCTTTGGACAGGTTTGCGGAAATGGGAAAGTGGTTGGAAAGTAATCCATGACAAAGGGGTAGTCTTAATTACCTTTCTACTATGCCCAAACTGGAAATCTAAGGAAATGACTCGGCTCAGCCACAAACTCATCTACGGACGGTTTTGTGGAAATGTGAAAGAGGTTGGAGAGTGGTGCATGACAACAGGGTAATCCAAATTACGTCTTTAATAGACCCGAATGGGTAATCTAAGCAAATGCCTCAGCTCAGCCATAAACTCGTCTTCGCACGGGTTTGGGAAATGGGAAAGCGGTTGCAGAGTGGTGCATGACAAAGGGGTAATCTAAATTACCTCCTTACTAGTCCCGAACGGGTAATCTAAGCAAATACTTTGGCTCGTCCGTAAACTCGTCATTGAACAGGTTTGCGGAATTGGGAAAGCGGTTAGAGAGTGGTGCATGACAACGATGTAATCTAAATTACCTCTTTAATAGACTCGAACAGGTAATCTAAGCAAATGCTTCTGCTCGGCCACAAACTCTTCTTCGAACAGGTTTGCAAAAATGGGAAAGTAGTTGGAGAGTGGTGCATGACAACGGGGTAATCTAAATTACCTCTTTACTAGTACCGAACGTGTAATCTACATAAATACCCCGGTTCGGCCACAAACTTGTCTTCAGACATGTTTGCGGAAATTAAAAAGCGGTTTCTGAGTGGCACATGATAATGGGGTAATCTAAATTACCTCTCTAGTAGTCCCGAACGGGTAATATACACAAATACCTCAGCTAGCCCACAAACTCGTCTTCGTACGGGTTGACGAAATGGAAAAGCGGTTGTAGAGTGGTGCATGACAACGCGGTTATCTTAATTACTTCCTTACTAGTCCCGAAAAGGTAATCCTTCCAAATGTCTCGGCTCGGCCACAAACTTGTCTTCGGACGGGTTTGCAATATGGGAAAGCGGTTGCAGAGTGTTGCATGACAACGGGGTAATCTATATTACCTTTCTACTAGTCCCGAACCGGTAATCTAACCAAATATCTCGGCTCGACCAGAAACTCGTCTTCGGACTAGTTTGCGGAAATGGGAAAGCAGTTGAAGAGTGGTGCATGACAACGGGGTAATCTAGATTACCTTTTTACTAGACCCGAACGGGAAATCTAAGCAAATACTTTGGCTCGACCGAAAACTTTTCATAGGACGGGTTTACGGAAATGGGAAAGCGGTTGGAGAGTGGTGCATGACAACGCAGTAATCTTAATTACTTCCTTACTAGTCCTGAATGGGTAATCTTTGCAAATGCCTCGGCTCTGCCACAAACTTGTCTTCGGAAGGGTTTGCAATATGGGAAAGCGGTTGGAGAGTGTTGCATGACAACAGGGTAATCTATATTACCTCTCCACTAGTCCCGAACGGGTAATCTAAGCAAATGTCTCGGCTCGACCACAAATTTGTCTTCGGACTGGTTTGCGGAAATGGGAAAGCAGTTGGAGAGTGGTGCATGACAACGGGGTAATCTAAATTACCTCTTTACTAGTACCGAACGGTTAATCTACGCAAATGCCTCAGTTTGCCCACAAATTCTTCGGACTGGTTTGCAAAATTACCTCTTGACTAGAACCCGAATGGGTAATCTAAGTAAATGTCTCGGCTCGGAAACAAACTCGTGTTTAGACGGATTTGCAGAAATGGGAAAGCGGTTGGAGAGTGGTACATTACAATGGGGTAATCCAAATTACCTCTTTACTAGTCTCAAACGGGTAATCTAAGAAAATGCCTCTGCTCGGCCGCAAACTCGTCTTCGAACGGTTTTGCTGAAATGGGAAAGCGGTAAGAGAGTGGTGCATGACAACGATGTAGTCTAAATTACCTCTCTACTAGTCCCGAATGGGTAATCTAAGCAAATGTCTCGGCTCGGCCACAAACTCGTGTTCGGACGGGTTTGCAGAAATGGGAAAGCAGTTGGAGAGTGGTGCATGACAACGGGGTAATCTAAATTACCTCCTTACTAGTCCCGAACGGGTAATCTAAGCAAATGCTTTGGCTCGGCCGCAAACTCGTCATCAGACGGGTTTGCGAAAATGGGAAAGCGGTTAGAGAATGGTGCATGACAACGATGTAATCTAAATTACCTCTTTAATAGACCCGAACGGGTAATCTAAGCAAATGTCTCGGCTCACCCACAAACTCGTCTTCAGACTGGTTTACAGAAATGGGAAAGCGGTTGGAGAGTGGTGCATGACAAAGGAGTAATCTAAATTACCTCTTTACTAGTCCCGAACGGGTAATCTACGCAGATGCCTTGGCTCGGCCACAAACTCGTCATCAGACGGGTTTGCGAAAATGGGAAAGCGGTTAGAGAATGGTGCATGACAACGATGTAATCTAAATTACCTCTTTAATAGACCCGAACGGGTAATCTAAGCAAATGCCTCGGCTCGTCCACAAACTCGTCTTTGGACAGGTTTGCAGAAATGGGAAAGCGGTTGGAGAGTGGTGCTTGACAACGGGGTAATCTAAATTACCTCTTTACTAGTCCCAAACGGGTAATCTAAGCAAATGCCTCCGCTCAGCCACAAACTCGTCTTCGGACAGGTTTGCAGAAGTTGGAAAGCGGTTAGAGAGTGATGCATGACAACAATATAATCTAAATTACCTCTACTAGTCCCGAATGGGTAATCTAAGCAAATGTCTCGGCTCGGCCACAAACTCGTGTTCGGACGGATTTGCAAAAATAGGAAAGCGGTTGGAGAGTGGTGCATGACAACGGGGTAATCCAAATTACCTATTTAACAGACCCGAACGGGTAATCTAAGTAAATGCCTCGGCTCGTCCACAAACTCATCTTCAGACGGGTTTGCGGAAATGGGAAAGTTTTTGGAGAGTGGTGCATGATATCAGGGTAATCCTAATTACCACTTTACTAGTCCCAAACTCGTCTTTCGATAGGTTAGTAAAATGGGAAAGTGGTTGAAGAGTAGTGCATGACATCTTTACTAGAACCCTGGTGTAATCTAAGAAAATGCCTCTGCTCGGCTGCAAACTCGTCTTCGAACGGTTTTGCAGAAATGGGAAAGCGGTAAGAGAGTGGTGCATGACAACGATGTAGCCTAAATTACCTCTCTACTAGTCCCGAATGGGTAATCTAAGCAAATGTCTCGGCTCGGCCACAAACTCGTGTTCGGACGGGTTTGCAGAAATGGGAAAGCGGTTGGAGAGTGGTGCATGACAACGGGGTAATCTAAATTACCTCCTTACTAGTCCCGAACGGGTAATCTAAGCAAATGCTTTGGCTCGGCCGCAAACTCGTCATCAGACTGGTTTGCGAAAATGGGAAAGCGGTTAGAGAATGGTGCATGACAACGATGTAATCTAAATTACCTCTTTAATAGACCCGAACGGGTAATCTAAGCAAATGTCTCGGCTCAGCCACAAACTCGTCTTCAAACTGGTTTGCAGAAATGGGAAAGCGGTTGGAGAGTGGTGCATGACAACCGGGTAATCTAAATTACCTCTTTACTAGTCCCGAACGGGTAATCTACGCAAATGCCTTGGCTCGGCCACAAACTCGTCTTCGGACGGGTTTGGGAAATGGGAAAGCAGATTGAGAGTGGTGCATGACAATGGGGTAATCTAAATTACCTCTTTACTAGTCCCGAACGGGTTTTCTAAGCAAATGCCTCGGCTCGGCCACAAACTCGTCTTCAAACAGGTTTGCGGAAATTTGGAAGCGGTTGGAGAGTGGTGCATGACAATTGGGTAATCCAAATGACCTCTTTACTAGTCCTAAATGGATAATCTAATCAAATGCCTTGGCTCGTCCACAAACTCTTCTTTGGACGGGTTTGCGGAAATGGGAAAGCGGTTGGAGAGTGGTGCTTGACAACGGGGTAATCTAAATTACCTGTTTACTAGTCCCAAACGGGTAATCTAAGCAAATGCCTCCGCTCAGCCACAAACTCGTCTTCGGACAGGTTTGCAGAAGTTGGAAAGCGGTTAGAGAGTGATGCATGACAACAATATAATCTAAATTACCTCTACTAGTCCCGAATGGGTAATCTAAGCAAATGTCTCGGCTCGGCCACAAACTCGTGTTCGGACGGATTTGCAAAAATAGGAAAGCGGTGTGAGAGTGGTGCATGACAACGGGGTAATCCAAATTACCTATTTAACAGACCCGAACGGGTAATCTAAGTAAATGCCTCGGCTCGTCCACAAACTCATCTTCAGACGGGTTTGCGGAAATGGGAAAGTTTTTGGAGAGTGGTGCATGATATCAGGGTAATCCTAATTACCACTTTACTAGTCCCAAACTCGTCTTTCGATAGGTTAGTAAAATGGGAAAGTGGTTGAAGAGTAGTGCATGACATCGGTGTAATCTAAATTAACTCTTTACTAGAACCCTGGTGTAATCTAAGCAAATGCCTCAGCTCGTCCACAAATTCGTCTTCGGATGGGTTTGCAGAAATGGGAAAGTGGTTGGAGAGTGGTGCATGATAAAGATGTAATCTAAATTACATCTCTACTAGTCCCGAATGGGTAATCTAAGTAAATGTCTCGGCTCGGAAACAAACTCGTGTTCAGACGGATTTGCAGAAATGGGAAAGCGGTTGGAGAGTGGTGCATGACAACGTGGTAATCTAAATTACCTCCTTACTAGTCTTGAACGGGTAATCTAAGCAAATGTTTCGGCTTGGCCACAACTCGTCTTCAGACTGGTTTGCAGAAATGGGAAAGCGGTTAGAGAGTGGTGCATGATAAAGATGTAATCTAAATTACCTCTCTACTAGTCCCGAATGGGTAATCTAAGTAAATGTCTCGGCTCGGAAACAAACTCGTGTTCAGACGGATTTGCAGAAATGGGAAAGCGGTTGGAGAGTGGTGCATGACAACGTGGTAATCTAAATTACCTCTTTAATAAACACGAACCGGTAATCTACACAAATGCCTTGGCTCGTCCACAAACTCTTCTTTGGACAGGTTTTCGGAAATGGGAAAGCGGTTGGAGAGTGGTGCTTGACAACGAGGTAATCTAAATTACCTCTTTACTAGTCCCAAACGGGTAATCTAAGCAAATGCATCCGCTCAGCCACAAACTCGTCTTCGAACAGGTTTGCATAAATTGGAAAGCGGTTTCAAAGTAGCGCATGACAATGGGGTAATCTAAATTACCTCTCTAGTAGTCGTGAACGGGTAATCTACACAAATACCTCGGCTGGCCCACAAACTCGTCTTCAGACGGGTTGACGGAATGAGAAAGCGGTAGGAGAGTGGTGCATGACAACGCGGTAATCTTAATTACCTCCTTACTAGTCTCGAACGGGTAATCTTTGCAAATGCCTCGGCTCGCCCACAAACTCGTCTTTGGACGGGTTTGGGAAATGGGAAAGCGGTTGCAGAGTGGTGCATGACAGCGAGGTAATCTATATTACCTATCTACTAGTCTCGAATGTGTAATCTAAGCAAATGTCTCGACTCGGCCACAAACTCGTGTTCGGACAGGTTTGCAGAAATGGGAAAGCGGTTGGAGAGTGGTGCATGACAACGGGGTAATCTAAATTACCTCCTTACTAGTCCTGAACGAGTAATCTAAGCAAATGTTTTGGCTCGTCCACAAACTCTTCTTTGGACGGGTTTGCGGAAATGGGAAAGCGGTTGGAGAGTGGTGCTTGACAACGGGGTAATCTAAATTACCTCTTTACTAGTCCCAAACGGGTAATCTACGCAAATACCTCGGCTTGGCCACAAACTCGTCTTTGGACGGGTTAGTAAAATGGAAAAGCGGTTGAAGAGTAGTGAATGTCATCGGTGTAATCTAAATTACCTCTTGACTAGAACCCGAATGGGTAATTTAAGTAAATGTCTCGCCTCGGAAACAAACTCGTGTTTAGACGGATTTGCAGAAATGGGAAAGCGGTTGGAGAGTGGTACATTACAATGGGGTAATCCAAATTACCTCTTTACTAGTCTCAAACGGGTAATCTAAGCAAATGCCTCTGCTCGGCCGCAAACTCGTCTTCGAACGGTTTTGCGGAAATGGGAAAGCGGTAAGAGAGTGGTGCATGACAACGATGTAGTCTAAATTACCTCTCTATTAGTCCCGAATGGGTAATCTAAGCAAATGTCTCGGCTCGGCCACAAACTCGTGTTCGGACGGGTTTGCAGAAATGGGAAAGCGGTTGGGGAGTGGTGCATGACAATGGGGTAATCTAAATTACCTCCTTACTAGTCCCGAACGGGTAATCTAAGCAAATGCTTTGGCTCGGCCGCAAACTTGTCATCAGACGGGTTTGCGAAAATGGGAAAGCGGTTAGAGAATGGTGCATGACAACGATGTATTCTAAATTACCTCTTTAATAGACCCGAACGGGTAATCTAAGCAAATGTCTCGGCTCAGCCACAAACTCGTCTTCAGACATGTTTGCAGAAATGGGAAAGCGGTTGGAGAGTGGTGCATGACAACGGGGTAATCTAAATTACCTCTTTACTAGTCCCGAACGGGTAATCTACGCAAATGCCTCGGCTCGGCCACAAACTCGTCTTCGAACAGGTTTGCGGAAATTTGGAAGCGGTTGGAGAGTGGTGCATGACAATGGGGTAATCCAAATGACCTCTTTACTAGTCCTAAATGGATAATCTAAGCAAATGCCTCGGCTCGTCCATAAACTCATCTTCGGACGGGTTTGCGGAAATGGGAAAGCGGTTGGAGAGTGGTGCTTGACAACGGGGTAATCTAAATTACCTCTTTACTAGTCCCAAACGGGTAATCTAAGCAAATGCCTCTGCTCAGCCACAAACTCGTCTTCGGACAGGTTTGCAGAAGTTGGAAAGCGGTTAGAGAGTGATGCATGACAACAATATAATCTAAATTACCTCTACTAGTCCCGAATGGGTAATCTAAGCAAATGTCTCGGCTCGGCCACACACTCGTGTTCGGACGGATTTGCAAAAAGAGGAAAGCGGTTGGAGAGTGGTGCATGACAACGGGGTAATCCAAATTACCTATTTAATAGACCCGAACGGGTAATCTAACTAAATGCCTCGGCTCATCCACAAACTCATCTTCAGACGGGTTTGCGGAAATGGGAAAGTTTTTGGAGAGTGGTGCATGATATCAGGGTAATCCTAATTACCACTTTACTAGTCCCAAACTCGTCTTTCGATAGGTTAGTAAAATGGGAAAGTGGTTGAAGAGTAGTGCATGACATCGGTGTAATCTAAATTAACTCTTTACTAGAACCCTGGTGTAATCTAAGCATATGCCTCGGCTCGTCCACAAATTCGTCTTCGGATGGGTTTGCAGAAATGGGAAAGTGGTTGGAGAGTGGTGCATGACAACGGGGTAATCTAAATTACCTCCTTACTAGTCCCGAACGGGTAATCTAAGCAAATGCTTTGGCTTGGCCGCAAACTCGTCATCAGACGGGTTTGCGAAAATGGGAAAGCGGTTAGAGAATGGTGCATGACAACGATGTAATCTAAATTACCTCTTTAATAGACCCGAACGGGTAATCTAAGCAAATGTCTCGGCTCAGCCACAAACTCGTCTTCAGACATGTTTGCAGAAATGGGAAAGCGGTTGGAGAGTGGTGCATGACAACGGGGTAATCTAAATTACCTCTTTACTAGTCCCGAACGGGTAATCTACGCAAATGCCTTGGCTCGGCCACAAACTCGTCTTCGGACAGGTTTTTGGAAATGGGAAAGCGGTTGGAGAGTGGTGCTTGACAACGAGGTAATCTAAATTACCTCTTTACTAGTCCCAAACGGGTAATCTAAGCAAATGCATCCGCTCATCCACAAACTCGTCTTCGAACAGGTTTGCATAAATTGGAAAGCGGTTTCAGAGTAGCGCATGACAATGGGGTAATCTAAATTACCTCTCTAGTAGTCGTGAACGGGTAATCTACACAAATACCTCGGCTGGCCCACAAACTCGTCTTCGGACGGGTTGACGGAATGATAAAGCGGTAGGAGAGTGGTGCAGGACAACGCGGTAATCTTAATTACCTCCTTACTAGTCTCGAACGGGTAATCTTTGCAAATGCCTCGGCTCGCCCACAAACTCGTCTTTGGACGGGTTTGGGAAATGGGAAAGCGGTTGCAGAGTGGTGCATGACAGCGAGGTAATCTATATTACCTATCTACTAGTCTCGAATGTGTAATCTAAGCAAATGTCTCGACTCGGCCACAAACTCGTGTTCGGACGGGTTTGCGGAAATGGAAAAGCGGTTGGAGAGTGGTGCATGACAACGAAGTAATCTAAATTACCTTCTTACTAGTCCTGAACGAGTAATCTAAGCAAATGTTTTGGCTCGGCCACAAAATCATCTTCAGACGGGTTTGGGAAATGGGAAAGCGGTTGGAGAGTGGTGCTTGACAACGGGGTAATCTAAATTACCTCTTTACTAGTCCCAAACGGGTAATCTTAGCAAATGCCTCCGCTCAGCCACAAACTCGTCTTCGGACGGATTTGCGGAAATGGGAAAGTGGTTGGAGAGTGGTGCTTGACAACGGGGTAATCTAAATTACCTCTTTACTAGTCCTAAACGGGTAATCTAAGCAAATGCCTCCGCTCAGCCACAAACTCGTCTTCGGACAGGTTTTCAGAAGTTGGAAAGCGGTTAGAGAGTGATGCATGACAACGATATAATCTAAATTACCTTTACTAGTCCCGAATGGGTAATCTAAGAAAACGTCTCGGCTCGGTCACAAACTCGTGTTCGGACGGATTTGCAAAAATAGGAAAGCGGTTGGAGAGTGGTCCATGACAACGATATAATCTAAATTACCTCTCTACTAGTCCCAAATGGGTAATCCAAGGAAATGTCTCTGCTCGGCCACAAACTCGTGTTCGGACGGATTTACAAAAACGGGAAAGCGGTTGGAGAGTGGTGCATGACAACGTGGTAATCTAAATTACCTCTTTAATAAACACGAACGGGTAATCTAAGCAAATGCCTTGGCTCGTCCACAAATTCGTCTTCGGACGGGTTTGCAGAAATGGGGAAGCGGTTGGAGAGTGGTGCATGACAACGGGGTAGTCTAAATTACCTCCTTACTAGTCCCGAACGGGTAATTTAAGCAAATGCTTCGGCTTGGCCGCAAACTCGTCTTCGAACAGGTTTGCAGAAATTTGAAAGCGGTTGGAGAGTGGTGCATGACAATGGGGTAATCCAAATTACCTCTTTACTAGTCTCAAACGAGTAATCTAGGCAAATGCCTCTGCTCGGCCGCAAACTCGTCTTCAGACGGTTTTGCGGAAATGGGAAAACTGTATGAGAGTGGCGCATGACATCGATGTAATCTAAATTAACTCTCTACTAGTCCCGAATGGGTAATCTAAGCAAATGTCTCGGCTCAGCCACAAACTCATGTTCGGACGGGTTTGCGGAAATGGGAAAGCGGTTGGAGAGTGGTGCATGACAACGGGGTAATCTAAATTACCTCCTAAGTAGTCCTGAACGGGTAATCTAAGCAAATGCTTTGGCTCGGCCACAAACTCGTCATCAGACGGGTTTGCGAAAATGGGAAAGCGGTTAGAGAGTGGTGCATGACAACGATGTAATCTAAATTACCTCTTTAATAGACCCGAACGAGTAATCTAAGAAAATGTCTCGGCTCGGCCACAAACTCGTCTTCGGACTCGTTTGCGGAAATGGGAAAGCGGTTGGAGAGTGGTGCATGACAACGGGGTAATCTAAATTACCTCTTTACTAGTCCCGAACGGGTAATCTACGCAAATGCCTTGTCTTGGCCACAAACTCGTCTTCGGACGGGTTTGGGAAATGGGAAAGTGGTTGGAGAGTGGTGCATGACAACGGGGTAATCTAAATTACCTCTTTACTAGACCCGAACGGGTAATCTAAGCAAATGCCTCGGCTCGTCCACAAACTCGTCTACTGACAGGTTTGCGGAAATGGGAAAGCGGTTTGAGAGTAGCACATGACAATGGGGTCATCTAAATTTCCTCTCTAGTAGTCCCAAACGGGTATTCTTCGCAAATACCTCGGCTGGGCCACAAACTCGTCTTCGGATGGGTTGACAAAATGGGAAAGCGGTTGGAAAGTGGTGCATGACAACGGGGTAATCCAAATTACCTCTTTACTAGTCCCAAACGGGTAATCTAAGCAAATGTCTCGGCCCGGCCACAGACTCGTTTTCGGACAGGTTTGCAGAAATTGGAAAGCGGTTGGAGAGTGGCGCATGACAATGGGGAAATCTAAATTACCTCTCTAGTAGTCCCGAACAGGTAATAAACGTAAATACCTCGGCTGGGCCACAAACTCCTATTCAACAGGTTGACGTAATGGGAAACAGGTTGAAGAGATGTGCATGACTACGCAGTAATCTAAATTACCTCCTTACTAGTCGCGAACGGGTAATCTTTGCAAATGCCTCGGCTCGGCCACAAACTCATCTTTGGACGGCTTTGCGAATTGGGAAAGCGGTTGCAAAGTGGTGCATGAAAACCGGGTAATCTATATTACCTCTTTACTAGACCCGAACGGGTAATATAAGCAAATGTCTCGGCTCGTCCACAAACTCGTCTTCGGACGGGTTTGCGGAAATGGAAAAGTAGTTGGAGAGTGGTTCATGACAATGGGGTAATCTAATATACCTCTTTACTAGACCCGAACGAGTAATCTAAGCAAATGCCTCGGCTAGTCCACAAACTCGTCTTTGGACGGGTTTGCTGAAATGGGAAAGCGGTTTGAGAGTAGCGCATGACAATGGGGTATTCTAAATTACCTCCTTACTAGTCCCGAACGGGTAATCTTTGTAAATGCCTCGGCTCGGCCACAAACTCGTATTCAGACGAGTTTGCCAAATGGGAGAGGGGTTGCAGAGTGGTGAATGACAACGAGGTAATCTATATTACCTCTCTACTAGTCCCGAACGGGTAATTTAAGCCAATGCCTCGGCTCGGCCATAAACTCGTTTTCGAACAGGTTTGCAGAAATTTGAAAGCGATTGGAGAGTGGTGCATGACAACGATGTAATCTAAATTACCTCTCTACTAGTCCAGAAGGGGTAATCTATGAAAATGTTTTGGCTCGGCCACAAACTCGTGTTCGGACAAGTTTGCAAAAATGGGAAAACGGTTAGAAAGTGGTGCATTACAACGATGTAATCTAAATTACCTCTCTACTAGTCCCGAATGGGTAATCTAAACAAATGTCTCGGCTAGGCGACAAACTCGTGTTTGGACGGATTTGAGGAAATAGGAATGCGGTTGGAAATGTGGCGCATGACAATGTGGGAATCTAAATTACCTCTTTAATAGACCCGAACGGGTAATCTACGCAAATACCTTGGCTGGGCCACAAACTCGTCTTCGGACGGGTTGACGGAATGGGAAAGCGGTTGGAGAGTGGTGCATGACAACTATGTAATCTAAATTACCTCTCTACTAATCCTGAATGGGTAATCTAAGCAAATGTCTCGGCTCGGCCACAAACTCGTGTTCGGACGGATTTGAGGAAATAGGAAAGCTTTTGGAGAGTGTTGCATGACAACAGGGTAATCTAAATTACCTCTTTAATAGACCCGAACGGGTAATCTAAGCAAATGCCTCGGCTCGGCCACAAACTTTTCTTCGTACGGGTTTGCGGAAATGGGAAAACGGTTGGAGATTTGTGTATGACAACGGGGTAATCTAAATTACCTCCTTACTAGTCCCGAATGGGTAATCTAAGCAAATGTTTCGGCTCGGCCACAAACTCGTGTTCAGACTGGTTTGCAGAAATGGGAAAGTGGTTGGAGAGTGGTACATGACATCATGGTAATCTTAATTACCTCTTTACTAGTCCCGAACGGGTAATCTACGCAAATGCCTCGGCTCGGCCACAAACTCGTTTTTGGACAGGTTAGTGAAATGGGAAAGCGGTTGAAGAATGGTGCATGACATCGGGGTAATCTAAATTACATCTTCACTAGACCCAAACGGGTAATCTAAGCAAATGCTTCGGTTTGACCGCAAACTTGTCATATAACGGTTTTGCGGAAATGGGAAAGCGGTTAGAGAATGGTGCATGACAACGATGTAATCTAAATTACCTCCTTAATACACCCGAACGGGGAATCTAAGCAGATGCCTCGGCTCGTTTACAACCCCGTCTTCGGACGGGTTGACAGAATGGGACAGCGGTTGGAGAGTGGTGCATGACAATGCGGTAATCTAAATTACCTCCTTACTAGTCCCGAACGGATAATCTAAGCAAATGCCACAGCTCGTCCACAAACTCGTCTCCGAACAGATTTGCAGAAATTTGAAAGCGGTTGGAGAGTGGTGCATGACAACGATGTAATCTAAATTACCTCTCTACTAGTCCAGAATAGGTATTCTATGCAAATGTTTCGGCTTGGCCACAAACTCGTGTTCGGACAGGTTTACGGGAATGGGAAAGCGGTTAGAGAGTGGTGCATTACAACGATGTAATCTAAATTTCCTCTCTACTAGTTCCGAATGAGTAATCTAAGCGAATGTCTCGGCTCGGCCACAAACTCGTGTTCAGACGGATTTGAGGAAATGGGAAAGCTGTTTGAGAGTGGTGCATGACAATGGGGAAATCTAAATTACATCTTTAATAGACCCGAATGGGTAATCTATGCAAATACCTTGGCTGGGCCACAAACTCTTCCTCGTACGTGTTTGCGGAAATGGGAAAGCAGTTGGAGAGTGGTGTATGACAACGGGGTAATCTAAATTACATCCTTACTAGTACCGAATGGGTAATCTAAGCAAATGTTTCGGCTCGGCCACAAACTCGTCTTTAGACTGGTTTGCAGAAATGGGAATTTGGTTGGAGAGTGGTACATGCCATCATGGTAATCGTAATTACCTTTTTACTAGTCCCGAACGGGAAATCTACGCAAATGCCTCGACTCGGCCACAAACTCATCTTTGGACGGGTTAATGAAATGGGAAACCGGTTAAAGAGTGGTGCATAACATCGGGGTAATCTAAATTACCTCTTTACTAGACCCAAACGGGTAATCTAAGCAAATGCTTCGGCTTGACAGCAAACTTGTCATAGAATGGTTTTGCGGAAATGGGAAAGCGGTTAGAGAGTGGTGCATGACAACGATGTAATCTAAATTACCTCTCTACTAGTCCCGAATGGATAATCTAAGCAAATGTCTCGGCTCGGCCACAAACTCGTGTTTGGACGGATTTGAGGAAATGGGAAAGCGGTTGGAGAGTGGCGCATGACAATGGGGAAATCTAAATTACCTCATTAATAGACCCAACGGGTAATCTACGCAAATACCTTTGCTGGGCCACAAACTCGTCTTCGGATGAGTTGACGGAATGGGAAAGCGGTTGGAGAGTGGTGCATGACAACGACGTAATCTAATTTACCTCTCTACTAATCACGAATGGGTAATCTAAGCAAATGTCTCGGCTCGGCCACAAACTCGTTTTCGGACGGATTTGAGGAAATAGGAAAGCCATTGGAGAGTGTTGCATGACAACACGGTAATCTAAATTACCTCTTTAATAGTCCCGAACGGGTAATCTAAGCAAATGCCTCGGCTCGGCCACAAACTCTTCCTCGTACGGGTTTGATGAAATGGGAAAGCGGTTGGAGAGTGGTGTATGACAACGAGGTAATCTAAATTACCTCCTTACTAGTCCCGAATGGGTAATCTAAGCAAATGTTTCGGCTCGGTCACAAACTCGTCTTCAGACTGGTTTGCAGAAATGGGAAAGTTGTTGGAGAGTGGTACATAACATCATGGTAATCTTAATTACCTCTTTACTAGTCCCGAACGGGTAATCTACGCAAATGCCTCGGCTCGGCCACAAACTCATCTTTGGACGGGTTAGTGAAATGGGAAAGCGGTTGAAGAGTGGTGCATAACATCGGGGTAATCTAAATTATCTCTTTACTAGACCGAAACGGGTAATCTAAGCAAATGCTTCGGTTTCACTGCAAACTTGTCATAGAACGGTTTTGCGGAAATGGGAAAGCGGTTAGAGAGTGGTGCATGACAACGATGTAATTTAAATTACCTATCTACTAGTCCCGAATGGGTAATCTAGGCAAATGTCTCAGCTTGGCCACAAACTCATGTTCGGACAGATTTGAGGAAATGGGAAAGCGGTTAGAGAATGGTGCATGACAACGGGGTAATCTAAATTACCTCCTAAGTAGTCCTAAACGGGTAATCTAAGCAAATGCTTTGGCTCGGCCACAAACTCGTCATCAGACGGGTTTGCGAAAATGGGAAAGCGGTTAGAGAGTGGTGCATGACAACGATGTAATCTAAATTACCTCTTTAATAGACCCGAACGAGTAATCTAAGCAAATGTCTCGGCTCGGCCACAAACTCGTCTTCGAACTCGTTTGCGGAAATGGGAAAGCGGTTGGAGAGTGGTGCATGACAACGGGGTAATCTAAATTACCTCCTAAGTAGTCCTGAACGGGTAATCTAAGCAAATGCTTTGGCTCGGCCACAAACTCGTCATCAGACGGGTTTGCGAAAATGGGAAAGCGGTTAGAGAGTGGTGCATGACAACGATGTAATCTAAATTACCTCTTTAATAGACCCGAACGAGTAATCTAAGCAAATGTCTCGGCTCGGCCACAAACTCGTCTTCGGACTCATTTGCGAAAATGGGAAAGCGGTTGGAGAGTGGTGCATGACAACGGGGTAATCTAAATTACCTCTTTACTAGTCCCGAACGGGTAATCTACGCAAATGCCTTGTCTTGGCCACAAACTCGTCTTCGGACGGGTTTGGGAAATGGGAAAGTGGTTGGAGAGTGGTGCATGACAACGGGGTAATCTAAATTACCGCTTTACTAGACCCAAACGGGTAATCTAAACAAATGCCTCGGCTCGATCACAAACTCGTCTTCGGAAAGATTTGGAGAAATGGGAAAGCAGTTGGAAAGTGGTGCATGACACTAAGGTAATCTAAATTACCTCTTTACTAGTCTCGAATGGGTAATCTAAGCAAATGCCTCGGCTCGGCCACAAACTCGTCATCGGATGGGTTGACAGAATGGGAAAGGGGTTGGAGAGTGGTGCATGACAACGGGGTAATCTATATTACCTCTTTACTAGTCCCGAACGGGTAATATAAGCAAATGTCTCGGCTCGGCCATAAACTTGTCTTCGAACAGGTTTTCGGAAATTTGAAAGCGGTTGGATAGTGGTGCATGATAATGGGGTAATCCAAATTACCTCTTTACTAGTCTCATACGGGTAATCTAAGCAAATACCTCGGTTCAGCCGCAAACTCGTCTTCGGTCGGGTTTGCAGAAATGGGAAAGCGGTTAGTGATTGGTGCATGATAACGATATAATCTAAATTACCTCTCTACTAGTCCAGAATGGTTAATCTATGGAAATGTCTCGACTCGGCCACAAACTCATGTTCAATGAGTTTGCGAAAATGCAAAAGCGGTTGGAGAGTGGTGCATGACAACGGGGTAATCTAAATTACCTCTTTACTAGACCCGAACGGGTAATCTAAGCAAATGCCTCGGCTCGTCCACAAACTCGTCTTCGGACAGGTTTGCGGAAATGGGAAAGCGGTTTGAGAGTAGCACATGACAATGGGGTCATCTAAATTTCCTCTCTAGTAGTCCCAAACGGGTATTCTCCGCAAATACCTCGGCTAGGCCACAAACTCGTCTTCGGATGGGTTGACAAAATGGGAAAGCGGTTGGAGAGTGGTGCATGACAACGGGGTAATCCAAATTACCTCTTTACTAGTCCCAAACGGGTAATATAAGCAAATGTCTCGGCCCGGCCACAGACTCGTTTTCGGACAGGTTTGCAGAAATTGGAAAGCGGTTGGAGAGTGGCGCATGACAATGGGGAAATCTAAATTACCTCTCTAGTAGTCCCGAACAGGTAATCAACGTAAATACCTCGGCTGGGCCACAAACTCCTATTCAACAGGTTGACGTAATGGGAAACAGGTTGAAGAGTGGTGCATGACTACGCAGTAATCTAAATTACCTCCTTACTAGTCGCGAACGGGTAATCTTTGCAAATGCCTCGGCTCGGCCACAAACTCATCTTTGGACGGCTTTGCGAATTGGGAAAGCGGTTGCAAAGTGGTGCATGAAAACCGGGTAATCTATATTACCTCTTTACTAGACCCGAACGGGTAATATAAGCAAATGTCTCGGCTCGTCCACAAACTCATCTTCGGACGGGTTTGCGGAAATGGAAAAGCAGTTGGAGAGTGCTTCATGACAATGGGGTAATCTAATATACCTCTTTACTAGACCCGAACGAGTAATCTAAGCAAATGCCTCGGCTAGTCCACAAACTCGTCTTTGGACGGGTTTGCTGAAATGGGAAAGCGGTTTGAGAGTAGCGCATGACAATGGGGTATTCTAAATTACCTCCTTACTAGTCCCGAACGGGTAATCTTTGTAAATGCCTCGGCTCGGCCACAAACTCGTATTCAGACGAGTTTGCCAAATGGGAGAGGGGTTGCAGAGTGGTGAATGACAACGAGGTAATCTATATTACCTCTCTACTAGGCCCGAACGGGTAATCTAAGCCAATGCCTCGGCTCGGCCATAAACTCGTTTTCGAACAGGTTTGCAGAAATTTGAAAGCGATTGGAGAGTGGTGCATGACAACGATGTAATCTAAATTACCTCTCTACTAGTCCAGAAGGGGTAATCTATGCAAATGTTTTGGCTCGGCCACAAACTCGTGTTCGGAGAGGTTTGCAAAAATGGGAAAACGGTTAGAAAGTGGTGCATTACAACGATGTAATCTAAATTACCTCTCTACTAGTCCCGAATGGGTAATCTAAACAAATGTCTCGGCTAGGCGACAAACTCGTGTTTGGACGGATTTGAGGAAATAGGAATGCGGTTGGAAAGTGGCGCATGACAATGTGGGAATCTAAATTACCTCTTTAATAGACCCGAACGGGTATTCTACGCAAATACCTTGGCTGGGCCACAAACTCGTCTTCGGACGGGTTGACGGAATGGGAAAGCGGTTGGAGAGTGGTGCATGACAACTATGTAATCTAAATTACCTCTCTACTAATCCTGAATGGGTAATCTAAGCAAATGTCTCGGCTCGGCCACAAACTCGTGTTCGGACGGATTTGAGGAAATAGGAAAGCTTTTGGAGAGTGTTGCATGACAACAGGATAATCTAAATTACCTCTTTAATAGACCCGAACGGGTAATCTAAGCAAATGCCTCGGCTCGGCCACAAACTTTTCTTCGTACGGGTTTGCGGAAATGGGAAAACGGTTAGAGATTTGTGTATGACAACGGGGTAATCTAAATTACCTCCTTACTAGTCCCGAATGGGTAATCTAAGCAAATGTTTCGGCTCGGCCACAAACTCGTGTTCAGACTGGTTTGCAGAAATGGGAAAGTGGTTGGAGAGTGGTACATGACATCATGGTAATCTTAATTACCTCTTTACTAGTCCCGAACGGGTAATCTACGCAAATGCCTCGGCTCGGCCACAAACTCGTTTTTGGACAGGTTAGTGAAATGGGAAAGCGGTTGAAGAATGGTGCATGACATCGGGGTAATCTAAATTACATCTTCACTAGACCCAAACGGGTAATCTAAGCAAATGCTTCGGTTTGACCGCAAACTTGTCATATAACGGTTTTGCGGAAATGGGAAAGCGGTTAGAGAATGGTGCATGACAACGATGTAATCTAAATTACCTCCTTAATACACCCGAACGGGGAATCTAAGCAGATGCCTCGGCTCGTCTACAACCCCGTCTTCGGACGGGTTGACAGAATGGGACAGCGGTTGGAGAGTGGTGCATGACAATGCGGTAATCTAAATTACCTCCTTACTAGTCCCGAACGGATAATCTAAGCAAATGCCACAGCTCGTCCACAAACTCGTCTCCGAACAGATTTGCAGAAATTTGAAAGCGGTTGGAGAGTGGTGCATGACAACGATGTAATCTAAATTACCTCTCTACTAGTCCAGAATAGGTATTCTATGCAAATGTTTCGGCTTGGCCACAAACTCGTGTTCAGACAGGTTTACGGGAATGGGAAAGCGGTTAGAGAGTGGTGCATTACAACGATGTAATCTAAATTTCCTCTCTACTAGTTCCGAATGAGTAATCTAAGCGAATGTCTCGACTCGGCCACAAACTCGTGTTCAGACGGATTTGAGGAAATGGGAAAGCTGTTTGAGAGTGGCGCATGACAATGGGAAATCTAAATTACATCTTTAATAGACCCGAATGGGTAATCTATGCAAATACCTTGGCTGGGCCACAAACTCTTCCTCGTACGTGTTTGCGGAAATGGGAAAGCAGTTGGAGAGTGGTGTATGACAACGGGGTAATCTAAATTACATCCTTACTAGTACCGAATGGGTAATCTAAGCAAATGTTTCGGCTCGGCCACAAACTCGTCTTTAGACTGGTTTGCAGAAATGGGAATTTGGTTGGAGAGTGGTACATGCCATCATGGTAATCGTAATTACCTTTTTACTAGTCCCGAACGGGAAATCTACGCAAATGCCTCGACTCGGCCACAAACTCATCTTTGGACGGGTTAATGAAATGGGAAACCGGTTAAAGAGTGGTGCATAACATCGGGGTAATCTAAATTACCTCTTTACTAGACCCAAACGGGTAATCTAAGCAAATGCTTCGGCTTGACAGCAAACTTGTCATAGAATGGTTTTGCGGAAATGGGAAAGCGGTTAGAGAGTGGTGCATGACAACGATGTAATCTAAATTACCTCTCTACTAATCCCGAATCGATAATCTAAGCAAATGTCTCGGCTCGGCCACAAACTCGTGTTTGGACGGATTTGAGGAAATGGGAAAGCGGTTGGAGAGTGGCGCATGACAATGGGGAAATCTAAATTACCTCATTAATAGACCCAACGGGTAATCTACGCAAATACCTTTGCTGGGCCACAAACTCGTCTTCGGATAAGTTGACGGAATGGGAAAGCGGTTGGAGAGTGGTGCATGACAACGACGTAATCTAATTTACCTCTCTACTAATCCCGAATGGGTAATCTAAGCAAATGTCTCGGCTCGGCCACAAACTCGTTTTCGGACGGATTTGAGGAAATAGGAAATTCATTGGAGAGTGTTGCATGACAACACGGTAATCTAAATTACCTCTTTAATAGTCCCGAACGGGTAATCTAAGCAAATGCCTCGGCTCGGCCACAAACTCTTCCTCGTACGGGTTTGATGAAATGGGAAAGCGGTTGGAGAGTGGTGTATGACAACGAGGTAATCTAAATTACCTCCTTACTAGTCCCGAATGGGTAATCTAAGCAAATGTTTCGGCTCGGTCACAAACTCGTTTTCAGACTGGTTTGCAGAAATGGGAAAGTTGTTGGAGAGTGGTACATAACATCATGGTAATCTTAATTACCTCTTTACTAGTCCCGAACGGGTAATCTACGCAAATGCCTCGGCTCGGCCACAAACTCGTCTTTGGACGGGTTAGTGAAATGGGAAAGCGGTTGAAGAGTGGTGCATAACATCGGGGTAATCTAAATTAACTCTTTACTAGACCGAAACGGGTAATCTAAGCAAATGCTTCGGTTTCACTGCAAACTTGTCATAGAACGGTTTTGCGAAAATGGGAAAGCGGTTAGAGAGTGGTGCATGACAACGATGTAATTTAAATTACCTATCTACTAGTCCCGAATGGGTAATCTAGGCAAATGTCTCAGCTTGGCCACAAACTCATGTTCGGACAGATTTGAGGAAATGGGAAAGCGGTTAGAGAATGGTGCATGACAACGGGGTAATCTAAATTACCTCCTTAATAGACCCGAACGGGGAATTTAAGCAGATGCCTCGGCTCGTCTACAACCCCGTCTTCGGACGGGTTGACGGAATGGGACAACGGTTGGAGAGTGGTGCATGACAATGCGGTAATCTAAATTACCTCCTTACTAGTCCTGAACGGGTAATCTAAGCAAATGCCACAGCTCGTCCACAAACTCGTCTCCGAACAGATTTGCGGAAATTTGAAAGCGGTTGTAGAGTGGTGCATGACAACGATGTAATCTAAATTAGCTCTCTACTAGTCCAGAATGGGTATTCTATGCAAATGTCTTGGCTCGGCCACAAACTCGTGTTCGGACAACACGGTAATCTAAATTACCTCTCTACTAGTCCCGAATGGGTAATCTAAGCGAATGTCTCGGCTCGGCCACAAACACGTGTTCAGACGGATTTGAGGAAACGGGAAAGCGGTTGGAGAGTGGCGCATGACAATGGGGAAATCTAAATTACCTCCTTACTAGTCCCGAATGGGTAATCTAAGCAAATGTTTCGGCTCGGCCACAAACTCGCCTTCAGACTGGTTTGCAGAAATGGGAAAGTTGTTGGAGAGTGGTACATAACATCATGGTAATCTTAATTACCTCTTTACTAGTCCCGAACGGGTAATTTACGCAAATGTCTCTGCTCGGCCACAAACTCGTCTTTGGACGGGTTAATGAAATGGGAAAGCGGTTGAAGAGTGGTGCATAACATCGGGGTAATCTAAATTACCTCTTTACTAGACCCAAACGGGTAATCTAAGCAAATGCTTCGGCTTGACAGCAAACTTGTCATAGAACGGTTTTGCGGAAATGGGAAAGCGGTTAGAGAGTGGTGCATGACAACGATGTAATCTAAATTACCTCTCTACTAGTCCCGAATGGGTAATCTAGGCAAATGTCTCAGCTCGCCCACAAACTCGTGTTCGGACGGATTTGAGGAAATGGGAAAGCGGTTGGAGAATGGTGAATGACAACGGGGTAATCCAAATTACCTCTTTACTAGTCTCATACAGGTAATCTAAGAAAATACCTCGGCTAGGCCACAAACTCGTCTTCGGGCAGGTTTGCGAAAATTGGAAAGCGGTTGGAGAGTGGCGCATGACAATGGAGAAATCTAAATTCCCTCTCTAGTAATGCTGAACTGGTAATCTACGCAAATACCTCGGTTGGGCAACAAACTTGTCTTCGGACGGGTTGACGGAATGGGAAAGCAGTTGTAGAGTGGTGCATGACAATGCGGTAATCTAAATTACCTCCTTATTTGTCCCGAACGGGTAATCTAAGCAAATGCCACGGCTCGTCCACAAACTCGTCTCCGAACAGATATGCGGAAATTTGAAAGCGGTTGGAGAGTGTTGCATGACAACGGGGTAATCTAAATTACCTCTTTAATAGACCCGAACGGGTAATCTAAGCAAATGCCTCGGCTCGGCCACAAACTCTTCCTCGTACGGATTTGCGAAAATGGGAAAACGGTTGGAGAGTGGTGTATGACAACGGGGTAATCTAAATTACCTCATTACTAGTCCCGAATGGGTAATCTAAGCAAATGTTTCGGCTCGGCCACAAACTCGTCTTCAGACTGGTTTGCAGAAATGGGAAAGTGGTTGGAGAGTGGTACATGACATCATGGTAATCTTAATTACCTCTTTACTAGTCTCGAACGGGTAATCTACGCAAATGCCTCGGCTCGGCCACAAACTCGTGTTTGGATGGATTTGAGGAAATGGGAAAGCGGTTGGAGAGTGGCGCATGACAATTGGGAAATCTAAATTACCTCTTTAATAGAACCGAACGGTGTATTCTACACAAATACCTTGCCTGGGCCACAAACTTGTCATAGAACGGTTTTGCGGAAATGGAAAAGCGGTTAGAGAGTGGTGCATGACAACGATGTAATCTAAATTACCTCTCTACTAGTCCCGAATGGGTAATCTAGGCAAATTTCTCAGCTTGGCCACAAACTCGTGTTCGGACTGATTTGAGGAAATGGGAAAGCGGTTGGAGAATGGTGCATGACAACGGGGTAATCTAAATTACCTCTTTAATAGACCCGAACGGGTAATCTAAGCAGATGCCTCGGCTCGGCCACAAAATCTTCCTCGTACGGGTTTGCGAAAATGGGAAAACGGTTGGAGAGTGGTGTATGACAACGGGGTAATCTAAATTACCTCCTTACTAGTCCCGAATGGGTAATCTAAGCAAATGTTTTGGCTCGGCCACAAACTCGTCTTCAGACTTGTTTGCAGAAATGGGAAAGTGGTTGGAGAGTGGTACATGACATCATGGTAATCTTAATTACCTCTTTACTAGTCCCGAACGGGTAATCTACGCAAATGCCTCGGCTCGGCCACAAACTCGTCTTTGGACGGGTTAGTGAAATGGGAAAGCGGTTGAAGAGTGGTGCATGACATCGGGGTAATCTAAATTATCTCTTTACTAGACCCAAACGGGTAATCTAAGCAAATGCTTCGGCTTGACCGCAAACTTGTCATAGAACGGTTTTGCGAAAATGGGAAAGCGGTTAGAGAGTGGTGCATGACAACGATGTAATCTAAATTACCTCTCTACTAGTCCCGAATGGGTAATCTAGGCAAATTTCTCAGCTTGGCCACAAACTCGTAGTCGGACGGATTTGAGGAAATGGGAAAGCGGTTGGAGAATGGTGCATGACAACGGGGTAATCTAAATTACCTCTTTAATAGACCCGAACGGGTAATCTAAGCAAATGCCTCGGCTCGGCCACAAACTCTTCCTCGTACGGGTTTGCGGAAATGGGAAAACGGTTGGAGAGTGGTGTATGACAACGGGGTAATCTAAATTACCTCATTACTAGTCCCGAATGGGTAATCTAAGCAAATGTTTTGGCTAGGCCACAACCTCGTCTTCAGACTGGTTTGCAGAAATGGGAAAGTGGTTGGAGAGTCGTACATGACATCATGGTAATCTTAATTACCTCTTTACTAGTCCCGAACGGGTAATCTACGCAAATGTCTTGGCGCGGCCACAAACTCTTCCTCGTACGGATTTGCGGAAATGGGAAAACGGTTGGAAAGTGGTGTATGACAACGGGGTAATCTAAATTACCTCATTACTAGTCCCGAATGGGTAATCAAAGCAAATGTTTTGGCTCGGCCACAAACTCGTCTTCAGACTGGTTTGCAGAAATGGGAAAGTGGTTGGAGAGTGGTACATGACATCATGGTAATCTTAATTACCTCTTTACTAGTCCCGAACAGGTAATCCACGCAAATGCCTCGGCTCGGCCACAAACTCGTCTTTGGACGGGTTAGTGAAATGGGAAAGCGGTTGAAGAGTGGTGCATGACATCGGGGTAATCTAAATAATCTCTTTACTAGACCCAAACGGGTAATCTAAGCAAATGCTTCGGCTTGACCGCAAACTTGTCATAGAACGGTTTTGCGAAAATGGGAAAGCGGTTAGAGAGTGGTGCATGACAACGATGTAATCTAAATTACCTCTCTACTAGTCCCGAATGGGTAATCTAGGCAAATTTCTCAGCTTGGCCACAAACTCGTGTTCGGACTGATTTGAGGAAATGGGAAAGCGGTTGGAGAATGGTGCATGACAACGGGGTAATCTAAATTACCTCTTTAATAGACCCGAACGGGTAATCTAAGCAAATGCCTCGGCTCGGCCACAAACTCTTCCTCGTACGGGTTTGCGAAAATGGGAAAACGGTTGGAGAGTGGTGTATGACAACGGGGTAATCTAAATTACCTCCTTACTAGTCCCGAATGGGTAATCTAAGCAAATGTTTTGGCTCGGCCACAAACTCGTCTTCAGACTTGTTTGCAGAAATGGGAAAGTGGTTGGAGAGTGGTACATGACATCATGGTAATCTTAATTACCTCTTTACTAGTCCCGAACGGGTAATCTACGCAAATGCCTCGGCTCGGCCACAAACTCGTCTTTGGACGGGTTAGTGAAATGGGAAAGCGGTTGAAGAGTGGTGCATGACATCGGGGTAATCTAAATTATCTCTTTACTAGACCCAAACGGGTAATCTAAGCAAATGCTTCGGCTTGACCGCAAACTTGTCATAGAACGGTTTTGCGAAAATGGGAAAGCGGTTAGAGAGTGGTGCATGACAACGATGTAATCTAAATTACCTTTCTACTAGTCCCGAATGGGTAATCTAGGCAAATTTCTCAGCTTGGCCACAAACTCGTAGTCGGACGGATTTGAGGAAATGGGAAAGCGGTTGGAGAATGGTGCATGACAACGGGGTAATCTAAATTACCTCTTTAATAGACCCGAACGGGTAATCTAAGCAAATGCCTCGGCTCGGCCACAAACTCTTCCTCGTACGGGTTTGCGGAAATGGGAAAACGGTTGGAGAGTGGTGTATGACAACGGGGTAATCTAAATTACCTCATTACTAGTCCCGAATGGGTAATCTAAGCAAATGTTTTGGCTAGGCCACAACCTCGTCTTCAGACTGGTTTGCAGAAATGGGAAAGTGGTTGGAGAGTCGTACATGACATCATGGTAATCTTAATTACCTCTTTACTAGTCCCGAACGGGTAATCTACGCAAATGTCTTGGCGCGGCCACAAACTCTTCCTCGTACGGATTTGCGGAAATGGGAAAACGGTTGGAAAGTGGTGTATGACAACGGGGTAATCTAAATTACCTCATTACTAGTCCCGAATGGGTAATCAAAGCAAATGTTTTGGCTCGGCCACAAACTCGTCTTCAGACTGGTTTGCAGAAATGGGAAAGTGGTTGGAGAGTGGTACATGACATCATGGTAATCTTAATTACCTCTTTACTAGTCCCGAACAGGTAATCCACGCAAATGCCTCGGCCTGGCCACAAACTCGTCTTTGGACAGGTTAGTGAAATGGGAAAACGGTTGAAGAGTGGTGCATGACATCGGGGTAATCTAAATTACCTCTTTACTAGACCCAAACGGGTAATCTAAGCAAATGCTTCGGCTTGACCGCAAACTTGTCATAGAACGGTTTTGTGGAAATGGGAAAGCGGTTAGAGAGTGGTGCATGACAACGATGTAATCTAAATTACCTCTCTACTAGTCCCGAATGGGAAATCTAGGCAAATGTCTCAGCTTGGCCACAAACTCGTGTTCGGACGGATTTGAGAAAATGGGAAAGCGGTTGGAGAATGGTGCATGACAACGGGGTAATCTAAATTACCTCCTTAATAGACCCGAACGGGGAATCTAAGCAGATGCCTCGTCTCGTCTACAACCCCGTGTTCGGACGGGTTTGGGAAATGGGAAAGCGGTTGGAGAGTGGTGCATTACGACGGGGTAATCTAAATTACCTCCTTACTAGTCCCGAATGGGTAATCTAAGCAAATGTTTCGGCTCGGCCACAAACTCGTCTTCAGACTCGTTTGCAGAAATGGTAAAGTGGTTGGAGAGTGGTACATGACATCATGGTAATCTTAATTACCTCTTTACTAGTCTCGAACGGGTAATCTACGCAAATGCCTCGGCTCGGCCACAAACTCGTGTTTGGATGGATTTAAGGAAATGGGAAAGCGGTTGAAGAGTGGTGCATGACATCGGGGTAATCTAAATTACCTCTTTACTAGACCCAAACGGGTAATCTAAGCAAATGCTTCAGCTTTACCGCAAACTTGTCATAGAACGGTTTTGCGGAAATGGGAAAGCGGTTAGAGAGTGGTGCATGACAACAATGTAATCTAAATTACCTCTCTACTAGTCCCGAATGGGTAATCTAGGCAAATTTCTCAGCTTGGCCACAAACTCGTGTTCGGACGGATTTGAGGAAATGGGAAAGCGGTTGGAGAATGGTGCATGACAACGGGGTAATCTAAATTACCTCTTTAATAGACCCGAACGGGTAATCTAAGCAAATGCCTCGGCTCGGCCACAAACTCTTCCTCGTACGGGTTTGCGAAAATGGGAACACGGTTGAAGAGTGGTGTATGACAACGGGGTAATCTAAATTACCTCATTACTAGTCCCGAATGGGTAATCTAAGCAAATGTTTTGGCTCGGCCACAAACTCGTCTTCAGACTGGTTTGGAGAAATGGGAAAGTGGTTGGAGAGTGGTACATGACATCATGGTAATCTTAATTACCTCTTTACTAGTCCCGAACGGGTAATCTACGCAAATGTCTTGGCGCGGCTACAAACTCTTCCTTGTACGGATTTGCGGAAATGGGAAAACGGTTGGAGAGTGGTGTATGACAACGGGGTAATCTAAATTACCTCATTACTAGTCCCGAATGGGTAATCTAAGCAAATGTTTTGGCTCGGCCACAAACTCGTCTTCAGACTGGTTTGCAGAAATGGGAAAGTGGTTGGAGAGTGGTACATGACATCATGGTAATCTTAATTACCTCTTTACTAGTCCCGAACAGGTTATCCACGCAAATGCCTCGGCTCGGCCATAAACTCGTCTTTGGACGGGTTAGTGAAATGGGAAAACGGTTTAAGAGTGGTGCATGACATCGGGGTAATCTAAATTACCTCTTTACTTGACCCAAACGGGTAATCGAAGCAAATTCTTCGGCTTGACCGCAAACTTGTCATAGAACGGTTTTGCGGAAATGGGAAAGCGGTTAGAGAGTGGTGCATGACAACGATGTAATCTAAATTACCTCTTTACTAGTCCCTAATGGGTAATCTAGGCAAATGTCTCAGCTTGGCCACAAACTCGTGTTCGGACGGATTTGAAAAAATGGGAAAGCGGTTGGAGAATGGTGCATGACAACGGGGTAATCTAAATTACCTCCTTAATAGACCCGAACGGGGAATCTAAGCAGATGCCTCGTCTCGTCTACAACCCCTTGTTCGGACGGGTTTGGGAAATGGGAAAGCGGTTGGAGAGTGGTGCATTACGAAGGGGTAATCTAAATTACCTCCTTACTAGTCCCGAATGTTTAATCTAAGCAAATGTTTAGGCTCGGCCACAAACTCGTCTTCAGACTCGTTTGCAGAAATGGGAAAGTGGTTGGAGAGTGGTACATGACATCATGGTAATCTTAATTACCTCTTTACTAGTCTCGAACGGGTAATCTACGCAAATGCCTCGGCTCGGCCACAAACTCGTGTTTGGATGGATTTGAGAAAATGTGAAAGCGGTTGGAGAGTGGTGCCTGACAATTGGGAAATCTAAATTACCTCTTTAATAGAACCGAACGGGTAATCTACGCATATACCTTGGCTGGGCCACAAACTTGTCATAGAACGGTTTTGCGGAAATGGAAAAGCGGATAGAGAGTGGTGCATGACAACGATGTAATCTAAATTACCTCTCTACTAGTCCCGAATGGGTAATCTAGGCAAATTTCTCAGCTTGGCCACAAACTCGTGTTCGGACTGATTTGAGGAAATGGGAAAGCGGTTGGAGAATGGTGCATGACAACGGGGTAATCTAAATTACCTCTTTAATAGACCCGAACGGGTAATCTAAGCAAATGCCTAGGCTCGGCCACAAACTCTTCCTCGTACGGGTTTGCGAAAATGGGAAAACGGTTGGAGAGTGGTGTATGACAATGGGGTAATCTAAATTACCTCATTACTAGTCCCGAATGGGTAATCTAAGCAAATGTTTTGGCTCGGCCACAAACTCGTCTTCAGACTGGTTTGCAGAAATGGGAAAGTGGTTGGAGAGTGGTACATGACATCATGGTAATCTTAATTACCTCTTTACTAGTCCCGAACGGGTAATCTACGCAAATGCTTCGGCTCGGCCACAAACTCGTCTTTGGACGGGTTAGTGAAATGGGAAAGCGGTTGAAGAGTGGTGCATGACATCGGGGTAATCTAAATTATCTCTTTACTAGACCCAAACGGGTAATCTAAGCAAAGCTTCGGCTTGACCGCAAACTTGTCATAGAACGGTTTTGCGGAAATGGGAAAGCGGTTAGAGAGTGGTGCATGACAACGATGTAATCTAAATTACCTCTCTACTAGTCCCGAATGGGTAATCTAGGCAAATTTCTCAGCTTGGCCACAAACTCGTGTTCGGACAAATTTGAGGAAATGGGAAAGCGGTTGTAGAATGGTGCATGACAACGGGGTAATCTAAATTACCTCTTTAATAGACCCGAACGGGTAATCTAAGCAAATGCCTCGGCTCGGCCACAAACTCTTCCTCGTACGGGTTTGCGAAAATGGGAAAACGGTTGGAGAGTGGTGTATGACAACGGGGTAATCTAAATTACCTCATTACTAGTCCCGAATGGGTAATCTAAGCAAATGTTTTGGCTCGGCCACAAACTCGTCTTCAGACTGGTTTGCAGAAATGGGAAAGTGGTTGGAGAGTCGGACATGACATCATGGTAATCTTAATTACCTCTTTACTAGTCCCGAACAGGTAATCCACGCAAATGCCTTGGCTCGGCCACAAACTCGTCTTTGGACGGGTTAGTGAAATGGGAAAGCGGTTGAAGAGTGGTGCATGACATCGGGGTAATCTAAATTACCTCTTTACTAGACCCAAGTGGGTAATCTAAGCAAAGGTCTCGGCTCGGCCACAAACTCGTATTCGGACAGATTTGAGGAAATGGGAAATCGGTTGGAGAGTGGTGCATGACAACAGGGTAATTTAAATTACCTCTTTACTAGACCCGAACGGGTAATCTAAACAAATGCCTCGGCTCGTCCACAAACTTGTCTTCAGATACGTTTGTGGAAATTTGAAAGCTGTGTGAGAGTGGTGCATGACAATGGGGTAATCCAAATTACCTCTTTACTAGTCCCAAACGGGTAATCTAAGCAAATGTCTCGGCTCGGCCACAAACTTGTCTTCGGATGGGTTTGCAGAAATGGGAAAACGGTTGGAGATGGGTGCATGACAAAGGGGTAATCCAAATTACCTTTTTACTAGTCCCAAACCGGTGATCTAAGCAAATACCTCGGCTCGGCCACAAACTCGTCTTCGGGCAGGTTTGCGAAAATTGGAAAGCGGTTGGAGAGTGGCGCATGACAATGGGGAAATTTAAATGACCTCTCTAGTAGTGTCGAACAGGTAATCTACGCAAATACCTCGGCTGGGCCACAAACTCGTCTTCGGACGGGTTGACGAAATGGGAAAGCGGTTGGAGAGTGGTGCATGACAATGCGGTAATCTTAATTACCTCCTTACTAGTGCCGAACGGGTAATCTTTGCAAATGCCTCGGCTCGGCCTCAAACTCATCTTCGGATGGTTTTGCGAAATGGGAAAGCGGTTGGAGAGTGGTGCATGACAACGGGGTAATCCATATTACCTCTTTACTAGACCCAAACAGGTAATCTAAGAAAATGCCTCGGCTTGGCCACAAACTCTTCTTCAGACGAGTTTGCGGAAATGGGAAAGCGGTTAGAGAGTGATTCATGACACCGGGGTAGTCTTAATTACCTCTCTACTAGTCCCGAATAAGTAATCTAAGCAAATGTCTCGGCTCGGCCATAAACTCGTCTTCGGACAGGTTTGCGGAAATGGGAAAGCGGTTGGAGAGTGGTGCTTTACAACGATGTAATCTAAATTACCTCTCTACTAGTCCCGAATGGGTAATCCAAGCAAATGTCTTGGCTCGGGCACAAACTTTTCTTCATACTGGTTTGCAGAAATGGGAAAGCGGTTGGAGAGTGGTGCATGACAACGGGGTAATCTCAATTACCTCTTTACTAGTCCCGAACGGGTAATGTATCCAAATGCCTCAGCTCGGCCACAAACTCGTATTCGGACGGGTTTGGGAAATGGGAAAGTGGTTGGAGAGTGGTGCATGACAATGGGGGGTAATCTAAATTACCTCTTTACTAGACCCGAACGGGTAATCTAAACAAATGCCTCGGCTCAGCCACAAACTCGTCTTCGGACTGGTTTGCGGAAATGGGAAAGTGGTTGGAGAGTGGTGCTTGACATCAGGGTAATCTTAATTACCTCTTTACTAGTCTCGAACGGGTAATCTACGCAAATGCCTCGGCTCGGCCACAAACTCGTCTTTGGATGGGTTAGTGAAATGGGAAAGCGATTGAAGAGTGGTGCATGACATCGGAGTAATCTAAATTAAACCACGACGGGATGGAACGACCCGCCTGAAATACAACGCGTTGTGAGACACGAAGGTGAAGAGAATAAAACGACAAGGTTCGCCGTGATTATGCCGGAGAAATCACTCTTTATGCGAGACCACCGGATGCCGAAATCGCGAAGAGAGTGTGATTGAATCTGAGTATAGTGGACTCAAAGTAGAACATGAAGGAGAGAATCGTAGATAACAACGACAGTGGAGAACATGTCAGTGAGAAGAGCCCAAAGTCAGCGAGTTATGCCACCGTTGGCGTCTTTGATGAAGATAAAGAATTTCAATTTATATGTCTGAGAGATTCTAGAGAGAAAGAGCGCAGCAATTCCGAGTCACGGTTTTGTAACCAAAATTCAACTATATATATATATAATCAGTAGTAATTCATATTATTGGCAGAATTTCTTTAGTTAAATATTAAATGGTGTTTTCAATGTATAAGAAGACAAAGAAAGATGTAAATGATCTTTAGTGTAGTGGCAGGTGGTAAATCCATACAGGTGTATTTATACATTTTGGGATCGAATCCTACCGCTTATATTATATAGGAACTAAATATTGACAAAAAAAAGACAAAGAAAGATATGGTCGTCTATCAAAACATTGTTTCAGAGTTTAATATCTTCTCTAAATCCTATTGGAGAACAAAAAGAGGATGGCATTAACTTCACCGGCACTAATCTTTCTATATTTAATACTAAGTCATACATAAATACTGCAAGCAACGGTGTTGCTTTAGTTGGTAACTTTTTGATAGTTGCTTTGGGATACATTAAAATAAGAGAGAATTACTCAAATAGTTTGTTATGATCTTGTAATTACTAGAATAGTTTCTTTTGATTTTTAAATAGTGACAAAGTGTGGAAATATCTATAATTTTCCACAATGATCCGTTTATTACAATAATGTCATTCTGATTAAAAAACTTTTTTGGTAATTTTAATTTATGAAAAATAGTTATAACTATTGAAAATTAAAAACATACAAACGTAATTTCATTTTATTTTTAGAAACTGAAAAGCTTTCTGTAAACCCTCCAACCGTCATTGCTTCTTCGTCTTCTGGGACTTCTTCTTCTTCTTCCTCTCCGCTGTCGTAGCTCTTCTTCCTCTGCGACTTCGACTATCTTCATCTTCTTTTCCGTCCTTGCTTCATCTTCTTCTTCTCCGTTGTTGCATCTTCTTCTTCTAGTTCTTCCTTTTCTTCTCCGCCTTCGCTGGTTCTTCTTGCTCTTCTTCTTCTTCTTCGTGTTCTTCTTCTTCCCCGCCACTGTTCTCTTAGGCGTCGTTCACCTCCGCCAACCTTCGCCTCCACCACCGTTCTCCACCGTTCTTCTTAATCTTCACGTTAGGTACATTTCTTCAAAATTGTACATATGTTCTCCGCTGTTCTTCTAATTGTTTTGTATGTTTAAGGAAAACTTTGTAGGATTTCATTCGAGGTTTTCACGTTATGTAGGTTAAATTTTCAAGTGTTGTAGGTTTTCACTTTTTGTAGGTTTTTCTTTTACGTTATGTAGGTTTGTAGTTTATGAACGGTAGGTTTTTTGTTGACGTTGTGTAGGTTTGTTGTTGACTTTATGTAGGTTTTTAGTAAGCGTTATGTAGGTTTATTTTAAACGTTTTTTAGGTTTTGACCTTATGTTATGTAGGTTTCCAATTGACGTTTTGTAGGTTACGATGTTATGTTATGTAGATTTCTAGTTGACGTTATGTAGCTTCATTTATCACGTTTTGTAGGTTTATGTTATAACGAGTTGTATTGTGCCTTGCAGATCAATGGCAGAGAAGAAGGAATATCCGAAGAAACTATTTGGTCCAGGAGAGGGTCCAATAAAACGAAAAAGCTTGAATCATAATTGTAAGCTTAGAGAGTTTGCGATATTGAAGATTGCAATTGGGGCAGAAGTCTTCGACGACATTAGAGACAATTTCTCGGTCAGAGTGCTTCTCAAACTTGCGACCATGAAGTATCTATGGTCGGCTAAGGTTGTAGATTGGTTGATGATGAATCAACTTGATGTTAGCTGCGTCGATGAAGTTTGGGTCTAGGTTGGTTGTAGGCCAATCAGGTTCTCTCTTAATGAGTTTGAGGAGATTACTCACATGAATTATGGAGTAATCGGAGGAGGTTTACCTGATGACATCTCACACAAAGAATTATGGCAGGATATTGGCACACATCAGGGTTTAGGCCCTGATTTTGGCGAGTTAAAAACTGCCTTATCGAAGTGTAGGTTTGTCTTGCAACTTATGATCTTCAGTTGTAGGTTTTTAGTTTTAGTGTTGTAGGTTTATGTAGGTTTTTTGTTCTTGTTTCGTAGGTTTTTTTTTATGTTATGTAGGTTTTTTAGTTTACTTTATGTAGGTTTTTAGTTCATGTTTCGTAGTTTTTTAAACCGTTATGTAGGTTTTTTGGTATATGTTTTGTAGGTAACGTTTTATAGTTTATCCATGTTGTCAAACTTATGTTATCAATTTCATATATACAGCAAGTGGTCAAATGATAGAAAGAGGATGCTAGGTCTCCTATTCATTCTGCACGTCGGTGTGTATGGTATGAACCGGTCCAGTAGGCTCCCCCTCGCACTAGCTAAGTTGGTGCTTGATTCAGAGGCTTTCGAGAGGTACCCTTGGGGCATGCAAGCCTTTTTAGTTTTGGTCAATTCCATCAAGGGAGCATCATTACATGGATTGACATACACCATTCACGGTCATGTACATGTGTTACTGATGTGGGCATATGAGTATATTCCTGCCCTCCGAGAGTTGGCGAGCCGGAAACCAGATGTAGAAATTCCTCTCATTCGATTGGAGGCACGTAGGACGCATGCCTCTAGTGAGGATGTACTTGCTGAGGAGATTGGGAGGCGAGGTGATAAAAAGGTCTGTTATGTTTTGTAGTCTTATTATCACGTTATGTAGGTTTCTAAAGTTATGTTTAGTTGGTGTATTTCCACGTTGTGTATGTTGGTATAATATCTGATATTTGCAGATACGTGTGGAGAAAAATATGGTGCGTAAGCTGATTGACAAAATATATCCACTTGGGCCTGGCGAGAAAAGGGATCGGATTTTGGACAACATGATCCAGGATGTACTTGACGGCTGTTTCGATGAATCATTTTGGGATGTTGAAAAAGAGTCATCAAAGACGAAGACAACTCCTCCTGAAAAACCGAAGAAGAAACCAAGCATGGTTTCACATACGAACAGTAAGCGGCGTAAGGTGGTGACGAATGAAGGTGTGTCATTGTTCAATCTTTGTAAGTTGATACACTTGTATTGTAAGTTTTTAGTTATGTCTTTGTAGGTTTTTAGTTGCTATAATGTAGGTTTTAGTTGCTATTATTAAGGTTTTTAGTTCATGTATTGTAGGTTTTAAGAGCACGCTTCGTAGGTTTTTTGTTTACGCATTATAGGTTTGGAGTAAATGCGTTGTAGGTTTTTAGTTGACGTTATGTATGTTTTTGATTACGTTATGTAGGTTTTTTGAATACGTTATATAGGTTTTTTGAATACGTTATGTTGGTCTTTAGTTAACGTCGCTTAGGTTTTTAGGTGAGGTGACGACGGTTTTTAGTTTACGGTATGTAGGTTTTTGAATTACGTTATGTAGGTTTCAGGTTACGTTTCGTAGGTTTTTCATTACGTTATGTAGGTTTTTCGTTCACGTTATGTAGGTTTTACAAATATGTTTCGTAGGTTTTTCGTTTAGTTATGTAGGTTTTTCGTTAATGTTATGTAGGAATTTATACAACGTTATGTAGGTTTATTCAGATATTATACTGTGGTGTAGGTTTTATTAAATGTAATGTTGGTCTATTTAACAACTTCATTTCAATGCAGAAGATCCAGAGGAAGTTGATATGAATATCAACGTTACAAATTTTGGTAATGAAAAACGCATCAAAAAATCTGCAATAAATACAACCGCTGCTGACAGCGCCATACTTACCACCGATCACACCGCCATTATATTGCGGATGTTAGCTGAATTATCTTCGAAGATAGATGAGACTGAGAAGAAAAATGTTGAACGTTACCATGCATTGAAAATCGAGATGGGTGGAGAGCTGGTGGGTTTCAAGAACGATGTTTTAGACTGGTTTTCTGACATGGAAACCACAATCGATGCTGTTGAAACCCATATCGGTGGGTTGGAAACAAAAATCGATGGCATGGAAACCAAAATTTGTGGGGTTGAGAGTCAACTTGTTTTGTTTGAGGGGGAAAAAAACAAGGAATCTGAAAGGTGGTGGAAGCAGAAGAGAAGGAAAAAGACGCTGATGGGAATGAGGAGAGCACGTCTCCGGTACGTACACGTATTCAGCTTTTTTAAGGAGCCTTCTCACAGAATTCTATGTCTGTGTGTTGTAGGATTATATATTGAACTACTATAGTTTTACAAATAAAACCTACAAAATCTGATATGACATGTAAAAACAAAGAAACATACAAAACAAAGGAATAATGTTGTTTATTCTTGTTTACATCCATTGTATCAGCCATGTCTTCATAGTTTGCTAATAATTGTTCTTCTCCCTTCAGTCTTGGAAGCTAAGTACTCAACCCACATCGGACCCAAAGTGTCCTATGTCATGTCTTGTTAGATCAACGCCAGTTAGAAAAGAACCAGTCGAGGTTCTTAATATACCGGAAAGAGAAGAAGATGTACTGCTCATTCCTCTTCCGGATCCGGACGCTGAGGATGAAGATGATGAGGAGGATAAAGATTATATGACTGTGACAGATGAGTCGTGGCTGGTGCGGCCCCCAAATGACGAGAGTACACCAAAACCAATTCAACGTCCTTACCGCAGATTACAACTAACTGCATCACAGGTTAGTACTTGTATAAGTTTTGGTGAACGTTATGTATGTTTTAAGGTAGCATTACGTAGGTTTTTGGTTTTGTTTCTAGGTTTTTCGTTAACATTATGTAGGTTTTTAGACAACGTTCTGTAGGTTTTTCATTGACGTTGTGTAGGTTTTACTAATATGTTTCGTAGGTTTTTCGTTGACGTTAAGTAGGTTTTTCGTTAACGTTATGTAGGTTTTTAGACAACGTTATGTAGGTTTTTCGTTGACGTTATGTAGGTTTTTCGTTGACGTTATGTAGGTTTTTCTAATCTGTTTCGTAGGTTTTTCGGTCACGTTAAGTAGGTTTTTCGGTCACGTTAAGGTTTTTCGTTGACGTTATGCAGGTTTTACTAATCTATTTCGTAGGTTTTTCGGTCATGTTAAGTAGGTTTTTCGTTAACGTTATGTAGGTTTTTAGACAACGTTATGTAGGTTTTTCGTTGACGTTATGTAGGTTTTACAAATCTGTTTCGTAGGTTTTTCGTTAACATTATGTAGGTCTTACAAATATGTTCTGTAGGTTTGTAGTTATTGGTATGTAGGTTTTTCGTTACCGTTATGTAGGTTTGTAGTTTATCATGCGTAGGTATTTCGTTCACGTTAAGTAGGTTTTTAGTTCATGTATCGTAGGTATTTAAATGTAATGTGTTTCCATGTCTTCCGGATTTCCCCATTCAAAGGATGTCCTATTATTCAGCGTCTGCATACTGATGTACCAAAGAAGAAAGAGATTTACGATCCATTGGGGTCGTTTGAAAGGAGAAAACTCGTGAGGCTCCTTGAATTTTGTGAGCAGAAAACGTAAGCCCTCTATCAAGTTTTGTGGGTTTGTTTCTTTATTGGGTTGTTGGTTGATTTGTTTATGCGTTTTACATCTATAGGTTTGGTCTCACTGAAGGTGGAGGTGCTCTTTTCTACTAGCAGATAATGACGCCTAAGGCAATGTGGCCTAAAAAAGATAACAACTTTGGTTGGCTGAGTACTGACGTAACGTTGTCTTGCTTCTTCTACACAACATATGTCAACTATTATGCAGATGTTTACCAAGAGATCCATACAGCCAGTTACTCCTTACCGGACTACTCGAATTGCCTTCATTGACCCGATGATATCCTCTTACTGGTGTAAACAACTTCTTGGGAAAGGAAAGTAAATAGGAATTCCCTCCAGGGTATATTGAAATGTACAATGGGGAAACATGGCCGTACGCAACCCATAGGCAGTGGGTGAGAGATGTCGATACATTGTACATTGCACATAATGTTGGGAATAATCATTGGGTCGCCATGGAAGTGCAACTGACTTGCAAGAGGATAAAAGTGTATGACTCATACCTCAGTTGTAACACCGACAAACTAATTGAAGAGTCATGTAAGGTATATGTTGTAGGTTCAAGTGTATGTATTGTAGGTTTCTAGTTGACGTTATGTAGGTTTTTGTTAACGTTGTGTAGGTTAATGCGTGGTTTTTGTAGGCTTACACATATTTTTTTGTAGGTGTATGCGAGGTTTATACCCATGCTTGTGGATAGAATGGCCTCGCGAAAGGAAGGCAAGGTATATTCGCGTAAGAAGATTGTGAAAGCTTACACCTTCTATAGGGCGAGAGGGATACCTAAGCAATCATGCGGAGGAGATTGTGGGATCTATGCATTCAAGTTTATAGAGTGTTTGGCCCTTGGCTGCAAATTCAACGGTTTGGAAGACAAGAACATGCTATTTATTCGCCTAAAGTATGCGGCCGAGGCCTTGGATGAGGTTGACAATGAAAGTGCTCTTGCCTTAACGCTTCGTTAATGCAAATAGTTAGGCTAACTAGTAGTAGATATTGTACATATATTATTGGTTATTGCAAAGACCATCTAATTATAGGTCATTCTTAACTATTTTGTAATTGAAAGTGTTTGCATGTAAATTAAATTTCAATGACAACTTATCTTCTTCTTCTTCAACATAAAACAAAACACTCAGATAGTAAACAAATACAACATTAAAAAAGCTGAATACGTGTACGTACCGGTTATTAGTTTCTGTTGGTAGGGTTTTAGTTTGAGTCCTGTAGGTTTGTCGTGTAGGTTTTTCATTGATGTGATGTAGGTTTTACCAATCTGTACCGTAGGTTTTTCGGTCACGTTACGTAGGTTTTTTTTTAACGTTATGTAGGTTTTTACACAACGTTATGTAGGTTTTTAGACAACGTTATGTAGATTTTTCGTTGCCGTTATGTAGGTTTTTGTTTACGTTGCGTAGGTTTTTCGTTTAATTGCTGTAGGTTTTTTTGTTTCTGGTAATGTAGGTTTTTAGTTTACGTTTAGTAGGTAACATAATCAAACACTGTTGTTATGAAACATATGGTATGTAATCAAACACAAATGATACAAAACGTAATCAAACAAATTGTGCATAACAAGTTCATTTAGGGCATGTTCTGCTGTTGTGACATGTTTTTGTACAAGTGTATGTTTTCCTAGGACGTTTCGTAGGTAACACATTCTCCACCGCACCCTTGAATCGTGAGTTCTTTGGTCTACCTGCTTGTTTACATTTAGAAGGAGGCTTACATACTTTTGTACGCACTTCTTCAGGGACAGGTGTGGCGGAATCCCTTGGTTTAACGTTTTTTGCGTATGCGTTGTACAAATAGTGTGTATGGTAGAACGTATTTGTAAGGGAAATTACTGGCACACATGCATGTTCAGCTGCCGCTAGCGCGTGGTCACATGGGATTTTGTCAAAGTCAAACCTTTTGCATGAACATGTTTTCTCTGTCAAGTTGACGACATTGGTTGATGAGACGTTACTAACTTGAATTTGATGTTCATCTATAGGTTGAACGTCGTAGTTTTTAGCTTCTTCAATTCCTCCCTGATTGATCAAAACAGGAGTATAAACCTACATAACATAAATTTAAAACTAGAAACCATAAACTAAAAACCTGCATAACATATACTATAAACCTACAGAACATAGAAAAACCCTACGTAACATAAGCAAAGACCCTACATAATGTAAACCAAAAACCTACATAACGTAATCTGAAAACCTACGAAACATGCACTATAAACCTACGTAACATAAACTAAAAACCTACAACACGTACAATAAACCTACATCACAGGGTTATAAACCTACAACCCAGAACAGAAACCCTACATAACAGGAAGAAAAAACATACAACGGAGGATTACCTTTAGTACTTTCTCAACTCCAGATGGAAGAGCTGTTGTCATCACACTAGCATTCTTCCTCCTAGTTGCGAACCACCGTGTCAACATAGACCTTATTGAATCAATAAGTTGCACAATGGGATAAGTTCTAGCTTCACTCAAAGCATGATTTATAGATTCCGCTATGTTCGTCGTGGTTATGTTGTATCTGTTCCCAGGAAAATGCACATGGCTCCACATGCTAACATCAGCCTATAAAAAACTAAGAAAGAAATGGCGGAATAATTTCGTACAACACAAAACTAAAAACCTACAATGATCATACAGTTAACCTACAGCAAACATACAACATAGAAGTATAAACCTACATTAAACATACACAACATTACGAAAAACCTACATGACGTTAACGGAAAACCTACATAACGTAAACGAAAAACCTATGAAACATAAACAAAAACCTACATAACGTACACGAAAAACCTACTTTAACCTACAACACATAACGTAACCTAAAAACCTACATATCGTAACCTAAAAACCTACTTTAATCTACAACACATAAGAACATACCTGCACTAAATAAGTATGAAGTCGCGGATTTAATTCTTGAATTTGTCCTAAAATCTCATTGAAATCTTGGGTCCTATAAGCCATAGCAGCCCTCTTGAAGAGTTTGAAAGACTCTCCTCCCCTGAACTTCAATAATACGTTTTTACGCAAATGGTATGTGCATATTCCCCGAGCTGAAAGGGGGATACTTTCTTTATAACTTTGCCTATTGATCTATGCCTGTCAGAAATAATAGCTAGTTCCTTATCATCAGGGATAATTCGGTTGAGTTATCTAAAACATCATTCCCAAGACTCATCATTCTCTGTATCAACAACTCCAAAAGCTATTGGGAATATGTTGAAATTTCCATCTTGCATTGTGGTTGTTAAGAGAGTACCTTTATATTTCCCTTGCAAAAAAGTCTCAGCAACCACAACAACTTTCCTCATATATGGGAATATGTATACTTGCATCGAAAGCAAGGAAGTGGAACTTGAATTTGTGATCTCCGTCGACTTCTAACTTAATAAGAGTTTCGGGATTTGCTCGTCTTATCATATATAAGTAGGATGGAAGTTGTTTATAACTGCTCTTCGATGTTCCCCCTACTAATACTCGTGCTTCCATCAGAGTGCGATGAGCCTTCCAATATTTAACCTATAACGAAGAAGTAAATATCAGATAACAAACCAACAAGATACGCTAGTAGTCCTACAAAATAGTAACAATAAACCTACATAAATTTTACTAAAAACCTACGAAACATGACCTATAAACCTACATAATGTTAACTAAAAACCTACGTAACATATATTACCAACCTACATACCGACAATGAAAAACCTACATAACGTTAAATTAAAACCTACATAAACTAAACGGAAAACCTACATAACGTAAACTAAAAACCTACAAATCTTAAACTAAAATCATACATAACGTAAACTAAAAACCTACGAATCTTAAATTATAAACCTACGAATCTTAAAATCTGTGTATAGACGAGCTAAAATATACGGAGTTTCCTGTCTTGCATGACATGATCGGTCAGTCACAGAACACGTGTGTTCGTGGACGTAAATTTTTACATGAAAGCATGACGATTCATCGATTATCGAGGCAAGAAGTTTCCATTGGCATCCTGGCACCCAACATTTGACCCGCAACAATACTTTTGATGAAGCTACAATATCAAAATCAAAACCTACGTATAACCGCAAGCATCTTCAACCTTGTCTCCAACTCCTCCTTACTTGGATAACATTGCCCAACTGCTAATTCAACAACACTCAATTCTATTACAACATACGCATCCCTCTTGCTTGTCCTTCCTTCATATTCCTCACCGTTCTTCACGTAAGTAGTACTTATATAGTCTTCATCCCCCAAACTTGCACCATCCTGATCATCACAGTAGTCAAATCTATTTTCCCCATCTACTTCCTCGTCATCATTTTCTTCAGGTACATCGTCATCATCATCCTCGGCATTTACATTTTCAGGATTGCTACGAGAATCATCAGACAACCTACAATCATCAGGAATCCTACGAGACTGATCGAAAAACCTACCAGCCTTATCAGGAAACCTACGAGACTGATAAGGAAACCTACCAGCATGTTCAGAAAATCTACAAGCTTGACCGCCAGCCTTACCACCATGCGTGTCTTCATCTCTAACCACATCGGATTCCACGTCTGAGTTTTCGTAGAACTGAACACAGATACGTCCTGAGTCCTTCCAATACTTCTCCAGAAACACACGCACTATGTTACTATCTCGCATGATAACTGGTAGAGTATCTTGGGGTAAATTTTGCATGATAGCATCAGGATACCTATAACTTACAACATCATAACAACGTTGAGTCAAACCAAAGGCTTCATACACCTTTGCTTCTAAATCCCCCAGATTTGTTTGTTCATCCAACATGATAATTTTGCTCCCATGAGATTTACACAAATAAAAAAACCATCGCCCATTCTCACCCCTCCATTCTCCAGAAATTAATTGAACTTGATACATTCTCAAGAGATTCAACACAAGATCAAAGAGTAAACGCTTGATTGAGCTTGAATGAGCGTGAATGAAGATGAAAAATGATGAAAATATGTCGTCGCTAGTTCATTGGAGAAGAAGGTATGTGCATTTAATGATGCAGTAAAAAGGTCTTTTCATGTTCTAGGGTATATAAGATAAACAAAAAAACCTACATAACGTGAAAAATAAACCTACATAACGTTAAAAATAAACCTACGTAACATGGAAAATAAACCTACATAACGTTAAAAATAAACCTACGTAACGTGAAAAATAAACCTACATAACGTTAAAAATAAACCTACGTAACGTGGAAAATAAACCTACACAACATTAAAAATAAACCTACATAACGTCAAAAATAAACCTACATAACGTCAAAAATAAACTTACGTAACGTGGAAAATAAACCTATGAAATGTTCACTAATACCCTACGAAACGTGAACTAAAAACCTACATAACATGGAAAATAAACCTGCGACACGTAAACCTACGTAACGGGAACAATAAACCTACGTAATGAAAACAATAAACCTACATACCATAAACAAAAAACTTACATAATATAAACTAAAAACCTACGAAACAGAAACCAACATAACATATGCTGACGTGGAATTATTAACTAATGGCAGTTTCGTAATTTTTTTTTTCTTTTCAAAGGATCCAATGGTAAAACAGTATTAAAAACGTAAAAATACTAGTCTAGCAATTTCAATCTTTTTAGACTATTTCAGTAAGAGATAGAATCATAATAGACTAGTTCAATAAATCACCCTAAAAATAATACACAAAAAGATAGACATTAATTACCAATTACAGTACATAGATAAACATACAAAACGAGCATTAAGAACAATTACATAAAGAGCACAACAGCCATTACATACAAAAAGAACATTATGAACAATTATATACTAAACGAGCAGCAAGCTTAGAAAAATACAGAAAACTAAAATAACCTCTGTGATCAGTAACAGTGATCTGAGTCATCAGAATGATCTTCATTTTCTTCATGTCGAGCTTCTTCAGCCCATCCTCTCCCTTCCAGTGCCTGAAGAACAATAACCTTACCATTATTGAGCCCAACAGATATCTGACTTAGATGTGAAGGATGAGCAACTACCACAGTCGGATAAACCTCGAGCCTGGGCCATTCTCAGTTGAATAGTCAGTTCATAGACTGTTTCTGGGAGATTTATCTTATCAAATAGAAATATGTGGGCAAGGAAACTGACCTGTTGCTGGGGATGGGTTGAATAATAGCAGTCAGATTGATTCGACATATTGTCACCAAAGTCTTGGAGTCCAAAATTTTTATAGACCCACTTCTAAAACCAACATAGATCATCTCACCATCGGAAGAATATGTAGCAGAAGTTATTGAAGCATCAGATACATCAGGTACCCACTGCATAGCATTTTTCATTTGGAGTCCATAAGATCATTTTGGATCCAAGGGAACATTATCAGAGAGGAGGATCTTTAAAGTGTTTGCCATTTACCTGCATAAGGCAACCAAGAGTCTTAGCTTCATATACACCTATCCACCCCTCACCCACCACAAGTAGCTCAATTTGATACGGGTCAAACTGTATGTTAGTTACTACAGAGGAGGACTCATGTGTATGCCGGCTGCAAATTTTAAGTGTGGGCTTATTTCTTCCTATATTTGCCCAGCTTTTTGTGCTCCAAACACAGAGCTGAAGAAAACAAACAATAATTTAGAAAATCTTTCAAAGCGATCTTTTTTTTATGTATCTAAAGATGAATATACAAACCTTTCCATCAGCTCCTGAAGAGACGAGGGCATTAAAAAAGTGTGAAAATGCTAGGCAGGTTATTCTATGATCGTGGCCCTCCAGCTTTTCTTTGACCTAATATATTTACAGCTTCATGTTATCTCTTAGCAGCAGAAAAAGTCACGCAATGGTTACAGATGAGTACCACAACTTTACCTTTCTCGACGATAAACAATGAATAAAGATAGAACCATCATCTAGACCAACAGCAAGCAAATCACCAGGGATAAATATAAAATACGTAGCCATAGGTGTAGGACTTCCAAAAGCAGCTACCTTCTGCAGGATTGTGTAAGCAGTGTCATTTAATGATGCAGACAAAAAGGCAGGACCTAAAAGCTTATTACACTAAAAGGTGTATCACCTTAAAACTCATCAGATCAAAAACTGCTATTTTTCCTCCTGAAGTAGAAAAAAGATGGGAACCCTTGATCGCAAAGCATGACGTTAGATTCTGAACAGAGGTTGCTATCTCGTTTCTCATAGTATTCCCACTCTCAGGTTGGTGTAATCGTGGCTTTGGAAATACATTTTCCTTCAATATTCGAGGAGTATCCTATGTGCAGAAATTTTGAAGAATCAATCAAGTAGTCAAGATATTATTGCTGAAACATAGCAGTGATCATTTTGAATCTGAGACTAAACCTTGCAGAATTCATTTTGGCTACTCGACCATGTCCAGAGTTTATGTGTGCCGTCTTCTGCCAAAGCCAGTATATAGTCTCCAGAAGTGGAGTAGGTCAAACATGCAATCTAACAAAGTCAACAAAATCAATGAGATCCCAATAGTTGAAGATACAGAAAATTTGACTATATGCAACAAGCAACATTCTCATTCAATATTCTTCTAGTACTACAACTGTAGGTTATATTATCATTTCAAATAGCTGAAGAGAAAAATACATTTCTCAGGAAAAGATGATTTCTTCATGATGCTACTACCAAGAATGTATACACAGTTGGTAGAAATTCTGTAGTCAGACAATAAATTGCTAACATGAGGTTTTCCCCCTATAATAACTGGTTTTTACTCTTCTTGGGAGCATTAAAGCACAATTTTTGTAGGCAATAACTTTTATTCAAGAGAAATGCCCTTTTTTCTTCTATAATCAATTAACAGAGTGAATAAAAGAGTTGATTGACATGTCGTACATCAAATTTTAACGTATTCTGGAGAAAGTAACCTTACCCTTTCTTCTGAGAAATAATCTGGAAGAACAAGAGCATTGCACTCAGATGGATCAGTGATTTCCCTTAGTTTGCAGTTAACAACCTTTCTCCTTGACACTGTTTTATTAAATTTCTTTCTCAAAGGGGATGATGGTGTGCCACAAAGGTATGGTACTACTGGAATATTTTCCAGAGATCTAAGAGTTTTGACGTTATGAGGAGTCCACCAGTCCACACTGCATTACGAAAAGAAAATCAGAACCTGAAAAAACAACCAAAAGACAATCAAAACTACAAAACAACTCCGTTTGCATCCTTACCTCTGCTTCATCAGTCTTATAAGTCTTGACTTTTCCATGCTAGGAAGCTTGAGTTTATCTTGCAGTGCTGGATTCTTTTTGGCTAGCATGGCAACAGAGACATGTAACTTTTTTTTCAGGGACATGTTATCAGGAGATCCAGATAGGGTTGTAACCTCCCTGCAGTGAAAATTCTTCATCAGAGTGAAAGCTGTAGCCTGTTAAATAAATAATTAACAGGATTTCCTGAAGAATGTTAAGTCTAGAATTACTCAATCAATTTACAATGCGCATCTCATCAGTATACAATAAGGATCAGTATATAGCTGTCCAAGTGTTGTTTTCTGTATACAAATAGGCTGGTGAAGCTGATTATAACTATCATGATGCTCTTTTTTGATCATGCTTAAAAAGTCCTTAATCAAATAACTGGGATCTTATAATGAAAATAGTCACATATTTCTATGTCTTATCTGTTGACATATATAACTAGAAATGCTAACGCAGAAAATAAATCTGTACCAACCATTTTGTAGATTCTAGACATTTAAGTTTCTGAATTTCAAGAAACATAGCTTCTGAGTACTTATTCTCGTGTTTGCCTGTAAAATCTGCCAGGTACCCTTCAGCTTTGTCTAATTCACCAAGCGTCATCACTTCCACCAGATAATCTAAATTGAAGAAGACTTTTGTTTCTTGCTCTAATCTTCACAAAGAAAAATTTACAACAATAAGAAAAGAATGCTAGACCCAAAATCACATATATTTCTACAAAGCTTACTTATGCCAAGTGTTCTTGTACTTCTCTTCACACAGAAATTGAAGGATTAACCAAATGAGATCTTCCTACAAGCAACGCACTGATCTTCATCTATTGCATTACTAATTTCAACATATAATGTTTTTGGTACTTCAAAATAAGCATATAAAAATAAGTAAAATATTACCTTTAAACCTTCCATTCCCCCACTACGATTTCGACAAATGAAGGAGATAAGTGACACCAGTGCAAATTGATTCACCCTTGGAAAATTGAGTTTGTCACACAGAGAAGGATTGCTGGCAGCTAGTTCATGGAGATCAGTACACAATTTGGCTCTCACCAATTCTTTGTCCACACAACAAGTTTCCTCAGCAATACTAATAACAAAGCCCCAACTAAAATACTCAGAGATCTGCAATGGGAAAAATTATTGATGGCTAATATTAACTCTATCCTTGCCTTATATCCTCTGCAGCAATCACCTCAACCATATCACTGAAGCCATCATCTTTTAATATAGGAATTCGTCTTATATCCTTGGACAAAGTGTTCCACGCTTCAGAACCATGACCTCTACAGAACGTAACTAAAACGGAATAAGAAAACATATATCTTATATCAGAAAGAAACAAGGCAAGAAATATGTTTCCCTTTCCATCGGTTATCAAGACAAATTATTTAGCTTTTTGACATGAAAAGCAACTTATAGCTTTCTGTTTCTGTGTCTCAAAGGATTAAAACAACCAACCTACTGGAATTAAAGCCTTCCAACCATTTCCAACAAACTACAAGGATCATTTAGTGCAACAAGTATTAACTTCACAGTCCATGCATTCTCAGCTGATGCCACAACAAAAGGATTTCTCTCAGGTAGAGTCAATAACAATAGAAGTCTGAAGTCATATGAAATCAATAGCAAGTCTTTCTATCCTTTCTACCAGAGATCATAAAAGATGATTGTTTACCAAAAATTTCGTAAAATGAATTGTAAGAAGAGTAATGCTTGCCTATCCGATGCTTCAGAAAATTTCCACTTGAACAAGTCTAAAAACATATTCCTTGAAAATGTATTTTCATCTGGACTAGTAAATGCTGAAAGGTAGCTCTCTGCATCTTTCCAGTTACCATTGAGGATAGCATTGGAGAAGTAGCTAAAATTGAAGAAAATCGTAGAATCCTTCTCCAGTCTTGATAGCAAAACAAATTGACACATAAATTAGGATAATCTTCATGATTGCCCTGAAAATAACCTAAATCTTCACTGATCAAGGCCATAAATAGAATTCATGATTGGTTCAGCTATTTCAAATAACAAATACTCAAAAATCAAAGACGAAGCAACTTTGCATTAAAATCAAAATCCCTAATTTCAAAAAAAATTCAAAAATTGGGTCATTGATAAATGAAAACAGAACAAAATCAGAGAAAGGGATCAAGAACAAATGTAACCATACAAGTGTAAGCTCTCCTCATAGCCCTCTTCATGAAAGAACTGTAAGATGAGAACAATGAGATTTTTTCGATTCTTCTCGTCCAAGATCATCCTTGAACCAACTAAAAGAAACAAACAAGCATTGAAATTTCTAAACTTTCCCTAAAAACCTTAGCTTCCAGAAAGGAATTTAGGGTTTGAGGGGAATTAAATCTCGTAGCGAAAAGAAGCAGATTTCAAGGAATTAGAGCAAAGAAAATTGATCACACGGAACGCCGAGTAGAGAAGAGAATTGTATCGAGATTGGAGAAAAGATGAGTAATTGAAAATTTGCAAGTCAGCAAAAGCTTTCTCGTCGTCTTCGTTTAGTCCGCTAGTGGCAGACCAGTAAGGTGGAGATAAGGAGTGTGATCAGTAGGTATACTTATCATTACACAGCTTTACTGATTAGAGTGTGATAAGAGCGTTGGGATAAAGATAAGTTTTAGAGGAGTTATGTATTCCTTTTTGAATTATGTATATTTTTAAAATCACTTTTTTTTTTCGTCTAATATTTTCATTAGTTGCCCAAAATGGGTTCGGTTTACAATGGTTCCAACATAACATTACAAACCGAGAAAAAGGCTAAACTAGACGTCCAAAAGGATAAGAGGTGATCCACGCATGAATCGAGGGTGATGCCACATTAGAACACGTGTTCGCCTGAGGAGAGCTCCAATATGCATATCGTCAACAATCATTTTAGATTTGCCACCGAACGCTTCAAACCCATTTTTTCTGAGACCATTGCCCATCTGACCGATTGCCTCCTCCGTGAAGTTAGCCGTCGGAAGAAACAATGTAGAAAGTTTGTTTACTGTGTTGTCAAACACTGATCTCAGTCTACGAGAACCTTCAAAGCCGATCTGAGATCTTACCCACTTTCAAGCCCGCCTAGGTGAGCCGTGGAAGCTTCAGAGACATTACTCACAAAGAACTGAGAACTCTGGTGATGGAAGCAGGTTTCAGCGACAAAGATCACTAGTTTCCTCTCTGAAAGATGAAGGTTGGAGAAGAGAGGAAAGGTATAAAAATTGTCGAAGAAGGAAAGAAGAGAGGATAAAATTACAAATCTTGGCTAATAAGTCCCGAAATCATAAAGAAAACCGACACTAGATCGAAGAATGAACCGTCGATGAATCTGAAATGAAATTACCGGCATATAGCGGAAAGAAAACTACATAGAACCAGAAAAGTTCTTGCAACGATTTCTCTTTGAATGATTTGAAAGAGAGAAGAAAGAAATCAGAGATGAATTTACCGGAAAAGTCTAGAGAAACCTCTTTCTCTAGAGAAGAGAAAGAGTTAATTAATTGTCTTTTTTTTCAAATTGCTTATTTTCTAAAATCACTTGTTATTGGAGAGTAGAAACATAATATTAGAATTATCACACAAGACACTTTAGAATTATCTGAAATTTTAATAAATTTTACAAAATATCACTACTAAATTCTACTTTTTCAATTATTAAAAAACCTATAAATCAGTAGAATATTCTAAAATCCTACCAACAAACACTCTAAGTATAATAATTTCTAAATTCCACCAAATAAAACAAAATGCTTAGTCAAATACAGCCTCCTAAAAGTCACCAAGTGGAGTAGAAGGTTCCTCTTGGGGCAAATACTCTCCATACAAAGAAGGTTCAAACTAAAAAAATATCAACAAATGACCGAGTGGATAAAGTGAATTAAGGATGCAGTCGTTGGGCCGAGGAAACTCAACCTTTCTCCCTCGAATTGCTCCTATCCAATTAAAAGAAAAAAAAATTAATCTATCCAATTAAATAATAATAAAAAAATCAATTTGCCTAAACCAAGTCAAGCGGCCTACTTGTCAGACGGAAGTGATGTGCATTTAATGGTTAGGCGATGTCTTCGTCGACGTCAGCTGGCTGTTGATTCCCCGATGAAATCCTTGCCAGGATTTTTTGGTAGTTGGATCTCTTTGCTTTTTTGGCCAACATTGTATGTGGGATAGAGGATGTCAAATCCTCTATATATTACCTTCCTCCATAGCTTGGATGAGTAAGTCTTTATCTACCTTGTTTGTCTGTTGTTTAGTTTGTGTTATTGTTTATGCAATCGATACCTGTCTTAATCCGCTAAGCCTGAGTAAGAAATTTTCTCACATTTACTTTCCTATTGATTACATTTACTTGTTTCTCTCTTTGATCTAGTGCGATTTGATACTGCAGAATTGATATGTTTTTACCCATTTCGCAACCTCTTAATCTATTGTAGTTTGGATTCATTTTTTTGTAGCAGTAACAAAAATTCCTTTTGTTGTTTCTTGTGTAGGTTAAGACTGTTGATATTACTATAGTTCGTTGTACTTGGTCATCTGACGAGTATGTTGAATAGGAGTTCAAAATATCAGAAGTAGGAAATCCATTAAAAATCACTGATATGCGAGATGAAGGGGTTGAGAAAGTGAAGGAGTTAATTATAGAAAAGTTAGGTTGTCACTATGGCGAAACTCCGACGATAGAAGGTTTAGTCAAAGTCAAGCTTGACATTTCTTACGACTGGTCTGTTGTTTCCAGTCTTGGGAAGAAGACTTGGCCAGGTCGAGTTCACAATGACTCAACTATGGGAGTTTATTGGGTCCTCAGGCGTCACTTGGGTGACCCCTACCTGATTGTGACTGTCACGCTTTTTGACTCAGCCAATACTGCTTCCGATAAGTGGATTATATATTACAACTTAATGTCAAAAACTTGTTACCGATATAAATTGCAACCTGATTTCATGTTGTTCTGCTTTTTTTTTCGTAGACACAGGAACAACAACTGTTAGTTCAAGCAGTCAAGCAGTTCAAGAAGCAGACCCTATAGGTGGGTAGGCTTATCTGATGTGGATTCCTCAGTTAACATGGAAATACAACAACAAGGTAACTTACCACTTATTACCATGCATTCAAATTTGAACTCTCTGTTACCCTTTCGTCCTCCTCAACTCTTTTTATCAAACTTAACTTTTGCAGAACCATATGCACCGTTCTCTTGTTGGAAGTGTTTAAAAACTATTTAGAAGTACTTAAGTATTTGGGAGAGTAGAAAACTTTTGGAAGAAGAAAATTTTATTACTTGTTTTAGAACTTGAGTAGATGATTACAAGAATGAGGAATGAGGTATTTATAGCCTCCAAAACATAAAATATCTAGATTATTTTAATCCAAAATCTAGAAAGTTCTATAGATTTTATTTTACTCCATTTATTTGGAGAATTCTATAGATTTCCATAGATATTTTTCTTTCAAAGCTTCTAGAACTTAGGTCATGGTGGAATGGGCTTGAACTTAATCCAAAATAACTTGATCCAAAATCAAGTTTAATATTCAACACCCCTCTTAAACTTGATTTTGTGACTCCAAGCAAACTCCTCATCTTGATAAAATCTTCACGCTTAAGGGGTTTCGTGAAGATGTCCGCTACTTGATCGTTTGCCTTTATGTACTCCAACTCTACATCTTTCTTGGCAACACACGCTCTAATGTAGTGATAGCGTGTATCAATGTGCTTGCTACGATCATGGAAGACTGGGTTCTTCGCTAATGTTATTGCTGACTTGTTATCCACGAATATCTTTGTTGGTTCCTCATTTGGAAATTTCAACTCCTTTAGCAAGTTTCTTAACCAAATTGCATGACAAACACAAGTAGTTGCAGCTACGTACTCTGCCTCACAAGTGAAAAGAGTGACAATTGGTTGCTTCTTCGACATCCAGGTAAAGGCTGTATCTCTAATGTAGAAGAAAAATCCACTTGTGCTTTTGCGGTCATCCATGTCTCCACCCTAATCACTGTCGCTATATCCAACAAGCTTGTAGTCGTTAGAAATAGTGTAATATAAACCAAAGTTCGTAGTACCTTTGATATAGCGAAGGATCCTATTTGCTACTTTGAAGTGAGTTTTTGTTGGATTCTCCATGTAACGACTCAATACCCCGACCGCATATAAGATGTCTGGTCTTGTGCATGTCAAATATCGTAAGCTCCCAACTAGGCTTTTAAAGAGTGTTGGATCCACTCTTTCTTCTACTTTGTTCTTCGATAATTTGATTTCACACTTCATTGGCGTGCTAACTGCATTCGAATCATTCATCTTGAACTTCTTAAGTACCTTACTAGCATAACCTTCTTGAGTAATATATATTCCATTATCTCCTTGATTCACTTCAATTTCGAGGTAGTAAGACATCAACCCAATATTCGTCATCTCGAATTGCTTCGTCATCTCTTTCTTGAACTCGTCAAACATATTTGGATTGCTTCCCGTGAATATCAAGTCATCCACATATAAGCATACAGTCGATGTCGGCTCTTTGACTATATCCTTTTGCCACCAGTCTTGCCTTGTACCTTTCAACTTCTCCTTTAGAGTTTTTCTTCGCCTTATACACCCACTTTACACCGATTGCCTTTTGCCCTTTTGGAAGTGAAATCATCGCCTATTTGTCATTCATTTGTATGGCATTGATCTCTTCATTCATTGCATTTCTCCATGTCTTCTTTTCCATAGCTTCTTGGAAGTCCATAGGCTCACATTCCGCAATAGACAAAACAAAGTGAGATTTTCTTGATGTTTGGTTACCTCGTAAATGTCTTGTAGACTTCTAAAACGTGGAGCTCTCTCACTCGAACTTTCTTCTCGTTGAGAACTTTGTGTTGGTGAATTTGGAATCACGTGTTAGGTTCATAAAATAAGGACATCAAAAATCTCCTTCACTCAGAATGAATTTATCCTCAAATTATGAGCTTAGTATAAGTTTTTTTTCTATTTCCTTAACCATTTATGGAAAATATCGCCTTGCACTTACCCTGAATTTAATGTCTTTTATCCTTGAAAATATCTTAACAAATTTTTTTGCCATTGAATCCATACTTCTCAATCGCAGTTCCTCCTTGACTTGATCTAAAGTATTGAATTTATATTTATACATTTGTCTTAACGTGCACAATCTAGGTACTCAAAGTCTAACAAATAATTCATTTTAACGATGAAAAAATCTCTTATTTAATTTGTTAAGAATGATCACTCGACACTACCTCTAATCTTCAACGACCTAAGCAAGCTTTGACGAATCACTTGCTCCCAAGTGTGTTGTCGGATCTAAACCCTTAAGTCAGCCCGAGCAAATCATCAAAACCAAATATTCAGTAATCTACTTAGAAAAGCTTTGGTAAGCCATTCACTCAAAAGGTTATTGCCTAATATGGACTATCAGTTACATGTTCACCTCAAGCATGTGTACCTGATGACTAAATGAATCTATGCAAGGCTGTAATTCTGCCCATTTTCATGATCGCATGCTCATAACATGTTACTTGATTGCAATTGCTTTGGATTAGTTTTAACTCTTAGTTCCTTCTCATATTAACTTTTGAAAATGTCCTGAAAAGGAAAGTTTGAAAGTGCATGCTCCAACGAAGATCAAGCTGTTTATGTGGCGAGCACTATTTGGAGATTTACCTGTACGGTCACGACTCAAGGATAGAAAACTAGTGTCATATGATCTATGCACTATATGTAAAAATGCAAAGGAATCTATTAGTCACATACTCTTCATGTGCCCACATGCACCACGGATTTGGAAGCTCTCTAATTTTCCTACTCAGCGAAATGGTTTCTTTTCTCGATCACTGACTGCTAATTTTTACCATTTCTTCACTGTTAATAGAGACACACATATCCCACTAGATATTCGAAAGGTTTTCCTTTGGTTACTATGGAATATCTGGAAAAACGGTAATAGCAAACTAATCCAAGGAACTAATCAAGATCTAAGACTAATCACCCAAGAAAGCCTAGACGAATCCAAACTATGGTTTGATCTTCTTCAGAAACAACAATGTACTCAAAAACAAGAGAAGACTTATTACAATAACACAAGAGTAGGAGACAACGACAATAAAAGATACTAAGTATTTTGGAAGGTAATTTGGAATTCAAGGTTCATGTTCCATGCTGGTGTCTGGATAATAGAAAATACGGAGGATCATACTTATATTCATTCTAGACGCACCTTTGCTCCAATAAGCTCCTAGCTCTCATTGGAATTTGAAGGTTTAAGTGGCTCCTCAGGAGTCTGATGGATCTACGGATAACCACAGTGAAAATATTAATTGAAAACAAGACATTGTATCAGACCATAAAGGAATCTCAACTTTGGCCCAGATTTAATGCTTGGAGTAAGCCCATTCAAGCATTGATTATCAACCTTCGAAACCTATATTTCACACGCACGTTACCTGAGAACAATAAATGTGCATCAGCCATTGCATTATGTGTGGTCCGAAAAGGTAGGATCAATGATTACTTGAGCAGAGGACTGCCAGATTGGCTCAGTACATTGGACAACAATAAATATTTGCATTGATTGTTGCTAATTAGATAGTTTGATTAAATAATTGATACGTGTACTTTTTTCAAGAAACATTTTGTACAATACACATTTAAAAATATATATTTTACACATTATACACATAACTTAATTTCTAAAAGAAGGTGGTATACTTAGCTTGCCGTTGATCTAGTCTAATGTAAGATGATGAATTTTAATTCCACTCAATTCTAGTTAAATTAATTTTATTATAGATCAGTTCTTATTGATTCAATTGTTGATAAACAAAGAAACTCATAAGTGAAAGATTTAAGCGACACTGTTCAGGATGGTAGAATCAAATTCACATGTGTGCACAACTGATAAACAAATATATATTCTTTCTACTATAATTTAAATGTTGCTCATTGACTTTTACATGATTTCATCATTTTACATTTTCTCTCTTTTTTTTTCTTTTTTTTTTGTGCAGCACATTTTACATTTTCACTTATTTAGATGTTTGAATAACGTTTATTGGGGTTGACCCACTACAACTAAATTATGTGGTAGTTCATTTCGTTTTCACCTAATTTCTTCCCTTCTCTAAAGACCTATATATTTCTTGTGGTCTGCTTTAATTATATATATAAAAGAAGGGTTTGTGTTTCTCCACATGACACTTCAGCAAACTGTCTTGTTATAAGAACCAATGAAATAAGTTTATTAATACAAATCATCATCTATTAAATTTAAGTAAAGGAACTAATTAGAGCATCTCCATTGAGGGTATCTCAATGAGTATCATAAGAACAAAATATTATATAATAATAAAATAGTATTAAAATTTTTGTGATACTCATGCAAGAGTCTCTCATTTGAGAGACTATGATACACATTTGAGAGACTCTCTTGTTTGACACATGTTACTATATAATTGGGTTTAAGTTTTTTATTTAATAAATCAAATCCCTAATAGTTTAAATGATATTTAATAAGTTTATATGTAATTATTTTCTAATTTTGATATATTTATAAATCATAAAATAAAATTATCTATTTTTTAATTTCCATAATGCATAAATAAAAATGATATATTGATAAAAAAATTCATTAGTATTACTTTAATTTTAATGAATAAAACTAAAATAATAGTATTTCACTTAAAGAGAAAACCTCCTAAAAAAATATTGAACTTATGGTTATAGAAAAAATAAAACTCAAACTATGTTACCATGTAAATAAATCTAAACTAGTTTAGATATTCTTAAAAAATATCAAACTATTTAAAAATCAACTTTTTAAGGCTTCCGTTAATTTGGCATTACAAGCACCGTTATTATAAACAAAAGACGTTAATAAAATTATGTAATGAATCAAATAGCTCATATGCAAACAGGTGAACATAAAGTCATATGCAAACAAGTTATCTGTCATGCTGTAAGATTAGATTTTTCACAATAATAAAATTTAACAATCAATAGACTCTTTTCATTAAGAATCTAAATGTCTAAGAAAGTCTTCCAAATAGAAAAAAATGATCTAAGTTCATTGCCGAACAAAATAATGTTTATGGCTACGTTCATTGCCGAACAAAATCAAAGAGATAATCAAAAAAGAAGGAAGATGATAAAAGATAACTTAAAACCATAGTTATCTCTACTCCCACTATCTTTAACAAACAAAATAATGAAAACCAAACCTTAAAAGGTAAAAAAAAGGTACGAAGGAGAAAGTGTCCCACAATGTCCGTAATTTTCTTTTTTGCCTTCTCACATTGTATCTCAGTTACCTCAAAGTTGTACAACCTTTTAGTTTCTGTAATCATTTTTTTGGGACTAAGCTTCAGATCTATTCCGAGACGTTCTTCAAACAACATGACAATTCTTTGTACTTTTAGCATCTTCGTATAGATCATTTTCTCATAAACATGCTTATCTTCATATACCTTAATAACAAGCTTGTTAATCATTTTCTCAAGAGAACAATAAGCTCGCCATTCACACCCTTCTGCACCACATTTTGCTCCAAGTACTAGAGTCATGGACTTGTAAAATGCAAAATTATACTGCGTCTTTAGCGAATATGCAAAATACATCATTTTTGAACTCTTGTGCAATATTAAACTTTTTTCTCAAGTAAAACAGCTCACTTGGATCAACGTCACTTCTTCTTTCATATTCATACTCTCCCCATTCATCCTCAATTACAAGAGGTTCATGCATTATATCATCATCCCATATGTCATCTTCTATTTCAGGTTCTAACTCAAAAATCCCTTCATCACCTTCATCCCTTTGTTCATCATCGGTGGTATATTCTAAGTGTGGCTCAACCTCACGCTCAATTCTTAACTCATTATCACTATCAAGAGTCCTTAATCCTTCACCACTTCCAGAATTTTCTCAACAAAATGCTTCCATATTGTGTTCCCTATTCAGACCCATGGAAAGAAAAAATTAAATCAAACCAGAATTCTCAACCTGTAAAAACTCGAAATCTCATACCTTATTTTCAGTGGTTGAAAACTTCTTCGAAAATCCAATTTTTTCCTTTGCTCCATCTCTTCTTCACTTATACAAAGTTTCAATTTCTTCTCTCATGATTTGATAGAACAAAGGCTGTTTTAGGGTTTAGAATATGTAAGGAGGACGTAGAATCTTTCAAAATCGTAAGTTAACATATTTCCTATTAACATTGTTTGTTTAGAATTAACGGTGTTTGTAAACAAAGTAACCGAAGCCTAAAAAAATTAACTTTCAAAAAGTTAGATATTTTTTAAGAGTAACTAAAATAGTTGATACTTATTCAGGTGAAAAGGAAAGTTTACGTTTTATTTTTTTAAAGACAATAAGTTGAGTATTTGTATGGAGGTTTTCCCAATATTATAATTGTGTGATAACCATTTGAGTATCAACCAGTGTAGATGCTCTTACAATCAATATCGCTTTGGTTTCTTCAGCTTCAAGGACCAGAATTGTTAAAGCTTCTACTGAACGAAGGAGACCATTCGGATGTCAAAAGATTAAGAGAGGTCATTAAAAAACACCACATGTTTTGAAAGATTAGATAAATAGAAAGAAACTATTTGCTGCATCTCTTCACCGCCTTCAGGTTTTTTCTCCTTTCATTGAGTACACACTATTCTTTCGCCTATATTTCTCTTCCTAACCTTCTCGGACTTTCATTTTACAATTACTATGTAGCACCAGGATTTTGTCTCCCTTGGATCATTATTAAGACTAGCTGAACAAGAGAAAAACTAAAAAGAATCCAGGAAAGGGGATGGAGAGCACTTACAAATTCTATAAGATTTCGTCATCAGTTCATCGTATCGCTTAACGTGAGTACTCTTCTTCTTTATGGTGTCCAATTGTAATAAAGGTTTTCTCTTCTTCTAAACCTGTTTTACGCATACGTCAAAATCGCTCAAGGTTTGTGAATCGATATGATTCAAATTGATAATTTGATCTGCTAATCTGTTTTCTATAGCGAAATTCATTAACGGTGATAGATTTTTTTTTCAGATGGTTTAAATACTTAAACTCTAATTTCAAAAGAGGAAGTTGGTCCCCTGAAAAAGACACACATGCTTTTGTGTGAGGTAATTTCACTTACAAAATTTAATTTACATGATAAGATTTTAAGGTCTCGTGTTTGTGGGTTATGTCTAATATTTATGGTCTTGTTTGTGATTTCTTAGTCACAAAGAGTCTTTGGGATACATGGACTAAGATAGCAAAGGTGTTTTCACGTAGGTAAATATCAAACTCAAGCTCTAATGGTGGGTGGAGTCATTTTAACAAGACCGATGTGATTAAATAAATTTTCTTTTGTTTGATGTTTGTAGAATGGACAATGCTGTGAAGAACAAGTTTACAACACTTTCTAAATAGAGAGTCAAGCATGAAGCTATGGCTAAAGGGAACATCTCAAACAGCAAACTAATGATGTTCTTAGACGATATTAGTACATCACAAAATGTCAAGAATGAAGCTCTTATTTCTGAGAAAACGAGGTTAGTTTTGTTTTCATCTAATTTAACATAAGTTTCCCCAAGTGCTTTTTACACATTCGTCTTGCTGGTATATTTTATACAAGACCAGTCACATTCTAAATTTCAAAGAGTTCAGCAACAAGGGAACGGCTGAGTCTTGTGTGAGTCAATAGATAAAATCTCTATTCTCGGTATTAGCCGGCAATGTTAACATCTTTGGAACAACTCATAAGAGCTGCTGCCTCAACCAGGAATTTCATCAAGCAGAGTATAACTGAGAGGAAGGTAAAAGACTGCTATGGAAAGACCAAAGTGGAAGAGGTATTTAGACAAAATCTTCTCGAACTTACTTGACAAAACTTGTACCTCGTCATACTGTTGACGGCTAAATTCTTTTGTGCAACAGTTTTTGGTATTGTGATTGAGATTACTACCCACTGGTAGGAGTCAAGCTGTCCTATTCCTTTTTAGCTCATAAATCTCATATCGATTAATCAATGTGGTATATTTTCCTCTAATTCAGGACTTAATACACCAAACTTGTTCAAACTCGAAGGATACAAGTGTAAGCCAGAAACTATTGCTTCGTATAAGCCAGAAATTACCACCTAACAAGGTAGGCAAGTTTTACCTATTTATCTGATGAGGTTATGTCTTGCCAAGAAAAACAATAGAATTAAAAATATGTCTTTCAAACAGAAATGTGTTTGCCACGTAATTGTAAAGACATTATATATAAGAGTAGGAATATGAGTTAATTTTCTTTTGAAATATATAAAGTCCCTACTAATGCCATTAGTTTACATTTTGTTAATGTTCTGAGCTTTCTCGTCTCTAACTTTAAGAGAAGGTTTATATATATTTTTTGCTTAAATATCTAATATTCCACTAACCAGTTCAAACATTATAATGTTCATCATATTTAGCCTCATCCTTAGTCCAATGATGTAAAGAATCACTATAAGAAAATATGCAATATGCGACTATCATTTTGCAATGGAAAAAAAATATTGCAAAGTTGCAACGTATTTGCAACAGCGATGTGATGTATTGTAAAACATCGCAAAAACGTTGTAATATTGCAACGTTTTTGCGATGCCATTGTAACCACTTTGTGATGCGCACAATTCTATAGCAAATACGTTGCAATATTGTGACCTTTTTGCGATGTATATTTTACGTAGTAATATTGCGATGTTACTGAACTCCATCGCAATTACATTGCAAATTTTCACATTTTCTCTATAAATAACCTACAATGTGATTGTATCTTAGAGAGAGACAAAATTTGGGGAAAAAAATTTAGAGGGAAAAAAAGTTTGAGAATTTTTTTTTTAAGTTAAAAAAATAACGTCGGAACATGAAGTGTTCACATTGCGACGATGGATGTATAAACGAAAAGATTCGGAGACGGGAGAAGTGACGAAAGAGTTTCGAGATGGGTTGCAGGCATTTGTAAACCTGGCGGCTAACAACCAATTTACTTCGAATGACGGTAACATCTTTTGTCCATGTGTAAAGTGTGGAAATAGCAAATATTTGAATGTTGATATGGTGAAACAACATGTATATAATAGAGGATTTACTCCGAACTATTATGTATGGTTTTCACATGGGAAGGGTATAGTCTCGGTGCCGGGAGTAGTAGTAGTATGGGTGATTGTGGTGATGATCAACCTACTGATAATGCAAATTATAATTATGGTGAAGATATGTTTGAAAGCTATGAGCATCTTCAAGGTAATAGATATCATGATATGGTTACAAATGCATATCATGGATCTAATATAGTCGGTAGTGAAAATACTATTGAAGAACCTAACGCAGAAGCAAAACAGTTCTATGATATGCTTGATGCTGCTAATCAACCTATCTATGAGTGATGTAGAGAAGGTCTATCCAAACTGTCATTAGCATCTAGGTTGATGTCTATTAAAAGTGAAGGAAACATAACCGAGAGAAGTATGAACCAATTAGTAGATGCGTCTAAAGAGTATCTGCCAGGAGACAATAATTCTGCTGAGAGTTAATATGAAATGCAGAAGTTAGTTGCGGGTCTTGGATTACCATCGGAAATAATTGATGTTTGCATTGACAATTGCATGATTTTCTGGAAATACAATGATAAATTGGAGGAATGCCATTTTTGTGGGAAACCGAGGTATCGAGTAACAGGTGGAAGGAATCGTGTCCCATACAAACGTATGTGGTATTTGCCAATCACTGATAGATTGAAACGACTTTACCAATCGGAAAGGACATCAGCGGCAATGAGATGGCACGCAGAACACACAATAAATGACGGGGAGGTTACACATCCGTCAGATGCAAAAGTCTGGAAACACTTTCAGACGGTACATTCTGACTTTGCCAAAGAGTATAGAAATGTTTATCTTGGTTTATGCACAAATGGATTTAGTCCATTTGGTTTGTCGGGAAGACAATATTCGCTATGGCCTGTCATATTGACGCCATACAATCTTCCACCTGATATGTGCATGCAAAGCGAATTCTTGTTTATGAGCATTCTAGTGCCAAGTCCTAGTCATCCTAGGCGATCTCTTGATGTGTTCCTTCAACCTTTGATTCACGAGCTGAAACACTTATGGTATAGAGGTGTTCGCACATATGATTTCTCGCAGCAGCATAATTTTAAGATGCGTGCAGTTTTATTGTGGATGATAAGTGACTTTCCTGCGTACGGAATGTTATCTGGGTGGACAACTCATGGAATGTTACCTTGTCCATACTGTATAGAATTGACTGATGCATTTCAATTAAAGCATGGTAAGAAATCTTGTTGGTTTGATTGTCACCGTCGGTATCTCTCTATGCACCACCCCTACCGGAGGAACAAGAAACTGTTCAAGAAGAACAAGGTTGTGCGCATTCCTCCTCCAACACATATGTCAGGGGTTGAGCTCTTGCAGCAGATTGATTATTATGGTGCTGAGGAAACAGGTAAACGTGGGGGCAATTGGCACACTCCAGTAAACATGCTTGACGCATATACATAATCTCATAACCGGCACAAAAAGAGCATCTTTTGGGAACTCCCATATTAGAAAGATCTCTTATTACGTCACAACCGCGATCCGATGCACATCGTTAAAAACTTTTTCGATAACATAATGAACACGATTTTGAATGTCCAAGGAAAGAGTAAAGACAATTTGAAATCAAGGTTGGACATAGCTGAAATATGTTCGAGAAGTGAATTACATAATTCACGGGATGGAAAACAACCGATTCCCAGCTTTCGTTTGACAGGAGAAGCCCGACAAGCATTGTTTAATTGGATATCTTCAGATGTAAAGTTTCCAGATGGTTACGTCTCCAAATTCTCCCGATGTATCGAGCAAGGGAAAAAAATATCCGGTATAAAGAGTCACGATTGCCACGTATTCATGCAGTGACTACTACCATTTGCCTTACTTGAGCTTTTACCCACAAATGTCCACGAAGCAATTGCAGGTACTTAGGTTAAATTTTAACATTCTATTAATCATGTAAGATGTTTTACTTAAATATATATATATAATTTGTATTAACTTGTAGGAATTGGAGCATTCTTTAGGGATCTGTGTACACGAACACTAACAGAGGATGACATAGCTCAACTACAGAGTAATATCGTAGTGTTGATATGTAACTTGGAAAAAATCTTTCCACCCTGTTTTTTTGACGTGATGGAACATCTACCAATCCACTTACCTCATGAAGCAGTTCTTGGTGGCCCTGTACAGTTTTGATTCCCGTTTGAGCGATTCACGGGCCATTTGAAAAGAAAGATCAAAAATCAAGCAAAAGTAGAAGGATCGATCGTTGCATGAAGCTTGACCGTGGAAACATCTCATTTCACATCGTATTACTTTAGGCCGACTGTCAAAACCAAAAGAACCCAGGTAGGACGATGATGATGGAGGGATTAAACCATCATATGCCATTGCTGTTCCAGATATCTTCACTCAGATTGAAAGACTTGCTGGAAAAATCAAGGAAGAATAATGGGAAAACCACACGTACTGTCGTGCACTTCACAAGTATATACTGAAGAATTGTGAAGATGTATTACCGTTTGAAAGGTATGTACTTATCAATTAGTAATTAAATTGATAAATGTCAAATTAATTTAAATGACATTATTTACTTTGTAGTGAATTCGACAGACAAATTCGAGAAGGTTTCCCTGATTTAAGTGAAAGCGAGTATGAAACCTATAAAGAACGTGATTTTACTGGTTGGTTGAATTACTATGTACGTAAGATCGCAATCAACATGTAATCAAAATTAAAGTACGACATAAGGTATTATAATATCTAATTTATTTGTGTAGGTGAAGAATGAATGTGCAGGTAAACATTTGCCTTTATGGTTGCATGAGATTGTTGATGAACCGATTGCGAGCATCGTGACTGCCCTAATGTATTTTACGCGCGGATTCACTTTTCATATATACGACCATGGCCACAATAAATCAACCGCAAATTATGGAATTCACGTGCCTGGTGAAACCGACTTCTACGGTATTTTGAACAAAATTGTGAAAGTCGCATTTCCAGGAGTTTTTGGACTAAGATGCATTTTATTCCAATGTCGTTGGTACAATACAACGGCTGGTCGAGGAGTACATACTAACCATTTAGGGGTTACCGACGTAAACCCAAGCCAAACATATTTGAAGTTTGACCCTTTTATTCTAGCATGTCAAGCAGAACAACTGTGTTTTATTCTTTATCCTCGTATAAAGCAAAGGTGAGAGACATGGTTATCTGTAATAAAAGTGAATCCAAGAGGTCGTATTGTCGGGGAGGTCAATGATATGGCTATGCAACAAGAAAGCGGACCAGAAGTATCTATAGTTGTCGAATCAACCGAAGATATCATACATGCACAACAAGGTGCAGAAGACATTGTTCAGGAAGAATCCGAAGGGGAAAATGATAATTTTGACGAGTTCGAGGAGACAAATGAAAAAGAAAACACGGAACATGAAGACTCTGATTGAAGTAATGTGAAAATGCGTATCATTGTTAAGTGGTATTTTGTAATTGTATTTTAAATGAAGTAATCTGTAAAAAAATTTAAAATTTTTTTTAGTGATTTTGCGAGGGCCGTGCGACGTCAGTGTTCAAAACGTCGCAAGTCCCTCGCAGAATCTGAAACCGACAACGTTTGCGAGTCTATCCGCGAAACATAAGCTGACATACTTGACATCTTATAAAAGATCAATACTCAAGTAGAAATCTCTAGGGACAAGAAAATTACGTAGAAATTCGTCGTCCGTGTTCATGAAAAAGAGTTGAGTGGTAAGACGAGCTGTTTAATAAACACATATATATATAGTTTATTGGATTTAGAATAATAAAACGGACTAAATACAATTGATGAATGATCATCGATGCATTCTTAGTCTTTTTGTATTGAACTTTGATATGTTGTTCTGGACATCTGATATGTCGTAAGGTAAAGGATAGACCGCTTAGCATTGTCGGTTTCAGCATTTGCAAGGGATCTGCGACGTTTTTGCACAAAACGTCGCAAGTGCGTTGCAGCTCTGCGAGGGACTTGCGACGTTTTGTGCAAAAACGTCGTAGATCCCTCGCAAATGCTGAAACCGACAATGCTAAGCGGTCTATCCTTTACCTTACGACATATCGGATGTCCGGAACAACGTATCAAAGTTCAATACAAAAAGACTAAAAATGCATCGGTGATCATTCATCAATTGTATTTGGTCCGTTTAATTCTCTACAAAACCGACAAACTATGTAACGGATTTGAAAACACATATATCAATAGTTTGTCGGTTTTGTGGATGCTTAAACGGACATCCGTACACACGTAACATTTTGGTTTTGAAGACACATATACATCGATTGAAAACACATATATCCGGACATCCGTAATGTCGTACGTAAGGCAAAGGATAAACCGCTTATTAAACATTTCGGTTTTCAAGCCAGACGTTGCAGTGCCATCGCAAGTCTGCGAGGCAATTACGACGGAAATGTTGTAAACCCTAATTTTCCGTCGCAAGGGCATCATAGACTTGCGATGGCACTTTTAGTTGTGCGTCGCAAGGCTATCGCAACTTCGTCGCAGAGCTCGGGTTAAATTAAAAACCCGAGCTCTTCTTTCTTCTTCTCTCTTCTCCTTATGTCTTCTTTCTTCTCTTCCGGTGATTCCGGCGATTCCGCGAGTCCTCCGCCCTTGCTTCTCCACCGCGTCCACATCTTCAAGGTAAGGGGTTCTTCTCTTCTTTGTTGTTTTCATCTCTTCGTTGGTTTCATATCTTAACACGTTGCCTCTTCATTTCTTCTTAGATCTTCTTCTCCACCAACGATATAAGGCCAAGGTATGTGATTTCACATCTCAATTTCATAGATTTTAGGCTTGGAATGTAGATCTAGGTTGACATTTGTTGCAGTTTCGGATTTGAAACCATAATTTTGAATCTAGAATCGTTTTTGGAGTTTCTAAAACGCTTTTGAATTTTTCTAAATGTTTTTTGTATTTTTCAAAACGATTTTGGAATTTTTCTAAACCTTTTTTTCTTTTTAAAAATATTTTTGATTTTTAAAAACGTTTTTTGTATTTTTCAAAATAATTTTGGAATTTTCCTAAACAACGATTTTAATTTTTCTAAACATTTTTGGATTTTTTAAAACGTTTTTTGTATTTTTCAAAATGATTTTGGAATTTTCCTAAACAACGATTTTAATTTTTCTAAACATTTTTTAATTTTTGAAAACGTTTTTTGATTTTTTAAAAGGTTTTTTATATTTAAAAACGACTTTTGTATTTTTCAAAAAGATTTTTGATTACGTTTAGAATTTACTAAACATTTTAATGAATTATGATAATTTCAAAAGAAAATTCAAATACGTTTAGAATTTACTAAAACGTTTTAAACCATTTTGAAACTCGTAATCTATATACTAGGTATCTATCTGATGGTGGGGGATCGAACCCGCCTACTCCCCCGGCTCTCAGCCTGGTTACACTCCCATACGAGACACAGAGTCCGCGCCACCTCCTCCTCCTGTCTACGAGCCGATTCCAGCGCACATTGCTGCGGGGGTGTCTATTGAAGATATCCTCAACGATGCGAACCACAAGTACTTGACAAACCTCCATCCTCTGCGTCCGCCAGGAACGCTATGGTACTTCCCGATCTATAGAATTAGAATTTTAATAGTTTGTCAATCAGATTCCAGTTAATTTTGTGAATAAAATTGTAGGTTCAATGAGTCCTAGTCTTGGCTAAAGCCGTGCGGGAAATCTTCGAAAGAGATTTCACGGAACCGCACACCAACTTTTCCCAAGACCCAAACCACATCGTCGATAGGTGGTTCAAGACTTTTGCGGTAAGTTTCTGAATATTCAATTTCTTTAAATAAATTTTAACATCAATTTAACATCAAATTTTTTTCACGTTCTAGAACCGGTACCACTAGAGCCCCTTGATTATGGGAGACGTCCGTATGAAATTCAAGGAGGTTTTGAAGACTCGCTTGTGCGACCAGGTCGGCCGTTAGAAGGCCAAATGGAGGGCACAAGGCGACAAAGCGATGTCGCGATGGTTCGATCCCGCGGTCTGGGAGGGTCTTGTCCGCTATTGGCAAGTATCCAAAGTCCGAGCAGAAAAGCGCAAGTGCGCAGGCGGCTCGATTGTCCGATCCTGATGGCGACGGTCCACATAGATATTGCTTGGGCCCAACCTCGTTCAAGACCCGAGCTCGGAAAATGGTAATAATTTATTTCATTATTTTAAAAGAATGTATAATAAAATTAATTTTAATTAAACTAATTAGTTCTTAAATTTTTTAGCAAGAAGAGACGGGGATCCTCACCCTGATCTGGTAGAGACGCTCTCCCAGACCAAACGGAACAAGGCCGGGGTCTTTGTCGACAAAAAGGCCGAGCGCTTATACAACGAGGTCACTGCGAAGATGCAACAATTGACCCAAGATGGGGTGACGAGAGCACTGGCTCTACCGTGCTATCAACCACACAGAAGAACCAGATATATGTTGAGGTAAGTCTTTATGTATTTCTTTAGTGTTTATTCCGTTGAAGCATTGTTAAACTAACGTTTAATTGTTTTTTTCTTATCAGGTTGCTCCCCGTAAAGAGGGGAAGGTATACGGGACCGGTCGCTCTCTGGGCTCGCAGATCGAGATGAGCACCTGGACGCAGGGCACACAATCTCAACCCGTTGCCGATTCCGCAAAAATGGCAGAGATGGAGACTAAGCTGCAGGAACAAAATACCCTCATCTCAACCCTTCAGCAGAACATCGCCCAGTTCAACCAGCTATTCTCTACGTTGGTAATGAAAGACGCCGACATTGATGCTCAGCTGAACGCGATGCAACCCAGTGAGCCCGGATCGAGTTCAGCAAACCAGAACCGGAGCGCAAACCGGAGCGCGGACAAGAACGTAGACCGGAGCTCGGACCACAACCTAGACTTGTTGGACAATTTTTTTTTTTTGTAATATATTTAAAACATTTTGTAATATATTTTTATTTTAATATATTTAATTTTTATTTAAAACTTTTAAAAATATTTTTTAAATTTAAAATATTTTATTAAATTATTTATTATAATTTAAAAATAAAAGAAAATATTTTTTTTATTTTGTTGCAATGGCGTCGCAAAGCGGACATCGCAAACACGTCGCAATACAGACGTCGCCAAGACGTCGCAGGGAAGACATTGCAACAGCGTTGCAAAAATGACAGTCGCAACAACATCGCTGTGCAGACATCGCAAATGCGTCGCAAATTTGCGACGTATCTGAGTTCTCCACGTCGCAGATTTGCGACGTATTCAAGTCGTCGCAAGCTCTGCGATGAATCTCATTTGCGACTCATGATTTGTGATGTTTTTGACGGTGTCGTAGATCTGTAGCAAAGTGGCCATTTGCGACGCCGTTGCAACGTCCTCGACCATCGCAAAATACCAGTTTTCTTCTAGTGAATTTAGGTGACTAAACGATAAGACAACAACTTCAAAACAAACAAAAAAAACCGGAGAGTAGCGCGGGTACATACCTAGTTCCTCGTAAAAAGAGAGACAAATGTCTTTATCTCCTTCAGTTTGGAAAATGTTTTAACAAAACTCAACTTTCATACTTTTCAGAGCTTAAGGATTAGTCATCTGCTTCTTATAGCATTAGAAATTAGAACTTCTATCAGCAATCGATTTCTTATACTCAACAATAGACCAATATCACTTCAAGCATGTCGAGATTTGATCTATCTAATAGTCATCTAGAGTTTAGTGCAATTCTAAAAGCTTTGGCTGTGTCTTGCTTGACTCTAGTATGTGTCTGTTTCCTGGTTCTTTTTCATATTTGTAAGCCGAATTTTATTTCAGTTAATTTTACAGAGATGAATGTTGCTTAAAAGAAACAAACTTGAATACGTAATCTGAATAATTTCAAGTCATGAGAATCTGAATTGCATAATTGGTATCGAGAGATAGATACATAAAACAATAAACCCTAATTAGTAACTTCAAGTCTACGACAAAGATTAACTAAAAACCCCTAGATTAACAAAAATCACTAAACTCACAAATAAAAACGAAGTAACCGCAGTTAATGGAGCCTGCAATCTCAAGAAAGCGGTGTAGACAAGATGTCTTCCGTGTATACTTGTTCTAGACGAGATCGAATTGTTTGTGGAGATGACAATTTGTTTATGCAAACTAGTAAATCTCCACTTGATGATTTTTTCTCAGACATCCATTCTGGAACAAGCTCTTGTATTAAGGTAAGTTGTTCTTCATCTTCTTTTGTGTTGGTAATAACAGAATGACCAGCGATTATCTTGTGAACAAGCTCTTCTTTTGTTATGACCCATCGCCTTATAGATTGAATTAAGTAATGGATGACATTGAAAAGTTTTGGTAAACAAGCAATCATTCTTCGTCTTCTATTTGCCATTGCTTTCCTCTCTTGTTCTTTAATCGACTCTCGTAGTTTATCAGGAAGTATGCTTAGGATTTCATGATCGCTCGATTCATCATCTGCCATATCCATACTTTTCTCGTCTTGAAGAGAAGAATCAAAATTCAGAGACAAAGAACTTCATAGTTGTGGAAGTGAATCCTCTAGAACTTCATCACCTAGAGGGTGAGCCTTAACAAACTCTGCAAGTCTTTCTCTAAACACTTTCCGGAGTGCAATTTTCTTACTCGACTTGTGATTGTATTCAACTGCATTAGGGTTTAGAGTAATATGAAGGTCTGGTTTCATGCAACTAGTTCTTTCATCATATATCAACACTCGCTTAATCTCCATTGCTTCAGGCATCATATGCTTTAGTTGAGCCAAGTGACTATAGCAAAACCTCCTTTTGGTTAAATGTTCAAAACCAAGATTTCCATTATATACAAGGAACTTTTCGTTATGTATATTCAACGTTCTTTTATGTTCGCTGAATTCCTTTTTTCTTTGAACTCTTTAACGTTCGTTTATGTTCGTTTATTAACTGTGCCATCGAGTCTCTTCGTTCACAGCGAAACCTCTCTTTAGCGAAGAGTCTTCTGTTTCTAGTGAACCCTCTCTTTAACAAAGAGGCTCCTATTTATAGCGAGCCCTCCCTTTATCAAAGAGTCTCCTGTTTGCGACGAACCTTCTCTTTAGCAAAGAGTCTCCTGTTTCTCACGAACCCTCTCCCTGCTTCAGCGTCTGTGCTTGATCTCTGTCTATTAACGAACAAAAAGCTAATGAAACAGCAAAGCTTATTACTCTCACTCTCACTTTTTTTATTTTTTTTTCTATTATGTATTCTCGATTTTGTTGTCTGTGTTCAATGATTCTGTCTTCAGGAACCAAAATTAGAGATGGTCTTTGGGGTTTTTGTTCGAGTATATTTGGTGAGTTTTACGCTTGTTTAGCTGATTCCTATATGCTCTTTCCTTATATTAAATGCGTAAACATGATTTTTGAGTAATGGACCCAAAGACTACATAAAATTTGGCTCTCATTTTGTGCTCTGAGCTTCATATCGATCCGATTTTGTACTCTTGACATTTGCATTGATGATTTTTTTCCTAGAAATTTGATTCTCTGGTGTCATTATTTTACTCTAATGATAGGATTTGAGTGACGAAAATTTACTTTCTGGCTTTCTGAATGAGATATAAAAGAATTTTTTTGGTATTCTGCTTCCAACTGGTTATTATCAATGTTGGCATATAGGAGTCGTCTCCAAGATTTCACTGAAACTTGTTGTTTTCATTAACAGTGTACCAGCTAGAATCAGGGTGCGTGACAATATTATGAAGATGGTAGAGTTCATTCTTATGCGTTCACAAGACAATGTATCTGTCATTATTTAAAGGGTTACAAGGAGGGTTCACTTGAAGAATGTATAAGTTTCTTTTCTATGATTTCAATTTTTGAAATCACTAAATTCCGAAAAACCACTAAATTTGTTTAATCCAACAATAAATCAAGAACTTACTAACCTTGATCCACAGCTTTAATTGGGAGAGATTGAATTGATGTTCTTGATGTTTTCCTCCCTATATTTTTTGTGCTTTGATGATTTTCTTGATGGAATAGAAAATTTCTTTTCTTGTTATTACGTTTCCTTTATGATAGTTGGTTTCCCAATTTTATGTTTTTAGAACGAGAGTTCATTCATCAGAAAGCCATAATGAAACCAACATCTATCCTTTTATATGAGACTTCATTTTTTCACTTCGAAAAAATCAATCTTTGATGTCTCATGCTTCCTTTCGTAAACGAAAGACACGTGTACAAGTGTGTGTCTTGAACTCATTAATTTAGACAACACATTTCTTTCAAGTATACGTGTACAATCATCATACATATTTATAACATAATAACTAGGTGGGAGAATTGAGGTTCTTCGGATCACATCGATTGGAATTCGGGTTATTTAGATAGTAGAAAATTAGTGCGAAATAACCGAACCAAAAAATAAGTCGGTGTGGATCGGGTCAAATTTTTTTTTTGGCAAAAAATCTTAAAAAATCGAATGCCGACCCGAATTCCGAATTTTTTTTTTTTTTTGGAAAAATTCTAAAAAATCCAACCGATCCGACCTGACCTGAACAACCCGACCCGAATTCTTCAAAAAATTCAAATTCGACCTGACCCGAATTTCAAATCCGACCCGACCCGAACCGGCCCTAATTTTGGTTCGTGTCGGGTCAAATTCACAGCCCTAATAATAACAAATATAGTTGAGTAAAGAGAGGAGGGTTATCAATACACCCGAATTTTAATCCATAAATCAAAGTTGATTCCTCATAGTATCGTCTTTTATATTAGAATTCTAAATTTTAATATAAAATTGAACCTTTAATATTAAACCGTAAACGCATCGGCCACATGATATAAAATATCCCTATATTCTCCCACTTGGCCGTTGCGTTGTCGTAATGGTTTAATATCAATAATGTGCACCTTTACATCAAGTTTACTAATTCTTTATTTAATAAAATCCGAACTGATTGAATCATGGTGGCTACCTATCATTGAACGACAGGTTTCCTTCCATGTATCACAAACCAATTCAAATTTTATTGTTTTCTTTAATATTGAGAAAAACTCTGATTCTCAAACACACATATTATCTATAAACCACAATATATACATAGACCTTAATATTAACATGTAGATAAAACATAAACATTTCTTTAAGTGAACTCCAGAGTTTCATAATTGTAATGAGCATACTACTATTAGAAGAGCAAGGTCTTATCTGTAATACCCATACATTTTCCATGGCCAATAAACATCATGAGTGGTAATCTCTTAATCAATAGATCTATTACCGTTATATCCGTTCTAATATGCCACAATAAATTCTCAGCAACTTGGCTTTACTATCAATAATTCCAAGTCCTACAATTAAGTTCCGCAGCTACAATACTTGAATTGTGGCCTCAAAGCATGCCACAAGTTCACTTTTCGTAGTGGAAGTAGCAATGACAGACTACTTTCCACTTTTCTATAATATTTCTCCCACAAATAGTTAAACGTCGATTTTCTACATATCGACGCACCCTGCCTAATGGGAATCTGAATATTCAATAACCTTAAAGTTATTAGACCTCCTATACGTAAGCATGAACTCTTTGGTGCCTTGCAAGTACCTGAGAACTTACTTTGTAGCTTTCCAGTGGTCCTTTTCGGAATATGTCCGGGTCTTCATTAAGGCTTAAGTCACATTTCACTTTCAATAGTGCAAAGCACATACTCATCTGGTATGGTAGACCTTTCATCCCTACCAGATAGCCGTAAAGGTTCTTGTGTTACACTATTCTCTTCTTGAATTGTGACAGGTTCATTGACTACATCCTAATCTAGTGGGGCTCGTACATTATGGAGTTATCCTATTGTCTCATTTGATTGTAAGAGACTTCTCCCTCAACATGAACCTCTTTAATATCATCATTTCTTGGTTCATTGCTCCCACTAGTTTGATCATTCTCAATAAACCTAGCATTCCTGGTTCTAACTATTCTCATACTATGGTTAAGACAATAAAATGCATACTCCTAACCATGTCCATTAGAGTACAATTCCACCTTTTAGCTAAATCCGATATGAATGCTCCTTTACTTTCGTTAAGAATTCCCTTACTTTCTGTGTTTTAAGCATATATAACTTAATACTTTCTGCCAATATCAGCCTCATGAGATTCAAATTTAGTCTGTTAGATAGCTCTGAAATCTCATAACAAGACTAATCAGTTATGGAGCTATAACTTTCAATGTTTGGAAAAATTACAATATTGAAAATATTGAGAACCATACATATAAACAAAGTTTTAGGGTTAGCAATTTTTTTTAAAAAGGAATATACTAAAAATACTATAATTTCTATATTTATTTAAAGCAAAAGAATTTAGAATGAATATGGTTAGGATATCGTCCAAAAAAATAAATGAATATTTCTTTCTGTAAGTTAAAATTTATTTTTTGAAGAATGCAAGTGGCCTTTAGTCTAGTGGCAGATGGTAAGTCCACATAAGACATGCACACTTGCACAACCACCGCCTACATTATGTAGGAACTTGGCTAATGGGCCGGCTTGTTGTGACCCAATGTTGACAAAAAAAATATATATTTTGAAGACTGTATAATATCTGAAATTATTGCATGTTTCTCAAAACGGTTAACAAAGATATCAATTTTTTATTTTTTTATTTTTTATTTCGATTATAATATATTATAATTTATAAATTTGGTTTCATTATTAAATTATATTTTTATCCAATATTTTGTAACATTTATTAATTCAATATTCTCATCAACATTGTTAAACCGATCTTAAGATGGAATGAGTTTTTACAAACTCACTCCAACCATCTTCAAACCATCACTTAGATATGTAACCCCAAATGTAGACGTGTATCCCGATGGAGTTTCAAGCGTTATCACATTGTTGAACTGGGGAGCTAATCTAACATATTCATCTGGAACTAACTGTGGGCATGCAATACCATGGATTTTAAAATTTAAATGAGTATTTCAGGACTAAATACGTGGAAAAAGACGATAAATAATCAAAGAAAAGAAAAAAAATATGAGAGAATATTGGATTACCATAGCCCTGATTTCGAGTGTATCCTCCATAATATGTTTGGTAAATCTTGTGGTATATGCATTGTGACAGGGACTTGCAATTCTAACCATGATTTTTTGTCTTCAATTCGAGATTTCTTTGTGGAGTTTCTTTCTATTTGGTTTTGAAGTAAAAATGGGATGTAAAGAGTGGGGTATAAACAAATTTCAAATGATTCTTATCATGACAAAAAGAAATATTGTGGGTTAGCCTTTTTGATTTTTGAAAAATGTTTAAAGATTCCAAAAGTTATATTTAGGTTCTCAATTCAAAATTTGAAAACTATTATATCAACTTAGTAAATTGTTTTACAGATAACTCAAAACTTTGGGTTTAGTTGGGCTCTAAGGGAATAGATATTTCAATTGATTCTCTTCTAAATGTGGTAACCGAGAAGTAAACGTCTGACTTTGGATGACATAAACAAACTTTACAAACATGAGATGTATTCATGTCATTATGAACACCATATAGATGCCAATAATCGTTGAATATAACGAACATGGTAGTTTGACCATCACACGTACAATTGTCCTTCTTATAAGATAGTTTCAATTATGAACACACACCATATAGATTAAGCCTTAGGTATTCGTTAATTCGAGAGCTAAGGGTTTCAAGGTCCTTTAACGTTTGTGATATTAGGGACATGATCAAGAAAGACGAAATTTTAACGCCTCTCATTTTTTCAGCTCCACAACATAGGAGAATAAGACATTAAAGATACATGACCTTACAAAAATTACCTTGAGAAGCTCCGCTAAGAAATATAAGTTCTTCCTCTTTGCGTCGGTCATAAAAATAACAAATGATTCATAACTGATACATAGCTTCAGGATTACCAAGTTGGCATAACAAGTTATATCTTCTGTAGAATTACAGAAGACCATAACAAAATGGAAAAAACTCCTCATCACCGAGTGATAATCGTTTCAGAACATAACTTTCTGCACATATGGTCTTAATCTTCTTTGACACTAATCTAAGGATAATAAAAGTTTTGATGGAAGATGAAGCACAATAAGATACTATGGTAGTCATAATATCATCCAGTAAAACCATGATAGTAGACATGTAATATGATCACGAAGAAAAAAAAATAGAAACCTCAAAATAATATGGAAACAAATAAAAATATGTCTATTTATGAGTATGAAATACACTATGTTTATCTCTTTAATAGTTAACGAAAATTTTATCGCAATACAATGATGATATTGTTACAAAAATAAACTATCTCCAAATATATGTTAGGTGGATAAATTTTTTTTTTTGAAGTTTTTTTTTGCGAGATTCTATTGTTTAAAATGTAAACAATTATCATTAAGCACCAACTGAATTTATTTCATTGATCATCAATTACTACTCTTTTTTTATACATTCTCTATATATATATATATATAATTCGAAAATATTCTTATAAAATTCAAATATAACAAATATTGAAACTGTTAATTACCCAAAAAATCAGTTCAATTAGCATGTTTCCTATTTTTCTAAAATTTAGTGTATACACGTCTAATATGATCTTTATATTAATAAATGTATTTTTCCCCATAACTTGTTTGGTACCTTCATTAATTTGAGAATACTTCTAGCCATCTCTAAAAAAGTTATATTCCTTCTTTCAACTACACATTTTGTTGTGGTGTGTAAGGGGCTATGAGATGTCTCTTAACCCCACTTGAATCACAAAACTCATGAAACTCCTTTGAAGGGAACTCACCTCTTCTATCGGTCCTAAGTGTGATGATTTCCTTGCCAATATCGTATTCAACTAGACTTTTAAATGTTTTGGATTTTCCAAAAGCTTCACTCTTTTCTTTTAACAAGATAGTCCACATGTATGTTGAGTAGTCATCAATTATAACAAATATGTATTTGTTATCCATGAAGGTTGGTGGTGTAGTTGAACACAAAAATCCGCATGTAAGAGTTCTAGAGGTTTAGAAGCTCGATACTTAGCTTTCTTAGTAAAATATTGTCGAGTTTGCTTGCCCACCAAACAAGATTCACACAAGCTTTTCTCATCTTCGATCATTGGCCATCCACAAATCATCTCTTGTTGTGACATAGCTTTAAGAGTTTTAACACTCACGTGTCCCAACCTAGCATGCCATCTCCACAATCCATCATCAATTTTTGAGTGTAAGCATACGGTTCTCCAATCTTTAAATCAATCTTGTAGAGTCTATTGGTCGAACTAGTCACTTTCACCAAAAGCTTTCCATTGGGATCATGTACAGTCAAGTAATCTTTCTTCATTCTAACATCACAACCAATCTTCGTAGCTTCTCCTAGACTTAGAATGTTGCTCTTTAAGGCGGGTATGTAGTAGATGTTGATGAGTAATCGTTGTTCATCGGTTTTGCTTTGGAAAAGAATTGAACCTTTTCTTTCAATCTTTACATAAGAGCCATCTCCAAACTTCACTTTTCTGTTGATGTTCTCATTGAGTTCTGAGAAGAAAGATTTGTTACCGGTCATATGATTACTTGCTCTATTATCTAGATACCAAGTTCCCTTTTCCACTTCTTTGGATTCATACTTCTTTTGTATTATATTTTCCTCATTCAAAAATACTATTTTATGCATATAAAGTGACTCATCGGCTTCTTCTGTATCCTCTTCTTCTTCCACTTTATTAGTGTGACATCCGTGTTCCTGAATCGTTACTTGTTGTATAAGTCATTGACTTTTGTTGTTTTATGTAACCCCCGGAATTGTGGTACTTGGACGGATTTGTTAATAAAAAAGGGTTATTGTTGAATTGAGATGATTATAAGTTAATATGCGATGTGGATTTCGTATATCGGTTGTTATATCATATGTCATGTGGATTTCACGTATTAGAGATGGTTCAACACATGATGAGGATTTCATGTGTGATGGTGATAACGGGCGAGATGTTGTTACGTACTTGGTTTGGTAGATTAGGATTTAATATCGTTAGATCACATGATGTGGTTGATGGTAGGATTATGTGGATTTAATCCTACGCCAACTAGGATTATGTGGATTTAATCCTAGGATGATTAGGATTATGAGGATTTAATCCTAATGAGGCATATTTAAGATTATGTGGATTTAATCCTAAACGGATAAGGGTTATGTTGATTTAGCCCTTATCAGAGGATTATGCAGATTTAATCCTCGGGTGTTCGGGATTATGTGGATTTAATCCTGATGGGTGGGTTTATCGATTAGAACTATGTGGATTTAGTTCTAATATATCGATAAACCGAGTGAGGACTATGCGGATTTAGTTCTTGAGTGGACTTCGCCTATTAATCCAGGAATAGGATTTGGTGGGCTTAGTCGTCATATGACCACGAGGGATCTGCGGTATTGAATCCGAGAGTGTGTTATTGAACCAAGTACGGGATGATATCGGGCTCGAATGATGGTCCTAGGGGCCGTGATTGAGTTAAATTGATTAATATATCGATTGTTATTAAGTAATCCCAAGCGGTTCGGTTTAGCGGAATTAAACGGTAATTCCGGGGTTTGACGGAAAGTGGAAGAAATATTTTGGGACGGGAATATATCTCAAATATTCAGGAAGTTTGGCGAAATTATTAAAACGAGCAAGAAGATGAGTATGATTGAGTGAGTAGCATGGTTGTATGCAAACTCAATGAAGGGTAAACACTCCAGCCAATTGTTCAAATTCTTCCCAACGGTTACTCTCAATAAGGTAGACAATGTACGGTTCACTACCTCGGTTTGCCCATCGGTTTGTGGGTGGCAAGTTGTTGAGAATAAGAGTTTGGTTCCCAATTTCCTCCACAAAGTCTTCCAAAAGTGGCTCAAGAACTTTGAATCCCGGTCTGATACAATGGTTCTCGGCATCCCATGAAGCTTTACTACCTCCTTATAGAAAAGACTTGCAATTTGTGATGCATCATTCACCTTTGCACATGGAATGAAATGAGTCATCTTGGAGAACATGTCCACTACAACAAAGATATAATCCTTGTGTTTAATCTTAGGTAATCCAAGCACAAAATCCATAGAAATATCTACCCATGGTGAGCTTGGAATCAGCAAAGGCATATACAACCCATGCAGATGTGATTTGGATTTTGCTCTTAAGCAAATCTCACACTGATTGCAAAACTTCTCGACTTGTTTCTTCAAGTGTGGCCAATGGAAATGTTCCTTAACCACTGCCAAGGTCTTATCACGTCCAAAATGACCCATCAATCCACCTCCATGACCTTCCCTAATGATCAAATCCCTCATGGAACTTTGCGGTACACAAAGTTGTTTTTCTTTGAACAAGAAGCCTTCATGCCGGTAGAATGAACCATAAGCACCCTTCTCACACTTCTTATACACCTCGGCAAAGTTTGGATCATCAGCATACAAGCTCTTAAGAAATTCAAATCCCAATACCTTAGCTTCCATTGTTGAGATCAAAGTATAACACCTTGACAATGCATCTGCAACAATGTTCTCCTTTCCACGCTTGTACTTAATGACATAGGGAAATGTCTCAATGAATTCCAGCCACTTAGCATGCCTTCTCTTAAGCTTTGTCTGTCCTCTTAGGTGCTTTAAGGTTTCATGGTCTGTATGGATCACAAATTCCTTAGAAAGTAGATAGTGTTGCCAAGTTTCCAATGATCTTACCAAGGCTAGAAGTTCCTTGTCATATGTCGGATAATTGAGGGCTGCACCACTGATTTTTTACTAAAGTATGCCACATGTTTTCCACATTGAGTCAATACTCCTCCAATCCCAAAACCCGAAGCATCACACTCAACCTCAAACATCTTATCAAAATCGGGTAAGACTAACACCGGTGCTTGAGTGAGGCTGTCTTTGAGTGATTGAAATGCTTTCTCTTGAGCCTCTTCCCACTTGAATGGTACATCTCTCTTAATGACTGAAGTGAGAGGGGCTGCTATGGTGCTGAAATTCTTCACAAATCTTCTATAGAAACTCGCTAAGCCATGGAAACTCCTTACTTCACCAATGGACGTTGGTGATGGCCATTCTTGGATTGCTTTGATCTTTTCTTGATCAACCTGCAAGCCATTTGCACTTACCACAAACTTAAGAAAGGTTAATTGGTTAGCACAAAAGCTACACTTCTTCTTGTTGGCAAACAATCTTTCTTTCCGCAATGTTCTTAACACCTTATCCAAATGTACTAAGTGTTCATCCAAATCATTGCTATAAATCAGTATGTCATCGAAATAAACCACCACAAACTTACTAATATAAGCCCTTAAGACTTGATTCATGAGCCTCATGAATGTACTTGGCGCATTAGTAAGGCCAAAAGGCATGACCAACCATTCGTATAATCCTTGTTTGGTTTTGAAGGTTGTTTTCCATTCATCTCCTTCCTTCATCCTCACTTGGTGATAGCCACTTCTCAAGTCTATTTTTGTAAACACAGTAGCACCACTTAGTTCGTCTAACATATCATCAAGTCTAGGAATAGGATACCTATATTTGATGGTGATGTTATTGATGGCTCGGCAGTCCACACACATCCTCCAACTTCAATCCTTCTTTGGTATCAACAAGACCGGTACAACACAAGGACTAAGGCTCTATCGGATGTATCATTTGCTCATGAGGTCGTGAACTTGCTTCTCAAGTTCCTTAGTCTCCTCAGGATTCATTAGGTAAGCTGATTTGTTGGGAAGAGCTGCACTCGGTATGAAATCGATTTGGTGTTCAACTCCTCTTATGGGCGGCAAACCGGCTGGAATCTCTTCAAGAAACATATCTTGGAATTATTCCAAGACATTCAGAACCTCCTCAGGCAGGTCTAATGCATTCGCCTCAACTTCAAAACACTTTGAATAGCAACAATACGATGTTTTCCTTCATGCTCACCGATTTACTCACTCGAGCTGATGAAAGGTATAAGTTTGGTCTTCCTTTCCCAGCTTCTTTAGACATCCTAGCTTGCATAGAATGAACCTCCATAGGGCTGAGAGGGGCTAGGTTGATCCTTTTGTTGTTGTGAGTGAACGAATAAAAGTTAGACTTCCCATGATGTTGAGCATCTTTATCGTATTGCCAAGGTCTTCCTAGCAATAGATGACTAGCCTGCATAAGAACCACATCACATAGCACATCATCCTTATAGTTCCAATACCAAATGATACCTCAACTTGCTCGGTGATCTTCAGTTCAGCCTTGTCATTTAACCACCGAAGTTTGTAAGGTGTTGGATGCTTCTTCCTCTCCAAGCCTAGTTTATCCACCATCACTTGACTAGCCACGTTAGTACAAGAACCACCATCTATAATGAGATTGCAAACCTTGTTCTTGATAGTGCATCGTGTATGGAAAATGTTTTCCCTTTGATTGATCTCTTCAATCTACATTGTAGTGTTGAGAGCTCTTCTCACCACCAACAACTCTCCAACATCCGGATAAGCGATCTCTTCATCTGTGTCCTCTTTTTCTTGTTCCATTTCATCCATGGATTCATAGTCACCACTTGGAGTGATGATCATGACCCTCTGGTTGGGGCAATCACGAGCATAATGGCCTCTCCCTTGAAATTTAAAGCACACCACCTCTCGGCTTTTAGGTGTAGAGCTTTTGTCAAAACTTGGCTTAGGTGTTGTCCGAGAGCTTTCAGCTGCCTTCCCTTTTTCTCTAGCTAGTGTAGAGCTTGATGATGCTGGCTGAAAGGTTCTGGTCCTAGCCATGGATCGCTGCTTAAGTTGATGCTCCACTTTTGCTGCAAGATGATAAACTTCTTGCAAATCTCTATACGGCTGTCTTTTCACTTTTCTTGAAATTTTCTCTTGCAAGCCGTCTATGAATTGAGCCATCAAGAATTCTTCTGATTCCTCAAGCTCCAGCCTGTTCTTGAGAAGCTCAAACTCCTCATAATACTCAGCTACTGACCGACTACCTTACACCAACTTCTGAAACTTCTTTTGAAGCTCTCTATGGTAATACGGTGGAACATATCTCTTTCTCAAGAGAAATTTCATGTCAGCCCATGTTTCTATGGGTCTGAACCTCATCTTTCTTCTTTCTTGCACCTCACGATCCCACCAAATCAATGCTCCTTCTGAAAATTGGGCTGTTGCAAGGGCTAACTTTCTTGGCTCCGGATAGCCATAACATTCGAAAATGTACTTCATTCTTCTCTCTCAATCCAAGTAGGTACTTGGATCTGATTTCCCCGTGAATATGGGGTCTGTCAACTTCACCTCCGTGTTGCATGGTCTAGCAACTATTTCCTCTCTCCTTCTTTGATCAAGAGGATTTCTTCGTTGTGGTCTTATCACTAAAGGATCGGGTGGATCCTCCTCCACTTCAGGCGGTTCATCATCATCCTCTTCACTTTCTCCTTGCCGTGAGGCTGGTGGAGTAGGATGTTGCTGAGCTCGTGAACGCCTTGGAGTCATCTCCAAATGCCTAAACCTCTCCTCCATTCTTGGCGTAAGGTTTGGTTCTCTTCTCTTATCATCATGAGCATTTGAATGATTGTTGCATTGTCTGCAGCCATAGAGTAAGATCAGTGAGTATAAGTCTTATCTAGGCTCAAAATACACTCAAATATCAACTCAAATTCGCCTTGGTTCAATCACAAAACTATTGGTACAAATCAGGTAATGATTTGTACGGTCGCCGGTTATCAACAAGAAATTTGATCGGTTTTGTATTAAACTTATCTTGACGATTTCGGCTTGGTTTGAACCGGTTTTGATGCTGCAATGGAAGGTGTTGGCTCTATTTTGGCTCTGATACCAAAAGATGTAGTCTCGGAAGCGCTTTAAGGGTGGATAGATGATTGAAAGGGTAGCTGTTCGGAGAATATTCACTAGCCGGTTCAAAGGTGTTGTTGTGGACGGTTGATGGAAGTGATTTGTGAGACTTCAAGGCTTTTCGGAGAACATTCACCTCTGTTTCTCTGGAAGGTGAGGTTGTAGATGGATCGAGTTGTACCACAAAGGGTGTTAAAGACCTTTGATAAGCAGTACACTTCCCACACGAATGCTTCTCACAATCGGATGGTAAGTAAGATAGTTTCTTGTCCCGGACAAGAGAAAAGAGTTTGAGAATTCGTCTCATCTTCTAAAAGAGTTTTAAGAATTTGATTGTCAATAATGCTTCCTTTTATTTATGTTTCAAGAGACTATAAATAGAAAATGAAATACTCAAGGCAAGAAAAGGGACTCATGAGCTTCGATGAGACCTTTGAAGATCCACTTGTTACAAGTTGGTTAATGCTCACCTTAACTCACATTTCCACCAACTTCTACCACTAACTTGACTCTTAACTTCATGTACCTAGACTCTAGACTCTTCAAGACATTTATTGGACTCTAAATGGACCGAAAATACAACAAGTTTCACCCCTTTAAACTTTATCTTCAGCCCATGTTCTTCTTGGATCACTTATGGACTTCAATTTGGTCTTCGGGCTTTCCTTTTGTTGTTTGGCCTCTTATTGACACTTCTTGGACTTCTATGGATCGTGGATCACCTTAATGATTTCTGTCTGATTCTGGTTTGAATGTGAAGATTAGAACCTCTTTATAAGATCCAAGTAAAGACAAGTCTATTTGGTAGAAATGCTGAGAGCTTCATCCAAGGTTTCTTCTTGAATCGAACTCATTAGCATTCCCACGGCTTTGGTGAATCCTTCTCTTATTTCCTTTGCCTTTGAGCGTGTGATTGGACCCTTGGGTGTTGGAAAGGCGAGTTCTCTAGCTGCAGCTGGTCTAGCATTCATGTCCTCATCAGAGATGCTGAGGACTTAGTAAGTATGATTGGTGCTCTTCAGCTATATGTAGTTTCTGATGAGTCGGAATCGCTGGGGTTAGAAGCGGCTATCAAGCGGATATTCTGAGTAGAGTGCGGGGGGGCTCAAGAGAAGGATGAAGCTTTGATTAAAGCTTCTAAGGATGAGAATTCCAAGTATGAGGTTTCGAAGAATGGAACCATTTTGGTTCATGGTCGAGTTTGTGTGCCTAATAATGAGGAGCTGAGGAGATATATTCTTCAAGAGGCACACAAAAGTCGATTCTCGATTCATCCAGGGGCGACCAAGATGTACCGAGACTTGAAACAGTATTATCATTGGGTTGAGATGAAAAGAGATGTAGCCAAGTGGGTGGCTAGTTGTGAGACTTGTCAGTTGGTGAAGGCCGAGCATCAAGTTCCGAGTGGACTGTTACAGATTTTACCCATTCCTGAGTGGAAATGGGATATGGTTACGATGTATTTCGTAGTTGGATTACCGCTTTCTCGGGGCAAGGATGTTATTTGGGTTATTGTGGATCGCCTAACCATGTCAGCTCACTTTCTAGCCATAAAGAAGACAGATGGAGCTCGGGTTTTGGCAAGAAGGTACATCAATGAGATAGTATGGCTACATAGTGTACCTGTAAGCATTGTGCCTGATCGTGATAGTAAGTTCTCATCCGTATTCTGGCGAGCATTTCAAAGAGAGATGGGTACTAAACTGCACATGAGTACCACTTATCATCCTCAGACTGACAGACAATCTGAGAGAACCATTCAAACTCTTGAGAATTTATTGAGGATGTGTGTTTTGGATTGGGGTGGCCATTGGGTTGATCACCTGAACCTGGTCGAATTCACTTATAATAACAGCTACTAGGCTGGTATCAGGATGGTACCCTATGAGGCTCTTTATGGTAGGTCGTGTAGGACGTGATTATGCTGGACTTAAGTGGGGGGAGCGTATCATGCTTAGCGAGAGTTTGGTACAGGAGACTACGAAGAAGATCCGAGTCTTGAGATTGAATATGAAGGAACTCAAGATCGTCAGAAAAGCTATGTGGATAACCGCATGAGAGAATTAGAGTTCGCCGTGGGAGATTTGGTTTACCTCAAGATTGCAATGATTAAGGGTACCAACAGTTCTATTTCCGAATGTAAACTGAGTCCGAGGTATTTAGGACCGTTTCGGGTTTTCGAACGGGTTGGACATGTTGCTTATAAGCTGGAGTAACCAGCGGCTATGCGAGCATTCCACGATATTTTCCATGTCTCGATGTTGAAGAAGTGCTTGCATAGAGATGATCAATTGTTATTGGAGATTCCACCTGATTTGTCACCGAGTTTGAGGGTCGAGATGAGACCTGTGAGGATTCTAGATCGTAGAATAAAGACTAACGGGAGGAAGAGAACTCCCGAGATTAAGATTTTATGGGATTGTGACGGGATTGAGGAGGAGACTTGGGAACCAGAGGGGCGGATCAAGGAAAAATTCTCCCAGTGGTTCAAGGAACAAATCTATTTAGTGGGGGAGAATTGTGACATATGTGTTCCCGAATCGTTACTTGTTTTATAAGTCATTGATTAGGATTTAATATTGTTAGATCACATGATGTGGTTGACGGTAGAATTATGTGGATTTAATCCTACGCCAACTAAAATTATGTAGATTTAATCCTAAACGGATAAGGGTTATATGGATTTAATCCTAAACGGATAAGGGTTATGTGGATTTAGCCCTTATCAGAGGATTATGCGGATTTAATCCTCGGGTGTTCGAGATTATGTGGATTTAATCCTAACGGGTGGGTTTATCAATTAAAACTATGTGGATTTAGTTCTAATATATCGATAAACTGAGTGAGGATTATGTGGATTTAGTTATTGAGTGGACTTTGCCAATTAATCCAGGTATATGATTTGATGGGCTTAGTTGTCATATGAACACGTGGGATCTGCGGTACTGAATCCGAGAGTGTGTTATTGAACCAAGTACGGGATGATATCAGACTCGAATGATAGCCCTAGAGGCGGTGATTGAGTTAAATCGATTGTTATTAAGTAATCCCGAGCATTTCGGTTTAGCAGAATTAAATGGTAATTCCAGGGTTTGATAGGAAGTGGAAGAAATATTTTGACGGTTTGAGCTGAAATTTTATGGGTATGTTCTTCAATCTCTTAACTAAATGTCTACCAAATTTCGTCAAGAAGTGTTGAGTAGTTTATGAGTTATGATTTTTCTCCCAAAACTGCTCTGTTTCCGAGCAGTAGCGACATGGTGACTTTGAGGGAGTGTATGAACACTTAAATCTTGTTCTTTTGGACTGAAATTTGGTAGATAGGTTGTCCAGAGTATGGTTTTGAAGTTCACCGAAGGAATTTCGAAAATATTGTCTAGAGAAAAAGTTATGCTCAACCTAAAATGGTCCCTTTTTGAGAAGAAGAATCCGAGATTGATGGGTTACTGATTTGAGTTTGTGAGCTTGTGATTAATCTCTTGATGGTGTGTTTGATTATCTCTTATCACGAAGTAGTTGATCCCTTGGTGATTGTGTCTGGCTAAGGAGAAGCAAGCTTAAAGTTCAATCAAAACAAAATAAACGGTTGTGTTTCATTCGTCTTTCAACTGTTTCAACAAGGTGAGTGCATGACCGTGGCTTAGCTGCGCGATTATTAAATTTATGTGATTGATGTGTGCTTAGGGACTAGACCATTTGGGTGTGGTTTATGGCTTGGCCATGTTGTGTGATGTTGTATGTGATTGAGCTCTTTCACGGTATGTGTTTTAGTTGTTTGTTAAGTACATTTCGATTCGTTAAATTCAATGATCATGTGTATGCATAGCTGTGGGTGAAGGGATGACCGCCTCACTAAGCATTATCAATTCTTCTGCGCCTCTTTTGGTGCAGGTAAAGAGAAGACTTAGATTATAGAGCGCGTGGAACCAAGGCCGAGGAGAAAAGGATGGTCTAGGAGCATGGCGGGTTTCCCTTTTATGTTTTGTGATATATGTTTTAATGCTTTGGTTGTTGATGTTTTAGACTGAGAAGCTTGTTTATCAGTGATGTGAGATAGGATGATATGTATGAGCAAGTGTTGATGTTGTTTGGATTAGTAATTGGACTTGTGTTATCTTGATGTTTTGTTCTCGGGTTGCAGAACAGGAGATGGGATCACCCGATTTAAGGAGGGATCGATCGATCTGTGTTATAAACAAAAAGTTTTGAAATTCCGTATTTTTGTATATTCTTTTGGGGTAGGGCGTTTCAATTAGCCTCATGAAACCTTTGTTTTCGATCAGAACATTTTGATGCAAAGTGTCTGGGTTTGTCACATCTATAACAAATAACCTTAGATTTATGTTTCTTTCTTTTAGAGTCTTCTTGATATATTCTTTCTTGACCAAGAGTTTTACCTCCTCTACCACGGTTTGCACCCCTTTTCCACATCCTCTCCCTCTTGAAGACGAGTAGTTTGATCAACGTAAAGCAACTCACTTTCATCGTATTTCTCCTCCTCGAGAATCCTTTATTCGTAAGCCTTAAGTCTCCCTATGATGTCCTTAAAATTTGTTGTATTCAAATCTAGTATTTGCTCAAGAGAAGCAACAATTTGAATGTATATGCCTCTAGATAAACTACTAAGAAATTTCTTTACCAACTTAGGTTCTTCTATAGTTTTACCAAGCGATGCAGATTTTGATGCTAATTCCGATAACTTGCTTGCGAAGCTATCAAAATTTTCCGTGTCTTTCATCCTTAATCTCTCAAACTCACTCATTAGGGTTTGAAGTCTTGCTTCTTTGGCACGATTTGCACCAAGATATCGTGTCTTGATTGCTGTCCAAATTTCCTTTGCGGAATTTTGTTCACCAACTTGCAAGATTAATTCCTCCAGGATCGATTGAAACAACAATCCTATTGTGATATCATTCTTCTCAGAGTCAGTTGAACCACTTTCAACTATCTCCCAAACTTTGTGTATCCGTAACATTACTTTCATCCTCATTGCCCAAATCGTGTAATTTGTTGAAGTTAGCATCGGACAATGAATGGATGAAGGCACGACTTCCTTAGGCCGAGTAGCTTGAGTACTATCCGACATGATGAATTTCTTTCTCCTACGATCGACTCTCTTTAGCTCTGATACCAATTATAATCGAAATTGCACATTTTGAATAATAAGAATTAACTCTTCTTATTGATTGATTGCAAAATATAACTCTAAAATCTAAACTAACTCAAAGTTTTACCTTTATGTGCTTTCATGTGGAACATGTGAAACTTGTTCACAATGATTTGTTTGCTCCAAAGATTTCCTTAGGATATTGTTGAATCTTGGGGAGGATTTCTATATTTAGATATTGAGTGCTCTTATAGGATATCTTCATGATTTCCTTCTACGCAATCTTTAGCCTCGTGATCCAGTTAGTAACATACTACAATATTTCTGCAGTTTACTTGAACCGACATTCTAGTCGTTGTGGGTGAAATGTCTATCTTCTCTATTAGTCGTATATCTTCTCTTATGCTTTGAATAATCGTTTCATTCCACGGATGAATTGGTACGCCTTGGAGAGTAAACTAGAATGTTATTAACGATGGGAAAGTTTCTGAAGTTGTAGTATTAGAGCATCTCCAATGTACTCTAAATCTTATTTCAAACTCTATATTTACAAAAAAAAATATATTTGTAATGATACTCTATTTCTTGCTCTAAAAATAGAGATCTCTATTTTTTCTTCCAATTTGGAGAACTCTATTTCTTCCTTTATTTTTTAGAGTATGTCTTTCTCTTAACAAAATATTATTTAATTTATAGTGTATTATTATTTTATACTTAAATAAAACTATATGATCAAAATATATATAACAAAATTTTAATTATGAATATTACTAAAACTAACCAAATTAATAAAATCTATGAAATTATTAAATAATTTTATCATATAGTTAAAGTTATTAACAAAAATTAATAATTAAAATAGCAATTATGAATCAATTATGAAGAAACCACAACTTTTCCAAAAAGATTTTGGAAAAATAGCATATTCAGTAAGTGCTTACAGATTTAGGCATTTTAAAAAACTAAAAATTTTACAAAAAGGAATAATTTGATAACAAAAGTTATAACAAACTATAAACTATGAAAATACTTGATTTTAAGAGTTTTTTACTCGATATAGATAAATCACTACAAAATATTTGAGTTATTGTGACAATTATATTTTGATTATGAATATTAGTAATAATTTGTGACGTTTTATGTATAATTTTGTTACGAATTTTATATGTTACGAATCAATGTGACTCTCTTATTTAAAAATTTGTGACAAAATGTTACTAAATTTATTATTCGTCATAAGTATTTTGTGACCTTTTTGTTACCAATATGAATTTGTGACACTTGTATTATAACCATTTAGAAATCGTCACAACTTCTAATGATATCTTTATATTGTGAAAAAATATTTGTTATTGTGATGAAATATTATATATCAATACAAATTTTTTCTTGTAATGAATCAAAGACAAATAAACTCATTATTTACTGAGAAATGCATTAGTAAATCATCTGTGGGAGAATTATAGTAATAATGATTTTTAAATAAAAATGTATTTTCTCATTTGTTTGTTTCTGTTTATGTGATATAAGAAAATTTTATTCTAACTTAATTATAATTTTAAGAATTTTCTTATGATTAATTAATATAAATGGGTAAAATATGTAGAGTTGAAAAGTAAAGAGACATCTTAGAAATTAATAAATTTATTTAAGAGTAAAAATTAGAATAAACCTTTGGAGCTAACAAATCATTGAAGATGGTCTTAGAATGTTAATACTCTTGGTTTAGTTGTTCCAGTTTATTAAGAGCTCGGGTTTATTTCAATCAGTTGTAACTAAACCAAGTGTAATCTATCAATTTCAATCAGTCAAGTCACTTTGACATGAGCAAGTGTGCTAAGCCAATTCTGGGTGATGTTATAGGTTACAACTCGATCATTCTTCCTTTAGTCTAGAAGTTATGTCTATTGGTGAACCCGTCATGAGTTATTGTGGGTTGAGTTCTGAAGTTGAGCTTGATCCTTAGAGCTATCCATGTTCTTTGTTTTGTTACTCAAATTCTTCCATTAAAACTTAAATGTTTAGCATTACAACATGAGAAATAAAGAAGATAAGAAATTGCTTAGTCGAAAATGACATACAAATGATAAGATAAAGTACAATCAGGTGGAGGCAGAGACTCGAACACACCGAAGGTATTGGATAGCGGTTGAAATAACGCTCTTGGATCCTGTAGAGAAACCTGAACAATTCCCAGTTCGGTAGACACAAGGGTCAAGTGAACCATATGGGCAGCTCTTAAAACCATACGGTATGAGTTGTTGAACACTTTCTCCTAAGATAAGAAAACTTGTGGAACCATTCTCTCCCGTACAGAGAATAATGCTAGGTCTAGTAACTTGAGAAAAATTATTAGTCTAGATAAAGGGCTTAAAACTAATTGATACCCAATTAAACATACTCTATGTCCCATGGAATTAATCATGTCCTCTAAGATCCAATTCAGAAGATAGTTTAGAGAAAGATAAATGAGGTACCTTGAATAAAACTAGGCCCGGAGAAAAAGCTCATTACCAGGTTCGGTCCAAATAGGCCTGGATGGGTGAAGGAGACATGAACCCAGCTAGGGTTTTGAAATGAAGCGCCGCCGCAGAGGTACCATTTCGTTCCGCCGGAAAATTTTCACGGCATTCGACGAGATCTGAAACTGGCCAGAAATCCGCACTCATCACGGCGGAGGGGAGGATAGAGCTATTCGCCAAATTGGAGCCTCACCGGAGAAAGGTAACACCTTTGGCCGGAATGGTAAAGGCTGGAGGAAGCTGGGAGCATATGGATGAAGGTGGTGCTCTCGGCGGTTGAGGTTCGCCGGAGTAGAGTGAAGTACTAAAGGAAACAAAAATACAGACGAAGAAGATGGAGGAGAGAACAATGTGGAGAGATACGGGTACCTTGGCTCCGCCAAAGGGCCACGGTGGTGAAGCCACTAAAGGTGTCTTCGTCCTCTAAAGACAGATCTTCAAGCTTCTCCAGCCATAGCTTTCATTGGAGAAGAGAGACAGAAGATATGAAGAACAACAAGAGACAAAAACCAAAAACGTGAAAGAGAGAGCGTCCAACGCCGGCGAGATCCGGTGAGACCGGCGTCAGAGGAAGAATATGTGTTGAACGCTCCAATTTGTTCCAAAGAGGTTTTCAGAGATTTTTCTTTGTTTTGATACTAGTTAAGAGCTATCCATGTTCATATCATATTTCTACACATGTGATATCCTTTAGGTAAGTTCTACGCAATGTAAGGTCACTTTGACATGAGAATGTGTGCTAAACCACCTTTGGGTGGAGTTATAGGTTGCAACACGGCCATTCCTCCCTTAGTCCAGAAGCTGTGTCTATTGGTGAACCCATCTTGAGCTATTGTGGTTGAGTTATGAAGTTGAGCTTGATTCTTAGAGCTATCCATGTTCATATCATGTTTCTACACATGTGATCTCCTTTAGGTAAGTTCAACGCAATGTAAGGTCACTTTGACATGAGAAAGTGTGCTAAGCCAACTTTGGATGGTGTTATAGGTTGCAACACGGTCATTTTTCCCTTAATATAGAAGCTATGTCTATTGGTGAACCCGTCCTGCTACTGTGGTTGAGTTATGAGATTTTTTGGTAGCATCAACTTTTCTCAACATCAACTTTATTATTCGATGCCAAGAAAGCAATGGTATTCATGAAGAACTCAGTGCTGCATTACCATGGCTTTTGTGGAATCTATTGGATGCTAGAAATATCTTGGCTTTCGAGAAAACTAGAACTGAACTAGAGAAAATTGTTGAGCTGGCTTTTGATGCATCGAGAGAATGGACGACTACAAATATGAAAAACAGTGAAGAAATTCTGAATGATCAACAAACCACTGTGAACCAGATTTCAAATTGGTGTAAACCAAATGCTCAGTGGATTAAATGTAATATTGGAAGGTCATGGTCATCTGGTACTCAGTATAGTGGAGCTGCATGGTTCTCTCGAGATAGCAATGGTAAAGCACTCAATCATGGAAGAAGCGCTTATGTGAGTATAAATACTCAAGTACATGCTGAACTGCATAGTTGTCTCTGGGTGATTGAAAGTATGCGGAAAATTAGACAACTAAACATCATTTTTGAGCTTAACTCCATACCAGTTTTCACACTTCTCATGGAACAGAGGCCTCCGATTGATGATACCGAGTATGAGTTATCCCGATCAATCCACTCCCATTTGTTGGCTACATCAGGATGGTCATTATCCCTGGTTGCGACAAGTCCAGATAAAATAGCAACATCAATTGTTGAATCAGTCATTACACTGTTCGTCATTACCCTGAGTTAGTCCAAATCTAATTTGGAACTTAACCATCAAATTAGCATTCCTATTGGTCTTGCACTTCTCATATCGTAACCATATATTTTTTTATCTACTAAAGCATCCTCTTTGCGGAAAAAAAAACTCAAAACTCAAACTAAAATGGATGCGAACTATACAGAAGTAAACTAAACTAAACTAAACTTAAGGGAATAGTTGAATGGGTTCTAAACCAATGTACCCTAAAAACCGAATTCAAGTACGAATTCGAATCAAATAGATACCCGATAAAAAAATTTATCAAAATTTTGGCTTTCTAAAATCTTTTTATTTAATATTTTTTAGTTTTAAAATTTTTGTAAAAATATGGATTAGAATATCTGTACTAAACCGGACCCAAATTTTGATTAAAAAGTTCAAGTAGTGCTTTTGAGTATCATTTTTCTGAGATTCCGATTTACACTAAAAGAAGAAAATACGTTGAAAAGATTGTTTTGGGCCACATAATTGGCCCATTACGTAAATGTGGAAACTAGTTACTACCGACGAAGATTCAACTTGCTCCATTTTTTGTAGTTCTCGGTTAGATGAGACCAGATCTACTATGTTTGGAACGATTTTGATTCTTGTCTCTGCAAGACAGATTTGTTTAAGAATTAATATGTTCGAAAACTTGTATCCAAATATTTAAAAATCGTGCATATTTTCACTGGCATTGTCAGGTTTTTTTTTCTTGTAAGATTATAAACTAAAAAGTCCCAAAGAAAAATCTTAACATTTTTATCAATTTTCTCCCTCAATTTGGATGATGTTCTTGTAGCAATTAATTGATTCAAGATTTATTTTGTTCAATGCTGGAATTATAGAGACTTAAGGATTTGATCTTTAGTTTACTCTTTCGATAAGGTTTTTTAATATATTTTTATTTGTGTTACGTCTCCTGAATAGTTTCACTATATATATATATAAAGCTCAATTCACAATTTTTTTTTTGTAACCGATTCACATGTTTTGACAACAAAAATATATATATAAATCAAGAATGATTACAAAGGATATGATGAAAAGGAGATAACAAAGCGATAGAAATTTTTTAAATTGTTTATTGAAAATGCATCAATGAAAAACATTACGTAGTAGAACAAAGAGTAGACAATCTTCAACTTATAACCAGAAACACGAATAAAAGTCATTCATGAATAGGTTCACAGTCTGCTTGTACTGCGGGATTAACATCGCAATTGGTTTTTTTGTGCCCAGTGTACACTGGCGAGTTACCCCCGTTGTGTTCTGGTTTCCCTGTAGTAAAAATAATAATTTATTTTAGTAAAAATATATTTATTTTAGTTAAAAAAATTTAATTATTTTAGTAAAACAAATTATTTATTTTAGTAAAAAAATTCTCACGAGTAAAATATATATTATTATTTTCTTCGTGACCAGTAATAAATTTTTGCTTTTTCTTTTTTTCAAGAAACTTGATATTGGATAAAACCTTTTCATGTTTCGTGAACAAATAGAATACATGTAAATGTTTAAAATATATATGAAAAATATAATAGGATCAAATCATAATGAATTAGTAATTAAGAAAACATTGAATATTACCAGCTACAGGTCGACGTGCAACAACAACAACTTCGTCCATATGAAGTGAAAAGACGAGGAGGAGGACAATGATCAAGGAAGAGAGTGTAGAAGACTTCATCTTAATTACTTTGGCTGGAGCTCAGTCTTTATGTAATAAACAACTGTAATCTTGTATTTTTAATGAATCATTGTAACTTACATTTCATGCACTTATATAGATTTAGGAGGCGGAGATAAGAGATAGTTGCAGAAAAATGGTAACCACACATGGATGACGTCTTCATGGATGACGTCTTCATGGATGACGTCCATCTTGTACGTCACTTATGCATTTTTGGTATTAATTGTCAAGTGGATTTCATTTTATTATTTACGCTCTTGGTTTTTCATGAAAATCTTTTCTTGAAACAATAAAACAAACACCAAGAAACACAGGTGGTCCAGTTAATTTGTCCCTGATTTAGCTAGTCACCAGGTGAGGAATTCGAATCCCACCAACTCTAGTTTGAGCATTTAGGTTATGGATCATGCCTTGTTGATCTAAATCTAATAAATAAGATTTAAAAAAAAAACAATAAAACGAACGACTTGACATTTGACTTGAAAAATACATTACTACGTATAGTGTATACATCGCTTCGGCCATCCTGGTCCTCAGGACCCAACACAATATTCTTTTTAGATATTTTTTTTTGAAAGATGCAAAAGGTCTTGATACGTCACACTCTGCTCAATTTTTGGAGGCTGTGTAACGTCAAAACCTCTAGACTTGGAAGCCAATCATTTTCAACATTTGAGGGTGTTTCAATATATTCCAAGTCATGAAAACTTTTTATACTAAGTCTTCTCAGGTTCCTACCATGGTTACTAAGTGATGGTAGATTGAAGTAGAGGAGACCATTGCAGTTTTCAACGTGCAGATTTTGTATATGTTTATGCAAGGTGCCGAACTCGTTTAAGTGATGTATATGTTTTCAAGTCGGTTAATCCAAGTTCTTCTGTTTCATCTTCTTCAAAGGTCTGCAGGTCCCAAGCCGCATAACTATAGTACAAGTTCAAAACCTCGAGCTTGCTCAGCCAACATATGGCATCTCGTGGGATTGTCTGGAGAAACTGAGTTCCTTGTAGATCCAGAAGCAAAACACTTATCATTGTTCCTGACATAGCCAGATGATGCAACTCCACCAAACACTTATTAGACAGTGAGATTTCAATGATACCTGTGAAAGACACGTCCATGACCATGAGAAGAGGCATATGTGTGAAAAAAACCCTGTTGGAGTTTTCTTCAAAGAGCTTTTATGTTGAAGCATCAACGTTGTCAAATTTGGGCATAATGGTTTTGCACTACAAGAAAACATGTTATTTGAGACTGCACAATCAGTATCAAATGCACAAAGTGAGACTTATATAATCAGTCATAAAGCTTTAGTCGCTGTTACAATCAGTCGCAGTTTAGTCACACAATTTGCGACTAATTAGAGACTAAAATTTACAGTAGCAAATTGCGACTGATTTTGCAACTGCAATTTTAGTCTCAATTTGAAACTAATCTGAGACTCATCAGTTAGTGATAAATTTTAGTCACAAATCAGTCACAAAGTTCAGTCTCAAAACAGTCTCAACACCTCAATCACAAATCAGTCATAGAACTCAGTCGCATATAAGTCTCTAAAATCAGTCGCAGATCAGTCTTTAAAATCAGTCACAGATTAGTCTCTAAAATCAGTCAAAAATCAGTCTCTAAAATCAGTCACATATCAGTTTAAAATCAGTCATAGATCAGTCTCTAAAATCAGTTACAGATCAGTCTCTAAAATCAGTCATACATCAGTCTCTAAAATCAGTCACAAATCAGTTTCTAAAATCAATTGCAGATCAGTCTCTAAAATCAGTCGTAAATCAGTCTCTAAACTCAGTTACAGATCAATGTCTAAAATATGTCGCAGATCTTTGTCAAGTGTGTAGTCGCATATCAGTCTCAAGTGTTCAGTCGCAAATCAGTCTCAAATTTAAGTCGTAGATCAGTCACAAATATTCAGTCGCAGATTAGTCACACATTTTTATTTTTCGTTTTTTTTGAAAATATTTATTTATTTAATGATTTTTTTTTAAATATAAATATTATTTTACTTTTTTTTAAATCAAAATTTTAAATAAAATATATATTACCGAAACCGAATTGTTTTGAATCCAAAATTTGAAAACATAAAATGTTTAAACGAAAATAAAAGCGAATCAATTGCAGATTAGTCTCTAAAATCAGTCATATATTAGTCTCTAAAATAAGTCACAAATCAGTTTCTAAAATCAATTGCAGATCAGTCTCTAAAATCAGTCGTAGATCAGTCTCTAAACTCAGTTACAGATCAATGTCTAAAATCTATCGCAGATCTGTGTCAAGTGTGCAGTCGCAGATCAGTCTCAAGTGTTCAGTCGCAAATCAGTCTCAAATTTAAGTCGTAGATCAGTCACAAATATTCAGTCGCAGAATAGTCACACATTTTTATTTTTCGTTTTTTAAAAATATTTATTTATTTAATGATTTTTTTTAAAATATAAATATTATTTTACTTTTTTTTTAAATCAAAATTTTAAATAAAATATATATTACCGAAACCGAATTGTTTTGAATCCAAAATTTGAAAACATAAAATGTTTAAACGAAAATAAAAGCGAAAGATAATCAAAGTTGGTCGGGAATTGGTCGGTAGGTCGGGTTGAAGAAGAAGATCCCAAACCATCGTGCCGTTGAGGAGGAGGAGACATCAAAGTCAAGTGAGTAGAAAAAGACGGGAGTGTTGCCTGAAGATACTGAAACAGCTCACGATTCTGTTGTGTCAGATAAGCGATGTTATCCATGTAACTCGCCATTTCTTGCTACACATCTTGCTTGTTAGAAGCAAGCTCTTGCTGCAAGTGAGAAATTGTGTCTGTGACAGTAGACTCGGGCATTTGTTCTTGCTTAGACGAAACTTCTTGCTGAGATTTCCTAGTTTGTACACGTTCCCTTTGCGGTCAGGCAACGTAGACTGAAAAAACGAAAATAAATGTAGAAATTAGTTATAAATTATAAGAAAATGTAATCTAATTAAATTTTTACAGATACCTGAAGGAAAAGCATGTTATCCTGATCTAGAGTGAGTTGTACCGTCTGAGAAGCATCGTCTGATAGGTTGGTGTTACTATCTATCTGACATTGCATGAACTCGCTTATCTTCTGCTCATAATTCTCTGAAATTTCTTCGCCTTCTGGTCTACGAAGCTCACATCCGATGAATTAGTATGCGCCTTCTTGAAAACATCACTAATCGTAGCAGGTCGTCCCAATTCTTCCTCCTACAAAAAAAAATTTATATAATTGAAAAATAATAAAAATAAAAATTATGAATTAGAAATTAGAAATACTTACAAGTTCACACTAAACACGGAAGTAACTTTTCTGTCCCGAGACATGCTTATGCGGTCTGCAGCCATCACGATCAGAATAACGAGTCGGCCGGGTTTTCTGGCTCTTTGCCTGCGCTTCTTGAATAGTCTAATGCTCCCAGAGCTTGATGTAAACAGCACCATTCATCCACCCTAGACATTTCTCCTCATTCTCAATCTGAGTCGTGATTCCCTTCATACACTTGATACCGACTTTATCGAAGTCTTCTCGAACGGTGTGTGTAATAGCTAGATTCTAGTAATAAATTTGCTACAGATAATTTAAAACAATTATTACGTGTTAGTTCATAGAAACATAAATATAAATTAGAGTTAAAAAAAATTAATTCTTACCGCGAATTTCACGAAAAACTGATCTCGCACATCTAGAGGAGTTTTGGTCCAACTCAGATATACGTCATCATACCCGCCCCTAATAATCTTTGAGATATGTCTCGAAATTTGGCTCTCTCGGTCTCGATTGAAGCTGGTAAAACACATCGAAAAAAATAAATTACAAAATTTAAAAGTTTTTAAAAATCGTAAAAAAAATTCAAATCATAAAAACTTTTTAAAAATCATAAAAACTTTTTAAAAATCGTAAAAACTTTATAAAAATCATAAATAATTTTTTTAAATCATAAAACTTTTAAAAATCATAAAAACATTTTAAAAATCATCAATAATTTTTAAAAATCATAAATATTTATTAAAATCAGAAAATCTCATAAATATTTAAACAACTTATTAAAAAAATTTAAATACTAAGAAATCAAAAATACTTATTAAAATTCATAAATATTTAGAAAAAATTCTAAAAACTTAAATAATCATAAAAACCTATTAAAATTGAAAAAAAGTTATAAAATTCTTAAAATTATACAAAAATTCAGAAACACACATTATAATTCTAAAATTCATTACAAAATTTGTAACCTTCTTATTAATTCATTATAAATAGATTATAAATTCATAAAAATACATAAAAATTCCAAACAAATTCATATATATCCATTAAAATTTGTAATCTACCAAATATAAATTTCATCGACCTAATTCATCCAAATCTATACTAATTCAAGCAATATTTTTCATAAAATTGAAAAAAATGAAGAGCAAAAATTATACCATATGGTTCCGTCGGTTGGAAACGGATCCAACTTTGGAAGATCCCGTGTTCTATCTTCATTCGCTAGAAGGTCTTCAAGAGTGAATTTAGCCGATTGATTCTCTTGTTGAGAAGAAAATCCGTCATTAAATCCTTGAAGATTTGGAGAATCTTCATTCCATGAATCGAAATTGGACTGTGGTGGATAACTGGAGGAGCCACCATCGTGAGGTCAGACCACCAGAAGCTGCGCCGCTGAGACATGAAATTGGGTTTGATTTGGTGAAAAACCAAGAGTTTATGGGGATAAAATGGCCAAAATCGGAGAAAATGAGAGAACAATGGCGTTGAGTCGTGAGGAAGAAGATAGATTCTGATATAATCTAATTAAACTGAGACTAAAAAATCTGTCTCAGTTTAGTCGCAAAATGAAAACAGTCACTTATCAGTCGCTAATTCGTGAGCCAGGACTCGAACCCCTGACCTCACATGTTATGTGTTTTTGTTGTAGTCTGGTAACCACTGGGCTACTAGACACTTTCATTAATTGTTTACGAGCATTAATATATATTAGCTATTTGATTTTCGTTCGGTTTTATAAATTTTCCCAGAAATTTTTGGGTTAGCAAAATTGACAAAATTAATATCATTTCAAAGTGTTAATGTTAATGAATACAATAGAAAACATAGTTTAAACAATTTATATAACCGATAGTAGAATATTTTGATATTCGAAGAAGAAATCAAAGCATATTGTAATATTGTTTAAGGAGTACAATTACATAGACGTCAATGTGATTTCATGTAAATCGTTAAAACATCAATTTTAATCATTCCTTAATAGATAATATGATGTGTAAACATCATGTAACAATGTAAATTACAATTTTGGAACAATATTATTCGTTTACGTTGAAAAAACCGATATATATAATAATCAATCACACTTGAGTCACAAAATTTGAGACTGATCTGCGACTGAATTTAAAAATTTAAATTTTTTTTGACACCTTATACCCTAAATCATATCAGTCATGGATTAGTCTCAGATTTTGTGACTGATCTGCAATTGATGTTCAAAAATTGGTGTTAGTCGCAGATCAATCTCAATTTTAATTGGTTTACACAGTGACTGATCAACGACTGAATAGTCATTCAGTCGCTCATCAGTCTCAAAATTCAATTGGTTTTAAAAAATTAGCAAGTCGGGACTCAAACCTGTGACCTCGTGTGTTATGTATTTTTGTTGTAATCCGGTAACCACTAGGCTACTAGACTCTTTCGTTAATTGTTTACGGGCATTAATATATATTAGCTATTTGATTTTCGTTCGGTTTTACAAATTTTCCTGGAAATATTCAGGTTAACAAAATTGACGAAATTAATATCGTTTCAAACGTACTTAAGTATATTTGGATTTAAATGTTAAGAGTCATCTAAAGATTATATATATGAAAATATTACATTTTTAAATATTTAAATATTATTGTGCGTCTACATCAGTCTCTTCATTATCATCCGAAGATGATATATTACATTGAAATTCGTCTTCTTGTTCAACATCAATTTCTTCGCCATCGTGTGTTGATACAAAAAAATTTTCAGTCACGATATCTTCAACTACCGTCATCAACACATCATCATTGTTATCTTGTTGTATCAAAGGTGGTTCCCTAACTCTGTAGTTTCCAGAGATATGTGTCCTCGGATTGACTTTACAAACATTCAACCACAGATGTCCTGGTTGGGTTGTATAGGGATAGGGAATATAACAAACTTAATCCGTTTGCGATACTGCACAGTAACACATTAAAATAATTTAAATAATGTTGCAATTTAATAGAATTAGAATTAAGTAATTATTATTGCGCTTACCTAATATGAATGCTTCGTATGAGTTATATTTCCCTCATGCTAAAACGTCAACTCCACTAACTGTGTTCTTTCTAGTTCATTTCCCGATTGTAGAATCGTACCACTCATATTTGAATAGCGTTATTTTCAAATTAATTAGTCCAGAGTATTTAAACGCAATGGTATCTGTTATGTTTCCATAAAAATCAGCTTCATCAGATGCTTCTGAATAATTTGCCCCCTTCACACATATGCCGTAATTGCACGTCTTCCTTAAGCGTTTGTGGTCTCATGTATGAAACAAATAACCTCAAGTAAAGTACATTGGCCACATTGTCACCTCCTTATCCGACCCTCTAACTAGTTCGCAAATCCATGTGATTGCAGGATTCGGTAAGCTAACATGTATGTGCGACATTATAATTATACATACATAAATAAGGTACTTACTGTGAAACATAATAATTACACTTACGTAATCTCTTGGTCTTCCACAAGACTTGGTCTTCTGATAGTTCAGGATGACAATGACAAATGTAGTTTTCACACACGCTGAGCCATATAAAAAAAATATAATTTCAATATAATATGAAACACATATACATATATATATAAAATATCTTGTAATTTTACAATACCTCTCTAATGGCTGAAAGTAGTCACAATTTCGCAATATATATGCATGTGTCGCTAATTGGTCTATATCATTTATATTTTTTTTTTCACTTTTTCCACTTGGTCGACCAACATATTTAAACATATCAGGTATTCCTTCAGTCAGATATACAAGAGCGTCCCCCTCATCATATCTCGATGCCCTTTCAGAAAAATTGGTTAAATTAATAATAATGACTACTATATAATGTTAAGAAATTCCTATAAACACATATTTACCTTTTTTTGGTTTGTACGTGCGAAGGTAAAAACCACTCTGAGAAGTAAGATATCTCATCGTTCAAATATGACTGCACAATCGATCCAGCTGCATATCTTTTATTTTTTGCTTTGCTTTTTAACTTTTTTAAAAATCGTTCAAATGGATACATCCATCGGTATTGCATAGGGCCGCCCAGTGCAGCTTCATATGGTAGATGCACAGGTAGATGTACCATTACATCGAACACAGCAGGTGGAAAAATCTTTTCTAAATTACATAGTATTAAAACAATGTTTTCCTTCATAATTTGAACACGACTTTCGTGCAACGTTTTACTGCACAAATCTCGAAAAAATCCTCCACGTGCTATACAAGCATAGAAAAAATGCACTATTAGCATATGTACGTGTGGTTACTTATAAAATATTAATAATTTATTACGTAAGTACCTGATAGTGCTAGATGCACATTACATGGTAAGAGTTCAGCAAAGATGAATGGAAACAAGTGTTCCATGAAAATGTGACAATCATGACTCTTCATGCCTGAAAATTTTCCTTATTCTATATCGGCACAAGTCGCTAAATCTGATGCGTACCCATCAGAAAATTTAATATCATGTTTGACACATGATAATAAACGCTCTTTCGATGATGTACTCAGTTTGGATATAGGAACATGAGCTCTTCCACGGCTATCTAGATGTAACTCTTTCCTCGAGCAAAATCGTATTATATCCAATCTTGCCTTAACTGTGTCTTTCGATTTGTCTTTAACGTTCATGACAGTATTTAAGAACGCATTGAGAACATTCTTCTCTATGTGCATCGAATCAAGACAATGTCGTAGATTGAGATCTATCCAATATAGTAATTCCCAGAATATGCTTTCTTTGTGCCAATTATGCCACTTCCCATATCCATCAACTTTCTCCTCATGCCCGTTTCCTCCACAATCAGATGTTTTTGCTGGATTAACCTCCCTTATACGCTGATTGTACACTTCATCACCAGTCAGTGTTAGGGGTGGATATTGATTTATAGCATCTTTTCCTTTCAAAAAGTTTCTTTTATTCCTTCTTAAAGGATGATCCAGAGGAAAAAACCTTCTGTGACAATTAAACCAACACGTCTTTCGACCATTTGGTAATTGAAAGGCTCTGGTATCGTCTATGCATACTGGACAAGCTAATCGTCCATGCGTCGTCCACTCTGATAACATGCCGTAAGCATGGAAGTCACTAATTGTCCACATTAAAACAACTTTTACATTGAAATTTTGATTGTTGAACTTATCATACGCCTCAACTCCAGTCGTCCATAACTCTTTCAACTCATTAATCAGAGGACAAAGTAATATATAAGACTTGCTCGTGGATAATGTGGACCTGAATTAAAAATAGTAAGCCATAAGTATTCTTCTTTCATACACATACCCGGGGTAAATTATATGGAGTCATGATCACAGGTCACAACGAGTGATTACGAGACATTCCAAAAGGACTGAACCCGTCAGTGCATAATCCTAAGTATATATTGCGAGGCTCACTGGCAAATCCTAGGTGCAACTGCTGAAAATTCTTCCACTCTACTGCATCAGATGGATGAGACATCTCTCCTTCGTTTGATTCATGTTCTGTGTGCCATCTCATCGCATCTGCATTGTGGGTACTCTGGTATAATATTTTAATTCTATCGGCGATTGGTAAAACATATGACTAAATGATATTTTGGTTCGACCTACACTCTCCTTGTATTTTGCTGCTCCGCAAAATGTATACTTATCCAATTTTTCATCCTCTTTCTAGAAGATCATACAATTATGCATACACACATCAATTGTATAGTAAGGGAGCCCTAAATTTCGCATCAATTTCTCAGTTTCATAATACGACGTAGTGAACATATTATCCTTAGGTAGATCTGAAATGAGTTCTGCCCACTGGTCTAGTTCACGTTTAGATTCATTAAATTTTGTTTTCATGTGCATTAACCGAGAAGCTAATGATAATTGTGAGTGACATTCCTCACAACTTAGCAGCTTCTAACATGGTATAAAAATTTTGAGCCTCATTAATAGGTACTTCAACTATATTTTGATAATCAGATTCATGCCCACCTTGATTGTTATTAGTTTGATCATAACTTGTGTTCTGCTGAGCAGGAAATGCATCATTCACCATCTCTGCATATGTATCTTCTACATTATTTACATTATCTTGATTTTCACTTCTGCCATAACTTGCACTACAACTTCCTAAATCCACATTCAAATATTCCCCATGCATGTTCCATACATAATACTGAGGCATGAATCATCGGCTAAATAGATAATTTGCAATTTTTCGTCCTGACAGAATTTTATTATTTTGGCAGGAAATATAGGGACAATAAAACTTACCCCTATTGTTGAGTGCAAACGGCTGATTACCCGCAAAATTAATAAACTCGTCCACTCCAGCAGCAAATTCCGCCGAGATGTTACTTGTTTCTTCATCAATTCTTCTATACATCCACTTCCGAAAATTTGTATAATTAAAATTTCCTCCCATTTTTTCCCCTCCAAATTTTTTTTTCTCTATAAAACCGTTTTTTTAATTGTGTTTGAGAAGTGAAATCCGTGATGTATATATAGAATAAATTTGTCACTGAATTGCGACTGAACAACGATTAAAATTTGCGACTGAATTATTAGTCACAAACATGTCGGCTACATTAGGTACAAAACACAAAAATGTGTTCACCTAACACGTTGTGACTTAATTGAGACTGATATTTGCGACTGATTTATCAGTCACAATGCAATCTTAAGTTTTGTGACTGATTTGCGACTCCATCCTTCAGTCGCAAATCAGTCTTAACGGAGTCGCACTTTTGCGACTGATGTAAGACTGAAAGTTACAGTATCATATTTGCAACTATTTTACGACTAATTTTTTCAGTCCCACTTCACTCTCAAATTAGTCTCACATTTTGTGACTGATTTTTCAGTCATACTTTACCGTCACAAAATGCGTATTTTCTTGTAGTGTGGATTCTGTTATCTACCGATGAAATCACCAATGCCTGTCGCCAGTTTTCTGCTTTAGGGCATTCAGTAAGTCCCAAGCTAGGCTCTACAAGGATCAGCTCCTTATAAGTCCCTTGTTCAGTTGCCATCCACAGTGCAAAGCTTGTAACCACATTATGCATCTTCACTTGTGTTTTCTGATTCCCGGTTTTTAACAAAGATGCAGCTTTCCAATGGTGAAAAAAAAACTGTAGTATACTACAATTTAGAAATTTGCACTAGTTGAACCCAAGTTCAAATCTTGCTGAGAATAATTCATTAAGCGAAATTTCAATCCTAACAAAAGTAACAGTTAAGAACATTTTCAGGTTATTAAATTCTCGTTGTCTTCAAATAGCTTCGTGAAAGAGAAACTTGTATTTAGCAGATTGGTTTAACCTCTAATCTAAACTTCATCCTCCAGACAGTTCACACACGTTTCTAATTATGTTGTTTGTGAGAGCAAAACGAGATTTGTGTAGCTTTAAGAAACACAGATTTGTGTTACATAAAAGAAACAAACTTGTAAAGCAATGAATATGTAATGTAAATTTCAACTCATGAGAATACATAAAATCTAACTTCGTTACATAAAAACCTAAACCCTAATTAGTAAGACCATCAAAATAAAATTCACTGCTGTTGTTCATTAACAAATTGGCGACAGAGAGGGCAGGAGTCATTATTAAGTCGATTCAACCAAACAATGACTCAATATTCATGAAACAGATGAGAGCAATTAGGCATTTGGCATATTGGTCTTTTCTCCGATTCAAACCCCAAAAGATTCTCAAAACAGATTGTGTAGGAACCTGCAATCTAAATAGCAAGAACAAGGAAAAAGAAGAAGTACAGAGACGAAGCTTAAGCTTCTGTACTTAAGCAATTAATCCCCCAATCCTGTGCAAGATTCCATGGAGGTAATGCTCCAGTATTTACTCTGTAATTACTCGACTTCTATGCACTTAGAAATCAAGCTTGAATTAGACAAGCAAAACAGAGATGGAACCGAGAAGAAGAAGAAAGGAATCGAGAAAGAAGATATCTAGAAGCTCATCGTGATTCATCGGAGAAGATGAACACTCATGAGCTCCAATCCTGGTAGATGATAATCTCCGATCTCTATCTCCCTTTTCTACCTCTTATCCTCTGTTTATATAGCATACTTAAGTCAATGTGAATGCTAATTGGACTTCACATTTAATGGGCTTTAACAATTGTTCCGAGGCCAAATGTTAAGGGTCCATATTTATGTAAACACTCCAACAGATTGAACATATCTCTGATTCTTTCTCCAAATCTCTTGTCGATGTTGGAGAAGAATAACAACGCACGACGATGTCTACCTTTCGTATCAATTTGACAGAGACTTCAACTGATAAAGGAATGTCCAAAGGTTGACTTCTTCTTCTTTGTTCTCAGGGCTTTGTCAACAATCTGATTACACATGTATTGAGACAAAACGTGATCATGAAACTTGTTTTGGAGAATTTGATACACACAGTCTGGTTCAAAGCTTTGAAATTCCAGTAAGGTAAGTGAATCAGTAGGAGAAGAAGGATCTGAGTAAGTTCCAAGACTTGTAATGTTCTTCTGGTTTTCGTCTTTAAGAAACTCTTCGATTTCATTGTTTATACTGATGACTACAGAGCTTAAGAACTCTGATGATGAGGATGAAGCTTTAGGCCAAACATCTACTTGAAGATTGAGTTTCAGAGATTCAGTTTCCATGACTGTTTCCATTCTTCGGAGAGTAAACTGAACAAAAACAAATCAGAACGAGAAAGAGAGAATGATGAGTCCTAAGAGATTCGAATGAGTGAGTGAGAGAGAAAAGTTGCAGTGAAATAAAGAAATTGTTGAGATTAGAGTGAATTGTTGATTATTTTATAGGCATTGTTAAAACGCGTACCATACAAAGATTTCCATTTTTTTTATTTTTTTATTTTTCCAATTTTCGTTAAGTATCTACAACGTTCATTATTGCTTGTTGAATTTTCTTTTTTCTTTGACTCTGTAACGTTCGTCTATTGTTTGTTCATTTATTAAAAGACAGCTAATATAGCTTCAGTTTCCAGCGATCCCTCTCTTTTCCAAAGAGTCTTTTAAAATTTCCAGCAAACCCTCTCTTTAGCAAAGAGTCTTCTGTTTCCAACGAAACCTCTGTTTTCCAAAGAGTCTCCTGTTTCCAGAAAAACCCTCTCCTTCTGTCAGTGTCTTTAGCCACTGTTAATCATCATCTCTGGTCGATCTTTTTACTCTCACTCTCAATTTTTTTTTCTTTTTCTATTATCTATTTTGTTGTTTGTATTCGAGATTGATGATTTTGTCTTCAGGAACCAGAATGAAGCGGGTCTTTGAGTTTTTTGTTCGAGTATAATTGGTGAGTTTTATGCTTGTTTAGCTGATTTCTGTATTCTCTTCCTTAGGTTAAATGGGTAAAAATGATTTTTGAGTAATGGACTCAAAGAATATCTGAAAATTGGCTCTGATTTTGTGCTCTGAGCTTCATATCGATCCGATTTTGTACTCTGACATTTGCATAGATGATTTTTCCTGGAAATTTGATCTTCTAAGTTATGATGGTCATAGTGATCATCATTTTACTGTAATGATTGGAAATGAGTGAAGAAAGTTCATCTTCTGGCTTTCTGAATGAGAAATCAAACAACAAATTGGGTTTTCTGCATAGTAAGCATATAGGAGTCCTCTCCAAGATTTCACTAAAACTTGTTGTTTCCATTAGCAATGTACCAGCTAGAATTAGGGTGCGTGACAATATTGTGAAGATGGTAGAGACCATTCTTATGCGTTCAGAAGAAACTCAGGTCTAAGACAAGGAGGGTTACAAGGAGGGTTCACTTGGAGAATGTAGGAAGCAGCTTATACTGCAGGTTTCGTGCTTCTTACATAATTAGCGGCCTGCCAATATTGGTAAAAAGCCTTCCATCCTATAAAGATCAATGATGTGGTGTTTTCAATGCTTGGTGCAAGAAGGCCAATGAGTGAAACCATGAACTGTAGAAGTTCAAGATGTACCAACTAGTGCTCGGTTGCTGAGGAGTTATCTTAACCACTTCCTCGTTGCGACAGACTTTGATGAGAATGACATTGAGAACCGGCTTCTCCCACGGGAGGATGTTTTGGAGAGTTATCTTGTAGAAAGCCTGAATACAGAAAGCATTCATACACTAATGTGACCACACCACCACTTTTCTTCAACTGATGGATGATGTCCTGACATTTACGAAACAAAAGGATATTGATGTACTCAATGCACAATGAAAGAATTGGTCCATGAGATGAGTGGCTTCACTATTATCTCTACAACTATCGGTTAAGAAGGGCCTGAAAGCCATTAGAAGTTGTGCTGGTGCTCTTATAAGCTCACTTATGGGTATTTACTTCATGTTCAACTGAAATCAGCAAGCTACAGGTTCATATTTTTTTTTTTCAGATTGAATGTCAATACTTGTTTGCTGATCTTCTTATTTGATTTATTGGCAATGGAAGTTTTGAAATGTTTGCAAATTGGAGGAATGCAGTTTTCAGGTTTCTTCTAGTCATTCTTATGACGTTTCATCTGATTCCCATTTCATCTGCTTTTTGTTTGCATTCTCCATCGTGTCTTGCTCTCCTCTGTGTTCTAAAGCTGACATGTTACAGGCAGCAGTGAAACACCTTGAAGCTGATACGATGGTAATTTACTCAAACTCAACATATTTTAATTGGAGAATATAGTTAACATCACTTTGTTTTCATGTAAATCATTGAAAGATGGTGATATGTGCATATACTTCTAGCTCTTATATCAGTTTGTAACAAAGCGTGGTAAGCAACAAATCTCTATATTTGGTTGATCGTTTATCAGTGCATCCCACCATTTCTCATCACAGTAAACTGTTGGCAGGTTGGTATGGACCTTTTCCTGGAATGGCAGTTTCTTCACTTTGGGACAATCTGTGATGACTAAACTTTCTAGTTCTTGGAAAGAAAATCGATATGGAAGGATGCTGCTTAGCTCTGGGAGATCCCTAATTGTCAAAGTCTTCAGGCTTGGGAACAATACTGAATCTTTAGAGGATGGACTTTCGCATTCAGTTATCAATTCCTCCACCTCTTTGCAATGGGACAGGTCAATCACCTCTAGCTTTGGGAGTTGTGGAACCCATGAGATGTTCTTCAGCTTGTGGCAGTGTGAAATGTTAATGCAACGGATATTCAGCAGACACTCCTGGCTTACAGAACTTCCCCACACTCTGCTCAATTTTTGGAGGCTGTGTAACGTCAGAACCTCTAGACTTGGAAGCCAATCATTTTCAACATCTGAGGGTGTTTCAAGATATTCCAAGTCATGACAACTTTTTATACTAAGTCTTCTCAGGTTTCTACCATGGTTACTAAGTGATGGTAGATTGAAGTAGAGGAGACCATTGCAGTTTTCAACGTGCAGATTTTGTATATGTTTATGCAAGTTGCCGAACTCGTAGAGAGTGTTTAAGGTCTCTTGTGAGAGAACAGTGATACTGAGTGAAGTTAACTTTTCTAAGTTTTTCAAGTCGGTGAATCCAAGTTCTTCTGTTTCATCTTCATTAAAGGTCTGCAGGTCCCAATCCGCATAACTGTAGTACAAGTTGAGAACCTCGAGCTTTCTCAGCCAACATATGGCATCTCGTGGGATTTTTTGGAGAAACTGAGTTCTTTGTAGATCCAGGTGCTTTAATTTTCTGAGACTCCCAAGCTCCTGAGGCAAAACACTTATCTTTGTTCCTGACATAGCCAGATAATGCAACTCCACCAAACACTTAATAGACAGTGGAATTTCAGTGATACTTGTAAAAGACAAGTCCAAAACCCTGAGAAGAGGCATATGTGTGAAAAATCCTGTTGGAATCTTTTTCAAAGAGCTGTTCTGTTGAAGCATCAGTGTTGTCAAATTTGGGCAGACTGGTTTTTCAGGCAAGGTCTGGATTCTGTTATCTAACAATGAAATTACCAACGCGGGTTGCCAGTTTTCTGCTTTAGGGGCTTCTGTAAGTCCCATGCTAGGCTCTACTAGGATCAGCTCCTTATAAGTCCCTTGTTCAGTTGCCATCCACAGTGCAAAGCTTCTAACCACATTATGCATCTTCACTTGTGTTTTCTGATTCCCGGCTTCTAACAAAGATGCAGCTTTCAGATCCCCAAGCAGAAAATATCCTTTGTAAATGATGTTAATGTCATGGGATCTGGTGATAAACCCTTCTCCGACCCAGTACTCAACAAGCTGTTCGATCTCTATAGAATGCTCTTCCGGAAATAAAGCGCAGTACAAAAAACAAGTTCGAAGCAGATCGCTGTCAAGATTGTCGTAGCTGAGTTTTAAAAGGGCAAACACAGAGTCCATACCTTTCATCTCTGTTGGACATGTGTTCAGAACTTCGTTTGCGTGGATCCATTCTTCTTCAGTCTCTCTATTAGCCATGACTTCTCCTAACGTTATCAATGCTGATGGCAATCCTCCACATTTACTCACTATAATCTCAGCTTGCCGGCGAATCAACAATGACTCCAAGAGATCTCTCCCAACTTTATTGCATAAGAGCTCCCATGCGTATTGCTTCCCTAAGTAGTCCACTTTCAACTTGCATTCCGCACCTATATGGCTGCACAATGCCATAGACCGTGTCCTGAAAATAACTTTGCATTTGTTTTCCCTGTCTGGTCGAGGAACTCCAGTTGTCTCCAAGTCTATCTTTTCCCAGACATCATCTAACAACAACAAGAACCGCTTCTGTTTCAAAGCTCTATGTTCCCCTGTCTCCCTCTCCTCCCAAGATAAACCCAAACCAGCTCCAACAGCTTGTTGAATCTTACACTCACTGAATTCTCTGGACATTGTAACCCAAATCAGTATGTCATATTGATGACCCTTTGTGATCAACTCATTGTTAATGCTTTGCATTAACGTTGTCTTTCCAACCCCACCAGGTCCATAAACCCCGATGATTCCTCTTTCATTTTCGTCTTCAAGAAACTTCAGAACCTGCTCCATCATCATAGTGATCCCAACCACAGCTTGATCGGTATCTCCCTACAAGTCACTTGAATAGACCCACCATGTGTTTCTATATCATCAAAGCGTTCTCGCAACTCGCTGATTCTCTTCAGTGTCACAAAAGCCTTCTTACAGAGTTTGTAGTTAGCACAACCGACGCATCTCTTCCGCAATCTCGACCTCTATTCCCTACGCTTAAACTTTGCTACAATCGAGACTGTTTTAGCTCCTGCTGCTTGCACTGCAGTGAGCCACTCTCTGGCACGGTTTGAGCAGCTTCGTCCCTCTAGATCGTCTTGTTGGATCTGTATATTCAGATCATCACGTAAGGCCTTTAACTCACCGATGGCTGCTTCAAGATCAGTGATGGCTTGTTTAAGATCGTTTTTGTGTCTTCTTCTTTCTGCTATATTCATTGATTCACACAACAGCTGAGCTAAGCCCAGGAACAGAAATGAGATGACATCCATTTCTGATGGTTTCTCGCTTCTTTCCTTGTCTGAACAAATTTACTAAAACTCAATTATTGGTTTCCCATGGTGGATCTGATCATTGACTTTAGGTGTTGACGCATAAAGTCAAAGTCTACGGTGACTTGGTCCAAGAAACGTATTTAGATTTGAATTCTGCTTAAATCTTCCTCAAAATGTTATTTGTATGTCTATAATTTCTTTGATCGAGTCTAAAGTCCGAGTCGAACCGAAACATACCGAGAACAAAAACTCAATCAAATCCGAAATTCCTTTCTAAATTAAAGGTATATTTGCTTAAACTCGGAATAAAAACCATTATGTTTGAATTCGAGCTCAGATTACCGAACTCAACTTGAAAAAGATAGAACGAATTTCAAAGAAATTAACGAACACGGGAATTTAACGAGTTCGGTTCCAAACTCGGAACCTACGTCTTGCCAGAGTTACAAACTCGTAACTCCGGATTCACTATCTTTCTTCTTCAACCTCAAGCTCAAAACCGAGCTATGAATCTTTTTACAATATCATTGTTGTTCTTCTCTCTTTCTATCTCCTAAACCCAGACAATCCGAGAGCAAAGATGAAGATCGAATCAAACCCAACTCGCCTCTCACCCCCAACAACTAACTCTCTCTCTCTCTGATCTAATATATCGATCAGTTACAACCATCACACTATGTTATAACAGAAAGAATAGAAGAAGCAGAGATTACCCGAGAAAGAAGAATTGCGGTCTTGATTAATATTAATAACCGGCCCAATTAGAATTGAACCAACCGATAACCAAAAACATGTTTTTTAACCGAAACACTATAGAAACCTTCTGCTTTTATCCGAGTCTTCAATCACTTGACTCATATTTTAACTTTGATGTTGGCTATATCTTCACACATTACCTAATCAAACCATCCATTGTAGACTAGATATGTGTTTGGATACCATTACTAGAACTGAAAATCACAAAAACTTAACCACGTCCAAACCGAAATTCGAATTGGAAACCCAAGTCACGCATTTATGTGATTTTCACTGATTGAGTCAAGGCCCGGTAACAGATTGGGTTTTTAAGAGTCTTTTAATCCTAATAGGTAGGTGTACTACATTAGACGACTTCATATTATTAAAGTCTTATTAGGTTGTTTTTCATTTACATTAAGGAAAGAAAGAAAAAAGAGCCTTCAGTTTCATACCAAATCTTCAGCTCGCCTCTTTACTCTCTTGTTCTTGTCAATAATCTATAACCATTGTTAGTTCTCCAAACTGAACATCAATGTGGTTAAACCAAGTCAACATCAGACCTCACATAAGCGGAAATTGAATCATAACCTTACATTTTTTGTCTTTCATCACATATCTGATATCTGGTATCTTTCTGAAACTTTAGCAATGCCCTTTCTTAATATTACAGACTCTGGAAAGCTCATAATAAACTATGCTTTTCTCAGCTAAATCTCCAGGTTCAGTCTACTGCAAACCTCAATATCATCCCAAAGATCATCGTTGAAAGAAACTCTAGATCACTAATTAAAGATGGCTACAAGAACTTAGATGATATGATTCTAGATTATCTAAAGCAACTTGCTTGCACGTGAGTTTGCTCCTCTTGTAGCACCAACCTAAATTTGGTCTGCTAAGTTTTTTATATATTCGTTGTAACGCAAGAAAACAGAAGACACACATTGATGGAAATTACTCAACAAATTGACGACCCTAAAGATCTAATGCAAGTCTCAAACTTTGGCATTGTCCTTGATTGAAAGATCCATACGCCATACACCAAGCCTTCCCCTAAAACCCCAAAACAATATCATGTGATTCTCTAGAGTTGAATTCTGGTGGAAATTAAAAACAGCAGAAGTGGAGTTAAACAAGTAAGGACACTTTCTCCATAAAAAGTCAGAAACTTTCCAACAATGGAGATTTGTATTGCATCACACAGAAACACACTTGTTAAATGTAAAGTTGAGAGAATCTGAATTTCATTTAATCTAACTGCGTTACAATGGTTTTAAGATAGATATGTAAAACAATAAACCCTAATTAATATTTAAAGTCTACGACAAAGATTAACTTGCAAAACAAAAACCTAACCCACAATAAAAAGCATAGCTTGATACCCTAATTAGATTTTCCTGACACTTTTGCGACTGTAAACAGGTTGGCGACAAAGAGGGCAATAATTATGATGTCGATTCAACCACTTGGAAACACAATCTTCATGAAACAAATGAGAACAATTAAGCATATTCTGAGTCAGTTTAACCTCATATCCATACTCCCAAAGATTCTCTAAACAGATCGAACATGTCTCCAATTTCAGACTCAACCGGGTTTGTTCTATGATTTTTGACATCTTTATCATCGTTTTGATCAAGCTCCTCTATATCTCTGAGTATAGAGATAGTTATTTCGCTTAAGAACTTTGGAGTTGAAATTTTAGGTAAGGCTCTTACAAGAAGATCAACTTTGACTGATTTTGTTTCCATTGTCTGAGCCATGGAGAGATGAGTCGTATTCCAATGAAAGAGAGGTTGAAAACGATTGAGTTTATTAATTTGGAAGAAAATTCTGAATTTTTCAGGATTATTAACAACCGATTGAGGGAAAATCTGACTAAAATAAAATCTGTTTAACTATCAGAAAAAAATAGGACCATAATAAAATCTGATTTTTTAAAAATCTGTATTATAATAAAACCATAGCAATAAGATTCACCGTATCTTTGTAGTAATATAATAGATATTTTAAATGCTTAATTTATTTTGATTGTTCGATTTGTTTTAACTAATTAATTTTTTTTTTTGTTTAGATAAGATGTTTTTAACAACTAATTATTTGTTTTGATTACAATTAATTCAGTTTTAATAAAAACATACAATTAAAAAGAAAACTTTACCCAATTAAGATTTGATTTTCATTGGTTTAAAAAAGATTCTCTAACCAATTAAGATTTGAATTTCTTTTGTTAAAAAAAAAGAATCTTTAACCAATTAAGATTTTATTTGAAGAATTACAGATTAATCCGCTTATGATTAAAACTTTAATAATTATTTAAATTGATTCAATAGTATTCGTTTATTTTTTAATGAATATTTAACTAATAAGTTTGTTTTGATCTTAATAAATAAAAATTAAAACATTAATATTATTAGTCAACACATTTGAAAACAGTCAGAAGATTTTGTATTGAGATATTCCTAATCCTAATACTTTTAATTTAGGGAAAATCTTAATACTTTTAATTTAGGGAAAATCAAACAAAAAATATTTAAATATTAATCAAAATCAATATAAGAAAGCTACCCAAGACTTATTTATAACACCAACAAGTTCTATTTTTTTCTGAATGATTTTAGCACCATTTTTTCTCTAGATTTTTGTTTCTCTTAATCATGTATATCTCAAAAAAAATTTCGTTGAAACCCAGCAAAGAAACCTGGAGGATTAAAGTTAAGATTTTAAAACTCTGAAATGTATACACTAAAGAACATGGTCAAACCATTGATATTGTTCTTTGTGATTGTAAGGTATGTTATTAATAATATATTTATTTGAATATTTTTATATTGATTAAGAATATTTTTTAATTAATCTATATATCTTTTAGGGTGATAAAATTCACTGTAATGTGCAGAAAGTACTCGTTTCTAAATCCAGAATACTTCTTGAACAAGGAAGTACTAAAATCATTAGAATATTTTCTAAAATCATTCATGAATATTTTTATATTGATTAAGAATATTTTTTAATTAATCTATATATCTTTTAGGGTGATAAAATTCATTGTAATGTGCAAAAAGTAGTGGTTTCTAAATTCCGGAAACTTCTTGAACAATGAAGTACTAAAATCATTACAAACTTACAAGTTTCTCATGCAACTGAAACTTAAGATACTTCTACTCATAACTTCAAACTCTCTTTTATGTATACAACCACAATTAAGTCGATTGATCCTTTACCAAATTCAGTTTTTGGATTAAAATTTGTTGATTACCATAAATTACCTAATGGACGTCTTAAAGATATATATCTTATAGGTAAGTAAATATTCTTTTAAAAAAGAGTTATATAAATTTTGATTGTAAGTGTTAATTTTTTGAGATTTTTTAATATATATCATCGGACAATTAATTCGTGTTAGCCCTATTAAAATTTCTGAAATGAATGGAAACCAACAAAACAACTTATTATTACCCTTTAGAATGCTAAGTAAGTTATCTTGTTATTTAATTATTTATAAAATATTTAATGGTACAAAATATTTATTTTATGTTCTACATAGATCTTAGGGTAACTTGTGTGTTGCAGGAAAAATATGCTGAAATTATTAAAGACAAAACAAAGAATGAATTTGTCTTTCAAACCATAATTGCTTTGCAATTTTGCAAAACAAAAGTATTTAGAGGTAAACATATATATTTCTTTGATATTCTATAATTCTAATTAATATATCATTTATTCAACTAATTCATTTTTTAATATTTACCAAAATCTCTTATATAGTAAAATTGTAGCATTATGTTTAACACTGTGTTATTATGTTAGTCCATTTTGGTCTAGGAATTTTTATTATTAGGAAGATATTATGATAATAAATTATTTTAATAAAATATAAGAAAATATATTTTATATAATAAAATTGTAGTGTTAACTTATTTGTATATTTTATGACTAAAAAATAATTATCTTTGGATAAGATTAGTTAACTGATTATTATTATTATTATTATTATTATTATTATTATTATTATTATTATTATTATTATTATTATTATTATTATTATTATTATTATTTACATAATATTATTAGTTCATTTTAACTATAATATATAACGAAACAATTTCTTATATCATTTTAACTATAATAAACACCGTGTCATATTTATTCGTTTTGGTCTACGAAATATTGTAACAAATTTGTTAGTAGGAAAAAATTATAACAAAATTAAATTTTAATCACATGATTATTTTTTAGTTTATAATAAGATAAAATAAGAATGATATTTGAGATATTTACAATCGCATTTAATAAATAATAACTGAAATTACTATTTATTTAACAAAATAAATAAACATAATATTTTCGAGTTGATGATATAGTCCCGAAAACCTAAGATATCTTATTGACTTTGAAAATTCATGTAAAACAATTATATGATTTATAAGGAGATTTCTTCAAATAATCGTTATTTGTATTCTATTTTTTTTTTGGTATTCTGGTATATATAAAAAAGCATTTACATAATATGGTTTTTAGATATTATATGTTAATTATGTCTTCAATATCATTAGTTATTTTCTAATTTTCATACTCCAATAAAATTATAAATCATATTCCTAATTCGTTAGATTACAAAAAAAAATTATTAATCTATTGAGAATACGGATATGTTAAAATATTATAAGTTATAAATTTATTAAATACACTTATTATAACTTTGAAATAAATATAAATTAGAAAATCAAAATAAGACCATATAATATGAAAATAAGAACATGGTCAAAATGCTTCTTTTCATTTTTTTCGGATAAAACTAATTTAAAAATTTCGTAAAAATTGTTAACAAAAATTATTTTTAAAGCTGTAAAAAAATTATTTTAAAATAAATAGTAACTAAAATATTAGCATTATATTTTGTTTGGTTTAATCTTTTTTTTTAAGTTTACAGAAGAAGACAGAAGATAATTACATAATTTTCTTCAAAATAAAATTATTCCTAAGATAAATACATAATTTTCTTTTATAATCTGTAGGGAAAAATAATCTGATTTTTCTCATGTGAATCATAGATTAGATTTCTTTCTCCTTCAATCATAAATTAGATTAAGTGCGATTGTGTATATATACAGTTTCACAAAAAGGTCAAAACAACTTTGAAGAAAACTATTGTTATAACAATTGTTTTAAGGAAAGTTTGTTACAATAATCTACTTATTCTTTTATAAGTAGCTAAAATAACCTACAAGAAATTTAAAATTTCTCTACAAATTCTTTTTTTTTTTGTAATTCATAGCCTAAATGATCCAACATTTGGTATCAAAGTAGATTAGAAGCAAGCAATTAAGCCACTTGTTTCTAGGTTTTAACAAATTACTATTACAAAAATACTTTTAAGTAAATAAAATAATGAACTTCATAATATTTTAAGTATAAACAGAACCAAACAATGATCAAAACTGGGTAATGTTTGGAAAACATTTAAAAAAATTATATAACTAGTAAAAGATAAATTTTAGGTTTGAAAGAGAAACATAACAAAATCAGTACACCCTTAAAAATGCATAATTTGAAACCCTAATCTAGGTGTAAACAGGTTAGCGACAAAGAGGACAAGAGTTATGATGTTGATTCAACGAATCGAAGACACAATCTTCATGAAACAAATGCAAACAATTAGGCATATTCCAGATTGGATTAACCCCGGAATCAGACTCACAAAGATTCTCTAAACAAATCGAACATGTTTCTTCTTCTTCTTCCTCTTCCTTCAAAGGGGATTTACAAGGCACAACGTTGTCTATAGATTTCACTTCGACGAAGACAATCAGGAGTGAAGGAAAATCAAAACTTTGACACTTCTTTGTTCAATAATCTGATTAGATATTGCTTTGGATAAAGCAGGATAATGAAGTTGATCCTCAAGAACTTGATAAACGTAATTTGGTTCAAAATTTGGGAATTCTAGAATAAGGATGAGTGGGTTATGTAGATGAGAAGACGTCCAATCATGATCATCTTCGTGTATGAGAATTTTAGATATACACGTGTTTTATGTTCATTGGAGCTGTTATCTTTCTGTTAGCTTAGTTAAAGTTTGTTAATCTTAAGCATTGTATATAAAGCTTGTACAGACTGATTATGATCAATAACACAGTTATTTCTCAAATACTAAAAGATAAACTCCTCGAATTCTCTATAGTGTATAAAAATTGTTACCTTGCTTAATGATTCTGATGGTGAAGTTTCAGGCCAAGCTGCTACTTGAACATCGACTTTGATTTCCATTATCTGAGTAAAAACTCAGCAAATTAATTCACAATAAACTAGAAAGATGAGTCGAATGAGAAAGGAAAGCTAGCGATAGCCCTGGCAATAAAACATAATACTCAAAACTCAAACCAAAATCGACCCAAATTAAAAGAAATCAAACCCGACAAAATACCCGAACCTCCGAGCCCAACCCAAACTGAAATCGAATCAAAAACCAAATGGGTACCCAATATATTTATTTATTAAATTTTTAGTATTTTAGATTTTTTCCAACTAAATCTTTGATTAAAATTTGGATAAAATATTTGAACTTGATCTAAAACTAAACCCAAACCGACCAAAAAAGTAAAATTACCCGAACACATCTTAAATTAATTGAATTGAAAACCTGAAATCCGAAAAGACTCGACCTAAATCTGAACATGTACTGGATGACGAAAGAGAAATTGTAATTTTTCAGAAGTTATATAAATATATAAATCCTGCTAAAATATAGGAAAACAAAAAGTTATTTCGTTTAAAAACTAAACCATACAAATTACAAATATATATATTAGATATAATAAATAAAATCCTAACAACTCCAATATTTTTCATATTCATCTTATTTCCCTCTCTCTCTCGCTCTTAAGTTCGACCACAATAATCTGATTGCTTTCATCAGATTTTTGATTCTTTACGATCTCAAGGTTTCTCTTTTGAATTGGATATCATGGCTACGTTTCTTCCATGGACATGGAGCGAAGAGAAGCTTTTTGAGTTAGCTCTGGTTAAATTCCCAAAGGATTCACCTTATTTTCTGGAGAATATCTCTCTGTTTTTGCAGAAACCAATTGAGGAGGTGATGTATTATTACAATGCGTTGCTTATCAATATTGTGCTAATTGAATCCAGTACGGTTGCTTTGCCCAATTACCCAAAGGACGATTACTTGTCATTCAAGGAAGCAGATATTCCCAAACGCAAAGAACCTTCGAGAAAAAGAGGAATTCCTTGGACAACAGAGGAACACGAGTAAGCCAAATTCTTTTGAATTTTGTTTGATTGATGAACAGTCTGAATCTAGCTGGAAAATTAGGGTTTCTATTAATTAGCTAAAGTATCTTGTTAGGGTTTATGAATTAGTGTTTCTTTTGAGTAGCTTAATAGTTTAAATCTTGCTAGGGCTGATGAGTTAGGGTCTTTCTTGGTGAAAGGGAAATTATGGTTTTCTGAGAGTTAAATTTCAAGTCTAGGCCTTAGTATAATATCCAAAACCCCTATTCTAAAATAAGAGGAACCAAACCGAATCTTATAAAATATCCAAATAGGTCTTAGATCATAGGATTTCAGTTATTCGGATTCATCCAAGTAAAAACCAAAAATCTAATCGGGTACTCGAAATACTATTAGATATTAAAAATAGTTATCTCTATATAAACTTTTAATTACCTGTACATTCAAAAGTATAATTATAAATATCAGTCTTAACTCTCGATCAAAACAACAAGAAAATTACTAAAATATTAAAATATTTATATTAGTTATGATTTCCTAAACTCTTTTAAATTTTAGATACATAATTTTAGTTAAAAAAATAAGGATTGCCCAAGGTTAGTCAAAGCTTTTGATTAGAAAACTGATCTTCGTTATTGATTTTTCTGATTAGCACCTTCAAATTAAGATAAATGTTTGTGAATCTGATCTTTTGAGTGATTAATAATTGATAATTTTCAGATTGTTTCTGGTTGGATTAAAGAAGTATGGTAAAGGAGATTGGAAGGGCATATCGAGAGTGTATGAAGATAAGAACCTCGACACAAGTCGCAAGTCATGCTCAAAAGTATTTCTTAAGGCAAAACTTAGATAGTAAAGCGAGGAAACGTTCGAGTATTCATGACATTACTTTGAAAGATGATGGTGACGATGTAACCAATGTCCCTGATATATGGATCCAACTTGGAGTCTACAAAACAGCAGCAACAATTTGTTGATCAATTTCTTTCGGATTTTATTTAAATGATGAGGCGTATGCTTCATCTCTTTTATGAGTTTTTTGTTTTTGGTTTAGGGTTTTAGAATTTTTTAGCTTTGTGATGGTTTGTTGGTTTAATTAACTTAAAGACCTTATGGACTTCTTGACTATGTTTTTTATTTAAAATTTTACTTTTAGTTACATATTTGTACCACTAATGTCTTTACCTCAATAACCTAAGGTATCAAACCATATTACTGTTTTTTTTTATAGGAAATAGGATTTCAACTTCTATAGGTAGGTGAATTATTTTGCAACTTTTTTATAAGGGTAAATTTAATTAGGCCGTAAATTTGGGTAGATTTGATGTTATATAATAATTTCGAAAGGGATTTAGATAGTCCATACTTAAAAACGGAAGGAAACGTGTATGTGGTCAAATGTTTTAATGTCCTTTTTTGCAACATTTTTTATCCGAATTTGATTGCAAAAAGTCATGGAGATCAGGCTTTGTCGGATGCAATGATAAGAAAATGATTTTAAAAACAAATTAGTATTTTGTCTTCGCCCTTTGTTGCATCATTATCAGTGACATTCGATTTAACCATACCATAAATCATGATACAATTTTTGACCATCTTTAGTTACATTCATAACGATTCGAAAGCGAACAATACTAAATTTTACATCAAAAATTTGATATCAATTTTGACTTACTTGTAAACGTTTTGGTCTTTACTTAGTTGACTAAATAAAGATTCGAAAGTACTTATCTATGTTGACTCTAAATTCCACCTGCAAATAATATTGCAATATCACAATCCATGAAATCAAAGGTAAGAAGATAAAACAGTCTAAAAGCCAAATATAGAGTTAACAACAAATCCAAGTACAAATTTAGCCAACACAAAAATAAGAAAATGTTTCTCCACCATTAAACTTGAACCTATCTTTAAGGTCTTGTATAAAACCACACCAGATCTTCTTATTGCAAAACTCAGGCTTCGAGGTTTCAGTTTTCACTATAGAAAAATAAGGGTAATCAATAAAACACCCAAAGATGGGTCTCAAGGCTTCCTCTTCTCTTCTCTGTTTTACCATCTTACTCGTTGCCTCATCCATTGTATCAGCGGTTAACATAACCAGAGCGCTTGAGAAATACCCTGAATACAGCAACATGGTCGAGCTTTTCGCTAAGACCGGGCTAACGCCGACAATCAACAAACGTCAGACCATTACCGTGCTGGCTCTTAACAACGATGCTATCGGTTCCATCTCTGGTAGAGCCGAGGATGAGCTTAAGAATGTTCTTATGAACCATGTGGTTCTTGACTACTATGATGAGATCAAGCTCAAGGCTCTTAAGGACAAGAGCACATTGCTCACTACCCTTTACCAGTCCACTGGTTTGGGCCAACAGCAAAATGGTTTCCTCAACTGCACTAAATCGAACGGAAAGATTTACTTCGGGTCTGCTGTGAAAGGCGCTCCTCAAAACTCTGAGTACATCACCACCGTTTTCCGTAACCCGTACAATCTCTCTGTGGTCCAAGTCAGTATGCCCATTGTGGCTCCTGGACTTGGGGAACCTGTCAAGGTTCCTCCACCACCACCAATGTCTTTACCACCAGCTCCATCTCCAGAGAAGGATGCAGACACTCCAGCTCCAGGACCAGCTGAGGAAGGAGAATACGCTGACAGTACTCCTCCGGGTTTAGCACCAGAAACTGCACCTGCATCAGCACCATCAGAAAGTGATTCTCCAGCTCCGGCTCCAGAGAAGTCTGGTAAGAAGAAGATGCAAGCAGCTGACGAAGCTGAACCACCTTCATCTGCTGCTAACACCGGTTTGAGCTTTGGTGCTGTCCTTGTTCTCGGTTTTGTGGCTAGCTTTGCTGGTTTGTAATGTGGTTTGAGGCAGAGCGAGTCCAGGACAATAAATTGAATATGAGACTCGACCATAAACAAGAGACTTGGTGATATCAAGTGGATCAAAATGTGATGTTCTGTTCTGTGAAATTTGTATTACCAAACTGTAACCATATGTTGATATTTTCATTCATTAAATCCAAATCATAGCTAATGCCAATTAGCGCAACAAACTAGTACTAAGGAGACGACTTAATCACCAAATACATGCATTATTGCAAATCAACCAAACATATCAGAAACATTTACCATAAAAAAAACTGGACAAAGCCAATCAAAGCTCTGCAAAACGAAGAAACAGGTGTCTAAAAGGTTTTAGCCAATACATCAATAGTAAGCCTAAAAGTTCCTGCAGTTACTCTACTGAAGCCTATTTGCCAAGAGCCGAAGAAGAAACAAAAGACTCAACATTGGTAGAATCTATTTGCAATCTGTCATTTAATCTTCTTTACGATGTCTGCAATGACCTCTTCCATATCAAGTTCCTTCATTGGTGTGAATGGGCGCTCCATATCCTGCAAAGAAAGTCACATTGTCTAACTCAATAATCAACATACTGATTTGCTATTATTCTTATCTCAAACAACTTAAGACTCATCTTGATTCAGCTAAAAAGGAGACAACCAAAAGCCATTAGACTAAGCTCAAAGAACCTTAAAGGGTTGCTTTAAGGACCTCAAACAGCTTTTTAAATTCAAAAGCCTATTATAAAAAGACTGTGTTACGGAAATTAGTACAGACAAGACGACAAAACTCATTCAGATGGAACAAGTCCCTCACAGAAATGCGACTGACTGACATATTTTACTTAAGCATAAGAATGATATGGCTTACCAAAAGACTGATAAATGTATCCCCGCCTTCTTCTCGAATCTCAAAGCAACCACGCCTTGGCTATTAGAGAATATCAAAAAGAAAAGAATTAGAAATGGCACATAATGTGACAAACATTCTCAAACAATCATCAACATCAAGCATTCATAAAAATATATGCAGTAAAAGATTTACAACCTTATCAGGATTCACAGTCACTAAGATGCCAGGAACAGCTTCCTCAAGACCTTCCTTCACCTGTTTAGCCCTCGTCTTGAATGAATTGCATTGTTTGCTTCAACAAATCAACAACAAACTCCAATGAGGTAACGAATCAGAACATCATTCGACTACAGTTTGAGAAATAACTAGATTTCTTTCCTCGAATATCACCAATCACAGCAAAAACCAGGGTGTAAACAGAAGCAATATCACAAAAAAAAAAACACAATAAGAACCATAAGCAAAGATGAGAAACACGCTATCCTGGAAATAGATAACATTTCAACTGAATCAGAGACAAGGAACCACACAATCAATTCCTCTTTGCAATGAAACATTTATATGCAGCGGCGAATCACACATTATCTGCAGAAACCACAGTAAGATTCAGAAGTAATATTATCACTATTCACAAGTAAACAGAACAAGAACCATAAGCAAAGATGAGAAACTTGTTATCCTGAAAACAGATCACATTTCAACTGAACCAAAGACAAGAAAACCACACCTTCCTTTTCTCTCCACAACAACACATTCATATGTAGCGAATCACACATTATAATCAAGCGAGAAGAAGACTTTGCTTACTCAGACTGCGTGCAGATTCATGAACAAAGAAAGCCCTAAAACAAAATTTCCAACGCACAGAGAGGATAGAAAAATAAATATTAGCGTAGGTATCGGAGAACAAAAGCCCTAAATACTCGCTTCTACTTAATCATTTTCTCCAAGAAACCTAAAAGCAAAACAAAAAAAACAATAATGCGTAAGAAATTTTGTTTACCAGTGCTCAATCACAATTTTCTTCTTCTCAGAGTCTGCTTCTTCTTCTTCGCCTTCTTTAGGATCGTCCTCTTCCATCGATTCCTCCTCTTTCTTAATTTCCACAGCTACTTCCTCTTCTTTTTCTTTCTTTACTTTCTTCTTCGCTCCACCTTCCTTCGCTTTCATGTTCTTCCTCTTTCTCTTCTCTGGAGAATCGAACTTCATGAGCTTAGAGGAAGAAGAACCACTTCGAGTTTTCCGATCCATACTCCGAGTCACCCTCGTTGACGTAGTCGCTACAGCTTTCCCTTTCCCTTTTCCTTTTCCGTCAACTTTCTTCTCCGGCGGTGCCATTTGTACGGAAGCTCCGTCGCCAAAAGCAGTCGCAACAAATGGCTTATTCTGCAATCTCTCTCTCTCTCTAGATATTTTAACTTTTTTTCAACCGCTCTTTTTTTTGTTGTGTTTTTTAACGTTTAGTTAAAAAGACGTTAGAAGAGACGATAAAAGTAATCTTATAACGACACGTCAGACTACATTTTAAATAGACGGTCAGGATTAACTCTTCGGAATAAAGACACATTATAATCAACACAGCGCGACGTTTTCAGTAATAATGATTAGCACTACATGCTGTTTTAGTGAATAGATGAAAAAGTAGTTGTAGAAATCGCACACCGTGTCGTTTTACAATTTCCATTGATTTTGTGCACGCCAGAATAAGATCCTGTAGAATATAGATAGATATTGGGATGAGAACATTATGCTAAAACATGTGTTAAAGATTTAAGAGTTGGAATGATAAGATTATGAAAGTGATGGATCTTTGTTGCAAGCATTATAATAAAGTGCATTCATATGTGATAATAAATGTTCATTTAAATGTAAAAATTGAAGTAAAAGTATTTTTTTTGTCAACAATTGGATCTATAAGATTCTATCCGATCGATCCGATGAATTGAATACGAAGACATACTACAATAACACAAAAATCTGCTCTAGCTGAATCAAATTCGGTGATCACCGTTAATATTTTCATTCATTAAATCCGAATCATAGCTAATGTCATATATGAATCAGCAACAAGCCCAACAAAATGAAACTGTACAAAACCAATCAAGCTATATCTAAAAGGTTTTCGCCAAAACATCAATAGTAAGTGTAAAAGTTCCTGCAGTTACTCAACTGAAAAAGAAACAAAAGACTCAACAATTGGTTGAACCTATTAGCAATCTGGCATTGAATCTTCTCTACGATGCCTGCAATGACCTCTTCCATAACAAGATGCTTCATTCCTCGGTATGAATGGGCACTTCATATGCTACATAGAAAGTCACATCATCTCACTCAATAATCGACAAGCTGATTTGCTATTTATTTTTATTTTAAACGACTTAGCACTTAACTTGATTCAGCTAAAAAGTAAACTACCAAAAGCCATTTTACAACAATCACAAAACCTCACTGGTTATCAATTGACTAAGCAGAAAAAAAGCATCATTATAAAGGGTTGCTTTAAGGATCTCAAACTAATTTTTACTTTGGAAAGCATATGGAACAAGTCCCTCACAGTGATGTGACTGATTTGACATATTATACTTAAGCATGAGAATGATATGGCTTACCACAAGGCTGATAAATTTTCCCCCGCCTTCTTCTCTAATTTCAAAGCAACCACGTCTTGGCTGTTAGAGAAGATCAAAAAGGAACGAATTAGCAATGACACATAATGTGACAAAAATTCTCAAACAATCATCAACGTCAAGCATTCATCACACCTTATCAGGATTCAAAGTCACTACAATGCCAGGAACAGCTTGCTCCAAACCTTCCTTGGCTTGTATAGCCCTTGTCTTGAATGCATTGCATTGTTTGCTTCAACAAATCAACAACAAACGAGACAAAAACGTCATTCGACTACAGTTTATGAAACGAATAGATTCAGCTCTTTTTTTTTTGCTTCTTGTTGTTTTTTAACGTTTAGTTAAAAAGAAACGATAAAAGCCATGTTTTGAATTTTGCTAGGCGTTATGCGTGCAGGGATATAGTGTCTAGCGCCTAATCAATTAATCGGAGATTACACGGAGATTAATCGGAGACTAGTTTTTTTAATTTATTCTATGTTTTAGTTTTATTAATCAATAACTTAGTGTTTTTTTTTGTCAACATTGGGCCACAACAGGCCGGCCCATTAGCCAAGTTCCTACATAATGTAGGCGGTGAGACTCGATCCCTGATTGTGCAAGTGCGCATGTCTTATGTGGACTTACCGCCTGCCACTAGACTAAATGCCACTTGCATCAATAACTTAGTATTACAATATCATAAAATACATTAATAAAAAGTATTAATGTCATTATAGATTATTTGTTAGTGGTAATTAACATAAAAAATCAAATTCTAAATAATTTAATATGCATGATTAATTTTTGAAAAAAATTAACTAAAAAATTTAATCAAAAGTTAAATAAATTTTTTTTAAATATAATATTAATATATTAGGCAGAAATTAATCAGACTAGGCGGAGATTATTCGAATTTAGGCATAGACTAATCCAACCGTCAGACATTAATCGATTCGGTTGGTCACCGCCTGACGCATATGTAAGGGTTAGACAAACGAGTTTTTGAACAAGGGATAAAAGTAATTTAGAACGATATATCCGACTAAAAAAATGTTGACAGAAAAAAAAAACGACACCTGGAACTACATTTAAATGGACTCTCTTACATTTTCTAGAAACTTTTTTAATAAATTATTATTATTTACTTTATTTTTTTGATGAAAAACTCTTGTGAGACACTTTCATTACATATAGTCTTACAGACTTCGAGTCTGACCATCATTTCACCACACACGTGAGGTTTCACTTATAATCGTTAGGACTACATGCTGTTTTTAATAAGTAGATGAAATAATGGTTGTGGAAGTCGCACATCATATCGTTTTTGTCAACTCCTTCGATTTTCTGTTCACCTAATATAACAAGGTCCTCTCAAGAATAAAATCTATAGATGTTGGGAACATTATGTTTAAAACTTATTTGTTAGTAGTTTTTTTGTTAATATTAGGCTATAATTGGTCGATACATTGGCCAAATTTTTACATAATATAGATAGTAAGACTTGATCTCAAAATATATAAGTGTGCATACTTTTAGTAGACTTAACAGGCTAAATACCACTTATTTGTTAGTAGTTAGATTGAAGTTAGCTCACCATTATGCTAAAATTATTTTTTTCTAATATTAAAGATTATTTTATATTTAAATTTCAAAACTATATATGTAATAATAATTAGTAACTTTAAAGATTTTACATGACGTTAAAAATTCTTTAACAAAAAAAAATGTTAAAAATAATTTTTTTTGTTGAAAGTTACATAGAAATTTTAAAAAGGCACTTTTGTGCAACAAAATAAGTTATACAACACTTTTTGAAATACCGAAAAAGTGTGGTTTTGAATAGTGAGTACAGATTAAAAAAATGTAGATCATGCAGATAATGCATAACATATTTTCTATTATTATTTTATTATAAGATTTCTTTTATAATTTTGTAACTATTATTTTATTTTATTATCGGACTAAACCCGGACATGAACCAAGAACCAAACAAATACCCAAAAACTCAATATTATAGTATTTTAGAGTATTTTATGAGTGTGTTTTTTTGTAATTTTAGATATTTTTTGAATATTTGGGTATTCAACTATGTTTTAAGTATTTTTTTGATATTTTGGGATACTTTTTAGATATAATTTGTGTATTTGGGTAATTTTCAGTTTTTAAAATTTGGATCTAAAATCGAATGGAACCAATCCGAAACCAAACAAAAATAGTAATTAGTAGGTAACATAAAAAATAGAATTGTGTACATAAATAGGAAATATAAAAAACAAAAAACCAAAAAGAAAATGTGGATGCATGTGAAAAGAAGCGTAAAAATGTATATCCTATATCCTACACTTTGAATGGTGAATGCAAAAAAAAAAATATAGATCATGCAAAACAAAAACTAAAATATATTATTTTGATTTTCCACAACACTAAATATCATACTAAAATTATTATCTTTTGTTATAATATTCTTATTCTTATTATGTAATCGTTTATATAGATTTTTATTATTTATAACAAATTTAATATACCATTAAAGTAGGTTAACTATGGTTTAAGATTTTGTTTATTTATAACTTTGTAATTTTATATTTTTAGTTAAATAACTCTATTAAGTTTATACTATATATCTAAAAAATACCTAGTTGCATTTAGTTTTTATATTTGTTGATTTTTATCTCTTAATTTTAATAAATAATTATGTATTTTATTCAAAAAATAATTATATTAAATTAATAAGGATGTAACTTTAATATATTAAATTACAAAGTTAATACTTAATAAGGATGTAACTCACGTGATCATTTCTTCATTAAACATAAATATACATATATATATATATATATATTAAATGCAGATGGGGAGGAAATCATTAAATAGGTACATGCCCATTTTTTCTTTTTTTTTGATCTGCACACAGATCTAAATATTTTAATATTTTATTCTCCTACAAAAAAATGTGTATGAATGATGAAGATGAGGTCTAGTACATTTATTCTGCAGGCCATCTGCCAAACATTCAAAGCCTATGTGTTAGGATTTAAAAGCCCAAAGTCGGTAACTTGCAAAAACTTGAAAAGTTTATAAATTTGACATATCCAAAGATCACACATTGGATCAATTCATAACAATCAATACTACTATAGAGATTGAACTACAAGGAGGTGTCCATCTTGAAAGATTATTTCTTGCAAATTTGTGAAAAGGATTAGTATTAGTTTCTTTAGATAAAGACAGATTAGAAATCAAAGATCGAAGATTTTTAACTGATAAGTGTACCGTAAAAATACCAGAATTTATGTTTGAAGTGTTGTACAAGTAGCATACCAAGCATGAATCTTTCATTTCCCATTATTATGTCACTTTTTCGATTAATTTAACATGTGTACACATCATCATGTTGTCATTTTTCTATAATATATACTATTAGCATTTGAAGTTAAGTGTATTTAGTTAAAATGTTAAATATTCATCTATAATATTTTCTGCACTGAAATTCGATTCCAAAAAATCATGTAATCTTCCATAATATTTAAAATTTGTGAAAATTGAATTATTCATTAAAATTTATCGATCTAATTATTATGTTAAAAATCATTAATATTAAATATATGATCTGAGAATATTTTAGTTTTACTGAATTAGTAGTGATTTATAGTTATGAAAAATTGTTTAGTGTGAGAAGATAATGGATGTAAAATTATTAGTTATAATTTTTTAGAAAGTTCAAAAAATCAATTCCCTTAGGAACTAATAATAGAGTCAGTGTTCCTGGAAACTGTCAAACAATTTTATAATTTAATTGGACTTGGTTTATAATAGATTTTATCTTTTCTAGATAATTTATATTATAAAAATCACTTTATACTTTTGAACTACAAAATGATTTAAAGGAAAATTTATCCTTGTTGGAGCGCAGGCTAAAATCTAATATAATAGTAGACAAAATTCCTCTATAACCAATATCTAGCCAGAGAAAAGTTTTCTATAGAAACTAAAAAATTTTAAACTTTTTTTGTTGCTATTAGAAACTTCATCTGACTTTTTGGGTAACTATGACTTAGCCACAAAATTTCCGTGGTTATATGGTGACTATGATTTTTTTTACAATCATTGTATTTTTTATAAAGTAGAAATTTAGATAAGTTCTCCATTTGTGCATTTCATCTTCACACCAGATTATCCTAATTATTTATCTATATCAGTCCAACTTTATATTGATGTTCCTGAATAGACTATAACCACTGATTGCAAGTAATGAGTACCTGACCAGATCTCAAGACCATGTTCTTTTTTGTGTAATCAGGTCTGAGTTGTTCTAGTAAAAAAATCACCCCCAAACAAGTGTTTTTTTGAATATTATATATGTTTTAAAATGATTAATTAAGTTTTAACATTAAAATGAGGGAGATTTAAATCAATACAAAAGAGAGACCATCAATAGCATACCAAATCATATATATACTTATTTTCATTAATCAACAAATATTAATAACATTATGATTGTTTTGTTTTTTTATGATGAATCGTATGATATAAAAGGTCAACATGATAATAGAACATAAAAGTTTGACAAAAAATAAAATAATAGAACATAAAATGTCAATATTTCTATTAATATGTCTCAGTAAGGTTCTAACTTTGAAGAGGGATCATGCGATCTATGTTAGATTGTTTCTAACCGATATTTTTGTGGATTGTGGTGAATACATATAAAAGAATTATATAATAATAATAATTTTAAATTGTAAGAAAATAGTTGAATGTCGACTTATTTTATCATCCTACTAAAATTTGATTTCAAAAAATATATTTATCCTATGATATTATTATGAATTTGGAAATTGAGTTACGGATCAGGTTTTGTTTGATCGATAAAATAATATATTATAATGTTTGCGTGACAATACACGGCAAAGATGTTATGAAGCGAGAATGTCGTAATCTCTTGTACGAATGAGTATATCCTAACATTTGAAAAAGTTGAATCCGTAAACAGATTTATAATGTACAAAGAACGGTAGGTTATAATGATGGAGACACTTGTAGTCAATTTAAGACGCATTTCATTTTCTTACATGAAGTGTTTGATAAGTTAAACTTATTATTATTCTTTCTGGAAGACTGAGGATATTAAATACTATAAAATATCTTTTGAACCTATAATTTCCGTGTTTACTTTCAAAAATAGCATGTTTCATTTGATGAAAAACAAATTAAATATCTATGAAGTTCTAGAAAATTTGAGTAACTTGGTGTAAACTTCAATAGTATTTTCGTCGGATAATTAAATAATAACATTGTATTGATGGTAGAAAGTTGTGACGATTAATCTGGCCTTTACATACTAAGTTGGAGGAACTTCTATCTTTTATGATGTGTTTATGGATAATTCTAGCATGAGATGAAGGTATTTTTGCTACTGAATATTCAGAGTTGGTCAAAATGATAGCAGACCAAGCTTCATGCAGTATTTCTTCTGGTTTCACCAAAATTCTTCAGTCTGATTGTAATTGTGTAAATGTATTTCCTCTGGTTTGGTTTCTCACTCTATTTTGAATATATATATATATATATATATATATATATATATATATATATAGGTGGAATGTTTTACAATGACTACATATTTTGGATAAATAGTGTATTCGATCGAAACTACTTGCATTATCATACATATATTGTAGGGTCATACATAAACAAATGCAAAGTCTCTAAAATTTAAAATGTAAATTTTTCTGATTCATGCCGAATTAAGCTTTGATTTAAATGGGGTTAGTCCACAGTTAACAATTAATTGTCCGAACTATCTGCATCATGTATGAAAATACATGAATTATAACACCATGCATAACCATTATCAAAAATTTACACATTATGGAATAAAACTCTCTAAAAGATTATTAATACATAACTACTATGTATATAATTAGGGATTAAAATTTAAATAAAAATTCAATACTTAAATGAAGAAGATGAATAATGTTTACTGAAATTAAAATAAAATACTTTTGATGTATTCTATCAATAAAATAAGAGACCATTGAAAATGCTCTAGTAAGAAATAGTTTACCAACTAAGTTTCATTTTAAATCATGTGATCGGTGGCATAGACCAATTCGCCTAGAGCAGACAAAAAAAGACATCATTGACATAGGTAAAATTAAATTAACTTATCTCTAAAATATACTTAAAATGAATTATGTAAATTAATTCAATTAAAATTAAAATTATAAATTTTGACTAATTTCTTATATGTTTATTCATCTATATATATTCATCACTAATCTTGTTATCAAAGTAAATTAAATGTTTCATTGATATAAATATATGCCCGGCCCAATCTAAAATAGTACCTAAAGATTTTTTGAAAAATGTTGCCCTTAGGAAGAATTGAACACTCACCACACTCTAGGAATAAACAAAGTCTCAACCAACTATACTAAAAAAGATTTTTGAAAATTAATGTCTCTAAATTTCTTATATTATTTTCACCTAAAATACTTGATTTATGAGCTTTAGTTCAGGGCCGCCCTTGATCCATATATATATATATTAAGTATAATCTTATATATTTTACAAATTATAAAATTTGGATTGAAAATGTATCAAGAGACATATTTTACATTTAAAATTATAGCAAATATTTATGTGATAACGAAACAAAGAACCTAAGATAAATCACAGTGATAAGAAGACCAAGAGAGTCAACAAGTGATGACATTAAAACGAATTGTTACTAATCGCAATAGTTTTTCACAGTTGTTAGCGACATGAAATCAAACATGATCATATTATTATTTTATCGGATGGTTACATGCGTATGAATTTCATATTTACAATATATATATGTATATATGTATGTATAGGGTAAGATTATATAATTAAATAAGGGTTCTAAAAGGAGAATTTCTTGACCAACTACAGAAAATAAACAAAGTATAAAATTTGGACGTGCGAGATCTTAGCTGCATGTACCTTGTACTTGAAGACCCTTATTAGGTGAGAGCTTCATGCACACTCTCCTTTATCTACATTCCAATTTCTACTAAAATTATTCATACTTTTGTTATATTTATTATATGAATCACATAAACAATCATCTCTTGGAATTTGGAATTCTTACAAAGTTGGCTTAGTTTGAATATCTATTGGTTTCAAACTTTGATGGCAACTAGGTTTCCTAAAAAATACCATTTATACTAGACAGATGTATGTGCATCTATATATATGAATCTTATCAAATTAGGGATTCATATAATATAAGGGGTTTTACGGGTTTGTTCGTCTGAAATCGTGTAATTTCTTGTAGTATATGTTTTCTCGTATTCTAATGATCATGGATGATGAATCTTAGATATGTTGCTTTGTGTTTCAAGCAGATCAATACAAGAAGGTTGTTAAACTTGGAGTAATTAATTAAGATTCGTATAAAATGGAACAAGGAGATCGTCAACAACAGAAGAAAGAGGAAGAAGTTTTGCCACCAGGTTTCAGATTTCATCCAACGGATGAAGAACTAATCTCATATTACTTGGTCAATAAGATCGCTGATCAAAACTTCACTGGAAAAGCAATCGCAGACGTTGATCTAAACAAGTCCGAGCCATGGGAGCTTCCTGGTATGATTCATGATTTTATTCAAACTTGGTAAGACCTGATTTCGTTTGGTTAAGCAATATATAAAAACTTTTATGTCTATTGTTTTCTTCAACTTTAGGCATGCATGGGGCATATATATATATTCAATAGCAAAGAAATATCTATAAATTTTATTCATGATTAAATTGCAATTAATACACAAAAATTAAGCAAAATTTCCATATAGTCACAAAATAATAACCACTAATTGGAAGGGTTGAGTTCTAGCCACGGTCGCATAGCACAAGAGATAAATGACTCGTATAATGTTAAGAACATATCATATATCATTTGTATGTATGGATTATTAGGGGCCGTTGAGCAAAATTATGTTTTGGACACATTTAGCATGTACACATATAGTAGAAACATAGTGTTCATATGTCTAATTATCTTTCTGTTTTGGGAAGCATCTAAAAGTTCATAACACCTACTAATTATACATATATAGCACAATGAAAGTGCGCAATAAAATCTCTTGATTACTAATCTTATGTCGTTTCTGTAACAAAAAACAAAAAGATTTGTACAATGGTTATAGGTCATTGTCATATATTTAATATCTACCAAAAAGTACTTGTTGTACTATAATTTATAAGCATGTATGGTACTTATAAGCATGTGACTAAATTTGTCGGGTTTTCTCTCGCTCGATAATCTGTCAGAAATTTTCGATGAATTTTTTCGTTTTTGACAATATAAAATCGGTTGAAAATAGTCATTTTTAATGGATTTTCGACGATTTTGATTATCAAGTTACGTTCCTAAACATTCGATTGTATGTGTAGTAATTGTATATTTATGACATTGTTTGAATTTCTGTAAAATTAATTTTGTAAGTTAATCTTCTTTTTTTGGGTTAAAAATAGATAGTCACACTCACACATTGAAGTTTCCCAACAAACATTGATTACACGGACGGAATTATCAGTACGGTACGTACGTTAATTTCTCATCTACTCATTCTACATCTAATTCATCCATAATCCAATAAACTAACAATATCTTTGTTTCTGTTCCAAACTGCAACGATTTTAAGATTAAACATAATTGTCGATTTTCCGCATCATTACATAGAGTATAATTACTCTTTCAAGCTTCACAGAAATAATAAATATGATCAATGAGACAAGAAAAATTGCTTAAGTATTAGTGAGATGTTAACATATTGTTAATATTTAGTTAAATAACTTAGTTTCATAGTTTTCTGTTTATTTTATTTCACGTTCTTTGGTTTGTCCGTTTTTCTGGAAATCATTTTTTAATATTATTTATATAAGTTATATACCTTCGAATTCGGTAAGCAATAACTATTCTTAAAATTTATTATTGGATTAGTAATTGGCCAAGTTATTCATGGACAATAACAAAAAACTGCATAATGAATTACTACAATAATATATGACTTATTATTTGTTGCATGTATGCGTAAATTTGTGAAGAAGTCATTATGACTATGTTCTGTGAGGATCGATGACAAAACTCATACTCGAATTATTCGTCACATTTTATTTACGAATATAAATTTGTAAGAATTATTTTGCAATCATTTACGAATCAACACAAATTCGTAACTATATTATGATATTAAGTCGAAACATGTTTTATTACGACGATACACCTCAAAAAACTTTTTGTAGTAATATATAATTTGAATATATTAATGTAAGATAACTTTGTTTTCATAATTTCTCTATTTCTTTTATATCAAAATTTTTAAATCGAAAGACTGATTGGCTAGTCCGTTCTAATAAATCTCGTTTTTTACATATTATTTATATAGTTATTGTTTCGCCTAAATAGACAATTATTGAGGAGATATTTTCTTTAATATTCATTGTTTGGTTAGAAAAAAAAAAAACTAGTTGTTGGCCAAGTTATTAACAAAATTTTCTGTTTGAGTAAAATGTTAATAGAGAAGGAAAAACTAGAAGGAAAAGAATGCTATTTCTTTAGTCTCCGCGATCGGAAGTACCTGACCGGCGTAAGGACGAATAGAGCAACAAATACATGATATTAGAAAACAACAGGAAAAGACAAAGAAATATTCAACAGCACAACTTCAGAATTGGTCGGAATGAAAAAGACTTTGGTGTTTTATAGAGGAAGAGCTCCTCGTGGAAAAAAGAGTAGTTGGGTCATGCATGAATATCGACTTCACTCTAAGTCTTCTTATAGAACTTCCAAGGTACGTAATATTATTTATTTTTGGCTTTTGTTTTTTTTAAAATATTTTTGGCTTTCTTTTCTTCTATAATATATATAAAATTATATTCTGTGATCATTATGATCAAATGACTTTGGTAATTGAGTTTTTACTTCTTTTGTTTATAATATATTAAAAATGGCTAGTTAGTTGTATGTTTAGTGGAAATACAATATGATTGTATGTTTATGTTACTAGGTAATAAATGATTACCCAATTATAATTATAGGTAATCTCAATTTTGTTTAGCTTGAGTCAAGATTTCAATTGTTTCTAAAATTTTCATTTTAAATTATTAAAATTTAATATGTTAAAAAATTTAAATACTATATTAAAATAATGATTTAATTTGTACAAAATAATTTTGAGGATACTCTATTTTTATTTCTTAATTATTCAAAATTTAAAAGAAAAAATATTGTAGAAGAACACAAAGTTTGAACTAATAAATTAAAGACTTCTTTTTTAAATTATATTGTTGTCATATAGGAGATTTGATATATAAAAAACATACAAAAAATACATCAATACATAAATCAATTTTGAAAATTCAAGTTCTCTATCTATTTAATCAAATCCTTTTTAATTATATGTCTTACATGTTTTCCATGTTTACTAAATTTCATACACTAAACCAACTTGTTTTACTCAATAAAAGTCTGATTTCTCATTTTTCATGGTTTATGTAACATGTGAAATTGTAGCAAGATGAGTGGGTAGTGTGTAGAGTATTCAAAAAAACAGAAGCAACAAAGAAATACATAAGCAACAGTCAGCAGCACAAGTCGTCATCATCACCACAACAACACAAGACCTTCAATACTATCAACCAACAACATTAACCCTAATCATTACTCATCATCAGACCTTCTTCAACTCCCACCTCATCTTCAACCACATCCAAGTCTCAACATCAATCAATCTCTCATGGCTAATGCTGTTCACTTAGCTGAACTCTCTAGAGTCTTTCGCGGTTCTACAAGCACAGCCATGGATGTTTCTGCTCAACAACAACAGCTAATGAACTACAACAACCACATGCCTGTTTCGGGTCTTAATCTGAACCTTGGTGGTGCGTTGGTTCAACCACCTCCTGCTGTGTCTCTTGAAGATGTTGGTACTTCTTTCAATGGAGAAAATGGATTTGGAAATGTGGAGATGAGTCAGTGTATGGACTTGGATGGATACTGGCCAAGTTATTCGATGTTTAGTTATTTTTCTGTTTTAAACTAAGTTATGGTTGTTATATTGCTTGTTTGGAAAAAAAAGAAAGATCCATTTTACTTGTTATTAATACCTTTTTTTTGTTTCTTGTTTTCGTGCTTGCATTTGTTTTAACTATTTGATAGAAAGTATTAAAAATCTAGCCAATTAAGGTCTGGTTTTTATGGTTATTAGTTACAAATATAATGAATACAACAATTCCCAATGTGATCTTTATCAAGAAAAAACAAATCCCAATATTATTTCATTGCAATAACACCGTAAATCAAAAAATATATTTATCGAGTAGTTAAATGTACATTTTTCCGTAAAATCTATGCTCGAGTTTGATTCTTGTCAATCGCATAACCCAAGTAATATTGTTTCAGGTTCGATGAGGTTCACTTTTTAGTGCTACTTTTAAACAATATAATCATGTTTTGGAAGAATTTTCACTTTCAAAACTAGTTCATACTCTTCATCATGATGGCTAACATGGCTTCGATCTGAGAAATAGTTGTCAAAAATAAATTGAGAAAAGAGAGACGGCCTTTTTGAAAGAGTAATATAAGCAAGTACCAAATCTATCCACATGAATCACAAAATACACAAACCAAACCTTTACTAGATTTCCTCTAGATGTCTATCTTCTCTGTGTAAAAAGACTGAAAACTTTATATCCAAAAGGCACTTTTTGCACAGTGAGATTCCAGAAAAACAAAGACCCATAAGATACATCTAAACACAAACTGTTTCTTTCGTAAGTAACAAAGACAACATATGACCGTATCGAAGGCTCAAAGAAAGACCGTATCAAAACACATCGTTACCTGCATGAGTATAGAGAAAGAGGTCAATAAACGGTAGACAAAAAGATCAATTCAAAGTTCTCAGTCTTTGGTCGCTAATATGTTTCACTCCATGCATTCAACAAAGAGACTAGGCATAGAAGATTCAGAAACCGGAATCACTATTCGTATATCAACATCAGACAGACTCAATCTATGGCAAGTAAGTTCGGCCTTGGCCTATTGATGTATTCAGCAACTATAGATTATTTGTTCATGATCTGTACCTTGACATGTATTTAAGTAGAAAGCAAAACGTACCACTAATATTTTCAGCACGAGGAAGTGAAAACAGCACATTCACAAGGTTACTTCACTTTTCAGAATGACCCCTTTTGGCCTTACGACGAGTATGGTGATGAGGCTGTCGGGTAGGCTTCTTTGTGTTTGTGCTGCAATAAACAAATGGGAAACAAACTTAACGTGTGGAATCAAGGATGGAGTATCTTTAAAAGTAGAGAGAACTATACCGAGAACTAATATAAACATCTTATAAATAATAATTGATTATAAAAACTTGCCGGAAGAGCGAACAGAGGAATTTGTACACTATGAAGATGGGTAGCGCCAACAAAGCAGAGGCCTGTGGTGAACGTTTTTCAACATCTAAGTTAAGAGAGGAAACAACAAGAAAAGCATAATATCTTAAGAGCGAAAGATCAGAAAATATACTGTAAACCAAATGAACTCTTTGGTGGCAAAAAGTTCCAACAACTCATGGCTTTTCAATTTTTTTTCAACATTGGCTTGAAGCTTCACAGATATACAAAATTATCAGCTTAATAGACAACATATTCCTCTTGAAATGGCATTATTCATAACTAGAGTGCCTATATTATATACAGAGGGCATCATTTTCTGACCTGATGGTGATAAGTTGTGGCAGACTTAAGGAACTCTTTGTAAACATGAATAGCCTTCTTTGTGTAAGGCGTAACGGTAGCTTTCACCTTATCAACATGTGGTTTTGTGGCTGTAGCTACTTGATCGACATATGGTTTACTAAACTTTTTAGCCTCCTGGAGACCAAAATAAAACACATCAAGCAGATATTGTCATCATCAATGAAGCTGAAAAAATGCTAAAAAATTTTAGATTCACAAATATACTTCACCTGGTAATAAGGATCTACATGTTCTTGAAACTTAACCATGTGTGGAGTTACTGCACTTTTGGAGGCATGGTAAGACTCTTTCGCTTTGGTGGATAGTGTTTGCACATGTGGCTCAACATGTGTTTTATAAGTCTCTTTCACGGCTGGAATATATTTCTGGAAATACGATCTCATAAGCATACCATAAATGCCTCACATGACTAACAAACCACATTGTCTCTAAGTTGCTTACAGTTTTAACATTAGCCATGTGTGGTTTAGCCCACTTTTCAGCTTGATTCTTTGCTTGTGTCACCTAATAGAAACTTAATTTTAGTTAGACCTAAGTTTTCTCAAATAGAAATGCATCGCATTTCAAATTGATAAATCAGCACCTTTTGAGTGACTTTCTCCATTACTGGTTTCCCGTGGGCATCCCAGTGTGTCCCAGCAACAGTCTTGAGTTCATGAAGTTCCCATATTAAATGATAAAAATCTTTTGTACTAGAAAGTCATAAAAGAAAAATTCTACTATACTCTTACCTGAAATTTAGTCCAGTGTACAAGAAACCAAGGGGGAAGCCACGCTCCATGAACCTCCATAAGTTCCTTAGCCTTTGTGGTTGCTTCATGCTTCGTTCGCAGCATTTCTTCCTATTATTTTAATTTTGATAAGAGTCAAAACTGATGGCAGGAACCAAAGTCGAGAGGGAATAAAACTTAATCAAAGAGCATCATAATACCTCAGAGGTTTTAAGAGCACGCTCAAGTTTCCGTATTTTGTTCTTCTGCTCTGCATTTGTCTTGTGAAGCTGCAGGACTCTCTTGTTAATATTGGCATAAGCAAAAAACACATATCCATACATAACTTTCATTCAATTCCAATATCTAAATGCAAACCAATCATCAAGAATATATTGCAGTTGTCCTATAGGGCAAAGGAACAAAAATATGAATCTAAAACCATAACACAGAACAAGATTCGGGGCTAATAAGATTGTATTGGCTTAAAACCTTAACAAATTCCAGTTAAAGCTGAAACAAGGTAGATATATAAGATTGTATTGGCTTAGCTATTTTTCAATGATACGTCGTAATAGAGATGATACAACATTTGTCAAAGAACAAAAGAAACCAGTGTATAGAGAACTTACTTTCTCTAGTCTCAAGTTTAATTCACTTAGGTTTTTCTCAGCTTCCTTACTCCGAGCTTCTGTTGATTCTTTCTCCTTGTTTTTTTGCTCGAGGAAGTTCTTAAGTACCTCAACCTGAATAGAGATGTATAACCACAACATAAGAATCTAGACTGCTATTTACAAATCTACATAGTTCCCAAAATAAACATCTCACCTGCTTCTCTAATTCAGCAGCTCGTGCTTTTGCTTTACTCAACTGTTCCGTGGAATCTGATGAATCTTTTTTCTAGAGACAAGTACCACAACAAACACAATTCATAACTCAAAACTCATAGCAAAGATTGATATAATATAAACCACTCTACGTCTTAACAAGGAAGCAAATTGAAGTGAGACTATTACAAGATACAATGTACCTTTAGTGATGAAACCTCAGTCTCTAAAGAAGCAACTTTTTCTTGTCTCTCTTGAAGAAGTTTCTCCTTCTCTGCAACTAACTCCTCTCTTCCTTTAAGTTCTTTGGTTTTGTCATCAATTTGGGATTCTTCACCAACCAAGAAACAAGGATTGAAATGGAAATTGATAATCCGAATTTCGAATTCGAAGAAGATATAGCAAGTTCTAAAATCAAATTGATTCGCAGAGACACAAATAGGAAGTAAAATTGAAGTAACTGTAGATTCCGAGTTTAACCTAGGGCACGAATTTTAATATTAAGTTGATCCAAATCCATTTCAGAAACCAAACCCACACCACCGTCCGATCCATCGAGCTTCGGTTCTTCACCGCCATCGATTCCAGCGTCGGCAAAGACACAAGTGATGAAATTGAAAACCAAAGCAAGAAGTATGAACAAAGCCACGAGTTTCGCGGCCGACATGACTAAAAACCAAGATTATCACCGGAGATTTGCCAAAAACAGGATTAGTTTGGTTTCCTATTCGAATTTTATGAGTTTGTATGATCAATTCAGACACACAGATCGTTTTTTTTTTTTTGATGATTATAAATAATGACAAGGTTTTTGATTGATGAGATGTGGTTTTGTGACCGACACGTGGCGATATCTTGAAGATGTTGAAGTGAAAACTTACTCTCAAAGAGAAGGAATAAAGACAGTCTAACATCGTATTGGAGATATTTTTTTGTTTCCTGTCATTATTTTGTTCTAAACGTCTCAAAATTTATTAACATTTTTTCCATTCTTTTTTTAAAAAAATTATTTTTAATTATTTTGTAATTCAAAAACACGTAAATCATTGAATAATAAGAATAATAAAAAAATTTATCAGGTACTGTAAAATAATTTAATAAATATTTTTATTAAATTTTTCTGTTTACTAAATTAATAAAAAGATTTCAAAGTTTTGGAAATAATTTTTGTTATAAAGTTAAGTTGAAAAAAGATTTTTGCTATGTGTCAAAAAATAGACAAGTTTCTATCGTATTTCCAAAAATAAATAAATGTTACCATTGCGTTTTAAATTTAAAGTTTTTGGAACCATGTTTCAGTCACAATTTCACTATTTTTGTAAAATGTTTTGAAATTGGAAAATTTTAGAATTATAGTGATAATATCTTAATTGTAATGGGAAATATATAGATAATTATCTACCTTCAAATAATAAACCACATTTAACAAACAAAAAATGAAAACTAGTTATATAGGATTTTTGTAGGTAATTCGTCACATATTTGACCATAATATTTTCCGATCTTTCATAATTCATCAGAAAAATATCAATTACAGTATTTTATAGAATGTTAAATTGTCTTTGAAATAAAAATTTTGCATATATCAAATGAGAAATATCTACCTTGTATAACACAAAGCTTCATTGAAGCAGATCACTTATCTCAGTTCAAAGAGATTTATTTTTACCTAGTGCAAGAACTTAAATCCGGCTTTTAGCAAAAAGAAAGTACACATAAGTAAGAGTTTTTATTTTGTAGAGAAGATGAATATTTTATATCCACAACTTTTTATTTGCAAAAAGCTATCTCTCATTTCAAACTAGTTCCATTTAGAGAATTAGAACTTTATTTTCAAGTTATAATGGTTTGGATGAAGAGTTGAAATTGAATGAGAGTCAAGATGAAGAAATCTAATTGAAAATTAACTTCTTTTTTTACAAAAACTTTGAAATTTAGTATGATTCTTTGTATATCATATCACCGTAATAAAAATAATTTAATAAATGTATGCACAAAGCAACTAACAAAAATTTTAGACAATTTTTCAATCAATATACAACAAAGCAAGAAATATTTCATGCATAAACATGTTTCCAAATACTTGAATATAAGTCTCTTGTTTGATAACATTATCTTGTTTAATATGATGAATTTGTAATAAATATATATTTTTGATAATTAGATTTATAAACTATCATTACAAGTGTAAATTTAGTTACAAATAGAAAGTGTAATAATGTTTAAAACATATCAAAATTTGTACAAATTTTGTATGTAATTTAGATGATCGAACATAAAATAATTTTAAATATTTAAATGTTTAAGATTTAAATTTAAGAGATCTAGCTAATATGCCATAGATGCAGCTGTTGGAGAATTTGACAATCAAAATGATCAAAGCTCTAAGACTTTTTTTCAAAATTCTGGACTTAAATTGTTTCAAAGTTGTTAGGAATATCTATTTCAACATGTTGTGGTCAAACATGTTTTCTTTTTCTGTTCTTTAAAGTTTCTCAATCTCATCTTATCATTCCACAAAATAAAAATGGAAAAATACAGGAAAAACAAGTGGAAATAATTTATGTTAATACAATAAGTTAACCATCTTTGTGCAAGTATTTTTCAAAGTGGATTCAAGATTGTCAGAGACTACATATAATAGTTTTTTCTTCATCATTCTCATCTTCTTTCTTCTTTTCATGGATTTAGCTAATTCATGTTTGTCTCTTTAGGAAAAAAAAAACAAACTAAGATTTGTTTTACAAGTTTTCCACTCTTATTTAGTTTTAGTTGAATTTTATTTGACTGAAATTTTCATTATTTTATTTCCAAAAAAATTAAGAGATGAAAACATTTCAAGAAGATCCATAAAGCCTTTTTCACTTGTAAAAAGTTTACTCATTGTGGCATTTAGTTTAGTGGCAGGCGATAAATCCACTAAAGACAGTACACTTGTATAATCAGGGATCGAGTCTCATCGCCTATATTATGTAGGAATTTGGCTAATGGACCAGCCAGTTGTGGTTCAATATTGACCCAAAAAAAAAAAAAGTTTACTCGTTTTGTTATTTGGAAAACGAAAACCAAGATTTGTTTTACTCGTTTTCATTTCTCTATGGTTTTTGGTTAATGTTTTGTTTAACTTAAATCTTAATAAAATTCCAAAAAAAAAACTTGTTATAGACATATAGGTAATAATTACCTATATTATAGGTATATATAATTACTTGTAAAATATCTCAGATTTTCACCGCCATATACGTCTATATATACCCGTGTATGGTTTTTGTATAATGTGATTGAGTAAGCAAAAGAAAAGAAGTAGAATAAATATTATTCTCTCTACGTCTTCTTTTTCTATTATCTTTACACAAATAATATTATAATAATAATATAATATATCAAAATTATCAATTTTATAACACGTTATCAGCATGAATTGCTCCCGCGCCGAAAAAGGTAAAATTTACTTTTGTCAATTTGATTTTATACTTTGATATAATGAGCGACTTGGGCCCCATACATATATACTATATATTTTAATTTAATTTAGAAACTATAATAATGTATGAATTACAACATGAGGGATTTAGTCTCCATGTTTAAATATTAATTTCGGGCAGATAGGCGATGCCTTCCCCGAATCGATCGTTAGATGGCTCTGCCTTCACGATCATGATCATATGGTAGACTATGTCTCCTCAGATCAAATTTTTATATGTCCAGAAGACATTTATAAAATGTTCCAGAAGAACATAAAAATAAAAAATGTCCAGAAGACATTTACTAAAACATTCCTGAAGAACAGTAAAATAAAAATAAAATGGATATACATATAAATCTGTTTCACACGAAACAATGAAATTTGTCCAGAAGACAAATAAATAAAAATGATTTTTGTCCTGAAGACAAATAATATATTTAAATTTACTGTTATTGCATTATATTTAATTGCGTAATTTATATCCTGAATATTTTATGATTATGTTATTATTAATTTTGATAATTTTATTTTTGGATATACTTTCCTAACGGTTATGACAAAAAATAATAATAATATTACATAATTCTCCAACGGTTATAAACACTATTTCCAACGGCTACATACAAATTTTAATCTATAAATACACTCATATTTCACTCATTTTTATTACTCAAAATTTTCTACCCTCTCTCAAATTTTCTCTCGAAATCGATTCATTTTTGTAAAATGGATTGGATTTTAATCTTTTTCTTCGGTATAATTCTTTACACTATTCCCGGATTTTTCATCGGTGATTTCACTCACACGGAATTTTGGGTGAATTGTTGGTTACTTATTGGTACTTTGTATCTTTTTGTAATCGCATGCTTATTTCGTTTTTATGTGTTTAATCATTGACATATTATTGTGTTATATTTAAAAATTTAATAATAAAATTATAATTATTATGCAGTATTTATGTCTAATTTGGCAAAACTCGAGATCGCTGCCCTGGATATATCAGGCAATAACTATATGAGATGGGCTGTCGAAACAAAAATGCACTTAAGAGGGAGAAAACTCCTTGACACAATTGATAAGTCAAAAATGACTTTCGAAGAACAAAAGGCTAATGCCATGATATTTTTGGTCCATCATATCCACGATGGCTTAAAAAATGAATATATAACAAAAGAAGATCCTGCAGATCTTTGGCAGTCACTAAAAGATAGGTTTGATCACCAGAAATACGTGATCTTACCAAAAGCAAAACATGAGTGGTTGAACCTCCGATTCCAGGATTATAAAAGCGTAAGCGAATATAATTCTGCGTTGTTTGGAATTACCTCCAGGATAATGTTATGCGGAGAAACGATCACTGATTATGATATGATCGAGAAAACTCTCCAAACATTTCATCTTGGAAATGTAGTCCTACAACAACAGTATAGGGCTAATGGATACAAGAAGTATTCAGAATTAATGCAAGTGCTTCTTGTAGCAGAGCAGAATAATGAACTCGTCATCCTGAACAATCAGTCATGCCCTACTGGATCAGTGGCATTCCCCGAAGCGAATGTTACGAATTATAATAATTACGGACGTGGACGCGGTCGAGGTAATTACCGCGGTCGTGGACGAGGAGGACACAAATGTGGATATGGACGTGGGCAAAGGAAAAGATCTTGTCCTGCTGATTCCAACGATGAAAGGAATCACAAAAGACCAAAAGAAAAAGAAGTTGGAAAAAGGCAACATGAGGAAAGTTGCTATAGGTGTGGCATGAAAGGACATTGGTCACGTACCTGCCGTACGCCAAAATATTTCGTTGAACTACACCAAGAGTCCCAAAAGAAAAAGGGAAAACAAAGAGAAACCAAATTTGTTCATGGCAATATCGGGCATTCTTTTGATCATGAAGCTGGTCCTTCTTTTGACCATGAAGTTGATCCGCATCTCGATGATATAAACAATGATACGTATCTTGATGTGGCTGATTTCGCTGTTGATTCCATAGAAATCAACGAAAGCCAAAAAGATTAAAATCTTCCTGAAGAAGAAAGTATAATATAATGTATAAAAAGTATAATATAATGTATAATTAGTTATGATTGCATAATGTTGTTTTCTGCCTTGTTTGTAAAATATTACCTTGTAATATACTATTTGTGTTAATATTAACACATCTTTTATAAATATTCTTAAATCAGAAAATGTTGAAATATGGAAACAAGGATGGAGATATGTGTCTGGCAGATAGTGCTACAACGCACACAATACTTAAAGATAAAAGTTATTTCTCTTCCCTTAAGATGAACGATTCCGCCGGAGCGTGAATACTATATCTGGTGATGCAAGAATTATTATAGGCTCCGGAAGAGCTTGTTTTTCAATGCCAAATGGGACAAAATTTGAAATAGATAATGCATTATATTCCCCAAAATCCTGTAGAAACTTGTTGAGTTTCAAAGATATTCGAAGAAATGGATATCACATAGAAACAATGAATAAAAATGATGTTGAATATCTCTGCATCACATCAGTTAATTCGGAAAAGAAATGTATATTAGAAAAGTTGTCAGCTTTATCCTCCGGAATATATTTCACAAATATAAATATGATTGAATCATATGTTACAGTAAACCCGAAGTTTACATGTACGTTCAAAATCTGGCATGAACGTTTAGGGCACCCTGGTTCAGTCATGATGCGAAAGATTGTGGAAAACACAAATGGCCATTCATTGAAAAACCAGAAGATTTTTCAAACGAAAGAATTTCCATGTAATGCATGTTCTCTTGGAAAACTAATAACTCGGCCATCACCAGCCAAAATTAAGAATGAATCTCCGGTATTCTTGGAAAGAATACATGGTGATATATGTGGACCGATTCATCCACAATGCGGGCCATTTAGATATTTTATGGTATTGATTGATGCATCTAGTAGATGGTCACATGTGTGTCTATTGAGCACACAAAATATGGTTTTCGCAAAATTCATTGCCCAAATAATCAGATTAAGGGCACAATTTCCTGATTATACAATAAAGAAGGTAAGACTTGATAACGCTGGTGAATTCACTTCACAAGCCTTCAATGACTATTGTATGTCATTGGGAATAGATGTTGAACATCCAGTCCCACATGTTCGCACACAAAATGGTATGGCTGAGTCTTTAATCAAACGGTTACAAATTATTGCTAGACCGTTAATAATGAGAACAAAACTCCCAATTTCAATATGGGGTCATGCAATTATGCATGCTGCTGCACTAATCCAAATAAGGCCAAGTGCATATAATAAATACTCTCCATTAGAATTAACATCTGGCCAGAAGCCAGATATATCTCATCTCCGTATTTTTGGGTGTGCGGTATATGTCCCCATTGCGCCACCGCAAAGAACAAAAATGGGACCACAAAGGAGATTGGGAATATATATTGGGTATACATCACCAAGTATAATTCGGTATCTAGAACCAAAAACTGGTGATATGTTTACGGCACGTTTTGCTGATTGTCATTTTAATGAAGATGAATTCCCCGCGTTAGGGGGAGGAATTAAAGAAGCTCCAAAAGACATAACATGGTACACACCGTCGTTATGGCACCTTGATCCCCCTACGAAACAACGTGAACTGGAAGTTCAGAAAATTGTGCATTTACAAAATATGGCAAATCAGATACCAGATGCATTCACTTATACAAAAAGGGTGACAAAATCGCACATACCCGCTGCGAATGTTCCATCAAGAGTTATTGTTCCGGAAGAACAAAATGATGGAAACATAACAAGTAAACCCAATGTTCAGTTAAAAAGGGGGAGACCTATGGGATCAAAAGATAAAAATCCCCGAAAGAAAAAGATTTTGAGAAAAATAAATATAAATGGTCCAGAAGAACCAAATTATACAGAGAAAAGTCTTGAAGACGAAAATAGAGAAAAACATGAGATTTCCATCAACTATGCCCAAAACGGAAATATTTGGGTTAGAAGTGAGATAGAAGATGATGATGGAATTTTCTCATTCTCTGTGTCAATGAAAATGATGATCCAGAACCAAAGTCTATATTAGAATGCCAGAAAAGATCTGATTGGGAGAAATGGAAAATGGTCATGACGACTGAATTGAACTCCCTAAATAAAAGAAAGGTCTTTGGATCTATTGTCATAACTCCTGAACATGTAAAGCCTGTTGGATATAAATGGGTTTTTGTTCGAAAAAGAAATGAGAAAAATGAGGTAACAAGGTATAAAGCCCGACTTGTTGCCCAAGGATTTTCTCAAAGACCTGGGATTGATTATGAAGAAACATATTCCCCGGTAATGGATGCAATTACCTTTAGATTTTTGATGAGCTTAACAGCATCTAAAAATCTAGAAATGCATCTAATGGATGTTGTGACAGCATATCTATATGGATCACTTGATAGTGAGATATATATGAAAATCCCAGAAGGATTAAAGATGCCTGAAGCATTGAACACAAAATCTAAGGAAGTATGTTTAGTCAAATTACAGCGATCACTTTACGGATTAAAACAATCCGGACGCATGTGGTATAATCGTCTAAGTGAATATTTATTGAGTAAAGGATATACCAACAATGCAATATGTCCTTGCGTATTTATTAAGAAATCTGTATCTGGATTTGTGATCATAGCTGTATATGTTGATGACCTGAACATAATTAGAACTCAAAAAGAGACTGATGTCGCTAGAACTCATATGATAGAAGAGTTCGAAATGAAAGATCTTGGACAGACAAAGTTTTGTCTAGGACTCCAGATCGAGCATCTTCGGAATAGAATTTTTGTACATCAATCGAATTATATTAAAAGGATCCTAAAACGATTTTATATGGACAAAGCAACCCCTTTAAGTACTCCAATGGTTAATAGATCACTCAATATCGATAAGGATCCATTCCGACCTTGTGAAGATAACGAAGAGGTATTAGGTCCTGAAGTACCTTATATGAGCGCTATTGGTGGACTTATGTATCTTGCAAATTGCACTAGACCAGATATAGCATTCGCTACAAATTTGCTTGCGAGATATAGTTCATCACCTACGTGCAGACACTGGAATGGAATAAAACATATATTTCGTTATCTCCAAGGAACAATTGATTTGGGATTATTTTATAATAGAAATTCTAGTCTCGATCTAGTTGGTTTTGCAGATGCAGGCTATTTATCAGATCCACATAAAGCCCGATCGCAAACCGGATATGTTTTTACAATTGGGGGCACTGCAATTTCTTGGCGTTCTCAAAAGCAAACTCTAGTTGCTACCTCCTCAAATCATGCAGAAACAATTGCACTTCATGAAGCATGTAGAGAATGTGTGTGGCTCAGATCTATGACTCAACATATACAAGAAGCAAGTGGAATAACCATAAATAAAAAGCCAACAAAAGTGTTTGAAGACAATGCTGCTTGCGTCGCCCAACTCAAAGAAGGTTATATTAAAAGCGACCGAACAAAACACATCCCCCCAAGATTTTTCTCTTACACACGAGAGCTCGAGAAAAATAAAGAAGTGAACATTCAATATATTCGCTCAACAGACAATGCAGCAGATCTGTTCACTAAAGCGCTTCCCACTACAACTTTTAGAAAACATGTTCATGGTATCGGGATGCGTCAGTTACGAAATTTATGATACTCATCATTTCAGGGGGAGATTATGTTATTGTACTCTTTTTCCCTCATCATGGTTTTTATCCCACTGGGTTTTTCCATGATAAGGTTTTTAATAAGGCAGTACAATATATAATAATAGGTAATTAAGGAGGAGTGTTATAGACATATAGGTAATAATTACCTATATTATAATATTGTATAATTACTTGTAAAATATCTCAGATTTTCACCGCCATATACGTCTATATATACCCGTGTATAGTTTTTGTATAATGTGATTGAGTAAGCAAAAGAAAAGAAGTAGAATAAATATTATTCTCTCCACGTCTTCTTTTTCTATTATCTTTACACAAATAATATTATAATAATAATATAATATATCAAAATTATCAATTTTATAACAAGACTTGATGTTGTTTCATCGATGTCTTATAATGTAATGTATTACTGGAAACCTTTTGTTTTAATATTTGAAAATTATTATTTTTAAACACTCGTTGAATGTAACAGTAGCTTATTTATTCAAACTTAAAATCACTAATTACTCTTAATTATGACTAAGAATTGCATCGAACAAAATTCATTGAAACCCTCGATCACAATGACGTGAAGCTTGTCCAAACAACCTAAATAACAACCTAAATAAGTTCAAACATAAGTTGTAACCCATCAAAACCGATGTAATGAATTATTCTTATGTAGTTCATATCCGGACCCATTTCATATCTGAGTAGGTTATCCATATTGCGCCTTGACAGAGTTATAGGGCCTATACTTCAAGCCCATATTGTTTGGCCCATATTATAAACTTGTAAGTTTGATCTATCATTAGTTTTCGAAGCTGATTTTATATTGTTTCAATTGGAGATTTACTTCGTTTACGAGTATTTTCCATCTTCTGATACTCTTTTCCTTCTCACTGATTCGTAATGGCTTTAGATTATTATCTCATTGATTGTAGTTGAAATTCTCTTAGCGTATACAATGTCCAATTTCCGCAAGGCTATGTTATGTTGCAATCTAATTATTTACTTATTGGTTACAAAAGGTGATTCATTACATAGTAACAATTGAATTTTGTTTAATGTAGAATTTGGTATAATTTTTTATTATTATTTGTGTGCACTGTAGCATAATAACTAAAATCTAAATAGTAATTGCAGAATAATTTTTTTTGAATATGGAATATGATAGAATTAAATATCGTAGAAAATAATAGGCCTCATTTTGGTATTTTTTTGTTTTCCATTCTTACACAAAACTGATATTGAACCAAAAAAACTTTCATTACTTATATATGGACAAAATAATTTTATAACTTAAATTGATTGGTTTCTACCCAAAACCAAACCAAATACCCGAATGTATATACTTTGTTTTGAAACCCAGAATTGCCAAATTGTCAAAATCTTTCACGGATTAAAATATAATTATAAATAATATTAATAAATAATATACAACTTAATCTACCTTAATCATTATTATCAATATATCAAGTTTATTTTTTAATTTTGTTCGTCATTAATAATATATCAAGTTTATTATTAATATGTATTTTATATTTTATTCAATATAACAATTAAATAATGAGAGAAGTGTAGAATTTTGTTATAATGCAATTGGTAACTAATTAGTTGAGGAATTGAGGAATTGGATGGAATGAAGAATTCCACGGTTACCAGTTGGTACCTTAATCTCTTAATTTTTTTTTTCTTTTGTCCTATATATAATAGAACTAAGTTGGAATATAACGTACAGACTCATAAGTCGGAAGAAGACAATAATTTTCCGGAAACTAAGCCCAAAAGAGATAAGCTAATCACAAATCCCAAAAAATATTAGATTAGAACACTTACATAAAAACTGAAAATATGCTATCCGAGGCCAATAATCGAGACCAACAGAGACTAACGAAACCAAAATTGATGGTGAAAACTCCTATGGTGAATAAGTGAACCTCACAAATGAAGAACCATCAACTATACTGGCAAGAACGAAACCACAATCAATACTGCACGAAGCCACGGAAAGAAGCCAAGCGAAGGCTGAAGGCGAGACCGAGACAAACATAATGGCAGACAAGGATAATGGAAACTGAATAATTTTCTTCCAGAAATGGCGAAGTTAGGAAACACTGCCGACCAAATAACACCTCTATAGAGCTGAGAGAAGACCAAACCTCGATTAAGTCTTGAGCGAACAAACAAAGAGCCAACCAAGCCTCTACCCGGGAAAGTCTAACCCAAACGTGCAAAACAATCAATCAAACCGGAGAGGAAGAAAACCGAGAAACCTAAGGTATCATAAACCAAGAACCTAACCACAAGCCTAACTAAAAACCAAATCAGAGCCACTTAATTTCAACCTAGACCACTTTCAACAATACATGACCAAACTACAAGCTAAACCAAATAAAACTAACCAGCAAAAACAACAAGAGGGAGCACATCTCAATAACGGAGAAGAAAACATCACCAAAGATGGAGGACACATCCCTAGAGATCGCCGACAACAACCTCTCCAATAGAAGCTCAGACCTTATCGCCGATGGTACCCTTATAGAGATCTCAAGCTATTCCATCCAAAAACAGTGAGAAATCTCTGATACAAAACCACTTCACCCTACCTTATTAATTCACCAGCGGTTAACAATAAAAGGGGAAACTAGCGTCGCTGCTATGGAGTCACTGACTGCCAATCCCAGAGCTTACAGATCGAAGGCTTTCAACGATGGTTAAGGAGAATCGCAGATCTACTTTTCTAAGAGAGAGAAACTAATCTCTTAAATATTTTTTTTTTGTCAACTTTACTCATTCACGAACAGTAACGAGATCACAAAGTGGGTACATCATTCACAAAAGCGTGGTTCCTAGAAATTCTTCTAATCTTACGGGCTAGGAAGTCGGCCTTGTGGTTTAGAGCACGCAGGATCAAAACGAGAGAGAAGCTAGTAAAACAACTCCGAAGTCTGGAGAAATCGGCAAGGTATGGAAGAAAGGCAAGCCACGCTAACGAGTCCTCCACCATTGCCACCATCTCAGAGCAATCTACGAGGAATTCCACTTCAGGCATATGGAGGGAACTGAGATAGGTCATGACCCAAAGAAGTGTTTCCAGCTTTGCCTGGAGAGGAGAAAGACTTCGCCTAATACACTGTGCTCCCAAATTTCTTCCACCAGACTCAAAAGAGAAACCATACCAGTATAAAGATCTGACGCTTTCCAGGATGCATCAACCATACATCTATACCAATAAAACCTGAATCCAGAGTCAAGGGTCTAGATATCATTTCTTTCTCGGAATGTAGAATCTCCGCTTTAACACCTGATTATACAAATTTCATGTTGAGATACATCCCAAGCCTCCGCTTCAGATTTTACCGCCAAAAGCAAATCTCGAGGATCATTGTCCTTGTTGGTGAAGGTCTTTTTATTTCTTGCCTTCCATAAGAACCATAGAATCCATGGGAAACTTCGATATTCATCCTTCTTAGGAAGTCTCCAAAGCAAATGGTTAATATTAGCATAAATAGAAGACCCCGGAAAAATAAACCCAGCTGGTATCTTCGATAATGCCCAGACTTAGGTAGCTGGAGGGCATTCAAGCAAAACATGATTTATCGTTTCTTCCTCCGCTCCACACCTATCACACCTCTTATCATGTTGTATACCCCGCCATTCTAAATTAGCTTTCACTGCTAGTTGACCTGATACTGCTTGCCAAATGAAATGCTTTATTTTTTGTGGTGCTTTTACTTTCCAAACTTGAGATTGTAGATCTTGAATGTGTGGGCCAAACGTATCCGTCGACATTTGGGAAATATTCATTTCCGTCCAATAACATGTTTAACAGTATAGAGACCAGTCTTATTAAAATGCCATCCAAAACGGTTTAGGGTTGGAAATCTTGGAATATGGAGGCCGAGGATCAGGTCGGCATCTCTAGGATAAAAAATTGTCTAATGAGAGTTTTTTTCCATAAACTTGTATGAGGGTCGATCAGATTTGAAACTCTTAGTTCTGGATAAATCATTGGGCCAATCCCAATGGATGGTCTTGATGAGGGTCGATCAGATTTGAAACCCTTAGTTCTGGATAAATCATTGGGTCAATCCCAATAGATGGTCTTGATAAAATATTTAAATTTTCCGTTTACTAAAATAATAAAAAAGATTTCCAAGTTTTGGACAAAATCATTTCAGTATATTTGTTTTTGCCAAAAGATATTTATCTAATCTATAAATTACATATTTATTTTTGAAAATAACCTTTTCATTTCTCGCGTTTAGTCGAACAGCAGATCCAAAGATGAAGAAATCGTATAAAGGGAAGTTGCCGACGGGAACTCTGTCTCTACCATTGTCAACATTCGTCGTCGTTGCTTCTCTTCTCGCAGGAGCCTCCGTCGTTCATAACATCTATAAGCCAGATCTCGTAAGCTTCTTCTGCTTTCTCTGTAATATCGCATATGCTCGATTCTCAAATATATTAGTTTTGTTCACTTAAGGCTGATCCTTTGATATTAGAGTCGCATCGTCCAAATAAAGAACACGGTCTTAGTCTGGTAAATCATTCTCGTTAAGATAATCCAACTAATAATTTTATTATCAACATTCGATCTCTTTTCACTTATTTCACTACATATAGAAGTGGACTATGGATTTTGTTTTATTGACAAAAACAAACATATTGAGTGCTAAAAAAAAGGAATTCAAGCTCTACAATTTTGTCTATTAATCCAGTTGGTTTAGATCAATAAAATAACTCCAAATCATATGATTAGCTCAATAATTTAAACAAAAAAGAATAATTAAACTCGAATTCCGTAATTAACTAAATCAGAATTCGGTGGCAACCACCTCTATATATCCAACCTCTAACGACCCACAACGTCCTTATCACTACACATAGAAAGAGAGAAACACCAAACCATCACATAGACAAAACAAAGAACTAAACTCATTTCTTGTCTTCTATATCGGCCATGGAAGCCAAGAAGTCCAACAAGATAAGAGAGATCGTTAAGCTTCAACAATTCATTAGGAAATGGCGAAAACAAGCAAATGCATGAAAAGCAGCCAACAACAACAACAACAGTGAAGACAACAATAGCAATGGTGGAGGAAGCAAGGGCATCAAGTTTCTGAAGAGGGCACTGTCATTTACAGATGTAACAGCTGTGCCTAAAGGGTGTCTAGTTGTCTCAGTCGGGTTAGAGAAGAAGAGGTACACAATACCAACAGAGTACCTTAGCCACCAAGCTTTCAGTGTACTTCTGCGTGAGGCAGAAGAAGAGTTTGGGTTTCAACAAGCCGGTGTTTTGAGGATTCCTTGTGAAGTTTCTGATTTCGAGAGCATGTTGAAGATAACTGAAGAGAAGAACAAAGGGTACCTGGTGATGTCAACAACAACTAAGCAGGAGTGTAAGTTCAATGTAGCATCAGATGAAAAGACAAGTTACAGGCATCCATCAGATTGTCCTCGAACTCCTGCACACCAACCTCAAAGCCAAATATGCAGATAGATTTTTTCATTTCCTGCTTCTGTATCTTTTTCTACTTTCTTCTCTTTTGTTGATTTGAACTACTGCCAATTTCCATGTTCCCACTTTTTCTTTGGGGATTTGGATTTGTGTGCTTCATATTTAAGAGGAGAGATTTTGAATAATGGAATAAACGGATCATTGAAACTAAAATGAGGACGTCTATTCCTTGATACTCATTGCTTTTTCCTGCTCTGTTCTCAATATTTGATGCAATTACCTCTGACTGATGAAACACTTAGGGTACAAGAACACATCAAATACTGAGTAAAGTAAATCAAGTAAAAACAATACCGTAACTTTTTATATATAAAAGATTTACAAATTCTGTATTTGCAACACAAGTCAGTAGAACAAGCTTATAATGTGGAAGGGCCACTATAGAAGCTAGAACTTGCCTTATAAGTCGGCCCAACCAAAGCGTCACGACAACAAAAAATTATCCTTATGAATGGAATCTTTGGAAAGATAGTTCATGACACAACCTTCCCCTTTATAACTCAATTTCTTAATGTAACCAAAGATGATATTAGTCTTGAATATCATACAGTTGATCTAAAATATCACCAGATAGAACCTAATGAAACTAGAAAAGAATGAGTCACTCTGAATCATGAATTTATAACTCTAAGCAGAAATCAAAGGAAAGAATCCAAATATGTTATGCTGGTTCAGAAAAAAAAGTAAAGGAATGGTTCATGTTTCCGTTTGCGTAGTTTGCGCTCTTTCAGGAACATCCATGTGAACTCAAGTTGAAGTTATGTGAAAGAGTAATCAAAGAAAAAAAGAATAATGACGTAATAAGAACAATAATTACGGAATTGTACTTTTAATCAGCAAGTGGAATGTGGTTATTAAACTATTCAAAGGCAAAAAGTACGGAAACCTCTAACAAGCATACTTAGTAATACAATAATCTAATACCAGAGTCAGGAATATTCTGATGTAAATTAAATAGCTCCATTATTATGATCACATGCATATTATACGTTCATCTTAAAAGAGTACGGCAAATCAAAAACACTGATTATTAAACCATTTCTTAAACAAAAACAAGTTTCATAAAACGAGTGAAATATGTTCATGAAATAACATGTTGGCTGCAATATAATAAATGAAGGTCAAAGTCAAAACATAAACATTGAGATCCTATAAATCGGAAAATGCCACATGACATCTGTACCTGAGATTCAGGACCATCAAAACTAATCTCCTAATACATGTGCAGTAATCTGCTAAACCTGATATGAAGAACAAAGAATAAGAAACTTGGATAATTAGTTGCAGATGATATCAAGACAGCAAGATCCAGCATCAGATAAACCAGAACAACCATATGCATTGGAATCATAAAAACCGTTGGAGTGTAAACCCATGACTCTTAATTTTCCGCTTTAACGATGATGTTCAATAAGCTAAGCAACAAAATATTCAGATTCCTTTCTTTCTCAAGGAAATAATCAATGAACGCACTAATGAATACAAATATCAACATGAGACACATTACAGACAGAAAATCAATCAAGAAACTTTCAAAAGTCAGCTTCACACATGAACACAAATATCAGTGAACAAGCCAATGTAATCACTAGTCTGATTAATGTAACAATGTGCTTATACATAAGTATATAACAATTGGAAAAGAAAGAAGGAACCTGAAACTCAAATGGGTCCTTTGAAGAAGAGTAATGATACTTGATACCACAAAGAAGCTTAGAACATAAGTTCATCACCATCTTCTGAATTAGGAAATGTAACACATTTGAACACTTTACACTTTCTACACAACACAAATCCAACCTGTTACAACATTATTCAAGTTCACAAAATCAGAAAACCATTCCATAACATGTCTCAGACATAACATTGAGGAAAAATCACAAGAACACTTTCTGATTACTTATGCTTGATAATTTTGTTGGCCTAATCGATATTATGAATACTTACAGCTTTACAAGATGGACATCGACGGTAAATTCTCTTATTCTCAGATTTAACATTTGTTTTTTGTCCTTTACAGAAATCACAGAGCAACCATCCTTTTCCGTTACAATCTTCACACATAATCAAAGCTTCATTGTCTCCCTTCAAGAAATCATGAATCCTCAATCAATTTTTGTAATCCAATTTTCAATTTCATCGATGTTTCATGTCCAAAATTGTTATCACTTTGGTAGTTAGTACCTGTGGCGATTGCTCGAGCTGTTGTTCTTGTTGCTGAAGTGGAACACATCGAGAGAGCTTGAAGAGACGTCGACGCGACGGAGATGAAACCGGAGACGGCGATGATAATGGCATTAGCCGTAAATAAAACGAATTTGGTGGCTGTAACGTTATCCAAATCGCCATTTTGATTTCTTTCCTATCCAAATTTTCGTCATTGTCAAATTCTCTGGTACATTAACTAATGGGCCGTTAATGGGTTCAGTTAAGGCCTATTAGTTGGATCAAACATAACCTCCATAACAAGTGGTTTGTTCCTGTCCGATTGAAAATTAGATGGGAAACTATATGTTTATTCAATTAATTCAACCAACTGGTAATATAAATTTTTGATTCAGTTTGGACCTTAAAACCAGTAAAATTAGTTATGACAATTTAAACAAATTTTTTGATTGATAATAGACTTTATTTAATTTTAGATAGAACAAAAAAAATCAATCTTTTTATTTTTATTTATTTATACGTTTGTTGTTTTTTTTAGATTTTAAAATATAAAATAACTAGATGAACCCTCGTGCCTTACACGGAACAAAATTATATTTTATATATATATATATATATATTTAAATTATTAGTAATAAATATATATATATATACATGTTAGTAATATATATATATGTTAGTAATTAGCATATACATATATATATATTTGTTTTTCTTTCTTCATCATGTATATGTGTATTTTATTTATAATTAGTCTAAAATTTCTAAGATTTGTTTATTATCGAACCAGATTTGAGTACACTCGTAACTATTATAAATAATTATGATATTTGAAATAAATTAGTTAAAATTAGAAAAAATAGTATATGAATAAATTAGAAATTAATTAGAATTATGAAATATTAAAGACTTATATATAAATACCTCTAAATACTTTTATCTTTAAAAACTGCAAAATAATTATGGTTTGAAATTCAATTATTGGTTTTCTCTTCAACCATCTCAATATATTTTAATAAAATATAAATTTTATACCATTAAATATTTTATTAATAATAAAAAGTTATGAAAAATATAACAAAAACTTACTTAGTGTTTGTAAGGCTAATATTTATTCGTTTAGCTGGTTTTTCACTCACGTAACTTCAATATTGCTACCACGAACCAACTATCTGATGATATCTATAAAACAAATATATTAATAACAAAATTATTAACATTTATAATGATAAATTGAAATATAAAATATTTAGAAAAAAAAAACTCTTTACCCGTAAGATATATATTTCAAGATGCTCATCAAGTAATTCACGGTAATTTACAAATTTTAATCCCAAAACCGAGTAAGAGGATCAATTGACTTAATCGAGGTTGTATACAAAGAATATTTTTTTACTTATGAGTAGAAGTACGGTAAGATCCGCTTGCAGGACAAACATGTAAGTTTATAATTATCTTACTACTTTCCTGCCCAAGAAAATTCATGAATTTAGAAAACAGTTTCTTCTTCACATTATTGTGAATTTTATCACCTTACAAAAATATGAATTAATTAGAAGGTATTCCTAATCATAATAAAAATATGCAAATAGATAAATCATTAGCTACATACCTTAGAATCACAGAGAATCATATCATGCTTTGATTAAATTCTTTAGTGTATACTTTTCAGAGTTTGAAAATCTTAACTTTAATTGTTCAACTTTGTTTGGAGGGTTTCAACAAAGAAATTACAGAGAATTATATGATTAAGGGCAAAAAATCAAGAGAAAAAGAAGGCTGATATTTTTTGAAAATCGTTGGTGTTATGATAATAGTTATGAGATGAGTATCAAATAAAAGTTGTTTGATATAATTTTCCTATTAGGATGAGGATTAAAATTTTAAAATAGATATTTATTAGGAATACATCTTGTATAATATACCTTAAATATTAGGAATGAGTTAAGATAAGGTGTTACACTTATTTGAAATCTTTTAGTTGAAGATTAATATTAACGATATTAAAAATACTAAATATGATTATTAGAATAAAACATACATAACGTTATTATATCATATATTTATACAAAATATGTTGTTATATTAGTTGGTAAATTATTCTATTTAATATTAATATTATGAAAGGCTTGATAATTTAAATGAATTATATTAGTTTTTGACATCTAATAAACAATCTCAGTTAAATTAAGTGCATTCCGTTTATATTATATTCAAAGTTAAAGCAAAATAATATATTATGTAGATAATATAATCAGTTATAGAATCCTATCGAGAGCCAAGAAGCAGGTGGCCCGGTTGGCTTGCCCCTGATCTAGCTAAGCACTAAGTGAGGAGTTCGAATCCCATCAGCTCCAGTTGGAGCATTTAGGCTATGGATCATGCCTTGTTGATCTAAACCGAATGAGTAATGTTGAAAAAAAAAAATCCTATAGAGAGATAATTGTTTTTATTATTATAAGAGATATACATATTATGTAATTATTATTTCCTCGTAACAAATTTGTCATAATACTTTGTAGGCCAAAATAGACTAATATAACATTATGTTTTGAATTAACGCTACGCTTTTATTATATAAGACATTCCTATGTAAACTTAACAAATAAACCAATTCAAACAAATAAACCAGTTAAAACAAACGAACCTACTAAAAGTTCTTATCAAAACCAATAGATCAATATAATTAATTGAAACTAAACAAACCAATTAGTTAAAAAAAAATCTTATCAAAAAAAGGGATAAATTAAGTAGTTAAAACAAACTTACCAATCAAAACAAATCAAGAGATTAAAAATTATTTTTATTACTATAAAAGATATATAAACTTTGAACGCTACAATTTTATTATATATAGAGATGTTTTAGTTTTTCACTCTTCTAGAAATATGTGTATGTTGTTTAAAGAAGTTAAAATATCTAGTAAAATGATAAGACGTTTTCTAAAAATGTTCAAAGATGGTTGTCTAACCCCATGAATTTCTTATCCAATATTATTGACAATTTTAGTTTTGATTGCGTCTACTGAAATATTTCAAAGCTAAAGTTGATGAAACTTTATTTCCATTCGAGTATTATATTATACACAGAATTTGATAATCTTATCATATAAAATGTGATTTCTAAAAATTTAGATTTTCATGAAGAGAAACACATTTTCGTATCCTAACTCCATAAAAAAATATTTAATCTGATATTATGGAGGCTAAGGTTTTTTGAATCCAGTTGTGGAGAAAGATTTATATCTAAACTCAAAATTTCTTTATCGTAGACTAGAACAATCATAGTTTTAGTTGACTATACTAAAAATTTTCAAAGCCAAAGTTAATGAAACTTTGTTTCCGTTCTAGTGTTATATTATACAGAGAATTTGATAATCTTATCATATAAACTTTTTTTCATCTCCTAGCCATCATTTTTCTTTTATACATTTGTGTGTTTTTTTGAATTCAGAATGATAAATTAAGTGTGCTAATCTTTAATAAAATACAGAAAAATAATTTATTTTATACTCACCACGTAGATCCATCACACATTTAAAGGTCATGCTAAAATGAAAAGAAATTCAACATTTAAGATCAAATATTTTATTAATTTTAATTAGTTTTTGAGTTATGTCATTCTAAGTAATATAAATCACACTTTTATGGATTTTAGAGGTATAAAAAAATACTTAGTTCCTTTTCTGTTGCTTTAAAGAAAATTACAATATGGAAATGATGGCTTATTGGTAATGTTAATACTTTTTTTTAACGATTCATTCAAAGATGAATGGAAAGAGTAATATCTAAACTCATAATTTCTTTATCGTAGACTAGAACAATCCTAGTTTTGTTTGATGAAAATATGTTTATGTGCACGTTTAGTACACAAAAAATTGAGTAAACTGATTCTTTTTGTTTATCAAAATAAGCTTATTATATAATACTTATTTTTTCAAAGCAAGTAATTAAAAAGATTTTGATATGTGTTAAATCTAACTATAATAAATTTTAAATCTAACTATATGTTAAACTTATATTTTCAAAGTTAGTACTTAAAAAGATTTTGATGTGTATTAAAAAGATTTTGAGATCTTTGTATGTGTTATATTGCTTCTTTTGATTCTGATTTTCTTTTTTTGGCTGACATGGTGCTCAAACATCAACGGTCCATGCTTGATCACACATCACAGCTAGCCAAAAGAGAAAACTCTCTTGTGCCCACACTGCCACACGAAAATGAAGATTAAGGTAAGAACATATCTCTTTGTTGTGTATGTGTTTCTTTCTTTTCCTTTTCTCAAGAATATAAGCTTGTCAAGACAAAATCTCTGGTGTCTGATTCTTTCTTATGTCTTTTAGTCTGTGTGTGCAACTTAATACTTTTATGATATGTTGTTTTTTGCAGGACAACGGGAAGGCTATTAAGTATGATGACATAACACTCACTGATGCCAACTTTGAGTCACGTTGGACAAGAAGACCCTTCCGACTGTTCCAGTGACCCCGGTTAGCCCTTTATAGTTTATAAGCAAAACAATTCATTTTACAGATTTTACTTGTATGATATAGTTTTCTGTTGGATTTACATAAAAACTCTTTAGTATATAGTTTATGCTATTATTTTCTCCATGAAACAAATGCTCTAAATGATATATTCCAGACTTAAATTTTGAAATAACATTACAAGAATATAAGGATTTTCCATCTGGAAAACATTGTCGAAAAATTTCTAACACGATTCTGACAAAACTTGACCGCAGAAAATAGGCCAGTCGGAATCCATCAGAAAAACTAGCTCTAGCTGGAGAAACAGCATCAGAGACAAAAGGTTAAACATTATTGATGAAGCATTGTGTGGTTCGTATCCTTTAAAAGAAGTGATGCGATGTATTCACATTGCACTTTTTTGTGTTCAAGAATATCAAACGGTCCAACTTATAATGAATGTGTATATATTTTTTTTGTCAAACATAGAGAATGTGTATAAAAACACTATTCTCACCGTACGAAATATTAAAAATACTCTACTAATTTACCAGTTGTTTACACTTTTTATTCATGTTTGTTACCATCTGTTAAATTATCATCTAATTTCTTTACTCTACTTTTATTTTAAATAGAGTACAGTAAAACTTCTAAAACTACATCTTTTAATTAATTTATCTATATACTACTTTTAGTTTAGGACCAAAAATTAGATATTGATTTATCCAACTATTAATTTATAAATATATTTATTTATAGAGATTGTACTGTTTTCTGAATATTCTATAAGCAAATTCCAAGTCTAGTGTGAAAGAATTCAAGCTCTTAGTAACTAGGCTAATAATTTGTAAAACGTCCTCATCATATCAAATATATATAAGAAAACTCTATTGAATTACCATTTATACTAACTTTATATTCATTTTGGTCATCTGTTAGATCATTTATTTGATATAATTTTATGCAAAAGAAATAAAGTAAATTCTAGTAGCCTTGAAAAATAATTAAAAAGTCACGATATTATATACCAATGATCGTTTAGTAACAAAATTTTCTGTGGCTACAATTTTGTTATATGGTTGTTAGTAGAAAAAATCGTGGAATCATGGCTTTTTGATTATTTTTGTGGTTATTTGATTATTTATCCACCGATTTGTAGCTATAAAGATTTTAATCCTAGATACTATAATCTAGTGCAACATTATTATTGTTATTGTTATTGTTATCATCTTATTTGCTAATAAAGTTTTGGTTCTTTAAAAGAACTAAAATTTTCATATATTTTGGTGATGTGATTATTTAATTTTTATTATAAAATGAAGTCTCAAAAAATTTTGTAAGCAAACTGCAACCTAGTCTTGAAACATTTTAAATCTTTTGTCTCCCTTCGTTTCATATTAACTGATGTTCTTGAGAAATTTTTTTATATCAAATTAGTTGATGTTTTCAACTTTCATTGTAAAATTAAGTACATTTTTTCTATTTTAACTATTTATATTCTGTAAATTGATTTTAATTGGTTGAATAACTATTAAATACATTGGAAAACAATACTTTTAGTTAAAAAAATTAATAATTAAATAATTTATAAAAACCTTAAACATGAAATATCATCCAAACACTTCCATTATTTCGTTATATAACATTTTATGGCTTTTTCTTTCATAGTATCTAACGAATAACCAAAAGAAAAGTTGAATTTCTTTAGTAAATGCTTTGATAACCAAATTCACACCAACACATCATTACATTTGGATATGCGTTACACCGCATTATCTTTTATTCGACACTTTTATTTTTATTATTATAAAACTTTACACTTGCAGGACGATAAACTTCACACTTGGAAGATGAACCAGGCAACATTTAACAACTTAGATTTGTTCCAGGAGTGATACCAAGGATCCTACAGAATTTCAAGTAACGGTTAACTCTGCTCTGAACTGCAGCTGGACGTCGGCCGTTACATTCACCACCGTTGATCTTCCTTGTGGTGGCTCCAAAGCCTTGGTCCAAAACCGAACGAACATTTTGGTTCCAGAACCACAAGGCACATTTGAAAGCCACTTCAGGGCTACGAGCCACCATATCTGGATCCGTCAAGAGAGGTAGTCCGAAGTACCTTCTGGCTGCACCATAGTTGTAGTTCCATGTGATTTAGATCGGACTACGACCGTAGTAGTTCTTGCCTGGTTGACAAGGATACACTGTGCTTGGCGAGCAGTATCTCCCTCTAGCTATTTCTTCCTTGTAGCAAAAACCTTTATATAACACGAGATTCCATTATTTGTTATTTTACAACATGAATTACATGTCAATTTATAAATCAAAATTTATGAAAAAATTATATGTGAAGAATCATCAAATTAAGAGAATATAGTTTTGTATTATGGGTTTAGATACAATCAAATATCTGTGTTGTAATAATGTAATAAAAAACTTGAGGAACTGAGTTTGGTCAAATGGATAATGTTCACTTTAATAGTCTTTTCCACCGGAATTAACTCCAAGTAATCACGTGATTGTGCATGGTAAAATTTAGAGTTTAAGTTATATATAAGGTTTTGTCAATCCAATCATTGACAAAAATGTAATAGAAAACTTTGCTATCTAGCTGGGATTATCTAAAGAAAGTAAAATTATTTGTTCTTTTGAAAAAGACGGTTTATTGTCAAAATTGTAAAGGTTTATTATTATGAAAACTTACTTCCAGATTCATGAGAAAACTGAGCGAACATAGCTGCAATCTCACGCTTAGAAACAGTTTCTTGATAAGCAGCAAAAGATTGAGCAGCTGAGATAAAAGCTTAACGAGTGTAGAACCCAGTTGCTGGGCAACCTCTTCCGGCTTTGCTTATGATACTATTAAAGATTAATGTTGGTGTGACAATGTTTCGAACTGTCACGAGGACGAGCACTTAAACCGCCGTTGGCAATATTCCGGACTGGCAAGGTCCGTTTTGGCATCCTGTGCCACAATACGCAGTTGTGGAACCACAATATCCATATCTAATACAACACAAGTTGCCTGCACATTCATTTCTACCGCAATTTTGTGAAACTGCAGTTTTAGTTAAAATGGTTAAGAGGAAAAGAACGCACAGAAAATTATTGATTGCCATTTTTTGTTTTGTTTTGGAGGAGTGGAAGGAAGAGTTGTGTGAAATAAAATGGTAGTGTGTATAGATGTATTTATAGAGTAAAATTGAACAAATTGAGATATTTTTTATTTGAATTTTTGTTAAGTCATAGTCAATGACCCTCTCTAGCTACGATCTCTACACTAAGAAAATAATTAAGTCAACTTTTGACATATGTTTTTTGGTCGTAACGATAAAAAAATCAGAATAATTATTATTTTATTTTCTTACATGAAAACAATCATTATATCACTGAATCACAGAATTGATTTTTACACCCGTAATATTAGAAATTAAACATATGTTGTAAATGTTGTATGACTTTTGAGGTTTACCTCTAATAGTAAATTTTTCAGTTGAAAAAAAAACAATCAACGTAATTTGACTAAAATTTTCCTCAAAACGTTTAGATCAGTTCAAACGTTTGACCTCTTAAATCGGATTTTGCATGTTTTTGTTAACTAGGAAAGATAATTTATCAAGTATAAATCATTTTATAATTGATATAAAATAATTTCTAAATCAAAATGGTTAACAAATTTATATTTTTAAACGTTCTAACTGGTTTACATGATATATAAATGAATTGTACGCATTATACATATATATAACGATAAACTAAGAAAATAGCTTAATGGAATTTTCATGAAAATAAGAAAATACTCTGAAAATCGACGGCAAAGCCAACGAAAATTAATCGGAAAATCTTTTCCGTCAGAAGCCGTCGGTTAGTCTAACGAAAAAGTAACCGTCGGTTAATGTCGGAAATGCCAACCGACGGCAACTGACGTTTACCAATTTCTTAATGTATTTCGTCGGTTCCCGTCGGTTGAACCGACGGAAATGATCTATTATTATATTTTTTAAAAAAGAAAAAAAAAGTCATCGGTTGCCGTCGGTTTATTTATATTTTATTAAAATTTTAATACCGGAAACAAAAGTCCCGTCAGTTGAACCGAATAGAACCGACGGCAATTGGAGGAAAATTTAATCGCCACGAAACAAATTGGCGCCCACATTTCAACCGACGGCTTCCGACAGCTTATTTTTTATTAAACTAATTAAAATAATTAAACCCGTCGGTTGAGCCGACGGCAACTTACGGATATTTATTTTTCAGTTTATTTTTTAATTAAAATAATTAAATCCGCTGGTTGCCATAGGTTGAACCGACGGCAACCTACGGATATTCATTTTTCGGTTTATTTTTTAATAAAAAAAATAAAAATAATAAAAATAATAAAAATAAAACATCCATTTGCGGCAATTCATCAGACGGGCAAGACTAAATCGGCGGATAACACCTCTCAAATCTATTCTTCTATCCAATAATCATGTAAGTTTCTTAAAATTATAGAATCATAAAATTTCCTAAATTTTTTTCTTTCATTAGATTAAACAATAGGTTGATAAAAATGGATAGATAGGTAGAATCTAGGTTAGTTTACTCCTCAACTCGTTGTTTGCATGTCGATTTCTTTGAAAATCTATGTTTTGAGCAATTTTTTTTTTATGAAGAATAATTTTTTTTTATGAAGAGCACCACTTTTTTGAAAAAAATTTAATTTTTTTGTGCTTATGAATTTATATGAGTTGTTTCTAATAGTTTCATATATATATATATATATATATATATATATATATATATATTTATAAATATTATATTAGACTATCAGTTCCCGTCGGTTAAACCGACGAGAAATATAATATATTTAAATAATTAAAATATAATATAATTAATATAAATAATATATATTACAGAAAAATGAGTGTCCGTCGGTTACCGTCAGTTTCAACCAACAGTAACCAACGGCATCTAACCGATAGTAACCAACGAAAACTAACCGACAGCATAACCGACAGAACCATGATAACTGACGATGCGTATTCGACGAATATTTTCCATCGGTTGCCGTCGCTTATGAATTATAAGCGACAGCAACCGACAGAAATGGCCGTCAGTTATAATAATGTTTTCTTGTAGTGTTATAGCAAATTTTAAATGAATTTTTTGTTAGTTTATATAAATTTTACAGTGTCATTGTACTTAAATTATTTAAAAACACTTTCATTATTCGAACAGTCAATTTCTATGGGATAACAAAATAGTTCAATAATAATCTGCGAATCCCAAACTAATTTTATATTTTTAAAATCACATTCCTTATTCTAATAGTAATATCCGTGGGTGAGCAAGAAACAAAAGAAACGAAGCAGAGTCAAATTCTGTGCATCCCGAATCTATCAACTTTTTTGTCAATAACTTTGCTTTCTTATAAATAAATTTGGGATTAATAACAAAAAATGATAAAGAGTTCAAGTACAATCTCGCATATTATGGGCTAGTAGTTCTGCATTATGATTCAACAAATGAATGAAAGATAAGAAAAATAAAGAAGGTAAAAAACCTGATATTGAGACGAGTGAAATCTTTCAAGTATCAAAAATAAAGCTTGCCATTTCTCCCAATTTGACATCATCTTTAAAATTTATGAGTTATTTATCGCAAAAATCATCTTTATTATTTGAAGTGATGAGAAATACACAATTATTCAAAACAATGCCTCAGCAAAAAAATCCTCTTGCTCCTCTTGTACTTATCTGTCGGTTGCCGTTGGTTACCGTCGGTCCTTATCTGTCGGTTACCGTCGATACAAAACCGTCGGTAGCCGTCGGTTCGGCGTTGTCGGTTGCCATCGGTTGCCGCCAGCTTTATGGAATAAAATTTAACAAAAATAAATATTAATATTATAATTAAAATTAATTATATATTAAATTATAAAAAATTTGTAAATACAAAAAGATAGATTTAATAATTTTTTTTTAATATATTTAAAAATTAAAAATATACAAAATGCATATTTGGAAAATTAAATAATGGGTTCTGTGTTTCGCTGAAAACCGGGGTCGAATCTGGCTGTATAAACGCATAAAGTTTAGCGAGTTGTTCCTCAGTCTTCTTCTGTCTCGCCTGAGTCACTCGTAGTTCGGCTTGGGTCTGTAGTAGCTCCGCCTGGTTCTGCTGGAGCTCCGTCCGGTTTTCTTCGAAGCTTTGTCGGAGGTTCACCAACTCTTCTCGTTCCCGCTGACTGAGACCGAATCCCTGGCTGAGGCTAAGACCTTTGGGCATCCCATCAGCGTCGACCAGCTTCCCAAGACCCAAACGTCGGCCTTTAGTACATGGTACTTCCTACAATAAATAAAACAAATAGGTAAACAAAATAACTACATTGTATTATTAACTTTTGAAATTTAATACAAATAAAAGTTACCTCGACGACGAATTGGTTGATCACGTCTCGAGGAACCTCCGTGGATGGTCCTGCTCCGTCTTGCGTGAGTTGGGTGTGATGTTCCTCAATTCGTTCCTCCACCCTCTCGACAACCTCACGAATCTTCAGATTGTCGATCGTTCCTAATTTTTTCCCCGTGTGACAAGTCTTCATAAGCTTGAGAAAATCAGGTACACACCCCTTTTTTATGGTCTGCAAAACCAAACAAACATGGTTAAACATATACTAAAATAGTTTAATATATATTACAACTTACCATCTTGCGCTCGACATGCTCAAAAGTGTAGGTACCAGCGTTGTGTGTTCCATGCGCCCTAACCGTCTCATCATGGCCCGCTCGCCGATTCTTCTTGTTTCGATCTGACACCTTCGTCGTGGCAGGAGTACTCCAATACTTCACAAACTCAGGGAACCGATCTGCCGGACATCCATATGGCAACTCAGATGGTTCCCTCGTCCATGCTCGCTTCCAAGCGTACACATGGTTGGAGTAGGACTTGGCGCACTGCTCCTCGAACTGTTGTCTCACCTCAGGTGTGTCAGTAACGGCCCAGTTAAGTTGTTGCTGCAAATTTTGTAAAAATGAGTTGACATAGCAAGGAAACAAAATAATTTAAATAGTTGTAAGGTAGAAAATGCTAACCGCGAATGATCTGAACCACTGTTCCCGCAGCTCCAAAGGGAATTTGCTAAACGAAGAATAGGCGTAAGGCAACTGCTGCTGGATCATAAGGCGGACCAACTTCTTTACATGTTGGTCGATGCGAAACCTGAATATTGAAACTTTAAGTAACTGTAGATTTTGGAAATTTATTGTAAAATAAAAGATTAAATGTATTCGTACTATGTAGATCCCTCTGGAAGCTTCGGATCTAGAGTCTTTAAATGAGAACGACCCGGTTGAGTAAAAATCTGCTCAATAGTCAAATGCTGTGGGGGGGGGTTGAACAGGTGGGTCAGGCTGGGTATCAGACGCAGTGGGTGGACTCAGATGAGGAGAAAGGGTCTCATCTGAATCAAAATCCGCTGCTCGCACACCCGATGGGTACGCGCGATGGAAGTCATTGTAGGATGTCCTAGCAAATTAAAATTTTTTTGAAACTAAAATATTTAAAAAATAAGTAAAGAGGTAATATATTTATATAAAAAATCCAAAATTTTTTAAAAATTAATCTTATTTTAGTGAATTATGTTTTATAATTATATATATATATATATATATATATATATATATATCATTAGATTGATAAGTAATGTGTTTAAATTTATAAGTAAGCTATATAAGATTATATCTATATAATTTATACGTAATCTATATATAATCTATGTTTTTTTCTTAAAATATATATTACATACACAAAATTAATTAGTTTAAAAATTAGGAAAACATATATTGTTAAAACGTACTACTAAAATATATATATATATATATATATACATATATACAATTAGTTTGATAAATAATTTGTATAAGATATATGTAGTAAATTTTATAAATATATATTAGTTGCAAGAAAAGCAAACTGTATATTGTTTATTAATAGTATATATACATAGATATATGTATACATATATATATATGTATAAGTATAAATATATATAAATAGTTATATTCACCAGTATTTATACACAAAAATCATATACATAAATTTTGACAAATTTAATACCTAAACGTTTAAAATTTTGGCCACATTGTTCTTAACCAAAATAAATTTGTTTTTGATAAAAAAAATTGTTCTTTGCAAAAAAAAGTAAGGTCATCAAAAAAAAAAAAATTGGACAAGTTCTAACAAAACTCGAAATCATGGATTCAAACACTAAATCGACTTGCAAACCACAAAATCGGTCATGAAACTAACCTATATTCCAACGATCTAACCGTTTCTAGCATTTTGGGACGAATTTTTGAAAAAAAAAAAAAAAGCAAAACGTAAAACTTGAGAAAAGCTTAGCAACTTACATGATTTCAGAAAGGGGGAATGGATTAAGGGTTGTTTCCACCGGATTTGGCCGCGAAACTTAGTGTTTGTGAGAGTAATTTGAGAAAAAAATTAGAGAGAAAGTAGTAGAAGAAAAGAGAAGAGGAAGGAAGAAGAAGGAGCTCGGGAACCGTAAAAGGGCTTTAACCGTCGGTTCACCACGGTTTTTTTTGTCCTTCGATAAATGTAACCGAAATAATTAATATACATTTAAATTGTAAAAAAAAAAATTTAATTCCCGTCGGTTCAACTGACGAGAATTAAATATATTTTTTTTAACGTTAAATACACGACATAAGGTGGCTTGACGGTTACTATTTTTTTTTTAACGTAAACTACATGATTTATTATTTGACGTTTTAAAAAGAACAAATTTAAATAAAAAAAAAAATTTCGTCGGTTCCCGTCGGTTGAACTGACGGAAACCGATGGAAATTATTATATTTTTTTAAACAGTAAATGCACGACATAAGGTGGCTTGTCGGTTGGTAGAGCACATTTTACATGAAACGTCACTGTTTCTAACCATAAATTAGGTGGCTTGTCGGTTACCGTCGGTTGTCTTCGGTAATGTTTCTCTATTTATTGGCACGAAATCTTTATCTAGCCTTCATAGTCGCTTTTATCTATTAATGCCGCACGAATTTTTTAAGCTTGCATTTTTCTAAAGTTTCCAAATGTCAAACAATCGTCGTCGCGGTTGTGCAACATATGTCCCCGAAAGTCCACCGTAGTTGAATGTCGTGGAGGCTCCATCAACTATTCAATCACAGCGAACGCAACACACGCAATACCAACAGCCACTAGTCCCAGGCCCGTGCCGCCCTATCCAACTTGGTCTATTCCGGAAAAAAGCGCATGACAAAAAGGTGTTGAGTGGTGAATCTTCCCAAGTTAGGCCGACACAGGACTTTGTTCGTGAAGTGTATAATGAGCCACCAGCGTATGATGCTGATTTTAATACTATTCGATGGACATCAATGATTGATTACCTACTACGTGAAGGTATTACGTGATATTGTAATTGTTAAATTACTTTAATTTTGTGGGTCTAATTCTGTACTACCTTCATATATATTTAGGTACATCTACTAATCGAACACCACCATTTTGGACACAATTGGCTGATATCACGTGCCCATTGAACCAATTTGTAAAAGTGAAAAGGGTGAGTGAGGAAATTTATATATAATAAAAAAAAAGAATTAGAAATTTATTTTTCAATTGTATGCCTTAATTGTAGGTTGTTGCTATTATTGCGGGAATTTTGCCCAACGGATTAGGCGATGCGATAGTTACACTTAAGGATCCATCAGGCACAGCAACGACCACCTTATATCGAAGCGTATTACAGAAAGACGCGTATAGAATTGCTATTGTTGTAGGAGCTGTGCTATTTCTACGCGATGTAGCTGGATGTTGTTTCTCACGCAGGGTTATCAACCTAAACATTGTGGCCCAAAATACTGTTACGGTATATTTTCTATTTTCACACCTTCCATTGTTAACTACACTTAAGTGTTTATTGTTTATTGGTTCGTGTAATATAAATAGATAATCGGGGTTAAAGAAATGGTGGTGCCGCTAAGGGTTCTTGTAATGTTCCAGTGGAATAAGTTATGTGCAATGTTATTGTGTTTTTTGTAATATGTAATATACTTGTTTGTTTTTACCACTCTAAGATTTGTGTATCAACAGACCGGTTGTATTCAATATTAAATCAAATTAATAAATATTTAAACAGAATTTTAAATTTTATTTCAAAAAATTGGTAAACACATTCTAATTTACCAATATTACAATACATTAATATGACACAAGTCTCCAATTACATATATTTTAATCTGAATCACTTCCAAATTCATTTCGCTCATCGCTTGAACTCTCTGTGGACTCTCCTCCATATTCGGGAACTTCAACATCTGAACCATCGTGTACGGTTTCAAATGCTTCGGAGGTATCACTGACACACAAATCAACCGCGATTGAGCTGTCAATTGGGCCAAGTGTTCCTGGAGAAGCTTGTTGCATAGGTTCGTGCTCTGAATGACCATCCAGTCTCCCCCTGGGTGTGGTTTTACTAACGGTTATCCACCCATCTGATCGAGCAGAAATTCGTGGATATGGAAGATATGTCACTTGATCAGCCTGTGATGCTTGTATGAATGGATCATACTTACCAAGCTTCCTTCGTGAGTGCACAGATGTGACACCAAACTCATCAACACGTACACCTACTCCTAAAATAGGATTGTACCAATCACAGTAAAAAACTACGCACTTCAAACCAAGCAACCCAGGATATTCAACCTCCAATATCTCTCGTAACACTCCGTAGTACACCATATCGCTTGAGGTGGAAGATATTCCGTAGTCACTTGTTGCTCTTTTCATTCCCGGTCGCAGAATCTTGAAAGCATAACCACGAGTAAAGTACATAGGGTACGCTTTAGTGACCAATAGCGGACCTGCAACAAAATCTACCAGCCATGTAGGAAATGTGGTTCCCATTTTTCCGGCTTCAGTAACCTATGATATGTGGTTTTGTGTTTATCAGTTTAAGTTAATACCCAAAACAAAATTATAACAACATAGTAAGTATTTTTTAAAACTCACATATTTAACCACTTCGTGAACTCACCTTCTTTTATTACTTGCAGTTGTTCATCTGTGAAATTAGGGTATGCATCCCGAATTTGAGACATGTAAATACTGCAAGAAAATAAATATGGATTACTAATAAGGACAATTAATCAAAAATGTATAAGCAGGTACTACATACCTCTCAAGTTCACTAATTTCTGGACAATTCATGGCAATATACATATGCAAATGGTTTATCTCGTCAGTGGAAAGGGTTCAACGAACCGGTTTTCCACTAAGTCGGCCTATTTGGGAAAATATATCAGGTACGAAAGCGGGATAGATCGGCCGCTCGCCTCCATCATTGTTACGTGTTGGACGTTGATTTTTCGTTGGAACATTTGATGGAAAATATAAAGTTGCAAAGCTGGCAGTTTCTTCATTGATATATTGAGCGACAATTGAACCTTCGACACGACTCAAGTTTTTGACTTTTCTCTTCAACTTGAACATGAATCTTTCAAACGGATACATCCATCGATAGTGTACTGGACCGCCAAGTTCTACAATACTTGTCGAAGAATTAATTCAAAATGTAAAGTAAATAAATGAATCTGATCGTTAATGTATTTTGTAATTACCAGCTTCGCGAGGTAGATGAATCGGAAGGTGTTCCATGACGTCAAAAAAAGAAGGGGGAAATATTTTCTCCAAATTGCATATGATTATAGGAATCTTATCATTAAAATTTTTAATTCCTTCTTCGGTGAGAGTCTGTGAGCAAATATCATGAAAAAGGCACCTAAGCCTATAATAAATTGTTATAAGGTTACAATAAACATAATATTACTTGTTCATTGTTCTTTTATTTAAGGGTTCAAATATTACCAGCAAGCGCTTCATGGACATTTTTGGGAAATAGGTACGCAAAAGCGAACGGAAAAAGTCTTTGCATAACGACATGGCAGTCATGACTCTTCATATTACAGAATTTTCCCTCGTTACTATCAACACAGTTTCGAAGGTTTGATACATACCCATCTGGGAATTTTACCGAATTTTTAATCCAATCAAAAAACACCGCCTATATACAAAATTATCGATTGTTAGTTTACTTGAGTGGTTAAAATAATAATCATTTATAAAGATAAACAAATCATTTGTACCTTTCCTTCGTTACTTAAGCGGAATACAGGAACTGGCCCTACGTTGTTATTCCCTCTTAAATGCAGAGACTTCCTATCACAGACATCTGGTAAATCTAATCTTGATTTCAGATTATCTTTTGTTTTCCCTGATACATTCATAATTGTGTTACTACAATTATCAAACATATTTTTCTCAATGTGCATGACGTCCAAACAGTGGTGAAGGAGGTGGTCCTTCCAGTAAGGCAACTCCCAAAAAATACTCTTCTTATGCCAATTGTGGTGCACCCCAACACCATCGACGGGGTAATGTCCATTTCCCCCACAAGTCGGAGTTGACTCAGCACCAAAATCTCTAAGCTGCATTACTATTTGCGTGCCGTTGATTTCTGGCGGTGGACCGTACAAGACTTTTTTGTTTTTAGTAAACAACGACCTACTATGCCGATATGGATGATGAATAGGAAGAAACCGTCGATGACAATCGAACCACGACGTCTTACGACCATGTTTGAGTTGGAAGGCTTCTGTGTTATCCTGACAATGTGGACAAGCCAATTTCCCATGGGTCGACCATCCCGAGAGCATGCCATATGCTGGAAAATCGCTAATAGTCCACATTAACACAGCTCTCATTTGGAAATTCTGTGAAGTAGAAACATCAAACGCTAAAGTACCACTCTCCCAAAGCTGATTTAATTCGTGAATTAGAGGTTGCAAAAATACATCGAGTGATCTCCGTGGATGCTCGGGACCTGGTACAAGGACTGTCAGAAATAAAAACTCTTGTTTCATACATAGAGTTGGTGGCAGGTTATAAGGAGTTGCAATCACCGGCCAAACCGAATACGGTCTCCCGTGTTTACCAAATGGATTAAACCCATCTGTGGAAAGCCCCATATATACATTCCTCGGTTCCTGAGCAAACTCGGGATAAAGAGCTTGGAATTGTTTTCATGCCTTTGCGTCCGAAGGGTGTGTTATCTCGCCTGCTGCATTATGTTCAAAATGCCATCTCATTGCGCCAGCTGTGCGATCTGACTGATATAACCGCTTAAGCCTGTCTGCCAAAGGCAAATACCACATCCTCTTGTATGGCACACGATTCCTCCCACTAGTATCTTGAAATCGAGATTTACGACAAAATCGGCAACGAATATGGTCTGAATTTTCCCTCCAGAAGATCATACAATTGTCCGCACATACATCTATTGTCTCATATGGTAATCCTAGCCCGGCAACCATCTTATGGATGTCGTTGTACGATTCCGCGTATGTGTTATTAACATGCAGACATTTTCTGAAGTGACCATTTAATGCATCAACACAGCTCTCCGGTAGATTGTAATCTGTTTTGATATTCATCATCTCAGCTGCACTCGACAACGTTGACACATCTTCACCGCAACCACTGTACAAAGGTTTATTCGCAGCATCCAGCAAACCAAAAAAATTATGGGCACCACTATTTGGTTCCTCACCCCTCTCTCTAGCCGCTGTAAATACCGGTACACCCTCCCTAAACGCATCGTTAACCATTTGAAATGTACCCACATTGTTCTCAACCGTGCGGGTGGTTTCTACACCTAAGCCACCCAATCCGCTGCTCCCAAGATTAACATCTACTTCTACATTACCCGAGTTACCTATATCCCCACCTAAACTACTATTACCAACTCCGCTATAATCACCGTAGTTTATATTCGTACCATCTTCTCCATGCGAATACCATATTTTGTAACTCGGTAGAAACCCTCTACGGTATAGATGACTCCACACATTTTTAACATGGATAAATTTCATATTCTGACATGTGTTACACGGGCAATACATCTTACCTGTTTCGAGCATTACACTCCGATAGGCTGCGAACTCCATAAAGTTTCTCAACTCGGCAGCGTACTCTTTGGTTAATTTGCCAGTTGACTCATCCATACGTGGTCCGTCCATCCAAAATCGATTGTTGTAGTTTGTCATCGAATAATTTGGAGAGTATAATATTTTTTTAGTGTTATGGAGAGAAATGGCATTCGTTCCAATATACACAAGATAGGAATCGACGGGAACCGACAACTTCTTACCTCCACCTAATTTTCGGTTGCAACAGTGATGCATATGTGAAACGTTTGGTGCAGTTCTAACAGATAGTCCGTCGGTTCCCGTCGGATTTAATTAAATTAATAAAAAATTTAATTTCCCGTCGGATTTAAATAAATGTATAAAAAATTTAATTTCCCGTCTGTTCATAAACAAAAAAATTATGTCCCGTCCGTTTCCGTCTGGTTAATTTTAACCTAATTTAAATTTTTTTTAAAAAAATTTAATCCCATCGGTGTCCATCGGTTTTTATTAAAATTAATTTTTTTAAAAAAAACTGCGGGAATTACGGTCGGTTTTCATCGATTTAACCGACGGAAACCGACGAATATTATTTGGTCGTCGGTTTCCGTCGGTTCATGTAACCCACGGAAACCAACGGCCATTATTTCGTCGGACAAGCCGACAGTGTCTTTTCTGCGGTCGATTACCATCGGTTATGCGGTCGGTTTTTTGACCGATAACGTAACCGATGACTTTTTGTCCGTCGGTTTTGACTACATTTTTTTGTAGTGATACTAGGAAAATTTCTGCCAAATGCCCCATTAAGTTTGCAAATTGTGTGTCTTTTCTTATATTATTTGTCCATGTCTTTTTATCATTTATATTCTTCATTTCTTTTCTTATTAGCACATACGAATTATAAAGAGCATGTGTCTTGATATATTTGTGTATTAGTATGTCCATGTCCCTTTCTAACAAACTTTGGGGCATCTTTTCGTATTTTATATTGGGGATTGTTGTCTCCTATATATTTTTTAAATTTAAAATTATCCACAATATACTTTTTCAAAATTTTATCGAAAATATACCTTTTGGGAGACATAATCAACATTCATATCTCCTGTAGATAGGAATTCATCTCCGATTAACATATATAGTCAATTATAGTGAATTATTCACTATATATCCATCGGAGACGAATTCCCGTCCACGGGAGACAGAAATATTGATAATGTCTCCCAAAGATATATTTTTGACAAAGTTTTGAAAAGGTATATTGTGGACAATTTTTAGCTCAAAAGGTATATAGGAGACAATTTTCTCTTTATATTATGTGTTACACAATGCTATTGTCCATGTCCATTCATATCTTATATTATTTGTCCATATCTTCTTATCATTTATATTTTTCATTTCTTTTCTTATTGGCACATACGAATTATAAAGAACATGTGTCTCGATATATTTGTGGATTTGTATGTCCATGTCCCTTCCTAACAAACTTGGGGCATGTTTCATATTTTATAGTGTATAACACAATTTTATTGTCCATGTCCATTTATTTCTAATATTATTTGTCCATGTCTTCTATTTTATATTCTTCATTTCTTTTCTTATTAGTCCATGTCCCCATCACATTTATATAGCATATTTCAAACATGTTCATAACACTCGAGTATATATGTATATAAAAGATTCATAATCTGAACTGCGAATTTCAACAAGAATTTTGACATGCAAGACTCAGAAAACATGAACCTCTCCTTCCACAAGTCTCGATAGAAGAAAAACAACGGAAAAGAAAAGAAAGTGAACAGAAGAATCAAACTTGATAACGTGAACAATCACTTTCGATATGAGTGGACAATAGACATAGTAATTTACAGAAAAGACATGGAGATGCAACATAAAGCAATGAACATAATATAGTCCAAAAAGTCAAACGATATATCTATGGACATAATCAAAAAGAAAAATAATATAGACATGGACAGTAAATCAAACCCACACTAAATAAACCAAAATGAAACCTAAGATACTAAAATTATATCCCAAAATAGACGATTACCATACGGCGAACAGAAATACAATATTTAGACCATGTCTAATCTCACTTATCAAGATTTGAAGAGTAATAGACTACAGAGTACTTTATGACCAGGAAGGACGAATCGAGTTAGTCCATGTCTTATAAATAAAACAATTAACGAAACCTTAAATCATAACCACACTAAATCCATGTCCATATATACAAATTAACATCCCAAAATAATCCACGACCATACCAAACGGCGACCAGAAATACAAAAATAGTAGACCCTAGATTTGACTATAAACAGCTTTGTCCATGTCTAAATATTATTCTTGCTAAATCGACAACAACAGGGACAATAAATGTGAGAGATTAGAAGAGAGTCGTACTAAATCCACAAAGACAAACACAAAATTGCAAAAAACAAAGAAAAAAATGGAAGATTAGAAAATCTGACAGAATTTTAACCGAAATCCAACACACTTTTAATCGACACACTTTTAACCAAAATTTCGAACTCACCACTTGAAACAAAACAAATTAGAAACAAGTCAATTGACCCACATTTTTTTTTGGCTTTTGAAAGATTTAACTACTGATGGTTTTTAAATAATATTGAAAAATGACTATGATTTAATACATTTGTTCTTCAAAATTTTACTTTAAACCATAAAATGAATATTTTTATTTTATTTTTCCATTACCACATTTATCTAAAATCCACATTAAAATTATCTAAATCTTATGCTTATAATAAGACTGGATTTAAAGTTACATTTTCGAATTATTCACTCAGTAATTATATGTTTTGAAATATTTTGAAAATTCATGATTGAATATTATATGGTTTATCATTTTTAACATATATTATTTCTTTGAATACAATATATATTTCATTGAAACCATTTGCTTTAAAAGTGGTTAAACTCTTGGACTTGGTTAAGTTGTATATGTTTTTTGCCGACTCATGGTTTTGAAAATCCCAAAAACAAAATTCGAATAATTCATGATTCCATATATTTTAAGAATTGTGGTCTTTTTTATCCTGTTTCTTTATACAATATATAGTACATTTATTCCACGACATCCCATATATTGAGGGTATATCTTGTAGTTTAAGAATTATGTGATTACAGCATAACTGCCATAAGTTGATATTTTGACAAATCAAAATTTCCTTTCAATATTTTTGTCAAAATTTAGATCAACATGGCCCGATCTATAATTAGTGTTTAACATTATAAATATTAAAAAAAAAATCATATAGTGCATGAATTTATATGATGGTTATTGAAAAAAAAAGAAATTACATAACACAAATAAGAGAATAACTTCAATACCATAATATTGTTGTAATCGAAGATAAGCAAAATTGAAAAAAAAAAACAAGAAACTTTCCTTAATTCTTTATCATATACCGGTTTGATACGTTGAAAATCTCATAATGAAATTATTTTGGTTTCTCTTATATTGTGAGACACGAAATCAAAAACTAACGAAGTCTAGAATTGATGCAGCACATAATTATCTTTACCATATTTATAGCTATTTCGTTGTTTTGCTTCTTTTAGGTTTCAGTTAGTATTTCTCTTAATTTCTAGGATTCTAGAATATCATTTCGAATAATTCTCTTCTATTAAAGAGGAGTACCTACGTTTGTATTCATGAAGACTTTTGATAATGAATTTCAATAAGCATTGGCTTGTTTTCCTTTTTCATTCATTCGAATCAACAAAATAGAAGATTACTATTCAGTTCTTGATCTCATGTTGTACTATGAAAATCAATAGTAGAGAAGAAGATAAGAAAATGAGATGATGAAGCATTTGTTTATAAAAACTAAGCATTTTTAACATACGAAATAAAGAAGAATTATAAGAATTTATTCTGAACATTATAGTTATTGACCACATTATGACTTAACCATTTAGGCACAATATTCGCTAGATGTTAGCCCACATAAATTGATGTGACTCTAACCATATGATGATGACTTGATAGACTTAATCTACTTGATAAAAACACTTTTGAGGATACAAGCAAAAAAATTCACTCTAGCTATATAAAATATTACAAGAGAATATTGAAATTTCCGATGGAATTTCTGAGGACAAATAAACAATGGGAATATTTGGAAGATAAAAGGACGGAAAACCAAATATCCATTGGAAATGATCAAAAAATTTCAACGGTAAGACATTTGTTGGAAACAGTCGGAATTGTTGCTACCGATTCAGGCGGACTTAGTGCGCTCACAACGGATTCGACGGGTTACTAGTAAAATTTTCAAGTCTTGAACTTTTCATTTTCATTTCTATCAGATTTACTTGACCACATAGGTGGATACCTTGGCTAAACTTGGGTATGATACCATATTGGTAATTTTGAATTTTCAACTCAAAACTACATATTCTTCTGTTTTTTTTTTGTTAATTATATTCTTCTGTCTTCAAATACCTAATAACATAAACCCACAAACCAAGTTATTTGTGTGTACTCTCAAACATAAATTAGAGAAGAAGATGAAGAGGGTTGTGATGTTTTTAATTTCACCCCTCTAAACGAGAAGGTGAAACATGTGGTTATGAAAGCCGAGCATTCAACATAGGAAGTGAAAAAGAGTTATGAGAATTGATGATTCTCAACACTAAACTCATTGATTTCATCCGTGTGAATTTATATTGTTGTTACACAATTTTCAATTAAAAGAAATAATAGTTAATATTTTCCACATTCTGATGTAACCACATTTTTATAAATTAATAAAAAAAAATCAATAATTTGATCAACAAGACTCGATCTACGACACAAACTCTAAACCCTATCACACCAGATTATAAGTTTACTTGGAGTTGAACTCCGATGTAGAATACTGCCGAAATGGATATTAACCATTTGACCAAATTCATTTTCACAATAAGTTAATAATTAATGCATATGAATATGTTCTAATCCCAAGTCTCAAATATAGTCGGGCTCAGGTCAACAGTGGTATGTCATTTGATTTGGTTTTTGATCTGGTGGTTAGGATGATTTTGCTAATGATTCTTGCATTAGAGCTTCGACTCCTCCCTGCTAAAGGAGATAGATTATACGATGATTTTAGAAGTGACCTTTACCCTATGGATTGAACCTTGACGATTTAGTTGTTGACAAAAAAATTCTAAAGTGAGTTTATTTGTCCCCTAGGCAATATTATAGTCTTTTAAGCTAGTCATATTAGATCTCTTAATGTCATCCAAGAAAACCTCAATTTTGAAACGTAATTTATACTATCTCACGATAGTCATTACGAGGAATTCAAAGATTCCAAGATTTAGTTACTACGGTGATGGATTTCACCAAAACATTGCTAGGATATTTCGTCTATGCCACTTCGTCAAAAATAATATTCAATCCTGCAAATAGAAATGTTTCTAGACATATCCGGACATGACTTGACAAAAAGACTTTGGAGAGTACAAGTGCAAATTCACTTTGAGATGGTAGCATTTGCCAGCCTTGAACTACTCATTTTCCTAGGATCAATTTGAACAACACAATTTATGTAAAACCCGGCCTAGAAACATCCTGATATAGGATTAGAATAAACAATTTTTTCATTCTGGAATTATATTACCCTAATGATTTTTACATTAAATTTTATATTTTAATTTGTATGAAAGCTACTTTAAATTAATTTAATTTCATTTTTTAAATATTTTTGTATCAATCGAGAATCTGTGAAAATACGATTTCTCGACAGTTTATTTTTGTCGGAATCTGTTGCGAAATTTCAACATGGACCTAGTCCATATCGATCAAGTCTGTATAGAATCTTTTGAGAATCCTTGTTTCATACAGATTCTTTAACACATAGTTACTGTTCGTTAAAAATAACTTTAGAATGCCTAGATTGGGTTGGTCACCACTAATTCACATACATTTTTGGATTAATACGTAATTTGTAATTAATTTGAAAAAGTATTGTGCAAATTAGTATTTTTAACGGTTTTCCCATAAAATCATTTCAGAAATTGATTAACCACCGAAATTATAGATCCAACCATTCCCGCAGACTAAACAAATAACCAGATTAGACGTTAAAAAAAACAAATAACCAGATCATTGGAAAAAAAAGACAAAACAAATAAACAGATGCAACCCAAACAAGAGGCACTCAAGATTATAAAGATGATTTATGAGAATTGATTCTCAATATTTAAGTCATTAATTTCATCCTTGTATTAGTAGAGACTATTGAAGGAGATAATTGTGGCATTTTCAACATTATGACTTAAACACATTTAAGAACATAAATGATCATTAGATTTGTTGGCCCAAGTCATATTTTCATAACTCAACATTAGTGTGCCGTTTGATTTTCTTCTCTAAGTTCTGAAGTCAGTTTATTTGACATCTAGTCAATATGTATAATTTCCAGCATGCCCACTTTGAATCTTCCTTAATCATTTAAACAAACTTCAATTTTGACATGTAATTATACTATTTCGTAATGCTTAATAGGAAGAATCCAAAGACGCCAAGGTCTTATAATTCCGATGATGAATTTCACCGGAAAAATTGCCGGAAATTTTGGTTGGGATAACAGTCAAAAACAAGTTCCAAAGTTATCAAAAAAAAAGAAAGTTCCAAAGTTATAAAAAAAAAAGAAAGTTCCAAAGTTATCGAAAAAAAAAAGGTTCCAAAGAAGCATAGCTTTTATTTTGTTTCTATGCATTTGTTCTGGGCTTTATTCTCACAAAAACATGGATGATTTATGTAAAGCTTAAAAACTTTTAGAGAATGTATAAATGTTCACTTATTATTGCACAAACACAATACTTAGGTTTCATTCTTAGAGCGAAGAAAAAATGGGCACACCGGGAATTGATGCTCCGGAGTCAACAATGTAAATATTTCCGGAGATATAATGAGAAGAGTCATGAATGAGATAGCGAACCAGAGAGGTAAGCGCCGGATCCACAGTTCCTTGCACTTTTAGTGGGATCACACGCTTTATCACATCCTTCAGCCATTTCATCTTCATAAGGTCTTGTGTGATCTCTGACTTAAATAGCCCCGGCGCAATTGAATTCACTCTGATGTTGTGAACACCTAACTCACCTGCCATTGTCTTTGACAAGGTGTCAACACCAATTTTGGAACACGCATATGCGACTCCACCAGGCGTTGCACTCCGGATTGCGGCAACTGATGATATATTAATCACCGAACCACCGCGATTAGCGTCCCGCAGTAAAATGCAAACATATTTAGAAACTAACCAAGTTCCAGTTAAGTTGATTCTGAAAACATTGTTCCACTCATCTTCGGACAAATCCAAACTTGATTTGACATTGCCTCTGATTCAGGCATTGTTGATCAATGCATTGATCTTTCCAAAGATATTCCAAGCTTCTTTAGCGGCGTTTTTAATGGTTTGAGCGTCTGATGAAATGTCTAGCTCAAGAGCTGCGGCTTGGATTCCAGCTGAAAATCTGAATCGCAATATTCTTTGACTTGCGACGGACATGTTTGGTAAAACTTTCTTGAACATCCTCAACATCCAATAATTTACGAACATCATAATTGGCAATAACTAGCATCTTCCTTGTAGTCGTAGGAGAAGAGTAGTCTTCGGTTTTCTTCTTTAGTATCACGTCCTCACCAACACCCCGAAGGTAGGGCAAGGCATTCACAAATGCGCATAAATTCTATTTTCGTGCATTGACCAGCTTTAGTGAGAATCGAATCACAACGATCGCTTCATGACATAGTTCCGGCGGGAGAGTAGTTGCGGCATTAGAGATTCCCAAGTTGATATCTTGAAGACGTTTGCGTATGGTATCGATTGTTGAGTACAATTTCAAATTGAAAATGCAAACACACCAACCAACATTATTGTGGAGGAGATGTACACTGAAAATATATACAGAGGCTACAAAAGCCGTTAACCCGTGATAACTCCCAGACATGACCGCCGATGACTGGCAAATCCCTTTCAAAAGTGAGAGGAAGCAGTTAGAAGAAAACAACATAATCGCCAACCGCTAAAGAGAGAAAGTAAAGATGGAAATATGTTTCTAAGTGGTTAAATGTTCATTATTACTTTTTTTTCAACGGGAATTCGATTCCAGAAAGTCGTGCTACTCCATGTAATAATGTTAGGGAGTTGAAAGGGTTTTGATTACATGACTAAGCTATTTTTAAATTTTAAATGAATTTATATTTTATTTATTTTGAAATATTTTATTAAATTTATAAATTAATTACATATATATATAACTATAAGAATTTATTGTAATAAGAATGTTAGAAAAATTCTTTACATAGATACCATATATGTTAGATGCTCGCTATCGATAAAATATTTATATTAGGAATTTTAGTTAGTAAATAGTTATATTAAGAAGATAATTAAATTAAATTTACATAAAAATAGATAGTATTATAAATTCTATGTGAGTTTTACAGAATTATCATTACCACAATTCTAATATAATAACTAAATACTAATGACATAAACTATAATATAACACATCAACATAGATTATTCTTTCAAATTACTATAATTTTGTTATACAGGAGATATGTATATAATGGCAAGTCTAGTGTTACACATTTATTATAACAATAATTCTGAAGTTTCAAATCCGCATATCTTGGGGTTTGATTTTTAAGTGATAATTTGGATTATAGTAATTTGGAATTTTTATATTATCGGATGTATATAAATGGCAAATTGAGTGTTAACATTTATTATGACAATATCACAAATATGGCAAGTGTCTATGGTGCTTCACGTATTATATAACCTACAATATTTGTATATAATAAGAGTATTCAAGCTTAGCAACTTAATGCTTAACCTACTCTTCTTACATATGTTTTCTTTCTTTTTTCTGTAGATTTTCATCTAAGATCGGGTTTTCATCTAAGATCGGGTTTTGTCTATCTCTTTTTTTCTTGATATTTCGAGTTTATCCCATTTAACCGATAATAATGTTTCGTCAATACAAAGAGACATTACAGATAGTATATGGTATTAACATTATTTCGAGACCAAATCTTTTATGTCACTTTGTATGGATGCATTACTATTATTTCGATGAGATAAACTCGAGGAATCAAGGAAAAAAAGGATAGATAAAAATTTCTCTTCTTTGAGTTTTAGATTCGTGGATACCACATATTTATGATGAGATAGAACAGTATATACCAAAATATATGCAGTCTGGTTGATTTACCCATGATCTAACTTAACACAATGTGGTAAGTTCGAATCTTATTAGTTCTAGTTGGAGAACTTTGGCTATAGATCAGGCTTTGTAAATCTAATGAATGTTGACAAAAAAAAAAAGAAACAGCATCTATAAAACCTAACTTGTGAAATCCCTCTTTAGTCATACATTAATCACGCAATGCATAGATCGATTACAATCAGGATCTCCAAGATATTAATAAACAAAATCCTATCTTATGAATATATTTTCAATTATACATATTCAAATCTATTCTAATGTATCTTTCTCAGAGAGAGTAGCTACACTGACCGATCTGTCTGGCAAATCAAATCCCTTTAAAGCAGGAGTTGTTTGAGAAGTTGAACATGTGGTTCGAGCATGACATTTGAAACAATAATTTGATAATTATATTTGTTATACAGAGGCGTTCGATCGAAATAAGTTTTTTTTTTTTTTTTTTTTTTTTTTTTCCAGTTTTCAATATAAGAAACCTTAACACATAAGTGTAAATTAGTAACACATCAACATACGACTGTCTCGACTCTCTCCCTCTCTCCACTCTCTTTCCATGTATTTGTGTTCAAGTTTGTTCTAACTAAAACTTGGATGATGTATGTAAAGCTTAGAAAGTTTTAGAGAATGTATAAATGTTTTCACTTATTATTGTACAATCACAAGACTTAGGTTTCAACTATTAGAGCGAAGAAAAGATAGGCACACCGGGCAATGTCATTCCGGAGTCGGCAATGTAAGTATTCCCGGAAATATAGTGAGAAGAGTCATGAATAAGATAGCGAACAAGAGAGGTAAGCGCTGGATCCACGGTTCCTTGCACCTTTAATGGGACCGCGCGCTCGGTAACATTCTTCAGCCACTTCTTCTTCATAAGGTCTTGTCTGATCTCTGATTTAAAAAGTCCCGGGGCAATTGAATTCACTCTGATCTTGTGAAGACCTAACTCAATTGCCATCATCTTTGACATTGTGTCAACCCCGACTTTGGAACAAGTGTATGCAATTCCACCGGGTGTCATACCCCGAATTCCGGCCATTGATGAGATATTTATCACCGAGCCACCACGGTTACTGTCCCGCATTAAAACACAAACATATTTTGAAACTAACCAAGATCCAGTTAAGTTGGTTCTGAAAACGTTTTCCCACTCATCTTTAAGTTCACTTACTTTGTCTTTAAGTTCACACCATGGCTCCAGTTGTCTCAACACCTGTTTCTCTTCCTAAAATATAAATAATAATCAAGAAAATTTATCAGTATATACATGACTAAGACAATATTGATGGATGCATGATGAACAAGTTTTTAAAAGTGACTCAAAAGCTTATTGGATAAATCCAAATAAAAAAAACAAAGAAACATGTGAATCTTACAATTTGATGATTGCTCATATTGTTTTTTTTGGGTGTTTGATAAATAAGGAGAAGATCGTAATATAAAGCTTATATATGTGATTATGTGAGCCTCAAAATTCATTATGAGTGTAAAATCAGAGAAATCTTTCTAAAAGTAAGAGAAATCTTGTTGACCAAAAATAGATTTAAGGATTTTGGTAAAAGTCACGTGTACAATGATACTAATTAAATACAACTCCAAATGATTAGTTTATTTAAGCGTGAGACAAATTACGAAAGGGATAAGGATCCCAACAATGGCGCCTTTCCCAAACCTAAAGGAACCTATCTCTCTTAACACGTTTCCAAAAGTCTCGCTGTTTGATTAGGGAATGTTTACTTAATTCTTCCCATTTAATTAGAGAAATCTTGTTGAACCAAAAAAACTCCGAGAATTCTTTCTAAAATTTAGAGAAATTTCGTTGACAAAGAATCGATTTGATAATACTTTAAAAATCACTTGTAAAAATAATATGGATTGAATACACCTCTAAATGATTACTCTAATCACTTATAGTTTATTTTCTTTTCAACATATCTATAACCCAAAACTTACTCTGTAAATCCCCTATTAATCACCTGTAATAAAGAAGGATCGAACCCAAAATACAAAAACTATTAGTTCGGTCATCTAAACTATCATGCTGAGAAGAGCTCAGCAATCACTTGGTTTTGTGACTTATGTTGCAAACTCTTTTAAAACAATTTTTTAGGTATGACTAGTAACATTAACCGCGACTCGTGATGAACTACTGATTACCATATTTAACCCATATTATGAATTTGTTCGTCTAGTTATCATGATTCATCGCTGTATTGTTATATAAGTTTTAAATTAAAATATAAAATACATTTAGTGAAATTGTTCCCATTTTAGAGACATTTTGTTGACGAAAAAAAAATACATTTAAAAATCACTTATACAACACACAATGATTTAAATACACACGTTTCTTGTAATGTAGAACTATAAGACAATTAAAGTGTTTTACATTCTAGTTTAATCACCAATAATAGGTGACTTGAATATCAAAATAAAAAACGTGTATATTTAAATTTTAAGAGTAAATAATATTTTTTTAATTAAAAGTCCAATTGTACATCTCCAGATTTAGTTCGTTCGAGGATCTTATCTTCAGATCTACACTTTAGTTTATCTGTGACCTGCTGAAACTTAGGTTTGACTAAGGATAATTTTTGTTATCCTTAACGAAGATTTTATCTCACAACGAAGAAAATGATGATGGAGGTTTCTTCAATCGAGATTCAACACAACAACTTTGTAGTAACGGAGCTCTTTTGGTTCTTAATTCAAAATGAAATTATATATAATAAATAATGTTAACCTTCAAAACGAAAACGATTATGTGAAAAGAGGAAGGGGAAAGTCGATTTAAAAAAAAAAAAGTGAGAGAGAAAAAATTAAAGAGTGATTGAGCGATACCCAATTCCTTTCTCCCAGCAGTCATTTTCTCCAGTGATGGCGACCCGGCCAACCTCCAATGACCAAAAAAAAGTCCCCGGAAAGCAGCCCACCTCTGCCGACCAAAAGACAGCTTCCTTGCACTCCAAATCTGGCTCTGTGAAGACCTTATCGCTGCAGCAAGACTAAAAAGAGAACTCTGTGAGCTCTTCGCCGTTTGATGCAGATCTGGCAATTTTCTCAGTTCTGCCTCCTATAGGACCACCATTGGCTGGTTTTTAAAACCCCCTTGCCTCACCAGTTGAGGCTCCTACAAACCTTAATTTGGGAAATCCCAAAAGCTCTTCACCTTTGAACTCAAAGTTGGCTTCTCCGATGCTCGAAGAACCAATTTGGAAGGATCTTTTGGTTGGCTCTTCTTTAAAAATGACATAGAAAGGCACTTCATACATTCTCTCTTCTGGTGAACTATGCGTGAAAATTCCCAATTATGTGATAAAACCGGACAAGCACAGATGGAAAGAGTTTATTATCAGACAGTTTCAAGGAAATCTTCCTCCGAAAAAAGCTCTCTTTGCTATCCTCAATGGAATCCAGAACAAACAAAAACAAGACATCACTATCTCTAAACTTGGACCTTAATCTGTGTTGATTCGCATACCGTGTGACTCCACCAAAATGAGATTATTCAACCAAAGTGTGTGGCAAATAGAATGCCAAATAATGTTCGTGGCTGACTAGGAACCAGGACTATCTCCTACAATGCCCGAACTCACTGAAGCCCTGGTGGGGCTAACGTTCAGAGGATTACCTCCTACATTCTTCACTGAATCTACTTTAAAACATGTCACCAATATGGTTGGTCATCCAATCTATTTGCATCCTTTCACGGCTAAGTTAAGAGACATTGAAGTAGCTCGTGTTTTTACGATTGTCGACATCACCACCCCACTCATAGAGTTTGTGAATGTCGAAGTGGACTAAGGAGAGATCCATAGAATTGAGGTTTCAAGCCCTTGGACTCACACATGTGACTTATGCAAACAGATATGTTACACACTTCAACGATGCCCAACAGCTCCAATATTATCCAAGCATGCCACTCCACTACACACTCAAATGAAGACTGCAACCGCAACATGAAACAAAGAGTCGCTGATGGCAATGATGGAGATAAGCCTCCTGCAAGAATCATGTTTGCAGACTAAAAGAGAAAGCCAAAGCCAAAGTCTCTAGGGGGCTCTATGGGAACAACACCACCACCACCCTCTAATTCGATTCCAGAATCTCTAGGGGTCCAACAAAGCACAAGAAATATTTTTATGATTGACCTAGGTGGTCCTTCTAAACAAGCAAAAACATCATGTCTGAAGAAGGTGAAGACAAAGGCGAAACAAAAAAAACCAATCACATATACTTCCTATGTTCCTTCTACCGATTCTGAATCTAAGGAAGACTCATCTTCACCGAATCCAATCCCAGAAGAAGATGACAATCCAGAGGACCACACTCAGTTTAGGAAGTATCTCACCAAAAAGCAGATGACTAGCAGAAAAAGCTGCAGTGGGCAAGGCTCCCACTTCCAAACCCAACACTAATTAATGGTTGATGGTTTTTATTAGAATGCTAGAGGCTTCAATAGTAGTGTCAAACGTCGTTTTATTAAGGATTTTGAAACTACTCTCCAAGGGTGGAATTTTGCTACAAATTACGAGTTCGCAAAACTGGGCAGGATTAGGGTTATATGGCATCAATCGGTTTCAGTTACGGTGCACTCCAAATATAGTCAGATGGTGACTTGCTTCTTAAAACAGCCTCAGCTAGCCACTGAAATGGTTGTGTCTTTTATTTATGCTAAGAATGGGCACTATGAGAGACATAAGTTGTGGGAAGAGATTTGCAAACTGTCAAGGGACCACTCTATCTCCTCAAATCCATGGTCTCTTCTATGTGACTTTAATCAATCCTTATCTCCCAGTGAAAATCTGCAGGTGGTACAAGTGTGTCTAGCAGTATGGAAGAGTTTGGGAATTATTTGTTGTATGCATCGTTGGAGGATTTAACATTCAGGGGAAACTTTTTCACATGGTGGACCGAGCAGGAGAAAAACCCAATTGCTAAGAAATTTGATAGAGTAATTGTCAATGATGAATAGAGGAGTTCTTTCCCAATGTCCATGGCTCGATTTGATGACCCAGCTTGCTCAGATCACTACCCAATGTTACTGTCCATCTCTCGGAAACAGACCCACAGAGGCAGATTCTTGATGTAGAACTTTCTGATCCACCATGAAGAATTTCTTCCTCTAGTACTGAATCACTAGCATAACACAGAGGTCTCGGGTTTAGCTCAATACTCCATTTCGCAGAAGCTAAAGCTATTAAAGTCTGAACTTAAATCCTTGAATAGGGATCATTTCTCCAATCTGCAAGAACTTTCAGATCACATAAACAATCATTGCACACTCTCAATAGAGGAGTTCTTTCCTAACGAAGCCAAGGAATCCCTGCTAAACTATCAGCAAAATTTCCTCACTTTTCCCTCGGACTATGCAGCTATTATTGAGAAGAAGGCTTACAAGAAATGGCATGAATTAGCCATTGTTAAAGAGAAATTTCTCTTTAAAAATCTAGTCATATGGCTAAAATGTGAAGATCTAAACTCGGCATACTTTCACTGAACCATTGCCGCTATAAGAGTAGGGAACCTAATTTTTTTATCTCAAAGATAACTTGGATCAGCGCATTGAGAACCCGCATGATCTCCAAAATCTCTATGTCAGTTACTTCAAAGAATTGCTAGGTGGCTCTCCCTTGTCTCTTACGGATGCAGACAGAGATTTGATTCAGACTCACACAGCTTTCCGTTGTACCGATGACCATGCTAGGATGCTTGAACGAGATTTCTTTGATGAAGAAATTAAAGCCGATTTTTTTGGTTGTTCCTATGAACAAAACGCTGGGTCCAGATGGCTATACAAGAGAATTTTACAGAGCCACTTGGGATATCATTTGACAGGAACTAATCGATGCCATTTTATTTTCTTCAGGTTATTTACTAAAGCAATGAAACACAACAACTATTTTGCTTATCCCAAAAAGAGTTGCAGCAGATAAAGTAAATGAATTCAGACCAATAGCTTGATGCAATGTGTTGTATAAGGTGGCTTTGATAAACGATATTTTTATCCGTTTTTCACCCTTGTTTTCCATGGTTTTATTGAGTCAAAGCACAAGTTTTAGAGTCTTTTGGTCATTTATCGAGTATTTTCAGGTCATAGGTCACATTTGGAGAAGATGAGCTGTTTTGAGTAAAAACGAGCATATAGAGATGCATAATCATGCATAAGTGTCAGATATTTAGCTTCCTTTGAAAGAATTCCCACCGTTGGATCGAGCTGAAATTTGGACACAAGATAGCCACGTGAGTTAGCATTCATTTGCAGGCAGTTTGAGGGAAGATATGTTATTTTGGCCGAGAATAGACGGGATCGACCGATCTGCTCCTGAATTGACCCGATAAAAGAGCCGCCCGATCTACAGATCGACCTGCCTAGCCCAGATCCACCAATTTGACCCTGTTTCGCAAGAAAACACTAAAATTTCTATATTTCGTTCGGTTTAACTTATTTTGTACTAGAACGTATTTGACCTATAGAAATTAGGTCTAGCCACCTTTTAGGACAACCTTCTTTTCACTTTTCATAATTCGACTTTTAGTTTTGATCTTGTAACCTCCAGGGAGAAGAATTCCTTTTCATTGTTGAGAAGATTTCTGAACCATTTTTAATTCTTTGTAATTGAATTATGTTTTCTATTGGTTCTATGAAATTGTCTCTTTCTATGATCTCTGAGTAGTTTCATAATGAGGTTTAGAGATTTCTAGGGAATTAGGAATCAATGATTTAGGAATAAATAAGGCTCGATCTTGTGTGTTCTCCATCTATTGCTACCTGTAATGCTTAGATTAGCATGATCACATAGTCTATGATCTTAGATTGTTTAACTTTTCAAAAGCTTGTTAGATGCCTGAACTAGCGTAGATGAGAAACTAGTCCTTAACCAACAAAAGCTAATGTTAAGGCTAGTTTTGGACATATCAGACCAATCCGATAATGCATGTTTACATCTCTAGGGCCAATGATAGTTAGGATTGCTAGGTTGTTAAACATAGTAGTCGACACCACGACAGTGGGTTTGCTAGAATTTTATGTCTAAGTCGAGAATTGGTTAAAAGAATAGCCCTGAATAGTTTTCCTGATTTGATTTCCTATTTCCTGATGAATTCCCGATGCATTATGCTTTTTATTTATTAATTTCACATTGTTTATTGTTTGGTTTAGTTTCCATCTTTATTTGATTTTTCTTAGCCTAAGTTCACTCTAGAGATTGATAGTGTAGCCATTGGTCTTCTTGGATTTTATCCCTAACTACTACTTCGTTTGCTGTGCACTTGCAGTAGATTCATAGGGTTAAAACCTAAGTGTATTAGGCTTCCAAGCTAATTGCTAGAAGAATCCAAAAAATTCTTCCTTCCATGGTCTCAAGCAACCAATCCGCTTTTGTTAAGGGCCACTTATTGGCAGAGAATGTCCTATTGGCAACAGAAATGTCCCAAGGGTTTAGTAGATCAAACATCAACCTGAGAGCTCTGTTGAAAATCGATTTGAGAAAGGCTTTTGATAGCATTAATTGAGAGTTCATTATCACTTTTCTCCATGCTGCAGGATTTCCAAACAGAATGGTGAACTAGATTAATCAATGCATCTCAACCACCTCTTTCTCCACTAATATAAATGGCGAACTATTGAAGGCGACCTTTTTCCTTATCTTTATTTGTTTTGGCCATGGAAATACTGTCTAGTATGCTATCTACTGAGTTTATTACAAGTTCTATTGGACTTCATCCATTAGGAAGATCACCAATCATCACTCACTTAGCTTTTGTGGATGATTTAATGATCTGCTCTAATGGAAAAGAAACACCTCTCCTACAGATTGCAAGTGTCTTGGACAGATTCAAAAGCCTTTCAGGTCTCCAGATGAACAGAGATAAATCTACCATGTATGTTGCTGGATTAGCGGATTTAGAGTTGGAGAGAATTCAGGAAATGGGTTCGAAATAGGACAGTTACCAGTCAGATACCTTGGGTTACCTCTCCTTCACAAGAAACTAAGAAAATCGGACTATGCTCCTTTCCTAGACATGATCAAAAACAGATTAAATTCATGGAGTTCCACGATGTCATCCTTTGCAGGACGAACACAACTGATATCATCGTTCATTTACATCAGGATAACCTTCTGGTCCTCTGCTTTCCCAATCCCAAAAATGTGCTTAAAGAGAATTCAAAGCCTCTGTACAACCTTCCTATGGGCGGGAAACACATTAGCAGAGCTGCAATGAAAGTCGCATGGAAGGACCTTTGTCTTCTGAAAAAAGAAAGGGGTCTCGGTTTTAGGGATTTTGTGATTTGGTCAAATATATTGAATATGAAACTCATATGGTTGTTGTTCTCTAACGCAGGGTCCCTATGGGTTGCTTGGACAAAGGCTCATATGCTAAAGAACAAGGTTTTTTTGACGGCGAAATACCACATAACTCCTCATGGATTTGGAGAAGTTTACTTAATATAAGGCCTCTTGCGCAGAGATTTTTGAAGTATGAGTTGGGTTCAGGAGAAAATATATCCTTCTGGTACGATTCATGGACCTCTCTAGGTCTGTTAATTAATATTGGGGGAGAGGAAGGACCGAGGTTAACCAATTGGTCAAAAATGGCAGGTGGTACCTCTCATCTTTGAGGCTGAAGAATCAGAATCTCTCAGAAATCTGTGAGACAATTACAAGGATTACTCTTCCCTCAGCACCCAACAAGGGAGACTTATTCCTGTGGGGAACCGAAGATCACAATAACGACTTCTCAACTACTAATACGTGGCAAACTCTTCGACCATCAGCAGCTGTTAACAATTGGCATCGAGCAGTGTGGTTTAAGAAAGGTATCCCGAAACATTTCTTCACCTTTTGGATTGCACATTTGCACAGACTGCCAGTTAAAGCTAGGCTCTAACGATTTGGAATGAATATTACAACTGTTTGTGCATTATGTGGAGATCTTTATGAGACTAAAGATCATTTGTTCACACTACAAGAAAACAAGCATTTTGTGACTGCAAAGTGTGACTAAAAATCAGTCACAAAATGTGATACTAAACTGAGACTAAATTGAGACTGAACTGGGACAGAAAAAATCAGTCCCACATCAGTCGCAAATATGATACTATAAATTTCAGTCTTACATCAGTCGCAAAAGTGTGACTCTGTTGAGACTGACTTGCGACTGAATTATAGAGTCGCATATCAGTCGCAAAATTTAAGACTGAATTGGGACTAATTTTTCAGTCGCAAATATCAGTCCCAATTCAATCCCAACTTGTTAGGTGCACACGTTTTTTGTGTTTTGTACCTAAAGCTGCCGACAAGTTTGTGACTGAAATTTCAGTCTGAAATTTCAGTCACAGTTCAGTCGCAATTCAGTTACAAATTTATTGTATATATTCATTACGAATTTCACTTCTCAAACACAAAAAAACGGTTTTAGAGAGAAAAAAAAAGAATTTTGGAGGGGAAAAAATGGGAGGAAATTTTAATTATACAAATTTTCAGGAGTGGATGTATCGAAGAATCAATGAAGAAACAAGTAACATCTCGGCGGAATTTGCTGTTGTAGTGGACGAGTTTATTAATTTTGTGGGTAATCAGCCGTTTGCACTCAACAATAGGGGTAAGTTTTATTGTCCCTGTAATTCCTGCCAAAATAATAAAATTCTGCTGGGACGAAAAATTACAAATTATCTATTTACTCGTGGATTTACGCCTCAGTGTTATGTATGGTACATGCATGGGGAAGATTTGAATATTGATTTATGAAGTTGTAGTGCAAGTTATGGCAGAAGTGAAAATCAAGATAATGTAAATCATGTAGAAGATACATATGTAGAGATGGTGAATGATGCATTTCCTGCTCAGCATAACATAAGTTATGATCAAACTAGTAACAATCAAGGTGGGCATGAATCTGATGATCAAAATACAATTGAAGGACCTAATAATGAGGCTCAAAATTTTTATACCATGCTAGAAGCTACTAACAATCCTTTATATGATGGTTGTGAGGAAGGTCACTCGCAATTATCATTAGCTTCTCGGTTAATGCACATGAAAACAAATTTTAATGAATCTGAACGTGAACTAGACCAGTGGACATAACTCATTTCAGAGTATCTACTAAGGATAATCAGTGCACTTCGTCGTATTATGAAACCGAGAAATTGATGCGAGATTTAGGGCTCCCTTGCTATACAATTGATGTGTGTATGCATAATTGTATGATCTTCTGGAAAGAGGATGAAAAATTGGATAAGTGTACATTTTGCGGAGCAGCAAGATACAAAGAGAGTGTGGGTCGAACCAATATACCATTTAGTCGTATGTGGTATTTACCAATTGCCGATAGAATTAAAAGATTATACCAGAGTGCCCACAATGCAGAGGCGATGAGATGGCACAGAGAACATGAATCAAACGAAGGAGAGATGTCTCATCCATCTGATGCAACAGAGTGGAAGAATTTTTAGCAGTTGCACCCTGAATTTGGCAGTGAGCCTCGCAATGTATACTTAGGATTATGCACTGACGGGTTCAATCCTTTTGGAATGTCTCATAATCACTCGTTGTGGCATGTGATCATGACTCCATATAATTTACCACCGGGCATGTGTATGAAAGAAGAATACTTGTGGCTTACTATTTTGAATTCAGGTCCACATCATCCACGAGCAAGTCTTGATATATTCCTTCGCCCTTTGATTGATGAGTTGAAAGAGTTATGGACGACTGGAGTTGAGGCATATGATAAGTTCAACAATCAAAATTTCAATGTAAAAGTTGTTTTAATGTGGACGATTAGTGACTTCCCTGCTTATGGCATGTTATCAGGGTGGACGACGCATGGACGATTAGCTTGTCTAGTATGCATGGACGATACCAGAGCCTTTCAATTACCAAATGGTTGGAAGACGTGTTGGTTTGATTGTCATAGAAGGTTTCTTCCTCTAGATCATCCTTTAAGAAGGAATAAAAGAAATTTTTTAAAAGGAAAAGATGCTATAAATCAATATCCACCCCCAACATTGACTGGTGATGAAGTATACAATCAGCGCATAAGGGAGGTTAATCCAACAAAAACATCTGATTGTGGAGGAAACAGACATGAGGAGAAAGTTGATGGATATGAGAAGTGACATAATTGGCACAAAGAAAGCATATTCTGGGAATTACCATATTGGATAGATCTCAATCTACGATATTGTCTTGATTCGATGCACATAGAGAAGAATGTTCTCGATGCGTTCTTAAATACTGTCATGAACGTTAAAGACAAATCGAAAGACACAGTTAAAGCAAGATTGGATATATCACGGTTTTAGCTCGAGGAAAGAGTTACATCTAGATAGTCTTGGAAGAGCTCCTATTCCTATATTCAGACTGAGTGCAATAGTGAAGGAGTGTTTACTATCATGTGTCAAACATGATATTAAATTTCCGGATGGGTACGCATCAGATTTAGTGACTTGTGCCGATTTAGAAGGACAGAAATTTTCAGGCATGAAGAGTCATGATTGTCATGTTTTCATAGAACGCTTGTTTCCATTCATCTTTGCTGAACTCTTACCACGTAACGTGCATCTAGCACTGTCAGGTACTTACGTAATTAATTCTCAATATTTTATAAGTAACCACATGTATATATGCTAATAGTGCATTTTTCCTATGCTTATATAGCACTTGGAGGATTTTTTCGAGATTTGTGCAGTAAAACGTTGCAGGAAACTCGTGTTCAAATTATGAAGGAAAACATTGTTTTAATATTATGTAATTTAGAGAAGATTTTTCCACCTGCTGTGTTCGATGTAATGGTACATCTACCTGTGCATCTACCATATGAAGCTGCACTGGGTAGCCCAGTGCAATATCGGTGGATGTATCCATTTGAACGATTTTTTAAAAAGTTAAAAAGCAAAGAAAAAAATAAAAGATATGCAGCTGGATCGATTGTGCAATCATATTTGAACGACGAGAAATCTTACTTCTCAGAGTGGTTTTTACCTTCGCACGTACAAACCAAAAAAAGGTAAATATGTGTTTATAAAACTTTCTTAACATTATATAGTAATCATTATTATTAATATATATAATCAATTTTTTCACAAAGGGCATCGAGATATGACGAGGGGGACGCTCCTGTATATCCGACTGAAGGAATACCAGATATGTTTAAACATGTTGGTCGACCAAGTGGAAAAAGTAGAAAAATATATATAAATGACATAGACCAATTAGCGGCACACACATATATATTGCGAAATTGTGACTACTTTCGGCCAATAGAGAGGTATTGTAAAATTATAAGATATTTATATATATATATGTATATGTGTTTCATATGATATTGAAATTATATTTTTTATATGGCTCAGCGTGTGTGAAAACTACATTTGTCATTGTCATCCTGAACTATCAGAGGACCAAGTCCTTTGAAAGAAAGATGCTGATTTTGCTACATGGGTCAGAGATTACGTAAGTATAATTATTATGTTTCACGGTAAGTGTCGTATTTATGTATATATGTATGAATATAATGTCACACGTACATGTTAGTTTACCGAATCCTGCAATCACCTGGCCTACATGGGTTCGCGAACTAGTTAGAAGGCCGGATAAGGAGGTGACAATGTGGCCAATGCACTTTACTCGAGGTTATTTGTTTCATACACGAGACCACGGAGGCTTAAGGAAGACATGCAATTACGGCGTATGTGTGAAGGGGACAAATTATTCAGAAGCATATGATGAAGCTGATTTTTATGGAAACATAACATATATCATTGCGTTTAAATACTCTGGACTAATTAATTTGAAAATAACACTATTCAAATGTGAGTGGTATGATCCTACGATCGGGAAAGGAACTAGAAAGAACACAGCCGGTGGAGTTGATGTTTTAGCAAGGGGAAAATATAACTCATACGAACCATTCATATTAGGTAAGCGCAATAATAATTACTTAATGATAATTCTATTAAATTGCAATATTATATAAATTATTTTAATGTGTTATATATTGTGCAGCATCGCAAGCGGATCAAGTTTGTTATATTCCCTATCCCTATACAACCCAACCAAGGCATTTGTGGTTGAATGTTTGTAAAGTCAATCCGAGGGCACATATCTCTGGAAACTATAGAGTTCGGGAACCACCTTTGCTACAAAAAGATAACGATGATGATGTGCTGATGACGGTAGTTGAAGATATCGTGATTGAAAATTTGTCTGTATCAACACAGGATGGCGAAGAAATTGATAATGAAGTTAGAGATGCTGAACAAGAAGACAAATTTCAATGTAATATGTCGTCTTCGGATGATGATGAAGAGAATGATTTAGACGCACAATAAAATTGATGTTTCATCGATTTAAATGAAATCATATTGACGTATATGTAATTGTACTTCTTAAATATATATTGTTTAATCAATGTTATATGTTGTATTCATTAACATTAACACTTTGAAATGATTATAATTTCATTAATTATGGTAACCCGAAAATTTCCGGGAAAATTTCTAAAACTGAACACAAAACTAATAGGTAATATATATTAATGCCCGTAAACAATTAACAAAAGAGTTTAGTAGCCTATAGGTTATCAGTCGCAGATCAGTTTCAATTTGAGACGGATGTAATTTTAAGGTTTAGGGATTCTAAAAAATTAAAAAAAAATTCAGAAAATTTAAAAAAATTTGAATTCAGTCGCAGATCAGTCACAAAATTTGAGACTGATTTGCGACTGAATTGCAAAAAATCGTATCAGTCGCTAATCAGTCTCAAATTTTGTGACTGAAGTGTGACTTATTATTATATAGATCGTTTTTTTTCAACGTAGTCGAATAATATTATTCCAAAACTGCAAATTACATTGTTACATGATGTTTACACATCATATTATTCATTTAGGAATGATTAAAATTGATGTTTTATCGATTTATATGAAATCATATTAACGTGTATGTAATTGTACGTCTTGAATGATATTACAATATACTTCAATTTCTTTCCCGAATATCGAAATATTCTATTATCGTTTATATATATTGTTTAAACTATGTTTTATGTTGTATTCATTAACATTAACACTTTGAAATGATTATAATTTCATCAATTATGGTAACCCAAAAATTTCCGGAAAATTTTCTAAAACCGAACACAAAACTAATAGGTAATATATATATTAATGCCCATAAACAATAAACGAAAGAGTCCAGTAGCCTAGTGGTTATAGGACTACAACAAAAACATGTAACACGGAAGGTCACGGGTTCGAGTCCCCTTTCTTCTTCCTCGCGACTCCACGAGTTTCTTCTCTCAATTTCTCCGATTTTGGCCGATTTCCTCTCCATATTTTCTCTAGTTTTCAACAAATCAAACCCAATTTCATGTCTCAATCTTATAGATCTCGATCAGGGAGAGGAGGAGGAAGATCTGGGAGAAGTTTTCAAGCAAGTGGTGAGCCTTCCTCTTCTCGGGTGACTCCGACGAGTATGTTGGCGCGGCTTCCGGTGGTCCGACCTCACGACGGTGGCTTCTCCAGTTATCCACCACAACCCAATTTCGATTCATACCATGACGATTCTCCAAATCTTCAACAATTTGATGACGGATTTTCTTCTCAACAAGGGAATCAATCGGCTCAATTCACTCTCGAAGACCTCCTAGCGGATGAAGATAGAGCACGAGATCTTCCTAAGTTGGATCCGTTTCCAACCGACGGAACTATATAGTATAAATTTTGTTCTTCGATTTTTTTCAATTTTATGGAAAATATTAATTGAATTGGTATTAATTTGGTTAATTAGGTTGATGAAATTTATATTTAGTAGATTAGGAATTTTTATGGATATATAGGAATTTTTTGGAATTTTTATGCATTTTATGATTTTATAATCTATTTATTATGAATTAATAAGAAGGTTTAAAATCTTGTAATGAATTTTTTTTAATTATAAATGTGTTCTCTTAATTGTTTATATAATTTTAAGAATTTTTTTTTTTTTTTGGAATTTTAATAGGTTTATATGATTTTTTAAAGTTTTTTAGAATTTTCTAAATATTTATGAATTTTAATAAGTATTTTTGATTTGTAAGTATTTTACAAATTTTTATAAGTTGTTTTAATTTTTGAAAAGATTTTATGATTTTTGAAAAGATTTTATGATTTTTGAATTTTTTTAATGATTTTTAAAAGTTTTTAAATTTTGTTATTATTTTTCCTCGATTTGTTATTTTAGGTTCAATCGAGACCGAGAGAGCCAAATTTCGAGACATATCTCGAAGATCATCAGGGGCTGGTATGATGACGTATATCTGAGTTGGACCAAAACTCCTCCAGATGTGCGCGATCAATTTTTCGTGAAATTTGCGGTAATAATTTTTTTTTTAACTCTTCTTTATATATGTTTCTATGAACTAACACGTAATAGTTGTTTCTTATTTTTTGTAGCAAATTTATTACTGGAACCCAGCTATTACACATACCGTTCGAGAAGAGTTCGATAAAGTCGGTATCAAGCGTATGAAGGGAATCACAACTCAAATTAAGAATGAGGGAAAATGTCCGGGTTGGATGAACGGTGTTGTTTACGTCAAGCTCTGTGAGCATTGGGCTACTCAGGAGGCGCAGTTGAAGAGCCAGAAAACCCGGGCGGCTCGTTACTCAGAACATGAAGGCTGCAGACCGCATAAGCATGTCGGGGGACAGAAGAGTTACTACCGTGTTCAGTGTGAACTTGTAAGTATTTCAAATTGATAATTTTAATTATTTATAATTACATTACATTTTTTTTTTGTAGGAAGAAGAATTGGGTCGAGCTCCTACGATTAGTGATGTCTTCAAGAAGACGCATACTAATTCATCGGATGGGAACTTCGTAGACCTGAAGGCGAAGAAAGTTTCAGAGACTTATGAGCAGAAGAGAAGCGAGTTCATGCAATCTCAGATGGACAGTAACACCGACATATCAGACGGTGCTTCTCAAACGGTACAACTCACTCCGGATCAGAAAAACGAGGTTTTCCTTCAGGTATCTGTAAAAATTAAATTATATTGTATTTTCTTATAATTTATTACTAATTTCTACATTTATTTTTGTTTTTCAGTCTACATTGCCTGACCGCAATGGGAACGTTTATGGACTAGGAAATCTCAGCAAGAAGTTTCGCCCCGGCAAGAACAAAGGGCTCCCCGAATCTTCTGTCACGGACACAATTTCTCACTTGCAGCAAGAGCTAGCTTCTTAAAGGCAAGATGTGCAGCAAGAGATGGCGAGTTAAAAGGATAACATCGCTTATCTGACGCAGCAGAATCGTGAGTTGCTTCAGTACCTTCAGACGACACTCCCATCTTTCCCTCCTCACTTGACTTCGATGTCTCCTCCTCCTCCTTCACGGCACGATGGTTCGAGATCTTCTTCTGCAACCTAACCTACCGACGAATTCCCCGACCAACATTGATTATCTTTGGGTTGTATTTTAGCTTAAATATTTTATGTTTTCAGATTTGGGATTCAAAACAATTGAGTTTTGGTAATATATATTTTATTTAAATTTTTAATTTAAATAAAAATTTAAAATAATATTTATATTTTAGGAAAAATCATTAATCAAATAAAATTTTTTAAAAATAAAAAATAAAAATCTGTGACTGATTTTAGAGACTGATTTGCGATTGATTTTAGAGACTGATCTGTGACTGATATTAGAGACTGATCTGTGACTGATTTTAGAGATTGATATGTGACTGATTTTAGAGACTGATCTGTGACTGATTTTAGAGACTGAACTGTGACTGATTTTAGAGACTGATCTGTGACTGATTTTAGAGACTGATTTGTGACTATTTTAGAGACTAATCTGTGACTGAATTTAGAGACTGATTTGTGACTGAATTTAGGGACTGATGTGTGACTGAATTTAGGGACTGATTTGTGATTGAATTTAGGGACTGATTTTAAGACTGATCTGCGACTGAATATTTGTGACTGATCTGCGACTGATATTTGAGACTGATCTGCGACTGAATATTTGAGTCTCTAATCAGTCGCAAAATAATGTGACTGAACTGCGACTAAGGCTTTGCGACTGATCGAATCAGTCTCACTTCAGTCCCAGTTTGTGTATTTGAAACTGATTTGAGACTGATTGTGCAGTCTCAAATGACATGTTTTCTTGTAGTGTCATTCCCTGCTCTTACTCCCAACAAGTATTGAAGTTAATCACGCATAGATTGAAACTCCCTCCATCCATCTTCATGACATGGTAATCGATGATCAGCTGGTTGTTGGAACATAGCTCAAGGACCTCGTCTACACTCAAGAAGTTAGCCACTCAAGCATACATCTTCCTAATTTGGCAGGAACATAACCTCCGCACTCATGCATCAGCACCTTCTACTCCAATCCAGATTTTCAGCAAGCTTGATAGAGTTATTAAAGACACCCTTCTTGCTCACCAGGATACAAAATAGTGCCGAGGATTTAGACTTAGATTTTCAGAGCTCAAGGTTAAAAATTTTTTTTTTTTAAGCTTTGATAGCTCATTCTCACATCATTGTAACCGGATTTCTAATGAATATAATTTACTTTTATCAAAAAAGAAAAGAAAACGATTATGTGATCTTTAATTGCTAACTTTGTTGCATACTATGGGTTAGAGAATTTGCTATTATACTATGTTTGATTTTTGTCACCTTTGATTGTTTTTCGCATCAAATGTTCAAATCAAGAATAACAAAATATTAACGAAATACTTGCGGAGAATAACATATATGGTCTGACTGAGAATTGCTCTGTTTCTTTAGAGAACAAAACAAAATTTAGAGCTTTGACATTAATTCAGTCATGTTTAAGGTTTCTTTTTGACTCTCATTATTTTTGAAAACATATTTTTGATTTATGGAAAGTTCTTGGATAAAAACCTAAAGCTAAAATTTATGTTACAAAAATATAATTTTACAACAAAACAATATACAATCAAAATAGCGACAAAACAGCGACAGCTAAATCCTATGGCAAAAACTCAAGTTTGCTTAAAGCATCTCCAAGAGATACTTTAACTTTAAAGTATGGGATACTTCAAATTTAAAGTTTTTAAGTTTTGTCTCCAATGATAAACTTCAAAACCAATCTTTAGCATTTTAATATTTTGCACTATAGTCCTTCTTAATCAGCAAAAATCATAAAACTTTACTACTCTAAACGTACATCTAAAATATTACAAACAATATTAATCAATAAACCTCTCATTAAAATATAAAATTACAGTACAACAAAAATGAAAACATACAATCTAAATTATAACTTAAAATAAGTATTGTAAGTTCTTACATAAATATCGTAACATTACAAATTCATATAGTTAATATTTACATAGTTATCGTAAGTTGCAATATAGGTATCATAACATAATTACAAAATTATCTTGATTGAGAATCACAAGTTAGCTACCTTAAATCTAAACTCCACTTTAGCTAAAATTGTCATTATCAAGTCTCTTGGTTAAACTCTCTTATTTTTTGTTTATATAATATTTGTTTTTGATGTTATGTAATATTTATTCAATATTAAAATTTTTGATTTTTATATTAATGCACCTATTTCATCTAAAACTAAATTCCATGATATATGTGGATTAGGTTGATAAAAATAAAACTAATTGAATTGTTCATGAAAAGATATAATTAGAAAATGATGAAAATTTGAAGTATTGAAATTTCTTTTGGAGGTTCAAATACTTCAGATTTAAAGTTTTGAAATATCTCTTGGAGATACTGTTACAACCTTAAACAATCATGCCCAAGTTACTTTTCTTCAAAGTTGAATAATTTAATAATTAAATCGACCTTATTAACACTAATTTATACTTAAATGATTTGAGTCAACTTAATTTGGATTTTTGAAAGTTTAATCTACTATATTAATCGGGGATTTTTTGCCCCTCTTTTCACGAGTTTAACCTTGGATTTTTTTCCATAATGACATTGTTTACCTTTGATTTTGTTCATGATATCCCGATTTCATTAATAGCAATTTGGTCTTTTACTAGGTTTTTCCAGAAAATTAGTGGATTATTCGAATTCTAATCGGATCTTTTGTATGATTAGACAAAAATATCCTTATGTTAATCGGATATGACATAATTTACCCTTTGATTTATTAAAAAAAAATCATTAATGGTGTTTACGTCTTTTAATACTTTTGACCAGAATAATCAATCGATATCCAAATTGTAATCAGATTGATCCAATTTCCCTATGGATAATCCATCTAAAAATTTGGATCTAAAAAATAACTTCAAATCTTTTTAAGATATATCATATCTGCATAAAACCATATCTACAAACCCTAATACTAACCCTAATTATAATATATATATATATATATATATATATACTTTATTATTCTTTATGTGAGACCCGTTCTTTAAGACCAGTTAATATAAAAAAACTTAGTTTTCTTTAATTTCTTTATATTTATATATAAATGAATATCCTTATTTTTTCATAGCCGTTTCATAAATTCTAATTAGAACCCCAATAAAAACTTCAAATCTTAGCTACCATGTCATCTGAGCCGTGAAAAAAAATAGAGAAGCAGAAGAGAAATACGTTTCATAATCATCTTAAATTTGATGAGTATATTCTTCATCCTTCTATCTACGCGTAACCAAAAGCAGAATCAAATTCGGAGTTATGGTTCATTAGTTATGGTTATTCTACGAAATAGGTATATGAAAATCTAATTCGTGAATAATTATACTTGAGCAGCAGTTTTCCAGGGAATCATAAGGAGTCAGAAAACGATTGAATTTTTGTTGGAAAGTTCCAAGAGTGTAGCTTCCAGATCCGCATTCAGAATATGTGTTGTCGTTCATCGGGAAATTGTGGTTTACGTTGACGGCCTGTATTCATCTGTTTTAGCATTAGGCTAAGGTGGGGACGTGATCTGCGAGACTTTGAGTTTTAGCTCAATTAAAGTTAATTTATCTTATTATTAAAATAATTATTAAAGTGTTTTATTAAATATAAATATCAGTATAAATATAAATATAGTTATAAATATAAATATAAGTTTATAAATAAAAATAAATATTATATTATTAAGTTTTAGTAATTGTGTGACTGCTTGTTATTAGGATAGTTGTGTGATTATTATAAAAATATAAATATGTGGTTATTCGAATATAAATGTGTAATCGAATATAATTGAGATTAAATACTATTTGAGTGGTTAAATAGAAAGAAATATTTAAAGTGATATTTTAAGTATGTTGTAAAGTTGTATTTTAAAGAATGGTGACACGAAATTCAACTTTGGCTACAGGCCGGTATCCTTGTGGAAAAACAACAGATGGTCTGAAGTGGACCGACAGGAACGCTTTAGCTCAAAAACGGCTGACGAGCTAGAGAAGATTGAGCTCTGGGCCGTGGCCTCCCAACCAAGTGCTTTGAAGCCATCTAGAGGATGGTTGAGCCGTTGTATGTAGAGTTGGTTGTTATAGACAGTCCGATATGTTTGGTACAACTTGTTAAAAAACACGAGATGTATATGTTTGCTTTATGTGGTTAGGATAGACTTGCTTTAATTAGGCTAGAGTTTTAAGTCTCAGTGGGCAGAAGTGATCTTCTCACTGAGTAATTCATTACTCACGCCTCCTTTTTCACCTTTTTCTAGATTAGTTTGAGGTTCGTGAGTAAGTGGTTCGAGTCTCCCGGAGTATTTGAAGTTATTTGCTTCCGATTTTTATTTTCTACTTTTAAATGATATTTCTAAGTTATTTTCCTTTATTTTGATTATTTTTATTTAATAAATTTAATGTAAGATTTTGGGACCATTTTTGAATTGAATTAATAAAGTATTATTTTTGGCACTAAATAACACACCGTCTCTCAAGATAGGGAGTGGGGTGTTACACTTTCACCCTCAAAGTGCCTAGGCTAGAAAACAGATGGGAACGAGCCGCCATCCTGAAATCTCTATGTTTGGTTAATATTTAAAAAAAATCATTTTAATTAGAGGAATCAGTCTTTATAAAATTTATCTTATACTTCACTACCTGAAAAAATAATGTTTTGTGAGCACGAGTATAACATAATAACCAATCTTTCAAAAGTGATTCCTCTTTTTAAATTTAATTTTGTATTTAGGATTAGTTTCATTATATCTATTAAATTTCTTAATTAGAATTTAACCTTCCACGCCCGTATGCACGGGTCTGCATCTAGTACTCTTTATAAAAGGAAAATTAATGAAATAGTAACTCGCAATTATACTTCATTAAAATTGACTATTTCCATGTTTAGAATAGTTTGGTCAATGAGCCAAGTTTTTTTTTTCAGTTGGGTGATTAGTGACTTTGGTATATGGGGTTTGACCTCCTCTCCACTATAGTTTATAGATTATAAGGAGATTTTAAGCTATAACTTAAATCTTGTCGATCTAATTGTTGGTAACAAAAATATTTTGGTCAATGCTATATCCTATGTTATTTAACACGAGTCATATGTCGTATTTTATAAGACCCTATTTTTATCTTGTCAATAGGCCTTATTCTTATCTCTAGAACAGAATGTGGCCCATTACTCAACTTCATCTATCAAGATTTTTTTTCTCTCGTTCTCTACCTTTTTGCAAAGATTTCTTTCCACTCATTCTTCCGTTACAATGTGTTTCACATCAGTTGCTTTTTACGGAGATCGTGAATATAAGCTTAGCCTCGCTAGCTCAGAGTATGATTCAACAGTCATTTTTGATAAAAAAAACAGTGTGCACTGAATTATCGTCAAATTTTACTGATGGTAGTAAAGTTATATCTGCAAAAACAATTCATATATGTGTTAGTTATGGTTTATTTCAATATTGTAAGAGCGCAACCATTAGAAAAAAATTCGTCTCAGTCTTTTCTTTTTCGTCTTTGTCGAATTCGTCTCAGACTACGTTTTATTGACAAAAAAAGAGATATGAACCGAGTTGCATGAATCAAAACCAAATCCGAAGTAGACCGGACCAAAAGTGCAAAGACCAAGTGCTTGCACGTCTTCTTAGGTGCTTGCACGTACAATTTTAACAATTTATCCTCGAGTTTTAAAAATACAAGTCAACCCCGTAAAATCAAAAATAATATGCAATACAGTAAAGGTATATATTATTGAAAAACCTTAACGGGTTATATATATTCAATTTGAAAACCTTAAAAGTATAATATGGATTTAGACACTTCTTTACAAGGGCTTCGATTTAATTTATTATTTATCATATTTTTAGAATGAATGTTCAATGATCGTATTGTTCTTAATTAGTGCGATTGACTTGGATTTTCAAAGATGAAAAGTCAAACTGCGAAAAAATAATGGATTTTAAGGATTGTTTTGCAGAAACAATTTCTTAAACAACTACGTCTAGAAATATTTTATTTCTAAACATTATTAATTAGAGGAAAATTGCATTTAGACCTTGATTAGAGGAGTATAATAGGTGGCATAATGCTCTAATTTGATAATCAATATTATTTAAAATAAACTTAAAATAGAACATAGAGGGATCTATAATGCTCAATAGCTCTATGTTCTTAAAAGGAGTTTTTTCCGAGCATAGAGCACTAAACATAATAAAAATACAATTTTACCCTTGATTAATATTCTGCAGATAATACTAAAAATAAATTATGATGTCTAGTTTTGTAACTTTAAGTCTAATTACTCATCACTATGTCAATCACATATCATAGAGTTAATATTAATAGCATATAGCCTCTTCTAGTCTCTTCTATGCTTATGTTCCTTCATGCTATAATTCTATGCTTTACCAATCATAATCTATTAGTCAAGTGGTTGAGTGCCAGTTTTGCTATTTTCTAAACTTGAGTATAACTCCAGCGATTTGTGTTTGCCCATGTATATATAGCCTTTTCTAGTGTCTTCTATGTTAATGCTCCTTCATGCTATAATTCTATGCTTTACCAATCATGCCCTATTAGTCAAGTGGTTGAGTGCTAGTTTTGTTATTTTCTAAACATGAGGTTAACTACACCGATTTGTGTTTGCCCATGTATATATTTCGGGATTTCTGGGACATGGCTATAGATTGGGTTTTGTCGATCCAATTTTTTCCAAAAAAAAAAAACAGATAAATGTAATTAACACATTAATTAATGTCCAAAAGAAAACTAATGTAGATCAGTTCTTTAGGCTCACTAACATAAATAGTAATTAGTACATCAACTAATGTCCAAAGAATAAGTGTACGTCCTTTTAATATATAAAGATACGTGGTATACGCATAATATTTTATTCTGATCCACTTATAGTTATTATTATAAATCTCACACATATATAACGACAATCATGCCATGAACCATGCAACATTAGGATTTCATATTTAACAACTTAGATTTGATCCAGGAGTGATCCCAAGAATCGTACAGAACTCCAAGTATTTGTTAATTCTACTTTGAACCGCTAATGGACGTTCTCCATTGCATTCACCACCGTTGACCTTCCTCGTGGTGGCTCCAAAGCCTTGGTCCAAAACCGCACGAACATTCTTGTTCCAGAACCACAAGGCAGACTTGAAGGCTATTTCAGAGCTACGAGCTACCAAATCTGTATTCACCAAGAGAGGGAGTCTAAGGTCTTTTCCAGCTGCACCGTAGTTGTAGTTCCATGTGATTTGTATTGGACCACGATCATAGTAGTCTTTGCCCGGCTTACAAGGGTACATAGTGCTTCGTGCGCAGTATTTTCCTCTAGCTATTTCCTCTTTGTAGCAAAACCCTTTACATAGAAATTTGCATTTTAAAAATGAATTACATGTCAATTTATAATATACACAATCTATACCAAAAACAATGGAAAATTATGAAAAGGGAGTTATGTGTGAAAAGGAGACGTTCTTTAATCCTTTCCTCCAATTTTCTCAAAACATTATCTAAATAATCATCTAGAATATATTCTCTTTTGGCCGAGTTCCTCTCAGTCAAGTAGTTAGAATGATCCAGATAATGACTTGGTATCAGAGGTTCAATTTCTTTCCGCTACATTATAGTACATTAAAAAAAGATTTTAGAAGTGGACTTTAGGCTAAGAATCGGGCATTGTCGTTCCAAATATGTTGTTGACAAAAAAGAAAAGAAAAGAATATTCTCTCTTTTCTTTTTTTGTCAACAATTGGATCGACAAGACCTGATCCATAGCCTAAAATGCACCCCTAAAATTTCTTTTTTAAGCTACCATAATGCAGCAGGTACAAATCATCCTAACCACCAGAGTAAGCAACTCGATAGAATATTCTCTCTTTTGTATTCAGAATATAAGACTTTTACCTAAAAACATGTATTTTACAATCCTAACTAAATTTTATCAAGATTATTATTTAATATTTTAGTTAATAATAATTTCATCAGTTTATAGGATACTGCATAATATTAAGAGTTACAATATACCAAATGCATTTAATTTCCAATCCCTAAAAAATATGTAAAACAGTTTATAAATAAAACAAAAATTTTCCCTAAAACATCTTATAAAATCAAAAGTTAGTCTCTTCTCAATCTGATGATTTAGATGAACCATGTAAACTTTCAGATTCTAATGAAATACCACTACAAGAAAACAGGGTGATAACCCATGGCAAATCCGGTCGGTTGCCGTTGGTTATGGGCCAAAGCCGACGATAACCAACCGAAAATGTCCATCGCTATGACTCGTCGGTTATATTGGAATGGTCGGTTGCCGTCGGTTAGAACTCACGGCAACCTACGGGAATACCTGTCGGTTATACTGTCGGTTCGTTCCCATAGGTTACCGTGGGTTTAGTTCCGTAGGTTACCGTGGGTCTGCTCCCGTAGGTTCATGCCCGTTGGTTACCGTGGGTCAGTGTCCGTAGGTTACCGTAGGTCCATGTCCGTCGGTTACCGTGGGTCAATATCCGTTGGTTTCCGTAGGTCCTTGTCCGTAGGTTACCGTGGGTTTAGATAATTATATAATTAATTAAAATAAATTGTAAATTGAATTTAAATTTAATTATAAATTAAAATTATAATAAATTATAATTTGGAAAATTAAAATTATGTAATTAAATATTTAATGTATACAAAAAGGTTTCTAAAAACTAAAATTATGAGTTTTGCGTTGGGGTGAAACGCGGCGATGAGTATGGCTGTATGAACGCCATAAGTTTAGCTATCTATTCTTCATTCTTCGCATGTCTCTCCTGAGTAGCGCGGAGTGCGGCCTGGGTTTGTTGTAGCTCCAATCGGTTTTGTTGCAGCTCCGCCTTATTTTCTTCGAAGCTATGTCTGAGCTGGAATAGCTCCTCTCGCTCCCGCTGACTAAGACCGAACCCCTGGCTGAGGTTATGATGGGTTGGCGTCCCATCTGCGTCGACCTGCTTCCCAAGACCCAAACGTCGGCTTTTATTGCATGGTACTTCCTGCATATTTAAAAATTATCCAATCAACAAAATAATTTAGTAATATTATTTAATTGTGAAATTTATATTTTTAAAGAACTACCTCGACGACGATTTGGTTGATTACATCACGAGGAATCTCGGTCGATGGTCCAGCTCCATCCTGAGTCATTTGGGATTGATGTTCCTCAATCCGATCCTCCACACGCTCCACGACTTTGCGAATCTTCGGGTTGTCGATTTTACCCGATTTTTTCCCGGTGTGACAAGTCTTCATGAGCTTGAGGAAATCGGGAACGCAACCGTTTTATGGTCTGCACAATTAAACAATAACAGTTTATAGAAAATTAGTTGAATTTAATAAACAAATTTACATACCATCTTGTGCTCGACATGTTCGAACGTATAGGGACCCGCATTGTGTGTTCCCGGAGCCTTGGACGCCTCGTCCTGTCCTGATCGGCGGTTCTTCTTGTTTCGCTCGGACACCTTCTGTGTAGAAGGGTTGCTCCAATACTCGACAAATTCAGGGAACCGCTCAGCCGGACATCCGTACGGCAACTCTGAGGGTTCCCTCTTCCATGCTCGCTTCCAAGCGTAGACATGGTTGGAGTAAGAAGCGGCGCATTGCTCATCGAACTTCTGCCTAACTTCGGGTGTGTGGCTAACTGCCTAGTTACATTGTTGCTGCAAAAGATGAAAAAAGTTAGATAATTTTACAATATAATTAAAAATTTGAAAATCATGTAAGGAAAATGTTTCTTACCGCGAACGATCTAAACCATTGTTCCCTCAGCTCCAAGGGAAATTTGCTGAAGGAGAAGTATGCGTATGGGAGCTGCTGTTGTATCATAATCCGGACCAATTTCTTGATTTGTTGGTCGATGCAAAACCTAAATAAAGAAATATAATTTTATTGTTGATAATTAAAAAATGTGTAATAAATTTTTTTAAAAAAATCCATACCAAGTAGATCCCTCGCCAAGCTCTAGGTCAAGCATCTTTAAATGTGAACGTCCCGGTTGAGTTAGGATCTGCTCGATAGTCAAATGCTGTGGGAGGGGGGGGGGGAGGGCTGTAGTAGTGGGTCAACCGGGGTATCATGCGGAGTCGGTGGACTTAATTGAGGAGACTCGGTCTCATCCGAATCTCGCTCACCCGGTCGCATGGTCGATGAATATGCGCGATGAAAATCATTATAAGATGTTCTGATAAATTATAAAATTTTTGAATCTTGATTATTTAAAACTTAAGTTTGTTGCTCACGAAATTGTGAATAAAATTTAATATAAACAACCATAAATATTTTTAATTTAGTCTTATTAAACTCTTCAAATTCTCGTAATCAATAAAGAAACTTACGTAATTTAATTTATATGTAATTTAATTTATATCGTAAATGTATTTAAACATTTCAAATTTATATGTTAATTAACATAATCTTTTGAGGAACTTAAACATATTTAAACATTTGTTGGGAAAATTATTTGAGTTTTTTCCGGTAAATCATTTTTATTGATAATTTTCAAGTTTTTATAATAATAATTTAATAATCTTTAGATACATATATTTACGTATATGAATTTGTAATACTTAATATATTTTTATATAAACGTATATAAACGTATATATTTTATATATACTTAATAATTTGTATAGTATATATAAACGTATATATTATATATATATATACAATATTGTAGGTAGAAAAATGTTGGAATTTTTTTAGATTTTAAATATATTAAATATATTAGATGTATATATATATAAAATATAATTAATAATATGGAAAATAGTGACAAACTTTAGTAATGAGAAAACAAGATTGTTTTCCCTTGAAAAAAAAAGAGTTACAATAAATAAATAAAACGTGTTCTTCCGGAAAAAAAAAACGTGTTCTTTCGAAAAAAAAAAAAATTTCGCAAATCCTTGGAAAACACCGAAATCGAAATGCATTGTACAATTTAGGGCAAGAAACTAACCTATTTTCCTAATATCTAACCGTTTCTAGCATCCTAGATCAATATTTAGTGTTTTAAAAAAAAATTGTGAAGAATTGAAATTGAGAAATAATTTGAAACTTACATGATGATATGGAGTGATTAATGATTCCTTGGACTATTTATGGCCGCGATTATCGGTGGGAGATGTCCGATTTGACAGAACTTTGCCGGCGGATTTGAGAGAAAATGGAGGAACATAATAGAAGCAGAAGGAAAAAGAAGAAGTTCGGGAAAGGTAAAAGCCTTTTTCCCGTCGGTTGCCGTCGGTTCAACCGACGGGAGCCCACGGATAATTGTTTTTTTTTAAAATTTAATTCCATTAAATTTTACCAATTATATTTATTATCCTAATTTAATTGCGGAGAAGAATTATAGTGGTAGGTTCCCGTCGGTTCAACCGACGGTAACCCACCGCTGTTTTTAATTTAATAATTTTTTTTTCTTTTTAAGAATGAAATGTAACCTTCGTATTTAATGTTGTATAACCGACGGTAACCTACAGAATGTAAAAACACAACCGACGGCAACCTACGGCCTTTTGGAGGGAAACTTCCACGGCAATTTTTTGGGTACAATTGAAATTCCCTCCAAAATTTGGTTGGTTCCCATCGGTTGAACCCACGGAAACCGACGGCATCGTTTAAAAATATCCAATTAATAATCAAGTGGTTTGAAAACGTTTTAAATGTTCCGACACTATTTATAACCATAATATAGGAGAATTATCGTTTGCTGAAGGATACCGTCGGTTATGTTCCTCTATAAATTGTAATGGCAGCCATACCTTCCCATTATAAGTTTTCTATCTTGCAAACACCAAACAAAATTCTTCTCTTTCATCGGGTATTAGAATCGAAATGCCTAACAATCGGCGAAGAGCTCGTGAAATTACTTCGCCGGCAAGTCCACCATATGATGGTTTGAATGTCGTACAGGCTCCGCTAGTTAGACATCCTAAACAAACTCAACAACCAGAATATAGCCAGCCGCTAATCCCGGGCCCAGGCCGTCCTGTTCAACTGGGTCTATTCCGTAAAAAGGTACACGGTAAGAAGGTCCTGCGTGGTGAAAGTTCCCAAGTTATGCCAACACACCACTACATTTAGGAAGTTTACAATGAGCCTCATGCTCGTGATTATGATTTAATAGTATTCGATGGACTTCGATGATTGATTATCTCCTTCGTGAAGGTATTGCGTGATAAGATATACGTTAAACCACTTTTTTTGTAATGATATAATTAATTACCATGATACGTTCATTTAGGTACATCAAATAATCGAACACCACCATTCTGGACACAATTGGCTGATATCAAATGCCCGTTTCAACAATTTGTCAAAGTGAAAAGGGTTAGTGTTGAATTCCGTATACTAAAACTTTCATGTAATACCACGCTTAGTTACTGCTCTTTACAATTGTCGTAATTACTTGTAGGTTGTGGCAATAATTGGGATGCTTTCCTCCAACGGCTTAGGAGATGCGATGATTACACTTAAGGACCCATCTGGCATAGTAGGGGTTTCTATGCATAACAACGTATTCCAAAACGATGAGTATAGGAATGCAACCTCTGTAGGTGCTGTGATACTTCTGCGGGATGTTACTATATGTTGTTTCACAAGCAATGTTTTAACCATCAACATTGTAGCCCAAAACATCGTTACGGTATATCTTCTGATTACACACCATGCATTAGTCACTACAATAATTTCAATCTCGTTTAATTATTTGGACGACATGTTAACAGATAATCGGTGTTACTAAAATGGTGGCGAACTACGAATCATACGTACAACACTCAGACGACAAGGGAGTTGACGAAAACTATTCGTTAGAATTTGCAACTGTACCAGACTCTGATGAGGAGTAACGAGTTAATGTTTAGGGGCGTATTTTGTACGTGGCTAATGATCGTGTTTTTCTTAATGTTTTTGTGCAATAAGCTATATGCAATGTTGTTCTGGTCGTGCTTTTTAGTGTGCTTTAATTATGTTTAAGACATCTTATGTAATATTTAATAATTTGAGGTTTCATCTGATTTATGAATGCAACTAAATAAATTATTACAATATTTTAATATTGATTAAACAAAAGATTCATTAATATTACACGGTTCCCCAAATACAAATATGTTACTCCGAATCACTACCATATTCAGTTTGCTCATTGGTTGAACTTTCTTCGGAGTCGCCGCCAAACTCTGGAAGTTCAAAGTCTGGACCATCATGTACAGTTTTAAATCCTTGGGAGGTCATATCCGCACAGTATTCTACCCCTAGTGAACTCTCAATTTGCCATAGCAGTCCTGGTGAAGGTTGTTGCATTGCATCGTGCTCTGAATAACCATACATTCTCCCTCTCGGAGTGGTTTCGGTTATCCACCCATCTGATCAAGACGAAACTCGTGGATATGGAAGATATGTCACTTGATCAGCCTGCAATGCGAGTATGAAAGGGTCGTACTTACCAAGCTTCCTTCTTGAGTGCACAGATGTGACACCAAATTCATCAACACGTACACCTACTCCTAAGATTGGATTGTACCAGTCGCAGTAGAAGACAACACACTTCAAACCAAAGTAACCCAGGATATTCAACCTCTAATATCTCTCTCAGGACTCCGTAATAAACCATATCACTTGTGGTGGAAGATATTCCGTAGTCACTAGTGTGTCTTGTCATTCATGCTCTCAGAATCTTGAAACCATAACCACGAGTGAAATACATGGGGTAGGCTTTGCTGACTAATAATGGTCCTGCTACAAAATCTACCAACCACATGGGGAATGTAGTTCTCATTTTTCCGGCTTCAGTCACCTGTGTGTTTTTAGCATTTGGTATATTAGTTTTGTTAACACTCAATACAAATTTATAACATAATATTACGTATTATATTAATCTCACATAAAATTTTAACCACTTGGTGAACTCCTCTTCTTTAATCGCATGCAGTTCTTCATCTGTCAAATTCGGGTATGCTTCCCGTATTTGAGACATATATGTACTGAAAGACAATGATTCAAGGTTTAGTTATAATGACATTACATCAAATAAACTATTACCAACTACTTCATACCTTTCAAGGTAGGGCAATTTGATGCAATATACATATGCAAGTGGTTGATCTCCTTTGAGGAAAGGGTCCTACGAACTGGTTTCCCACTTAATCTTCCAATTTGTGAAAATATATCAGGTACAAAAGCCGGATATGTAGGTCGTGCTCCGCCATCATCGTTGCGGGCTGGCCGTCGACTTTTTGTCTGAACGTTGGCTGGAAAATACAATGACGCGAAGTTGGCAGTTTCTTCATTAATATATTGAGCAACAATAGACCCTTCAACACGGCTCAAGTTTTTGACTTTCTTCTTCAACTTGAACATGAATCTTTCGAATGGATACATCCATCGATAATGTACCGGTCCACCAAGCTCTACAAAACATTTGAACAAGTCACCTATTCATTATAGCATCCAAATTAATTAATCGTATTGTATATTTGTTGTGTAATTACCAGCTTCACGTGGTAGATGAATCGGGAGGTGTTCCATGACGTCAAAATAGGAAGGGAGAAATATTTTCTCCAAATTACATAATATTATTGGAATGTTATCATTCAAATGTTTTATTCCTTCTTCTGTAAGAGTCCGCGAGCAGAGATCGCGAAAAAATGCACCTAAACCTGATATAAATACGTATTATGGTTGTTAAGATCATAATATTACATTATACTATTCAACGTTAACTATGGTTACGTTATTACCTGCAAGCGCTGCATGTACATTTTTGGGCAATAAGTAGGCCAAAGCGAACGGAAATAGTCTTTGCATCACTACGTGACAGTCATGACTCTTCATATTACAAAATTTCCCTTCATTACTATCAACACAATTTTGCAGGTTAGAAACGTACCCATCTGGGAATTTAACCGCATTTTTAATCCAGTCGAAAAACACCGCCTGCATTGAATGTTTACAATTGTAATTATTATTCAGGTGATATTGCAAATTAAAGCCATTTATAAACACAAATATATCTTATGCACCTTTCGCTCTTTATCTAATCGAAATGTGGGAACTGGACCAACATTATTATTATTACGCAACCTGTCGCAAATATCTGGCAAATCTAATCTCGATTTGAGATTATCTTTTGTTTTCCCCGGTACATTCATAATGGTGTTACTTGAATTATCAAACACATTCTTCTCAATGTGCATGACGTCTAAACAGTGGTGAAGGAGGTGGTTCTTCCAATACGCCAACTCCCAAAATATACTCTTCTTATGCCAATTATGGTACACACCAACACCGTCGACAGGGAAATATCCATTTCCCCCACAAATCGTAGTAGACTCAGCCCCAAAATCTCTAAGCTGCATTACTATTTGTGCACCGGTAGGTTCTGGGGGTGGACCATGTAATACTTTTTTGTTTTTGGTGAACAAAGTCCTACTGTGTTGATACGGATGATCTATAGGAAGAAATCGACGGTGACAGTCGAACCACGACGTCTTTCGTCCATGTTTTAGTTGGAATGCTTCAGTGTTATCCTGACAGTGAGGACATGCCAATTTCCCATGGGTAGACCAACCGGACAACATCCCATATGCTGGAAAATCACTGATGGTCCACATCAGCATAGCTTTCATTTTGAAATTCTGTGCAGTAGAAACGTCGAACGCTAATGTACCGTCCTCCCATAGCTGATTTAATTCGTGAATCAAAGGTTGCAGAAATATGTCAAGTGATCTTCGTGGATGATCGGGACCTGGTACGAGGACTGTCAAAAACAAAAACTCTTGTTTCATACACAGAGTTGGTGGTAGGTTATAAGGTGTTACAATCACCGGCCAAACGGAATACGGTCTCCCATGTTTACCGAAAGGATTAAACCCATTTGTGGAAAGCCAAGATAAACATTCCTCGGTTCCTGAGCAAATTCAGGATAAGTTGCTTGGAAGTGTTTCTATGTCTTTGCGTCTGAAGGGTGAGTTATCTCGCTAGCTGAATTATGTTCGTAATGCCATCTCATTGCCCCTGCTGTGCGCTCAGACTGGTATAACCGTTTCAGCCTGTCTGCTAAAGGCAAATACCACATCTTCTTGTATGGCACACGACTCCTCCCACTACTTTCTTAAAATCGTGGTTTTTGACAATAACGACAAATGATTTGGTCGGAGTCCTGCCTCCAGAAGATCATACAATTGTCCACACAAACATCGATTGTCTCATACGGTAATCCAAGCCCAGATACCATTTTATGTATGTCGTTGTACGATTCCGCATATGTGTTATCAGCTGGTAGACATTTTCTGAAGTGTCCGGTTAATGCGTCCACACAGCTCTCCGGTAGATTGTAATCTGTTTTGATATTCACCATAGCGGCTGCACTCGACAACGGCGACACGCCATCTCCGCAACCACTATACAAGGGTTTATTCACAGCATCCAACATTCCAAAAAAATTACGGGCATCCACATTGGGTCCTTCACCCCTCTCCCTAACGGCCGTAAAAACAGGTGCTTCCTCTGTAAATGCATCGTTCACCATTTGTACTGTTCCGAGATAATTTTCATCCATGATTGTCGTTTCTTCCCCTAACCCACCAAACCCGTCACTACCAAGATTGACGTCTACCTTTTCGTTAACCAAGTTACCTATATCCCCACCTAAACTGCTATTACCAACTCCGCTATAATTACCGTAGTTAATATTCGTACCATCTTCTCCATGCGTGATATGATCCTCCCTAGGATTGAACTCTGGAAATCGGGGCTAAAGTGCTCGGAATCGAATGAAACTTGAGCAGCGGTTCGATTGGGGTGTGAGAAACACGGGGCTGAGTTTTGAGCGGAATTGGTCGAGTGGTTTTTGAGATACGATGACGTGATTAGGTAGTAGGGATTCAAATTCACAACGTGTTATGAAATCCCGGATTCGAAGAACGCATTCAAGGAATCGAAACTGAAAGAAGAACTTTCTGTAGAAAAAAATGTTTGCGATTATTCCACTCTAGGGTTTACAGCAACGTTACTTGGATTTAAATACAACCCTAGAAACAAAATAACACGAAGTCTAAATAAAAACAACATGTAGTCTGAAACATAAATAAAACAACGAAGCGTCCCACTAATTGGTGCACTTCTAAATAAACTAAGTACAAAATCAGAATGACTTGTACATTATTACCCTATGGTAAAGACTCCTAAGCAACTCAACGTAGTGATTCATCTGCCTCATTAAAAAACCATGTTGAGAAAACCCAATGGGACAAAACTCAACTATGGGAAAAAGAGTACAGACTCCTCACCTTAAGTTACTTAGTTATCATTACCGGGTGAAGTCTCCAAAGTGTAGATATTGAAGACTTGCATAGTTGGTGGCGAAAACGATCCTTCGGCAATGAGCAAGTGAGCTTCCTTAGCCAACTCCTTAGCTCTCGAACGTGTGATTGGTCCTACCAGCTCTGGTTCCTTAGCTTTTGTACTGCTCACGATCACATCATCCTCTCCCTCTTCAAAAGGATTTGTCCTCAAATCTGAATCTGCAACATATGGAAGCAAGTCAGAAACATTGAACGATGGAGAGATATTGTACTTACCTTGGAGATCAATCTGATAGGCATTGTTGTTGATCCTCTTGATGACTTCAAATGGTCCATCAATTCGTGGCTGAAGCTTGCTCTTTCGCTCTTCTGGAAATCGATCTTTCCTTAAGTGAATCCACACCAAGTCTCCTTCTTCAAAGATCATCTCCTTTCTGCCCTTGTTGGCATGCTTTTTATACTGCTTAGTCTTCTTCTCTATGTTCTCCCTAGCTTTGGCGTGTATCTTCCTCACCTGTTCAGCCTTTTCTTTTCCATCTAAACTACATTTCACACTCAAAGGCAAAGGGATCAAGTCTAGGGGTGATTGCGGATTAAAACCATAAACGATTTCAAAAGGGGAAAAGAGAGTGGCAGAATGCTTAGCGTGATTGTAAGCAAATTCGACGTGTGGTAAGCATTCTTCCCATGACTTGATGTTGCTCTTCACCAACACTCTGAGAAGTGTAGATAACGTCCTGTTCACCACCTCGGTTTGCCCATTCGTTTGAGGGTGACAACTCGTTGAAAAAGTAAGCTTGGTTCCTAGCTTAGCCCATAAAGTCCTCCAAAAATGTCCTAAGAACTTTGTATCTCGGTCTGAAACTATCACTTGAGGCATTCCATGCAAGCGAACTATCTCCCTGAAAAACAAGTTAGCTACACTAACAGCATCATCGGTCTTGTGACTAGCTATGAAGTGTGCCATCTTGCTGAACCTGTCAACAACTACAAAAATAGAATCTCTTCCATTTCTGGTTCGAGGTAAGCCAAGCACGAAATCCATGGAAATATGAGTCCAAGGATGAGAGGGAATAGGAAGAGGAGTGTACAAACCGTGTGGCTGAACCTTACTCTTAGCCATTTTACACGTTGCACATCTAGAGCAAACCTTCTCAACATCTGTTTTCATGTTTGGCCAGTAGAAGTGATCCTGTAGTCCAAGTAGAGTCTTTGTAACTCCAAAATGACCAGCTAATCCACCTCCATGAGCTTCTCTCACCAATAGTTCTCTGATGGATCCGCTCGGTATGCACAGTCGATTATGGTAGAATAAATAACCATCCTGTCTAAAGAATTTATCCACAGCAAACTTATGGCACTTGCCATATTTTTCAGCAAAGTCAATGTCAGTCTCATACAGGTCTACAATGTGCTCAAAACCATTTAACTTTGAAGTTAAAGTAGAGATTAGAGAATACCTTCTGGATAATGCATCTGCGACTACATTATCCTTACCTTTCTTGTACTTAACAACGTAGGGGAAGGTCTCAATAAACTCCATCCATCTGGCGTGTCTCTTGTTGAGCTTTTGCTGTCCTTTCAAGTACTTGAGGGACTCATGATCGGTGTGAATGACGAACTCCTTAGGCCACAAATAATGCTGCCACGTTTGAAGTGCTCTAACCAGTGCATACAGCTCCTTGTCATAGGTTGGGTAGTTGCTGGTGGATCCTCCTAGCTTCTCACTGAAGTATGCAACTGGTTTCCTATCCTGCATCAAAACAGCTCCAATGCCAACTCCTGAGGCATCACATTCAATTTCAAATGTTTTCTTAAAATCAGGAAGAACTAAAAGTGGGGCATTGATAAGCTTCTCTTTCAAGGCTGAAAATGCGTGCTCTTGTGCTTCTTCCCATCTGAATCCAACTTCCTTCTTGATTACTTCTGTTAAGGGTGCTGCTATGGTGCTGAAGTTCTGAATAAATCGCCTATAAAATCCAGCAAGTCCATGAAAGCTTCTAACTTCTCCAACATTCTTAGGCGTAGGCCAATCCTTGATTGCCTTGATCTTTTCGTCATCCACTCTAACTCCCTCTGCACTAACAATAAAACCTAGAAAAATAACCTCAGTAGTACAGAATGAACACTTAGAGTAATTAGCAAAAAGAGATTGAGAGCGAAGAACATCTAGAACCCTGCGGATGTGTTCTAAATGCTCTTCCAAACCTTTGTTGTAGATGAGTATATCATCAAAGTAGACTACTACAAACAGCCCAATGAACGGTCTGAGAGTGTGATTCATGAGACGCATGAATGTACTGGGAGCATTGGTGAGACCAAACGGCATAACCAGCCACTCATATAACCCTTGCTTGGTCTTGAATGCAGTCTTCCATTCATCCCCTTCCTTCATTCTGATCTGATGATAACCACTCTTCAAATCGATTTTGGAGAAGATGGTGGATCCACATAACTCATCTAACATGTCATCAAGTCTTGGGATCGGATGTCTGTACTTCACTGTGATGTTGTTGATAGCTCTGCAGTCTACACACATCCTCCATGTCCCATCTTTCTTAGGCACTAACAATACTGGTACAGCACATGGGCTTAAACTCTCACGGATATAGCCCTTACTCATCAGATCCTCTACTTGCTTCTGTAGCTCCTTTGTCTCCACGGGGTTGGTTCTGTAGGCGGGTTTGTTTGGCAAAACTGATCCCGGAACTATGTCAATCTGATGCTTAATCCCGCGAATTGGAGGCAAGCCTGATGGTATCTCTTTTGGAAAAACGTCCTTATACTCCTCAATAATCTGAATCATCTCATGAGGAAGCTCTTCCGCTGATTTCGTACTCGCCAATGACTCCTTATAAACGAACATAAAGGTAGTCATCTCTGGATCAAAAAGCTTGTTGAACTCGCTGTGACTGATGTACAAGCTGTTAGACACTCTCTCCTTATCCTTGCGGTTCATATATAGCTGATCCTTATAGATTTCACCTGGTGTGAGTGGTAGAAGAGTGATCTTGCGTCCCTTAAACTCAAACATCTGCTTGTTGGTGTAGCCATCATGAAGAACTCGCCTGTCATATTGCCAAGGTCTTGCCAACAAAACGTGACTACTCTTCATAGGAACCACATCACAAAGCAACTCATCTTCATACTTCCCAATCGCCAACTTGATGAGTACTTGCTGAGAAACGGTTATGGCTCCCTTGTTGTCTAACCACTGCAGCTGATACGGTCTTGGATGTGAAGTAGTCTTAAGATTAAGCTTCTTCACCATCTCCTCACTGGCGGCATTGGTGCAGCTGCCTCCATCAACAATCAAGGTGCAAACCTTATCCTGAACTACACATCTGGTGTGGAAGAGATTCTCACGCTGTCCCCTATCATCTGGATGAATCTGAACACTCAAAGTTCTGCGTGCTACTAACATCTCTCCAACTGCTGCTGGCTCTTCTTCCTCCTCCAGCTCAAACTCGTTTTCACTTTCTAAACTGTCTTGAGGCACAATTTCTCCTCCTTCTTTCAGCAGAAACATTTTCTTGTTAGGACAATCTCTGGAGTAATGTCCCATTCCTTGACATTTAAAACACCTGATGCTGCTAGTAGAAGTCCCACTTCTCGGTTTGAGCTCGGTTCTGACCTCTTCTTTAACAGTTGCTGTCGCTGGTTTAAGACCTTTGACAGGGGCTGGTTTATCTAATTCTCTTGGTTTTGGGATGCTGGAAGTGAAGGTGGGCCTGCCTATTCTCCTCTTGAACTGTGACTCTATCAACTCGGCCTTGTGAACCATTTCTTGCATATCTTCATAATTCTGAAGCTCTACCTTATCTTGCAACTCTCTGTTCAATCCCCCAAGAAAACGAGACATCACCATATCTTCACTCTCGTTTAGATCAGCTCTGATCATAAGTGTTTCCAACTCCTGATAGTAATCTCGAACTGATCTGGTACCTTGTACAAGGCGTCTCAACTTGCTAAGCATCTCTCTCTGATAGTGCGCAGGCACAAACTTCCTCCTCATCTGCGTGACAAGTTCTGTCCAAGTGGTGATTGGAGGCTGTCTTCGTCTATCTCTGATGAGCCCCAACTGCTCCCACCATAACAATGCATAGCCATTAAATTCTGAGACTGCTATCTTCACCTTGTTAAGCTCATAAGTTCCCTGTACCAGAAAATTAGACTCCATCTTCCTTTCCCAATCCAAATATGCTTCTGCATCATTAGCACCATGAAAAGGAGGGAATTGGATCTTAATATTGTTCAGCTGCTGCCTCAAAGGGTCATACTCACGCCCATTGGCTCTGTTTCTGTTTCTTCTCACTGTTTCTCTGCTGTGATCTGTTCCTTCTCCTGAATACTCAAACTCTGTTTCTGCATAAACTCGATGCCCAGCAACATAATCAGACTGTCTTTTTGGCTGTGTACTTCTTCTTTGATTGACAACTGTTTCTCTGTCCCTGATTGGTGATTTAGTGCTCCTAACTCTCTGCCGTCTAGAAGAAGAAGCCACATGTGCCTTCCCTTTAGCGATCCTGATTGCTTCGTTAGGACTAGGAGGCTCTGATGATTCTGGCTCTGCAGCACTAAGCTCATTCTGTAGCTCTTTGAATCTGTTCTCAAACTTGCTGTCAAGCTGCTCTAGTTGCTGAATGAGCTGAGAAGCTATTGCTTGGTTGGCTTCTTTGATTTGCTGAGCCATAGCTTTGTTTAGAGCTTCCATAGCTTCAGCTGAAAGCTCCATGGTACCTGAAAAGAAGTCAAAACAGCACACAGTAACTAGTTCTTGTGTTGAGAAATAACAAAAATGCAATCAGAAGACTTAAATGCATACAAGAAAACAAGTCCTAAGCTAACAAAGAGAAACGATTTTGATGCTTCTAAAACTATAGGCTAAAATTTATTATATGATTTTTATGCAACAAATAATGTGAATGAAAACTATATGTTAAAATTCGAATTTGATGCCCTAACTGAATGAAATCGATTTTTGGATGCAGCAAACAAAGGGAACGAGTTCTGATGCAGATTAACAACAAATCGAAACCCTAAACTCAGAATGGAAAAGAAAAATAAGAGAAAGAGAGATTAGGGTTAGAGAATTGCTCAGCCTTGGCACAGAGTTAGCTCTGATACCACCTGATTTGATCCTCCCTAGGATTGAACTCTGGAAATCAGGGCTAAAGTGCTCGGAATCGAATGAAACTTGAGCAGCGGTTCGATTGGGGTGTGAGAAACACGGGGCTGAGTTTTGAGCGGAATTGGTCGAGTGGTTTTTGAGATACGATGACGTGATTAGGTAGTAGGGATTCAAATTCACAACGTGTTATGAAATCCCGGATTCGAAGAACGCATTCAAGGAATCGAAACTGAAAGAAGAACTTTCTGTAGAAAAAAATGTTTGCGATTATTCCACTCTAGGGTTTACAGCAACGTTACTTGGATTTAAATACAACCCTAGAAACAAAATAACACGAAGTCTAAATAAAAACAACATGTAGTCTGAAACATAAATAAAACAACGAAGCGTCCCACTAATTGGTGCACTTCTAAATAAACTAAGTACAAAATCAGAATGACTTGTACATTATTACCCTATGGTAAAGACTCCTAAGCAACTCAACGTAGTGATTCATCTGCCTCATTAAAAAACCATGTTGAGAAAACCCAATGGGACAAAACTCAACTATGGGAAAAAGAGTACAGACTCCTCACCTTAAGTTACTTAGTTATCATTACCGGGTGAAGTCTCCAAAGTGTAGATATTGAAGACTTGCATAGTTGGTGGCGAGAACGATCCTTCGGCAATGAGCAAGTGAGCTTCCTTAGCCAACTCCTTAGCTCTCGAACGTGTGATTGGTCCTACCAGCTCTGGTTCCTTAGCTTTTGTACTGCTCACGATCACATCAATGCGAGTACCATATTTTATAACTCGGTAAAAACTCTCTACGATATAGATGACTTCACATATTTTTAATAGGAATAAATTTCAGATTCTGACATGTGTTACATGGACAATACATCTTACCAGTTTCTACCGTTATACTCCGATATGCTGCAAACTCCATAAATATTCTCAGCCCGGCAGCATATTCTTCGGTTAATTCTCCAGTCGTTTCATCAACCCGAGGTCCGTCCATCCAAAATCTATCGCTATAGTTTGCCATCGTTTAGTTTGAGAGGGACAGAGAGAAATGGAACACTTTCCAATATATTTAAGCTATGAACCTACAGGAACCGTGAGCTACTTTGATTCCACCTAATTTTCGGTTACAACAGCGACGCATATGCGAAACGTTGGAATTAATTTTATCCGTTTACCGTCGGTTTTCGTCGGATTTAAATAAAAAAATTTAAATATTATATTTTACCGTCGGTTATGGTGGGTTATATTTTAATTTATTTTTAAAAAAATATTGTATTTCCCGTCGGTTATGGTGGGTTATATTTAATTTATTAAAAAAAATTAGTATTTACCGTCGGTTATGGTGGGTTATATTTTAATTTATTAAAAAAATAAATAAATATTGTATTTTACCGTCGGTTATGGTTGGTTTTATTTAATTAAATTAAAAAATTTATTTTAATAAATATTTGCTATCGGTTGTAGTCGGTAGAACAGACGGTTACCGACCAACTATGACATCCGGTTGGTTACCGTCGCTGTGGCTAACCTACGGGAACCCACGGTCCATGAGTGATCCACGGCAACCGACGTCAACAAACATTCGGTCAACTGCCGTAGGTTGTGCCGTCGGTTGTGTCAATTGACGGTAACCGACGGATTTATTTTCGTAGGATATGGCTATAATATCTTGTAGTGTACAACTCATTTTCGTGACCAAAAAAAAAGATGAATTAGCTAATGGTTTTGATATCAGAGATTCGACCCCTCCCCAATTTAGGTCGAAGATTAAGAGGAGTTTTAAAGAGTGGTCTTTAAGTTATAGTCACGCCTTGTCGATCCAACTGTTGACAAAATAAAAATCAAACAGAGGTACAATGTTTGTAATAAGGGTAATCTCTTTTTTTTAACGATTGGATTGACACAACCTGATTCATAACTCAAATTATAAACCCTATCATATTGGATAATGCATCTAAGTGGAGTCGAACTCCGGTGGGAAAGTCTACAGTGGTGGATATTAACCTCTTGGTCAAAATCACTTCCTCATGTTTGATAGTAATAGAATAGGTTTCGCTAAAGAAAAAATAAAAAGATTTTCTTTTTATGAAAAGGGGATATATGGTAAATATATAATGAAAACTTACTTCCAGATTCGTGAGAAAACTGAGCAAACATAGCGGCAATCTCACGCTTAGCAAAAGTTCCTTTATAGGCCGCAAAAGAACGAGTGACTGCAATGAAAGCTTGGCGAGTATAGAATCCATTTGCTAGACAACCTCTCCCGACTTTGATAATAATATAATTGAAGAATGTTGGTGTGACAATGGTTTGAATTGTGTCACGAGGACCATCATGCAAACCGTCTGTTGATGTTCCAGACAGGCACGGTCCGGTTGTACCGCAATTTAGTGAAACTGCGGTTTTAGTCATTATAATGAAAGTAAAAATAGTGAAGAGAAAAAAGATTTTAGAGTTTGCTCTTTGGATAGCCATTTTTTGTTTTGTTTTTTTTTTCAGGAGTTGTGTGAATAAATGCTTGTGATGCTGGTGTATTTATAGTGTATAATCGACTAAATGTTAGACATTCTCTTACAGCTCTTATATGGTTGCTTTAATTCTTAAGTCTAAGGCAGTGACTCTCTCTACGACTTTATTACAGAAGTGTACCCATGTATCTCTTATCGTTGACAAATCTTTCTCAAAAATAATGAAAGTTTGCTATAGACTAGATTTTGTATATCCAATTATTCACAAAAATAATAATGAAAGTGTAAATAAATTCAAACGTTCCAAGGTTGTTGTATACTTGTATCCCAGCGGCTAGGTTCGACTGGAGACTTTTGTCATAATGGGAGTTCACTCCCTATAATGCTCCAGTGGGGGGCCTGAGAAAAAAATAAATAAATAAACAAATTCAAAGGTTTGAGTAGTTCAAGTTTTTGTTAACTTGTAAAAAAGGTTACTCAAGACAAGTATCGCTCATCAATTGATATGATTAGCAATATCTTTCATTTTTGTCAACAAGCATTATATATTACATAGTTGGAAGCCACGAAGTTGGTGAAATATTTTTATTGGAAAAATTTTGAGCAACCATTTTAACATCGGAGGCGAACGAATCTGCTCAATAATTCAAAAATCAAGAAATTATTGAAAAAACAAGATAAATGTAGAGAGAAATCTAGCCAGTTTTTTGGGGTTATTATTCACAATATTCAAGACACTGACACTATCTATAGCGAACACTCGTCTAAAATGAAATCAGATTTGTAATTTTTGAGAATAAAACTTTGACTTCTAAGAGCATCTCCAATGGAAGTATTATGCATAATATCATATTATTAAAATAATATAAAATAATAAAATATTATTAAAATTTTTATGATATTCAACCGTGAGTTACTCATTTGAAATACTTTTTTATGAGTCTTTCCATAAATATCTCAACTTCAAATGGCTACAAATTGATGAGAAACTTCTCCAGTGCCAAAATTTGTTTAAAGACTACAAATTGCAACGAAAATGCGGCTATTCCTTGTAAATTTCTAGCTATCTTTTATCTATGTTAATTGCTTATTTTTTCAATGTTATATATACTACCGGAAATAAGGTAAACTTTCGGTTCTATGTATGTCGTTGTAACACAGACTTAAGTTAATGCAAGTATGTTTGATTTATAAAGAAAAATGTCCTAACTGACATCTCGATTAATCATTGTACTATATAATGATTAACAAGATATAATAACTGAATGGACTTGGTTGGAAAATTCGTGATCAGTACAGCGAATCTTATAATTTTTATAAAATATGATTGAAAACGCATGTTAATATATATACTAATTAAATAATTTTAAAAATCAAATTCATAGTGTGTAAGAATATCCCACATCGCTAAGGATGGGAAATTGCCTATAATATATATGAGATTTGGGTCTCTTCACTCATTACCAATTAGTTTTAAGTTAGAAACCTATATTTCTACATAGTATCTGAGCCTGAACACACTTGCCCCACCCGAACCGAACCAACCCATCGAAAGAAACCCGAAATTAATCCTATAATGGACTATTGTCAAGACTAATGGGTAGATGGGCCATTGTTTCGAGCGGAGTATGAGAATATCACACATCGCTAAGAATTGGTGAATTGATTCTACTATATATGAGATTTGGGTGTTTCCACTCATTGCCAATTAGTTTTAAGTTGGAAACCTATATTTCTACATAATATCGTAGACATATAGGTCAATAGTAGTGATCTCTTTACAAATTTTTAAACACCTAAGTTTGAACCTCTTATAACTTAAACCAATAGAAGAAATTAAAGGCCATTAGGCCAGTTGATAAAAAATTAAAAAATCATCTACATAATTCATTATCTTGTTATGATAATTAATCATGGAACACAGTGATGAAAATCAGAGATTACTCTCCTACAAAGTTTTTTTTTTGGGATAAATTGTAAGAATTTTGGATCATTGATTTATAGTACGTCTCTACTGATATTCGGACCAGTTATTAATTATACCACATTTAAAACATCATTAAATCACTTATCCTAAATAGACTAAAACTCATTACATTCTACAAAGTTTATTCTTTTATTTTATAGTACATATATAATTATAGATAGTTAGGTGTTCAAAAGAAAAAAAAAATATATAAGAACATTTTAAAGGTGAAACCAAAAAAAAAAAATCCATTTACTATTGTAAGAACATTTAAAATTCTGATTATTGAGTTTAAAAACCCTAAATTAAATATTATTAGTTTGAAAAAATGGATTATTAGTGAAGTACCTGGAAACTCTATCCTCTTTACTATACAGTTTATAAAAATTTATAAAAAAAATTAAAAAAGTTTATATAAAAATATCCCAAGCAAAAAAAAAGAATTCTTAAAATTTTACCAAACCTGAACTTTACTTAACCAAACCTGACGAAAAAAAAAATATCTGAATGGATTTTATATTAACGAATCCGAAAAACCTGAACATCTACTGCCTAGGTTTCTAGACTTTAATCCGTAATACATTATACATACTTTGAACATGTAAAGATATTATTAATAAAGTTTCATCCATTTTGATGATAAAAAATATTTGAATATTAAAAGCTAAGGAATACAAACTTAACACGTTATTGGTCAACAGGAAAACATTAGTAAGAAACTAGATATACATATTATCGATCGGGGTAGATATATGCAGTATTTTGCTTGAGATGGACACTCATGTAATACTCGCTATAGCTGGAACTTCTTGTGGAATTGTTTTGATGTTTCTTATGGCCTTGTATGATTACTTGGATCGCTGCCGGGATAGTGACGGAAGAAGTAGAGACCGAGTAGGTGAGGGTGGGCGAGGAAGTGGAAGTATTTTAAGGGGTCATGAACGGATTAGGAGTGGTGGCGGAGGTGGCCACACGTCTACTGGTGGCAGCTGGTTTGTTGGTGGTGGAGTCAGCAGTTCTTTTGGTGGTGGTGGAGGTTTCGGAGGCGGTGACGGTGGTGGTGGCGGAGGAGGTTGCTGAGCTTCGGTGTTTCATATCATTTTAGAAAAAGTTTATGTTTGGATTATTCCAAGACTTTGTTTCTATTTTAGTTTTGGGAAGCATATAATATTTTAGTAGTCTATATAAGAGAGTCGTTGATTATTAATGTATATATTGTGTGTTCTTGTGAGGTTGGTTTGGTGTCATATATATGTGACCAATATGATTATCTTCAATAATATATGGTGGTAATAGCAGTTTGGATGAATGTTCCAAATCCAATCAGAGCTCATCGAACGGTCCAAGTGGTATAGGCACAACTCTAGTTAAAAAAAACACAGGCCTTAGTCAGAGTCATACAAAAATAACCACGTAAATTTTCCAAAAAACCATTAAAAGTTTTCAAAATAGGAACATATTATTGAGAGCGTGGCTATAGCCATGGAAATATATTTACGGCAGTGGCTACAGAAAACAATTTTTTGGCTCTACATTAATGGGTATAGTTTGAAATTTTTTGCGTCTATTTTGAAAATTTTGCATGGTTTTTTTATGTAGTTGCGACTTACACATAATTTTCTCCTTAACTAGATCGTAGCATGAAAGTATACAACAGTAAGCACCCCACTTGCACCAGCAAGGATGTTGAAGATAATGAAGAACATGGTGAGTCAACAAAATATTAAAGTATCATCAGTGGATTATTATATATATGTACATCAAGACCAGACTACATCAATGGTACGTCTCACTTAGGTATTCAGTTTTCAATTGTTGAGAATTTGGAGTTGCAAGAATATTAAGATAGCTAGTGATTGGGGAGGGTCAAATGGAAACAATATAGTGTTATGTTCAAAATCCAGCAAACAACAAACAGTGGCCCAACCAATGGTATAGCGAGTATATTACAGTTTGTGTAGCGACAAATCAAGTTGTTTACAGAGACTTATGAAATATTTTGGTTTTTATTCTCAAAAGGGAATACCGATTTACTGCGATTGGAAATAGTTTTGTGAGAACAAAAGTATTGAGAGTAAATATTATTTTGTTCAAGAAACAGAACACAATGGTCATATCAAACTCAAATATTTAGCAAAATAAGGGTTGCAGAACTAAGAAGCGTGAGGACAAAAATCAATAAAAGCGTTTTTTCTTTGATTTGACAAGAGAAACTATTAGAGCAATCTCTAATGGTTGCCTTCATTTTATCTTCAAATATAAAATTATCTAAAATGAATGAAGGGTTTGCTGTAATGGTTTACTTCATTTCTTACTTTAAATGAATATTTTAATAATATTTTGATCTATTCTTTTTATTATTAATTTCTAAAATATCATTCTACCTTTAGAATCTATATATTTAACTCATATATATTAATTTTAAGTAAATACTCAATAACAAAATTAGTTAAATCACTAGATCACATAAATAGAAACACAAATGAACAAAACATATTTTAAACATCATTACTTCTTTATTTCTCTCATAAGTGATTAACTAATGACAAATTTTAGTTTTTTTTTCTCCTTATCATACCCTAAAATTTTAGTTAAGTATACAGTAATAAAACAATCAAAATTAAGAAATCATTTTGTAAAGAAACGGTTTTATTCAGAAAATGACAGAATAAATGGAGATCTTTATATTTGAAGCGAAAAATAGATATCTTCAAATTTGAAACACCATTAATTGGAGAAGGTTTCTCTTTGTTCGAGTATAGAGTTTGAAGCACCATTGAAGATACTATTAGTTAATTATTGGGTTTGTTGTTTATATTTTTCCTTAATTGCATAACTAATTTTTTTCACTTATTATTGCACAAATACAAGACTTGGGTTTCAAACATCAGAGCGATGAGAAAATGGGCACACCAGGCAATGTTGTTCCGGAGTCAACAATGTAAGTATTCCCAGAGATATAGTGAGAAGAGTCATGAATGAGATAGCGAACGAGAGAGGTAAGTGCTGGATCAGTGGTTTGTTGCACCTTAAGTGGAATTATGCGCTTGGTCACATTCTTCATCCACTCTTTCTGGATAAGCCCTTGTGTGATCTCTAACATAAAAAGCCCCGGCGTGATTGAGTTCACTCTGATCTTATGAACACCTAACTCAACTGCCATTGTGTTGGACATGGTGTCAACACCGATCTTGGAACAAGCATATGAAACTCCGCCAGGCGTTATACCCCGGATATTGGCAATCGATGAGATATTTATCATCAAGCCACCGCGGTTAGTGTCACGCATTAACATACACACATATTTGAAAATTAACCAAGTTCCGGTTACACTACAAGAAAACATGTCGAAAACCGACGGGTATTCCGATCACAATTTGTCTCGGTAACGAACAGACAAAAATCCGACAGAATGTGACCGCAAAAATGACTCCCTCGGTCCAGGTGACGGAATAGGAACCGTCGAATTACGTCTGAAAACAATCCAACCAAATCCAACGAGAACCGATGAAAAATTAAATCCCGTTGGTTTGAATTGATGGGAACCGACATGATTAATTGTATTTTTTTTTTAATAAAAAATTAAATCTATTGGTTCCCGTCAGTTAAATAACCCACGGGAACCGATGAGATTAATTATATTAATTATTACTTTTTTTTAAAGAAAATTAAATCCGGTCGGTTAAATAACCTACGGGAACCGATGAGATTAGTTATATTAATTATTTTAGCAATACTTATGAATATAAATTCAATTTTATTCGGAAAAAAATAAAGCCTTTGGTTCCCGTCGGATATATCCGATGGGAACCGACGGAAATTGGAGGAAAAAGAAAGCGCCAAAATTTTCGGAGCGGTTCCGTTCCCCTCCAATTTCCATCGGTTCCCGTCGGATATATCCGAGGGGAACCGACAGCTTTATTTTTCTGAATAAATTTTTTTTGTTTATATTAAAAAAATTTAAAAAAAAATACCCGTTGGTAACCGGCGGCTTTATTTTTTCCGAATAAACTCAATTTTTTATTTTTTATTTATATTAAAAATAAAAATAAAAATAAAAGAATATGCGTCTACAAAAGACGGCAACCAACGGGTATTCTTATATCATCAGTTTCCCGACACTTTTTCTCTTTTTCTCCATCTTCACAAACCAATTCTCTTTCAAAATTCTGGCAACTTTTGGCTCGTTTCTCACCACGAAAACCTATATCCTCGGTGGAATCACAACCACATCATCTAATCCTACTCCAAATCATGTAAATTTGCAAATTTTCTAAACTTTGTCAAATTTCATGTTTTTTTATTTGTGTTAGTTTAGGATTTGGATGATGGAATTGAAGAATTTGGTTGAATATAAGTTTGAAATAGGTTAGATTTCGCTTGGGTTGTGCTGATTTTGTCGAATTTTATGGATGGTTTTTGATTTTATTTTCCGTAAGAACAATTTTTTTTTGAAAACACAAAATTTTTTCTTCAGAATTTCAGGTTTTTTGTTTTTCTTTCATATATATTTTATATATTATACCATTTGTTGATCTTGCATATAAATTATATATAGTTACATATATATAATTTAATGTAATATATATATATATATATGTAATTTATATAAAGTTAAAAAAATTAAATTTATATATTTTAAAAATATATAAATCTAATTTTTTTTTAAAATAATATTAATATTTATGTCGGATGCCGTTGGTTCACCGACGCAAACCGACAGGATAAACCCAACGGCATCCGACGACAATAAATCGACGTCCACTGACGTTGTTGTTCGACAGAGATTGTTGTTGGTTTCCATCGGTTATAACCGACGGTATCCGACAGCAACGTGAAAACCGACCACACTATTCTGATGACCATTTCTCGTTGGTTGTTTGTCGGATTTGCCTTATTCCGACATAAACCAACAGAATTTGTCGTCAGGTTTCGTCCTGTTCTTTTGTAATGTAAAAATTGGTTCTGAAAACATGGTTCCACTCATCTTCTGACAAGTCCAAACTCAATTTGACATTGCCTCTTATTCAGGCATTGTTGATCAATGCATCAATTTTGCCAAAGATGTTCCAAGCTTCCTTAATGGATTTTTTAATGGTGGCTGCGTTTGACGAAATGTCTAACTCAAGAGCTACAGCTTGGATTCCTATTAAACTGGAGTTGTTGATTTCACAGCAAAGGGATTTGAGACGATCGAGACGGCGAGCTGCTGCAGTAATCTTACAGCCTGCTTTGCCTAGATCAAGACAGATCTCTCTTCCAATGCCAGAAGAAGCTCCTGTCACGAGAACCATTTTGTCTTGAAGTTCACACCATGGCTCCAATTGTTTCAACACCTGCTTCTCTTCCAATAAAAAATAAAATAAATAATCATGTTAATTCATCTTTTAAATTTTAAAGATAGAAATACATGAGTGACAATATTGATGGTTTCATTATGAACACGTTAATATAATCAAATATAAAGTTAAATTCTTGATAAATTGGATTATACCGAAAGATGATTTAAGAACTTATCAGAAATGAGAAAAAAAAAAAAAAAGGATCTCACAGTTTGATGCTTGCTCATATTATTTTTGCGTATGAATTAGATGAATAAGGATAAGACCATAATATAAGCGTAGATATAAATAAGTCTCAAAATTCAAAAAGAGTGCAATTCTTCCCATTTAACTAAGGGAGAATTGGTGAAATAGCACAAGACACTAATTTAATTACGTATGTAGCATATGTATTTAGGTAACTAAGAGAATAGCACAAAACTTTTAACTATTTATAATTTTAACCTTTTAAAAATTATGCTCAAAATTTAAAATAAAAAATAAAAAATTTATGTGGATGAAAAAAATTTGAGCAAATCTACTTGCTACAGTATCGCTACATTGCTACTAATACTATATTGGTATATAACTACTATATACTATAAAACATATAATAATAATAATAATAATAATAATAATAATAATAATAATAATAATAATAATAATAATAATAATAATAATAATAAGTATTCATCTATATGGTATATAAGGATGAGGAAACAGAGAAAGAAAAAGAGAAATAGAAGGAGAATGAGAAAGACAAGAAAGAGTAGGAGGAGGATGAAGATGATGGAGAGGAGGAGGAAAATAATAACGAGAAGAGAGAGAAAGAAGACTAGGGCGAGGATTAGGAAGAAGTGTAGAAGATAGGAATAAGATAGTAGAGGAATAAAAGACCAAATAAATTAAAATTGATGTAATTTTTCTAAAAATATGTATTAATTGATGGTTTTAAAAGAATAAACATATTATATCAATTAAACATTCTATATATATAACTGCTTTATATAAAATTAATTAATAATATTTTTTATTAAATAATTTAAGTTTTAGGGTGTAGAAAAAAAATTTATGTTTTTTAAAAAGAATTTTCAACTTTAACATTAAAAGATATATTGAAAATAGAATTAAAAGTTATCACCTTTGTCCTCTCTTCCACATTGACGTCACCTTTTATTTATTTCTTTCAAAGCAATTTTCGTCGAACTTGTCCTTCATACATCATTGTTTAAGAAGATAATCATGCATATGGTCGTAAAGGGCAAGCTTCGAAGACAAAATAAATGTATTTCATTATTATATATTTCCAATAATATGTTATATTGCTATATTTATTCTCTATTGACACGTTTAGTTGCCGTTTATAAGAAAAAAGTTATATAATATGTTTATTTGATGTTAGAGGCAGATAAAATACTCAAAACCGTAGAACTGAACTCAATCGAAATTAGAAAGTACCGAATCAAACCAGAAATTGACTAAAATACTTGAATGTGATAAATAATGAAGAAATTAACCTTTATATTATATATTAGGTTAGAATAACTCCAATTTTCGATGTGATATATGTTATCATCTAACAGAATGAGACCTAGAATCATTATACCAAAAGTCGAATCCAGACACGAATCAAAATGAGATCTATATATGTATCGGACTTACCCAAAATGAAATTATATAACTAAAAACTATTATTTATATATGAACTTTTAATATTTAAGTATTCAAAACTATAATTATGAATCTGAATTGTGAGACATTTTGGAATGAAGTAAAAAAAAATATCTAAAATACCAGTAAAAATTTTGATTTTTCTTAGACTTTGCGTTTTCAATTTTAAATTGTTTCGACTTTATAAACAGTTTAGATAAAAACTCCGAACCTGAATCTAAGATGAACCAAATTTGATGAGAATTTGGATAATGAAGAATCAGATCCCTAAGAAATTATCAGAATAGATCAGAACCCGATTTATATATATATATACTTGAATGCGTCTTAAGTGAGTGGAACCAAAAACTTTAAAAATTTGAAAATTGTTATCCGAACTTGAATGTATATGTATCCACTCCGATTTAGTGTCAAATAGTATATAACATAATTTATAAATAGATTTTTGGTAGAGAAAGAAGAGGAGTAACGCGGTTTGATCACCATGCCGATGATGGTGTCCTCCATTTGTAGTTGTTACTACTTCGAGTGCCTTAATATGTAATAGAGAAATCTAGACTGTGCTTATTTCTTTCCTTTGGTAAACATAAATATTATAATCGAGCCAAACCGATCTCCCAAAATACTCAAGGGTGATTTAATCGAATATATCAAAGTTCTTACAAAATTGAAAAAGAGGTAAAAGGTATTTAGTAAATTAGTTCTCCCACGTCTAAAACTAGTAAATTCATATAACTAAACCTACTAATTGCTTTTAAGTGCTAAAATAATAAGAACTTCATCACCAACAATATACCGGATAGAATTATAACCTAACAGACTAAAATTATAATTAACAGAATAATCAATCAGTTAATGAACTATATATGATTGATTAGCGGTAAAAATTAATAGAAAGACTTTTGGGAGAATATGATCCAAGAATATTCAAACAATTGATGAGTGATAACAATAGGGTTAATGAAGTAACATTACTTTGAATCTATATAATTTAAGCTGTATATTTTAGCTTGTAAAAATACTAATGTTAAGGGTCAAGCTACTATATATACATTATAATCTGGGCTCATACGATCAAAGATGCTCTCCTAGCTATAAGGTTCTCCAGGAAAGGAAATGGTCTTTTAGTCAGATGGTTTACTTTCACTTAATTCTGGTCTTTAGGTTAAACTTAGATTATTACTGGCCAATGCATCCGTTAATTTCTTTTTATGATGTAAGGCCATCAGGCTAATCAATTTTGTAATTTTTTTTTTCAAGTGGTCTAATGGTTTTTAATTCTTCTCTCATTATTCCCTGAGAATTTGTAACGAGAACATTAATTACTGCCGATCCAACTGTTTTCGGGTTTTGTAAACAATTTCTTTATAACATAATTAACCTTTTATCAACAAAAAAAAGGTGAAACATATGTACCTGAAATTTACAGACGAAACGCATTAATCGAATATCCGTATCCTCACGTGGAAAACACTTTCTCCGACACCTTCTCATCGCTCTTCTAAGTTAGTTTGTCTTACTGGTATCACGTGAAACAATAATTTTTACATTTGTGCAGATGTATTTGAATTTTGTGCAATATTTTTCCTCCTTGCTAGGATGGTCTTAACGACATCAGAATCTACACAATCTTAAACATTTCATTCGAGACAGTAAAATCCATCCGTTTTGAATAGGTATTATAGACAGATTTCAGACGGATTTTTGCCTTCTAGATTGTGAGGTTAAAAATTCAAATACGTAGTTCATTGTCGCGAAATTTTCGAGCAATTTGTCACGGGAGAAAACAGTCTGGATTTTCAAAGGACTCGACGGATTCTCAATAAAATCATTATTACGGAGAATAAGAAATTTAAATTATTTAGAAAAAATAAATTAAATTAACTGTTTCGGAAAAATTAAGTTAAAAATAAGGACTGTGTTACTCTCAGTCTAGTGTTTAGATGATCCGGCTAATAACTCAAAACAATAGGTTTTGATTTCTCCCCACTACACTATTAGATTAAAAAAAATTGTAAGGTGTAGGTTTTAAACTATAGATCAAGTCTTGTCGATCAAATTGTTGACAAAACAAAATAATTAAAAATAGGAAAAAAGTCAGAATTTACAAAAAAGGTCAAAACAAACACTCAAATATCGTGTCTCCAAATTAAATCATATATTTTATGTTAACATTCATTCAAACCCTTAACTTTAAGTTGACAAAGCCAAACTATCCCATCGTTAAGTCACTTAAAGGAAATCACTAACCCTATTTAAACCGTCGTTAAATCTTTCCTACGTGTTAGTGAGTTTCGTGGTCAAGTCCTCAAACCGGTTTAATCCTGCTTAAGTTGGTTCTCACTTTGAGTTTTTGGCTGTGGTTGCTCTCATCGTTCTTCTTTGCTGTCTTCCCTCCGCACTGATGAGATTATTACATCGGATAATCTTTTTGTAGCTTTAATTTTTGTTGTCGTCGCTCTATTCTTCACCTCTAAGAACATCACACTTCTCAACCAAAGTAGTCCTGTACATATCGGGATTCTCGTCCCGTTCCGTCTCCTATTCATTCCGTTCCATCCCGTACCCGTCTCAAAATTACCATACTTTTCGGGAATGGAAAATTTTAATTTCCCGTTTGAATCCAGAAATAATATGTAAACGGGTAAGGGAAAGAGTCGGGAATGGGTTCAGAAATTCTCTTAATTCCTGTTGGGTATTTGTTTACGTTAATAAAACGTTAAAATATATTGGATTCAAATATTAGATATGTTTCATATAATTAAGATCAAACTCATAATAATATTTGACTTAAATTTTCACAACTTTATAATAAATACAAACTATTGAATATGGATATACTAGTATTTTTGGTAAAAAGTGATAATGTTACTCATTTAATTACAAATCCTAACAATGTAATTTTGTACTTTTTGTGTACTGAACATTGGTATATCTTTTATAGATTGTTATTTTCATTATATTGAATATATAATTTATAATAATACTTTTAATTTTTTGATTATTCGTATTTTCCAAATTATTTTCCGTACTTGTACCACAATTTTCCGATTTATTAAGACTTTGGGAATAGTTTGGGAAGTAAATTTTAAGTTTTAAAATTCTCGTACCGTTCTCGATTCTTGAAATTCTCGTCCCGTGCTGTAATGGAAATTGTTTGGAAAGTAAATCTAATTTTTCGAACTATCTGTTCCTGATCCGCACCTGTGATTTACTGTCTTGTTTCCATTATGTATAGGACTAAACCAAAGCATTATGAGTTCCCACTTTGGCACGAGATTTGGAAGATACCCAATCCAAAACTCTAGCTTTCAAAACTGATTTCTCCTATCTTTTTCGAACTCTCAAAATTGAGAGACAGAGAGATTATAAGAACATTTGAATTGAGAAATCGATTTTAAGTGATTTGATATAAATAACTCTCAAAATTCAAAAAGAGTGCAGTTCTTTAAGTAAAAAAATCTTGTTGACCAAAATCAAATCCGAGAAATCTTTCAAAGAACTAGAGAAATCTTGTTGACCAAAAATAGATTTTAAGATCACTTGTACAATAATATTGTTTCAATACGGAGGGTGTATAGAAACATGGATATTAAATGATTTGGATTAAATTGGCAACTTATGTGTTATTTAAAAATAAATTTCTAAAAAAAATTTTGGGTGTCGAGTTGCTCTCAATCTCGTGGTTAAGATGATCTAGCTAATGATTTGGTATTAGAGTTCGATTTTTACCCGCAACATTATGGTAGCTTACAAAAAAGATTTTAGAGGTAGAATTTAGGCTATAGATTACACTTTTATCGATCTAATTGTTGATAAAAAAAAATTTGGATTTTTATTCAAATATCCAATTATTCCACTAATGATGTCTAAATCATCACTCGATGTGTTATTGAACTTGGAATTTATATAAAATCATTTAGAATAATTCACAATCTATGTTTATTCAATTAGTAATTTATTGAAATCATATCTAACATCATGTTATTCAAATTTTTTCCATATTTTTTTTTAAGAAAACTCTTGACATGATTTTAAGAGATTTTGAGTAGTTTTTCAGTTGAAAAATTATAGCTCATAAACTCATCCATCTAAGCTGTGATTTCAAAAAACAAAACTTTCTTTGAAAAACTCAATTCCTCCTATATTTTTCTCGAACCAAACTTTGAAGCATGTATTGCGTATAAGATCTCATTGATCTAGCAACAAAGTTTTCACTAATGATAATCAAGAAGAGCACAGATGGAACATGATGATTTGAGATTCCCACATCATTGTTAGTGCACAAGCTCTATAGGCTATAATAACCCTTCAAAGTGTTGCAGAAGATTAAATTTACAGACGAAAAAACTATGCTTTTCACATAGATTTTTTTTTTATTTGACTTCAGAAAAAGCAGAATCACACTTTAAATCATATAATATCTAGGGGCTGAATTCAAATAAGAATTTTAGGAGATTTGAGAATTTTTAGAAATCACATATTATTCTAAATTACTTATCAAATTATGTGTTATTGAACTTGAAGTTTATACAAAATAATTCACAGTTTCTTGTTATTTAATTAATAATTTATCAAAATCATATCAAATCCCATGTTATTCAAAAGTTAACAAACTTTTCTATAAAAACCACTTTACTTGATTTGGGTGACTTAGTAATGGCTAATGAATGAACAGTTTTTGGTTTTTTTTTTGGATTTTAGATTTTAGTTTTTAGATTTTAATTTTTAGTTTTTAGATTTTAGATTTTGGTTTTGGTTTTTAGATTTTAGTTTTTGTTTTCAAAATCCTAAAGCCTTGATTGGCAACAGTTTTTGGAGAAGTTTTTGGCTATTGTTTTTTAAAAAACTATTTTTTTGTCAATCAAGTTTTTACAAAAGTAGTTCCCTAAAAAACAGGAAACTAGTTTTTAAAAGTTTTTACTAAAATCTAAACAAAAACCAAAAAACAACTTTCATTAGTTTTCCCAAAATTAATCGAGAGTTGCTTTCTTTTTATCTTTTTATCTTTTACTCTTTTATTATTTTATTTAGTTAACTAATATATGTAAGAGCGTACTAGATAATATGTAGACATGAAACCACAACGTTATTAAATTTTTAAAAAATTTCTCTTCATGCCTAAACACAAAATTAATTATGCAAAAATAAATTTCTCTTCTTCCCTAAACACAAAATTAATAATAATTTCTCAATAGGAATCAGACTTAATAAATTTTTAAATAGTACATTAAATATTGTAAATTTTGAATTTACAATTCATATATATTATGCCTATGAATGGATGCACTAGTTTTTGGTTTTAGTTTTTAGATTAATGTTTATTTTCAAAAAAAAATGTTGGTTTTTGGTTTTTAGAGAAATCAACGTTGATTTCTTAAAAACCAATTTTTTCTAATTTTTAGGGTAAGAAAAAACCAAAAACTTAAATGGTAATATACAATGTAAAAACTGTTTTTTTTTTGTCAACATTGGATCGACAAGGCCCGATCCATAACCTAAAACCCACCCCCAATAATTCTTTTTTTAAGCTACCATAATGCAGCGGGTAGGAATCGAACTCTGGTGCCAAGTCATTAGCTGGATCATCCTAACCACCAGACTGAGAGCAACTCGGCATGTAAAAACTGTTTTTAGATTTTGAAAAACTGTTTTTGCAAAATCATGATTGGCTAAAACATAGTTTTTCCAAAAACAAAAACCATAAACCAGTTTAAAAACTACTTTCAATCAAGCCCTATGTTTTAAATATTATAAAGGACTTTAAAAATTTTTAATTTAAATATTGTAAATTTTGATTTTATTACTCTAAAAATATTGTGCTTTAAATATTACAAAATCTTATTTTATTATTCTAAAACTAGTGATTTATACCTATATACATATTTTTAAACTGTATTTTATTTTATAATTTTACTTTAAATATGATGCAATAAATCTATATATGTATTTTTGCATTCTACACGATATTTGTACGTTATTTATTATTTAAATTTAATTTATATATCATTTTAGAACAAATGAATCATAAAAATAATTTTAAAACTGAAAAATAAAAAAACGTTTTGAAAAATAAAGGTAAAAACCAAAAACTATAAAAAATACTATTCATGCTTTTGAAAAACTAAAAGTTACCCCAAAAACCAAAAACTAAAAATCAAAAACCAAAAAGCAAAAACTAAAAACCAAAAGCCAAAAAATAAAAACCATAAACCAAAAACTACATTTCCATTCATAGCCTAAAAGAGTGGTTTTTGGTTTTTAGAAAATTTAACGTTGATGATCCAAAAACAAGTTTTTGAAATTTATAAAAAAATAAAAAAGCCAAAAACTTGAATGGTAATCTCTAATAAAAAAAATAGTTTTTGACTTTGGAAATACAGTTTTATTAAAATCATGATTGGTTTAAAAACTAGTTTTAAAAAAAAAACCCAAAAACTGGTTAAAAACTACTCGCCAATCAACCTCAATACTTTTTAGTTGAAAAAATGTAGCTCAAAATCTCACCTATCTAATGTGTGATTTCAGAAAAACTTTCTTTCGATTATGTTTAAAGGAGTGACGAAGACTAGTCATGTTCGAATTTTTGGGTGTTTTAGCTATGCTAAAACAGAGACACCACAATTAAAGAAGTTAAATGATAAATCTCGAATGCTTGTTCACGTTGTAACTGTGCCGGGATCTAAAGCATACTGATTACTTGATATGCCAACTAAGAGGATAATAGTGAATAGAGATGTCGTGTTTGACGAAACAAAATGATGGAATTGGAGTCAAGCCATGATTCAGGTTTTGAAATCGTGTTTGGAACCTATGGAGATCGAGTGAATAAAGAATCAACAAAAGATGGAGAAATTGTTGGTTCTTTACACGCAAGAAACGAAACTTCTTTTGCAAGAAACGCAGAAAGTGAAGATGATTCAATAGGATCACATGATCAAGAGTCTGAAATAATAGAAGACAACAATGAACCTTTGCCTATTATACGAAGATCACAAAGGCAAGTTTCAAAACTCAAATATCTTAAAGACTATGTCTTATTTGCGGAGGAAGAAGGAGAAACGTTATTGTTATGTTTGAATGATGAACCAAGGAACTTTTCAGAGGAAAAAGAGCTAAGAAAGTGGATACTTGGTTGTGAAGATGAGATTCACTCCATAGTTAAGAACAACTTGGAATTTTGAAGATCTTCCGGAAGGAACAAAACCTATAAGAGTTAAGTGGATTTTCAAGATCAAACAAAATTTCGATGGAAGAATCAACAAGTACACGGCTAGACTTGTTATCAAAGGATATGAACAAAAACATGTTATATAAAAGACTTATTGCTAGACTTGAGACAATTCGACGGCATCAAATGGAGGGACATACATCATCTTAATGTTTTTTTGTCACACAACTTACTTTTTTCATTAATTAAAATATTCAATTACAAACATTAGTAGAAATAAAGGATTTATACAAAGATTAGTCCAATACAAAAAGCATAAACGATAAAATATTCCGTCGGAGAAACTCAAACGAACTAGAAATGTTGGATAGAGACTAGAATATTGTTTACAAATCTTGAGAAGATAGTAAAAATTCATCATTTAGTCACTGTGGAGGTCGGCCGAACACCCGAGGAAGCTCTTTGAACACAAAGTATTGAGCTTTTGAAAACATCTGAATTAATAACAATTCGAGAATTGCTTCTCTCCCCAATAGAAAGAATTTCAGGCTTAAAACTAAAATAGTCATAAGATTCCACTCTATCATTTAAGTAATTGGATATGTTCTTAAGAGCCCATTTTATTGAAACAAATAGAAAGAGAATTGTACAATAGCTTAATTTAAATATTAGCCTTAGAATAGCCTCATCGACTAATCCAGTTCAATAAGGTTCATTACTCAAGAGATTGGACTATGGACCTCTAATGGGCCAGGTCCACCAAATCCAAACGCAAAGCCACGAGGCCTGCCCTCGTCGACTGATAGGAAGCAAACTAGGATTTCCGTAGGTGGCGCCGGAAGAAACCAGATCTATTCTACACTCATGTCGCTGGACGAAAATCAACCAAAGAGGAGACAATCTGATCCCATCAGGAAAGTTTCTTGAGACTTCGAACTTCCGAATGGAGAATACAGATCTCGGAGCTAAAACAACGAATAGTTTGAGGTTGCGCATCCAAAGACACAACAGTGGAGTTGGAGCAAAATACCCTTTGCTAAGCTCACTAACGACGAGGATATGAAAACCAATGCAGAGAGGGTGAAAAACGCTAGATGATGATGGATGGAGAGGTGGGTCTCGGAGGTTTAGAACCGCTAGATAAAGCTAGGTTTTGAGAGACCCAAAACTCATCTTCTCTGGAAGAGGAAAGTGGTGGTGACAGCACCGAAGATGTCCTTGTCCTTGGAGGACAATGCTATGCCACATATCACCGCCACTCTAGTCTTCAACTAAAGAAGAGGGGAGAGAAAGACAACAAAAAGGATAGAAAACACAGAGAAAGGAAGCACAACGAAAAGAGAAGGCAAAAGATGAATTTAGAGAGAGAACAAAAAAAGGTGCAAAATCTAATTCTAGCACACCACCTTGATGTTAAAATGACTTTTCTTAATGGAGAACTTAAGGATATGTGACAAAAAAAATGTGGAGAACTTAAGGAAACCATTTATGTCACTCAACCAGAAAGTTTTGAAGTAAAAGAAGTGAAGATAAAGTCTATAAGTTCAAGAAGCTTTATATGGGTTGAAACAAACACCAATAGCTTGGAACATTATGCTAAACCAAGTTCTTAGAGAACTCAAGTTCGAAAAGTGTACCAAGGAACCATCAATATAAAGGAAGGTAATATCTTAAGAACTTCTACTCATAGCTGTATATGTAGATGATCTATTTGTCACCAGGAAATGAGAGAGGAAAGAAGCAGGGACTAACTGGTCAACATGCTTCTACTCGAGTTTATAAATGTTATTATTTGAAATGAGAAAGGAAAAGACCGAGAAAACACAAAACCGGTGGCCGATGATGCCGCTAAGACGCTAAAAGGACGAGGAAAGAAGCAGGGACTAACTGAACTACACCATGGACCCAACAGCAAAAGTGCCATGAGTATCAACTTAATGACTTGAGCAATTTAATTTAGTGAATTTGTGAAAGATCAGTATTTTTTGTAAACCGAAAAGTATTCAAATAGTAATTGATATTAAGTCGCAGTTAAACTTCATTAAAATGAACTATTTCAATACTGAATTATTTTTGGTTGATGGTAGATCATATTTTATTTAACTCGAGTCATAATTCGTATTTTATTTGAAAGTTGTTAAAAAAAAATTCATGTAAAAGCTGGTCAATTACCTTATTCTACCTTTAGCACTAATTTGTATCTATTACAAAATGTGGCTCATTACTCAACGTCCTCCATAAGGAGATTTTTTTCTGTCATTCTCTACCTTTTTGCAGAGATCGCTTTCCACTAATTCTTCTGTCACAGACAAATGTGTTATGAGTTGTCCTATTAGTGAATATAAAGCCTAGCCTCGCAAGCTCAGAGTATGATCAACAGTCTCTTGTAATAAAAATGTATTCATTAGCAATGTACAGTATTAGTCTCAGTCTATGCCGATGTAACAACGAATTAGTTTATTAATATAATTATGTTTCCTTGACCAAAAAGAAAAAAGAAATATAAACCTAGTTTTTATAAATCTAAAACGAATAAATCTAGTTTTTATAGAAACGGAAGTAGACCGAACCAAAAGTGCAAAGTGCACGTCGTCTTATACTTGGATCGTGAGAATATTTATGTCAACGTTATATGTAAAACTTATATTAAATTCAAATCCAATCGACCGAGTCACACCATCCCAATCCTTGCATATAACTATCAATAACTTTATTTTTTGTCAATAATTAGATAAACAAAACCTGATTTATAGATTTTTGATATCTGAATTATAATCTTAATCATCAGTCTCAAATCCAATCGACCGAGTCACTCCATCCCAATCCTTGCATATAACTATCAATAAACTTATTTTTTGTTAACAATTAGATCAACAAAATCTGATTTATAGATCTTTGATATCTAAATTATAATCTTAATCATCAGACTAGACTGAGAAGATATTGGCAATAGTTATATATCTACTATAAAATAAAAGTATAAAGTTTTAAGAGAAAAAATCTTAAATTTGGTACTTTATTATGTGTAGAAATAATAAAGAGAAATTAGTAAATATAACACAAAAATGATTTATACTTCACAAAATAGCATAAAATCCTAAATAGTGTAATATTCAAAATATTTTATACAATATTCTCATTTTACCCTTTTCATATAATTTTTATTTTTTTATTCTTCTTCTTTATTCATTCTTTCACCTTCTAATTTTATTTTCAGTATAACTTATAATGGAAAACAAAATCAAAGTTAAAAATTCTTTTTTAAAAACATAGATTTTTTCTATACTTCCTAAAAGTTTTTTAAAAAAGAACAAACTTTTTAATAAAAATCAAATATGTTATTGACTAATTTTGTATGTAACAGTTATATATATAGTATGTTTATTCTTTTAAAACCATCAATTTATATTTTTTTGGAAAAATCTCATCAATTTTAATTTAATTGGTGTTCTATTCTTCTTCTTTCTTCCTCCTATCTTCTACTTCTTCCCATACTCTTCCCATAGAGATGAGTTTCCACTACAGATGGATCCTAGTCAACAAGAAAAAATATATCTTTCAACTTAAATTTAATTTAATTTATTAGCTCTCTATATTTATATAGTTTTATGAGACAAAAATTCAAATTTTCTTTTGTAAAATTTCATCCTCTATTTAAATAAAAAATAAACCCTATAAAATCGAAAATAATATGAAATACAATTATCGCTCATATGGTATTATTAAAAAACCTTTGAAAACGGGTAACATAAATTAATATTTTAAAACTTTTAAAGTATAGTTGGATTCAGACACTTCTAAATGGATTATATATTAGTTATCATAATATAAAACTAGTTTTCAATGACCGAATGTTATATTACCTATTACTACGTGATTTTCCCGTACATGTGTGCGAACATAAATATTTTTAATTTAAATAATTTTAAAATTTTATTATCTTATACATTAGTAATCTATATAATTGATATTAGACAAAAACATTAAAGATAAAATCAAATTGATATGTGAAAAATAAATTTTCATAAACAAAATTTCTACACATAAAATACAATATCATCAATTTTATTAAAAATAATAATAATAATTTCTTTCATTAACATCACATTTGAAAAATCATATTATACATATGATAATCAAGACATTAAAAATTTTATTGGTGTAATTTTATTGGCAATTGACATGAATTTCAACACCTATTTCTTTCTTTTCAATAACATGTGAATTTAAATCTTTTAAATTTTTTTTATTGATTTTATTTTTATAAGCATATGAGTTTAAGATACAAATATAGACAAACAATTTACTATTTTGTATATTATTTTTATAAAAAAAATAAACACATAGAAATAATGTCTTATGTAAGTATGTTGCTAATATCTTTGTATACAAAATACAAACTTTTTTTGAAAATTTTAATTTATATAACATAAATTTTTTTTGTAAAGATATGATATGTAATAACAAATAATAGCATAATACTTCCAACCAAAAAAAATTGCAGCATAATATTTCAAGTAATACAAATTTACATAAATAGTAATAAAGATTTAAAATACATCATAACTATTTTTATAAGTTTTTTTCTTTCCAAAAATGTTTTCTACAGCAACATTAGTTTCATGTTCTTAAATCAAACTAATTTTTTTAAAAAAATTCAAATAAGAAAATTAAACTAAAAACAAATTAAATCTCATTATATTTCAAAATAGTATTAAATCAAAACAAATTTGTTCTTATCTGTGTTTGGGATTTTCTGGATAATTTAAAAAGTTAAAGAGATAATTATATTTTTTTAAAACAAATTTAAAAGAAAATATTAAATAAAAATGAATTTATTTTAGAAAAATGTAAAATTTTATATAAAAGGCAGTTTTGTAATCAACCACATTAAAATTAAACGTGGTATTGACACGTAAACTTTCTATAAAAAGTTAATTTTTTAATTATATATAATATTCTTAACTAGATTTTAATACCCTCATTCGCACGGGATAATATTTTTTTATATTTCTTTTTTATAAATATATTATATTAATGTGAAATATATATATATATATATATATATATATTGTATTATTCTATTATTAAAAATTTTAAGTTTAGTATCTAGTGTATGTTAACCTATTATATCTATTAAACTCTAACATGTAGTTTAATATCAAACATGTAAGTTAGATTATATTTGACACATATTTTAAAAAATTATTTTGTAATTTAAAAACATGAGGTAATTTTTGTTATTAGAATATCAAATGTTTAAAAAACATAAAACTATATAAACATAATTATCAAATATTATATTATCTGTAAATTATCAAAGGAACTGTAATTGTGGAATGATCATAATTATCAATGACTCATGATAAAAAATGACATGTATTTCTATTAAATGACCAGTAAAATTATTCATATTTTTCTTAAATGACTCCTATTTTTATTAAATTGTCAGTTATTATTGGATCTTAGCGTAAATATATGAATATTTATGTTTGTAAAGTAATTATTTGGTATACAATTTACTATTATTTTAATTTTAATAAATTTTTTGTTAAAACGTTTTTGTAACATATGTTCGCTTAAAAATTATTGATGATTATAAAATAATAATATATACTGTATAAACATAAGAAAATAGGCTTTAAAACCTATATTTTGTTTATGAGATACAATTTTTCTTTATGGCCCATGTTCATTTACAATTTTTTGTCGTATTGTGATATTTATTTACCACTGGTATCTAAAATTATATTTCATGTCTGATCATAATTGTACAAAACTTATAATTTTATATCGAATGATTCATAAGAACAAAAAAAAATGTATTTTTCTTTAATGATACGTAAAGTAACCCATAATTTTACTGAATGACACATATATAATATCAAATGATTTATATTTTTATAAAATGATTAATATAATAACATTTGTGGATGACTGGTGGGCCAGTAGTACTACTCTTTTTAAAAGTCCTCTGGTATCCGGATTCAAAATTTCTCACTAAAATGGGATGATGGGATGAAAAGTCACCAAGCCAATTGAATATATATATATATATATATATATATATAGAATGATATTTTAATGAGTTTAACGTTTCAATATATTATCTTGTACTGCATATTTAAGAGTATAATACTAAAGTATTAGAACTATGAATAAATCATTTTTAGCATTACAATATAATATATCACAATATTTCTATCTCAAGCAAATGTATTAGATTTTATTATATGAAGTGGAAACTATTTTATAGACTTATAATATTTTTTCTTATTGCAAAGTAGATGATATATTACGTACTATGCCAAGAATAATATTTAAATAATTGAATAAAATTTAAAAAAAATTATTATACTTAATTTAATAGTATTTTTAAAAATATTTATTTTAATTCGTTTTTTATATATTTAAATTTTAGCCCAAATGAAATGTTTTAGTTTTGGCCTAAATCCAATGTTTTAATTTGTATGTGTTAGTTTTTGCCCAAATTCTTTTTGTTTGTTCTTTGGACTAATTGTATTTGATGTAATTCCATACAATTCTAATGTTTTTTTGCCAAAAATGCTTTCCAATTAATAGTAAAACTGCAGAAAATAATAGAATCAGAGGATTTTTCTGCAGAAACAATTTTTCTAAGCAACTAAGTTTTAGAAATATTTTTCCTAAAAAATATTAACTAAAATAGATGAACATATTGTGTTATTAGTAAAATAAAGAAAAATTAACTCTAAATTTATTTTAAAACACATTAATTCATCATCTTACATTTGTTTATTTTTAATATATTAAATATTAATAATTTAAGATAAATTTAATAAATCTCAGTCTCAATCTTAGTAAAATTTACATTAATACTTATCAATCGTAGGATCAAACTTTTAAATATATGACGTTATTTATCAACAGGAAAACCTTCGTAAGAAATTATATATACATATTATCTATCGGGGTAGATATATGCAGTGACTTTGCTTCATTGCTTGAGATGGAGACTTATGTAATAATGATCATAGCTATTGCCGCTTGTGTTGGTGTTTTGATGCTTTTCATGGTCTTGGCTTATCACTTGTGTCGCCGCCGCCGGGGAGGTGATGACGGAGGAGGTGGACACCGAGTAGGTGAAAGTGTGAGAGGAAATGCAAGTGGTTTTAGGGGTCATCAACCGTATAGTACTGGTGGCAAAGTTGGCCACACGTTTACTGGTGTAGGTGGCCGCTCTTTTGGTGGTAGAGCCGGCAGATCTGTCGGTGGTGGTGGAGCCGGCAGTTCTTTCGGTGTTGGTGGAGGTTTTGGAGGCGGTGACGGTGGAGGTTTTGGAGGTGGTGACGGTTGTGGTGGTGGAGGTGGTGATGGTGGTGGTGGTGGCTTTGGAGGTTGCTGAGTTTCAGTGTTTCATGTCAAAAAAGTTTATGTTGGGAGTCTATGTTTCTATTTAAGTTTTGTGAAGCATATAACATTTCAGTCGTCTATATCAGAGCTTTTGATTATTTATGTATTGTTTGTTCTTATGAAGTTGTCACACATATTATGATTATATTTCACAAGCTACCAGTGATATGCAGTCTGGATTGAATGTTTTGAATCCAATCAGAGCTCATTGAACGGTCCAAGTGGTATACCACGTTGTAGAAACAAGCATGGCTAAATCACAGTTATGTAAAATTTCCAAATAACCATGAAAATTATGAAAATAGCTACATTTTGAAATAACCAAGAAAAACGCCTAGCAAAATCACATGTGTATTACGTACGTAAAATTTTATTCCAAATAACCAAGAAAATTTTCAAAAGAGCTAACATTTTGAAAAATGTTGCTATAGCCACGAACGTATATTCACCGTAAAAGCAAATTTGTGGTTATATATTTACGGCTATATTTTGAAAATTTCTGCAGCTATATTGGAAAATTTGCATGACTCTTTATGTAGCTGCGACTTACACATAAATTTTTCCGTGACTAAATTATAGCATCATGAGATGCAAAAGTGTAGGCACCCTATCTTTTACACCACATGGCAAAGTTGTTGAGGAATTACGAAGAATATAGTGAGCCAATAAAAGGATACGGATCTTCAGGCAGTTGTTTCTTAGTTAGAATGACTTGTTGTTTTTTTTAAAAAACTATAGAAAAACAGGTTTTGAAAAAGAAAAAACTAAAGTAACACAAATTGTTATTGAGACATAGACTGAATCACTATTTCCTTCAAAACTGAGACATTTGACAAGAAAAAAAGTCCAATATGGTGAAAATATTGAGAAAGTTAATGAAAACAATATATTAAACGCAGAAGAGAGTTTCTAGATTAATTACTTCATCAATATCATGAATCAAGTTATAATGGTTCTTGAGTTAGATTCGAGCAATTTTGATGTTCTAAAGACATCTTTGGATTTTATTTCGTTCTAAGAAATTAAATTCAGCAAAAGATGAAGAGTTAAAGACATATTTTATCAAGCTTGAAACTAGTCTAAAGCATGACATGTATTCAAGTATAGATAGAGAAGACATGTTTATGAATCTTAAACTTGTAAGAGCCGTGTTTCCAAAAGAAATTACAAAACTGTTTAAGGTATTAGAATTTTTCAAAAGGATGGGTAGTTGTTATCTAAATACAGTGGATAACTTATAGTATACAACTAACAATTTTGATATCAGTTGCTCATGTGGAAAGAAGTTTCTCAACATTGAAGCTTACAAATAATTATTTATGTTTTGACTATATCTAAGGAGTGATTAAATGTTTTAACGATGATATCTATAAAATAAAATGTAGTCGAAAGTTTGATTATCCAAAATTGTTAAATGGTTAGCAGTAAAGAAAGTAATGAGAATTATCTTTCCTTACAAAAAAGCTAATGTTTCAGGTTTTGTTTTTAGTTTTGTAAGCAAACTGTGCTTTCAATTTTGTATTGTCATGATTTCATTTTAATAGAAAGAAAGTATGGCATCAATTTTTAAAAGTTCTTTAGACATCAAATTATACATACAGGACCGACACTGTTAAAACCATTACTTGAACCATTGGACCGTCCTCGAGCCACTAAGGGAGAAAAAAATGACTTTAACGGAATGAAGTAAGGTGGGGACGACCACTTCATGAACCTTCCTTAAGCTTCTACGAATCTGAATTTTAAGTCAACAACCATCTCCATGCTCCATTGCAGGTGGCCAGGAAAATGGAAGAGAAGAAGCCGATAAGAGACAAAAGGAGAAGGTGGCCAGGCTTTGTGTGTTAAACAAAAGAGAATTGAAAGGAAACGTAAACCTTTTATTGAATGATTTCAATGTATTACAAAGTGTATATATATCATTACAAACATACACGACTTAAACGTACGAGTAAGAATGCTATAATGAAAGTATACCACCTAATACAAGTGTCTCATACGAATAAACATGATTTTATACGAAGAAACACATTCGTATAGGATCACACCTTTTCGCTTGGAGACCAAGTAACTGCTTATGGTTACAACGAAAATGAAATATGATGATGTTAATGAAAATGTGTTACAGTGCAATAATGTCTTCCTTTCGTATGAAGATTTGGTTAAACCTTCAACATTCACGACGACATCGGCAACGATGCCGGAGAGGCGAGGAAGAAGACGAATTAGGTTTTCACGCAGAGAAAAAATTGTAGAGAGAAAAAGAGGGCTGCGTGTCATACACCAACTTCCTCTCTTTTAAGGAATACTTTGAACATGTAAACATATTAGTTATCCCTTATAAAAACTCAACACGTTATTTTGTCAACACGAAAACCTTAGTCAGAAATTAATATACATATTATCGATCGGGGTAGATAGATGTATGCAGTGATTTAGCTTGAGATGGAGACTAGTTTAATAATCGCCATAATCTCCATAGCTATTACTTGTTTTTTTGTGTGTTTTGATCTTTGTTAAAGTCTTGGTTTCTTACTGGAGTTGGTTAAGTGATGACGTAGTTGGTGAGGTTGGGCGAGGGCATGGAAGTTATTTTAGGGGTCATGAACAGATTAGGAGGAGTGGTGGCGGAGGTGGCCACACGTTTACTGGTGGTGGCTGAGCTTAAATAGGCAAAGTTATGTTCGGATTATTCTATTTTAGAGTTGTGATTTGAAGCATATAACATTTTAGTGTGAGAGTCGTTGATTATTTATGTATATATTGTGTGTTCCTGTAAAGTTGGTTTGGTGTCATAAATATGTGACCTTCATATTATATCATGTGATCGATTTGATTCAAGCTGATCATGCAGCAGAAGATCTTACTATTTCCTTTTTCATGCGAGTAGTTTCTTAGTTGGATTATATGGTTACAATTAGGGATTTTAATGATTTCATGATTTAGATTATATCTTGGGATAGAAAACTGTTTGAGTTTTTTAATCATATGATCTTAATTATAGGCTTTATCACCTAAAATTAGATCTTGGGATATCTTAAGCGGCAAAATTGTGATCGTAGAACAAGAACAATTGATGGTAGAATATTTTTGAATGTACGTTTGATAATTTTAATGTGATACAAAAGATTCATGGCAAATTTGGACAAAACTATGGTACATTGGTAATATGTCATAGTTGAAAAGAGATCTTAAAATAAATAAACTTAATTGAATTTTGACTATGATCTTAAAATAAACAAAATAGTAGAATTTCTAATATGTATCAATATAATAATGACGAAAAGTTTGTGTATTGTATGGGACAGGCCTGAACATTTTGGATTTCGTTTTTGTTTCATGTTACATTTTCAGGTTTTGTAACTTAATACACATTTGAAGTATTTATTGTTTCCGGGTTTAATTAAGTTTCGTTTCGGGTACATATATGAAGAACCAATCCTTCACCAAATACTCATCGTGTCAAGTTCGGTCCAAATTCGTGTTAAGATCTTTTATCCAATTTATTTTAATAAGTTTATAACTAATACTAATAAATAAATCAGAAAAATCAAAATTTAATTAAGAGTTTTGAATATCTTGGATTTTTCGTTATTTTGATACACAATTATTAATATATTAGGAATCATACTTATAGTTTTAAATATTAAGTTATCAAACTTTTAAATATAAATAATAAATACTAGATATATAATTATTATTTGTAGGGTATTGGAATATCCATTTGGATTTTGGTTTTTAGTTTGATTTGGATTTATATTTTCAGTTATGAGGAAATAGGACCTACTCAAATATTTATGTTGGTTTAGTTCGGGTTTTCTAATCCAAGTTGGGTTTGATTTTGTTCTTTGGGTTGGATATTTTGTTTAACCCTAGTTTGGGAAGCCAAAATGTTTATGTATTATTTGGACAAAATATTAATCTTTTATATAATAAAAAATAACTTTATAAAACAATAACCTTTAATCTTGTGTTATATATTACATGTCATACTATTAGAATTTAGTTATTTTATTCGAAATGTTACGAGGCTAATTTTGTCAAACTATGTTAACGTGCAGAATTTATTACATTGATTATATATTATTACAAAATCATTGTATTTCTTAAAATATTCTGTCCATTATTATTTAATATATTTCTAACATTTATCGTCTTTACAAAGCATATTAGGAAACTTTGCATATACGGATTAATATTTTACGAAATGTTAAATATTTATGACATACTATATAAAATATAAATTAAGAATTACTATCTCAAATGAATATTACGAGATGAGATATATTGGAAAGATTAGACCTCTGCATTCAAAACCAACGGCATCCGACGAAAATATTTCTATTAATTTTTAAAAAAAATATATTTTGAAAAAAAATTATATATTAAATATTTATCGTTTTTAATAAATATATATATTAAATCTTTGTACGGTCCTAATCTAAATTCTTAAATTCTGGATCTCGCTATCTGATGGAAAAGATCGGGAAGTGTCGAACATCCACATGAACTGGGCAATCTGAGCTTCACTCATTGCTTGCCTCACGTGTATCTTGCGGAGTGGGGTCTGGGTCTGCTCCATGTGCACGTGGCTCGCACAGAGATCCACCAGCTCTTGTCACTCCGCCTGACTAAGACCTATCCCCTGACTCAGGTCAACACTTGTTAACAACTCATCGACGTTGACTAGCTTACCGAGTCCAAATCGCTGTCCCTTCCTGCAAGGAGTTTCCTACAAAATAAAAAAATACTTAGTAATCAATATAATCTATAATATAAGAAAAAAAATTATTGGACCAAATGAATACCTCAACGATGATTTGGTTGATCTTATCCCGAGAAAGCTACACCGAAAGACTTGCTCCATCCTGAGTGAGTTGACTTTGGAGATTGTCTTTCCTATGCTCGATCCTCTCCACCACCTCTAACACCTTCAGATTCTCGATCCTCTCAGACGTTTTGGCGGTGTGACAACCCTTCATCAGGCTGAGCCAATCTGGTATGCACACATTTTTAATAGTCTACAAAACCAAAAACATTGCTAAGCTCACATTCAATGAAATACATATATATAAATTTAAAACTTACCATAACTCGCTCGACGTACTCAAAGGTATTGGGGTCGGCGTTATGTGTCCCCGCCGCCTTCACTGTCTCGTCCTGACCACCTCTGCGGTTCTTCTTGTTCCGTTGAGAAAGCTTCTTCGTGTTCGGCTGGCACCAATATTCAACGAACTCTAGGAATCGATCCGCCGGGCAACTATAAGGTTTCGTTGTTGGATCTTTCTCCCATGCAGTCTTTCACACATAGACATGGTTGGTGTAAGAATTATTGCACTGCTCCTCGAACTTCTTTTAAACTTGTGGCGTGTCAGGGACAGCCCAGTTAAGTTGCTTCTGTAAATTGTAAAAAAATAGTAAAACTTAGTAAAAATTATTTAAAAAATAGAAAATTTGAAGATGTTGTAAGAAAATAGCTGTTTACCGTGAAAGATTTGAACCACTGCTCCTTCAATTCCAAAGGGAATTTGCTGAAGGTTGGATACGCAAACGGGAGTTGATGTTGTATCATAATCTTCACTAACGTTGTTATTCACCGCTCGATGCGAAACCTAAAAATGAAAAAATTTAATTATAATTATTTAAAAATAACTTGAACAAAATTATTAAAGTATACTAATACTTACCATGTCGATCCATCTCCCAGATTTGGATCGAGATTCTTAAGATGGCCACGTCCCAGACTCGTCAATATTGCTCAATCATCAAATGCAAAGGTTGCTGTTGGACCGGCTGTGTCTGTGTCTCCGGCTCACGTGGTGGACTCTGATGCAGACTAGGAGTGTCATCAGAATCGTGATCATGTGATCGTTGAGGATGTGATCGACAGAATTGGTCATACGAAAGCCTAACAATAATAAAACTAGGAAAGTTAGAAACTATAATTTAAAATTATGAGTTTCTAATAATTTTTATAAGTATTAAAATATAATTTTATAGCATTGTAAATTAAATTTACAAAACATATAAATTTACTAAACATTGAAATTTTCTACACATAAATTTTGTAAACATTGAAATATATTTTCTTACATATAACTTATATTTTGTTTTATGAATTTACAAAATATAAATCATAAAACATATAACTTTATATTTTTTTTATTATACATCTAAGATTATGTACATTTAATTTTAGTCATATTTTCATATATATTTAAACGAGAATATATATGTAAATATATATATATATATATATTACATTAAATTTTCATAACTTATATATATTACATTAAATTATATATTATAGAATATATAAAATATATTTATATAAATTTTCATATAAAAATTATATAACTTATATGTAGAATATATTTATATAAATGTTCATATATATATATATATATATTACATTAAATTACATATATGTAACTATATATATAATTTATATGCAAGATCAACAATTGGTATGATATATGAAAGACAAATATTATACTCTAAAATCTGGAAGAAAAAAAATTGTGTTCTTCATAAATAAAGGTGTTCTTATGGAAAAAAAATCAACACCAATCCATTAAATTCTTCAAAATCAGCACAATCCAAGCGAAATTTAACCTATTTCAAACATATTTTCAACCAAATTCTCCAATTCCATCATCCAGTTCCAAAATTAAACTCAAACCTAAAAACATGAAATTTTACAAAGTTTAGAAAATTTGCAAACTTACATTATTTCGTGTGGGATGAGATGATTTGGTTGTGATTCCGCCGGAATAGATGTTTTCGCGGCGAGAAAGTGGCCAAAAGTTGCCAGAAGTTTGAGAACGAAACTGATGTTATAAGAATACCTATTGATTGTTGTCGGTTGCCGACGGGTATTCTATTACTTTATTTTTTTAATATAAATGATAAATACAAAAATATTTTGTTTCGGAAAAAAATCGTTGGTTCCAGTCGGATAAATCCGACTAGAACCGATGGGTCTTCCATTATATTATTTTTAATATAAATGATAAATATAAAATTAATTTTGTTTTGGAAAACAAAAACGGTCGGTTCCTTTTCCCTCACTGAAAATTTTGACGTTTTCTTTTCCCTCCAATTAGAGGGAAACAGAACCACACCAAAAATTTTGGTGCTTCCTTTTCCCTCGGAACCAACGACCTTTTTTCCGAAACAAAATCAATTTTATATTTATCATTTATATTAAAAAAAAATATATATATATATATATATAATATATTACCAAAATTAATGTGTTTTGGAAACTCTAATTAAAATTTAAAAAAATTAAAAAATAATTTGACTAATATAAAATATAAAATCGTTAATTTGTTTTGGAACCTCTAATTTTCATTTGCAAATCTTATTTCGTGTTGTGAACTTAGTTAAACACATCTCATTATGTTCCTGAAAAATTATAAAACTAAACATACATTCTTATTATAGAAATCTTAGATTACGAACAAATTACTCTGAATTCCATACTCATTCGGTTTAGTGTTCGAACTCTCTTCGGACTCTTCACCAAACTCTGGAACTTCATCGTTAGAATCATCATGTACTCTTTCGAATGATTGGGACGTCATATTGACACATAGGTCAACCCCAAGTGAAATCTCAAGTGGGCCTAATGTCCCAGGTGAAGCCTGTTGCATGGCATCGTGGTCTGAATTGCCGTATAGTCTTCCTCTAGGGGTGGTTGATGTCACGGTGATCCACCCATCAGACCGAGTTGACACGTGTGGATAGTTTTGAATCTCTCAGGAGGAGAAGATCTCACATTGTGATAAGAAGATTGTTTGACAAACAACAAGCTTTGAAGTCACTCAGGAGGAGATTACAAAATTCAGAAATCATTGCAACCAAGTGCATTCAGCTACTGCAACTTGAAAAGAAGGTGGTCCTTAATTCACCAAAGCTGCATTTACTAGAAGTTTTCTTTTGTGTTATATAAAAGAAGTTGGTCTCTGAAATTCTTATTGTGTTGATCAAAACGTTCAAGCATTCTCATCAATTGTCAGATGTGATTAACAACTTCTCAGCGAAAGGAAGATTTCATGATTTGATTAGCAAGATGGCTCTCAAATCTATATGTTTGCCATCTTTAGAGGGGTATTAGAATATAAGTCTGATTGGTTTAGTGTAAATAGGGTTTTGGTTATGTTTCACTGATTTCGGTTTACTTAAACCATTAGTAACTCTTGTCCTTATAAACACTTTTGTAATTCATCTTTCTCAGAATCGAGAGAGAGAAAGCTTTGTAACAATGGAGATTGATGTCTACAGATTATGATTCTTTCTTTGAATCTACTATCTTTGTTCTAATAGCGTCAAACATCTCTAGTGTTTTCATTTCAGTATTAATGTTTAAACCAAATGCCCAAGCCCATAAATGTTTAATCTCTTGTCCACCATTTTTTGAACTGGGTAATTCATAATGTGGATTGTGCCGTCTTATCATAATGTGGATGGTGCTGATCGACATTCGAAAGATGAACATGTCATCAAAATTTACATTTAGCGTTAAAATATTCGCTTTAATTTTAGAGATGATATTTATCTCCAACATAAACCAATTTTTCCCTCCAGTCTCGCAACGAAAAATATACAGATCCGTTTGCTCTGCCATAAAACCAGAATGTGAAACTTAATATATTATATAGCAAAATTTATTAGGACACTACATAACACGCTTTTATGTTTTAAATCCAGATATACTACCATCACTCAAACATAAAATGTTAGAATGTTTTATTTTCAAACCTAGCACCACTAAATTGTTAGAATGTTGGTTCCAAATAAAATTTATGTGGAATGTTAAAAATATATGCAGATGATTAAAGATGTGAGATAGATAAAGATGTAATAATTACTTAAATAAACTAGTTTCCTCAATCTCCTACATTGACACAATAAAAAAATGGACAGAAGATATGAATAATTCCGTAAATTAACTGTTTTAATACAATTTAGTTTCCTTGTGTAAAATACGTATGTAAAATTTCTGAATTTGTATTATTTTATATAAAAAATTGTCAATAAAAATATAGGAGATATTATCCTAACCGGACGGAATAAAGTTACCAAATTGTTAACAAAGATTTACTTGTTGCAAGTGTCTTTGTAAGAGTTGACAAGACAAATATGTTCTCAAAAGCTCTGAGAGGGAAGCGTCCATCTCAAGCAGCTTCACTAGATCGAGCTGGTTGTAGCGACATCAACGGGAGTTTTACTTTCCACGTTTTGCAGTGGGCTACGAAAACAAAAACACCGACACATGAGTAGGGAGAAGCATTTTAAGTTGTTTGTGCAAAACGGAGTTTTTGGTTTTGTTTGAATTTCTTACGCTGCCGCATCCTTCTCCAGGATAAGGCTTTGCACGCTTCTTTTTCCTCCCAGACTTATTCTTTTTCTTCTCTCGAGCAACCCAAAGAACGTTCGCAGCTTTCATCTAAGAAGACAATCAACCAGGGTAAAATACATGATTAGTAAAGCTTTTATCATAACCACAACATGTAAGGTGCAGATACCAGATAGATTGATGTCAACTTCCTTCGTCATAGTTTCTAAGCCAGTAAATGCAAGGTAGTAAAAGATTCTTAGTTTTGTAAAGCCATGAAAATGGGGAATTCATAATATCCATCCATGATTCTGTCAAAAAAGGTGATTTGTTTTGAGAGACTGACATACCTCAACATACCCACATAAAATCTGGAGTGCTTTCCTTCCCTGGGAGACTTGTTCACACCCTGATTGGTTCAGGAAATCGAAGTGAGGTTTATATACAAGAAAAGAGAGAGAGAGAGAGAATAGAAAGCAGTTGTTTACCTCCATATCACTGAGAGTAGCAGTACCCATTGATTTACTCAGCTTTTTCAATGCATCTTTATCGTCGAAGTACCTAACAAAACAATTCTTAACCAAACCTAACGAGATTTTGTTTCTAAAAGGAATGATAGAAATCTCTTGTCACATACTCATACACAGCAGCAGGACCACGAGCCTCTATCTCAGTTAGTATAGGTTTCAAGTCTGGAACTTTTCCCATTTGGGCCAAACGCTCAGCAAATTGCTGTAACGCTACAGGGTTCCCGAAATTCTCCAGAGACTGAGACATGTGCGGGTTCTGAAACAAAACAACCCGATCACACACTGGATTTTTCGAGGAGCATCTAGTAACAAAAGAAATACTATAATACTAAACTACCTGCAGCAAGTATTCACGATTGCTCTGCGATAATTGTTCCGCTGCGTCGTTCAACTGTTTTCGGTCAGACTCAGAAATATTACCTCGTATCGATGTGAGTACCTCCATTGCCTGGATATGTGCAGGATGTGCCTCCATTTTCTTAGACAGTTCCTTACGGGCTGACTTTTGTTCAAACAAAACCAATCAAACACCGATGCTATTTGACCGAGACCCAGAAAAAAAAGTAGAAAGAAAAGGGGAGTTACCTTGTAATCTTGCAGACAGGCCAAGCCTGGACCGTTCCAGTTAAGCGCCGGTGAAGTATTTTTACTTTCCTCCGTTGAATCCCCACCTAGGCTTACTAAAACGTTAGAAATTGAGATTTACAACAACCGTATATGACTTAAGATCGAGAACAACAAAGTACCTGAAGATGGAGTTTTCTCTGAACTTGAAGCCATCGGATATGGAACCTAGAAAAAAAATCCAAAGAGATTCGTTCAGAAATCCAAGCGCGTAATAAAGTAGAAAGATAAACATGATCCGACGAATCTAAGGTGGTGGAGATGATACCTATCGAATTCGAAGCGAACGAGGAAGATGAAGATTGCAGAGGAAATTTTTTTTTTTTTTTCCAATGGAAATACGTTAGCATTATAAAATTAGAATTATCATCGTTTGCCTTACATCAGGATAATCAACAATCAAAATAGAGAATCTAATTATGGTAGACCAGTAGCTTCGTTAACGAACAATTCGTTGAGCCATAGAGGTCCACCCGCAGCTACATAAGATTGTCTACGATCCTCACGAGAGACTGAAAGAGCTATGAGGTAGGCTCCATTGTTAGTACGTCTCGTCTCAAAAGTCATTTTCCAAAAAGGGAAGTCTTGTAAGGCCTAAATAATAGGCCATGCATATGGTCGTGATGGCCAAGCCTTCGGTCTTGATGGTCAAGCCTTCGGTCTGTTGATCATATTTACAGCATCATTGTTGTCGATTGCAAAGATGACATGATGGAACTGAAGATCCTTCATACTCTCTATTGCCCAATTTAGGCTTGCAACAGTAGCTTCCCATTGGGAAGATATGAAACTGAAAGCCCTTCTAGAATGCAATAGCACCTCGCCCCTATCATTCCTAACTACAAAAGCTGCTCCACCTAAGCCGGAGAATTTGTTCCAAGTGCTTCCTATGTTGCATTTTAACCAAGGTTTTGGGGGGGGGGGTCTCCATCGAGGAACCACGAGATGAGGGGTCATAGTTTGGTTTCTGTTGGTTTGCTGTTCTATGGTTTGAGCTTGAAACCATTCTTGTGAGTATGCATATATTTTGTTGAGAATGTCCCTCACTTGATATATCTGACCTTCGTATAAAAAGGTATTCCGGTTAGTCCAAAGATTCCACAATATCCAGGGTATAGTTCTTCTCATATGTTGTGGAATAGAGTTGTTCCTTGTGGCCATGAGTACATGATGCATATTGAAATATAACCCATGCGCTTCATAGCCTCCAAAAGGGGACGGGATTAATGCCAAAGCCCATATTTGCCTTGCGAGCGAGCATAGGAATAATAGATGGTTTGTTGATTTTATTTCATCCCCACATATCTGGCATCTTGGATCAATGGGCACATCTTTTCTAATAAGATTAGCTGCAGTAGGAATGGCTTCGTTGAGGACTTTCCAGAGGAAAGTTTTGATTTTTAAGGGTGCTCCAATGTGCCAGACCATTTCTTTGATGTAGTTAAGTGATGGTCTTTGAGTTGCTCTCGTGATTAATTCCTGTTTTTGCTTGGAAGCTGCCAGCCAATACCCCAATTTGACAGTATAATCTCCTGATTTATTGAACTTCCAGCTCCAGTAATCTTGAGTGAGGTGAAGAGGTTTGATCTTGAGAATGATGGCAACATCTTCTGGGTAGAAAGTTGTCACAAGCTTAGTGGTGTTCCAAACATTGGAATTGGGCCACAGAAGTGATGCTACAAACATGTTCATATCTGGATATTGCTCTTGAGGGATGGGAGATCTAAGTTCGTGATCTTCTAGCCATTTTGAGGACCACACTCTCAGTGTTCTTCCATCTCCAACCATAGGTTTTAAGCCAAGTAGTAAAAGTTCTCTACCATGTAGCAAACTCCTCCAGGCGTAAGATGGTCGTGGTCGTAGCTGTGCATGAAGAAAGTCCCCAGTAGGAAAATATCTGCTCTTCATGAGTCTAGTGTACAAGCAGTTAGGATCTTGCAGAATTCTCCATGCATGTTTTGCTAACATGGCTTGATTGAAAATGCCTAAGTCTTTGTAACCAAGGCCTCCCTGCTGTTTCGGAAGGCACATTCTTTCCCATGATACCCATCTGATTTTCCTGTGACTCTCATCCGCATTCCACCAGAAGGCCAAGATTGCACAAGTCATCATCTTGATAGTTGATTTTGGTAACTTGAAAACTGTCATAGCGTAAACTGGCATAGCCATTGCAACTGATTTTATCAAAACATCCTTACCCCCTTGCGATAGATGTCTAGTGAACCAATTGGATAGCCGATTCTTCAGTTTGTCTTGTAGGAAAGAAAGCATCTTCCTTTTGGAACCGCTGAAACACTCTGGAAGGCCAAGGTATGTACCTGCACCTCCCTCATTGACCACACCAAATAGATTTTTGATATCTCTCTTTGTAGTCTGTGAGATATGGGTTCCGAAGGTAATCGATAATTTATAAGGGTTAATGACTTGACATGTGAGGGATCCATAGACAGATAGAATGTTAGAGAGAGTTTTGCATTGCATTATGTCAGCTCTACAAATAAATAGGGAGTCATCCGCGAAGAGCATATGATGAATTCTGGGCCCTTGATCTGAGAAAGATACTCCTTCAATCATCATTATGTGCTGAGCCCTATTAAGAAGGTGGGTGAGGCCTTCTGAACACAAGATAAAAAGGAAAAGAGAAAGGGGATCTCCTTGTCGAAGCCCTCTATGCGGAGTTATCAGCCCATGTTCTTGTCCATTGATTAAGACTGAGTATGAAACTGTTCTGACACAAGTCATGACCCAATGAACCCATGTATTTGAGAATCCCATTGCAATGAGTAATCCTTGGAGATAGTCCCATTCTAGCCGATCAAATGCTTTTGACATATCTGATTTCAGGGCAAGGAAACCTTTGGAAAGTTTGGGGAGAGTTCTCAGTCCATGGATTACCTCATGAGCTATAGTGATGTTATCCGAGATCAACCTCTCCTCGACGAAGGCTGATTGGTTAGGAGAGACCAATTCTGGAAGGAGGGGTTTCAATCTGTTAACCAAAATCTTAGATATGGTTTTGTACATGAAAGAGCACAGGCTTATGGGTCGCATGTCACATATTCTCTCTGCTTTTTCTTTTTTTGGGATTAAACAGATGAGGGTATAATTCCACTTATTTTCAAAATGTCCAGTAGTGAAGAATTCCAGAATCTCATTGCAGAGATTTGTACCCACTATATCCCAGTATTTCTGGAAGAAGAGGCCAGTCATGCCATCTGCACCTGGAGCACTAGTTGCTTTCAAAGAAAAAATTGCATTGTGTACTTCTTCCACTGTAACTGCTGCAGAAAGAGTGGTGTTCATTGTAGCTGTTACCGTGGGAATAAAACCATCAAAGAAGGTTCAGAGGAGCTGCGGGGATGTAGTTGTGAAAAGATTGGAGAAATAATTTGTTGCCATTTCTCCTTTAGAAATTTCTGACCTGTGTGATACACCACTTTCGTCAGTCAATGAAGTTATGCCAATTCTCGATCTATTGGCCTTGACTGAGGCATGGAAATATTTTGAGTTACTGTCCCCATCTTTCAGCCATTTTTGTCGGCATTTTTGTTTCCAGAAGCTTTCCTCGTCACGATGAGCTTTGATAATTTCATGCTTTAGGTTAGATATATAATCGAAACTAGGAGTAAGAGATGACATTTCATCCTGAAGTTGAATCTACAGCTGCTCTATTCTGTCTCTTGAGTTTTTATTATTACACCTTTTCCACAGACTCAAAGCTCTCCGACATTCACTGATTCTATCTGAAACTGATAGGTTTTTAAGACCATCAAACTTAGGAAAAGCAAATAAAACATAAATGAACACGAAACGATTTGTCCCCTCTTTTCAATTTAATTAATATATAAATTATTTAATATTAGAATGATGAATTGTTGTTATCAGGTTTTAGAAGCTTTCATTTATAAAAACTATTTGTGCCATCAGGCCCAAGCCCACATTATGGTAATTCATAATGTGGATTGTGCCACGAGAATTCAAAACATGGCAACAGGCTGGATCAAGTGTAATTACGATGCCTCTCACCACTTGGGTATCACACCATTAGAATTGGGCTGGATCATTAGCGACTATACGGGTACACTTTTAAATTGTGGTACGGGTTAATTTGAAGGTAGACACTCAGTTGAAGAGGTTGAATGTACTGCGTTAATTTGGGGTATTCAAGCAGCTTAGGGGTTGGGATTCCAGAATGTCATTTTTGAAGGCGACAACCAAAATGTATGTTTTGCGGTTAATAACTTGGTAACAAACCTACGACTCATTCCTATATCACAACGATATGGCATTGGCGACGTAAATTCTCCAATATCGACTTCAAGTGGGTTTCTAGAGAAGCTAATGCATGTGCTGATCATCTTAGCAAACGTTTAATTCACTACACAAACTGTTACTGATAGTTATTTAATTCTTTTCCTAGCTTTATGAACTCTTTTGTAATGAATGATCATTTGTAAGTAATAAATGATTTAGCCAGAAAAAAATCAGTTTTTCTTGGCGAAATTAAAGCGATTGGCAGTTACCGTCTTCTTTGCGACGGTTTTTATCATCCACGCCGGTGAAGATCGATCCCATGACCCACTACTTCAACTAGTGATTATTTCCACGTTATCTATCCCTCAACATGATGCAATTCCCTCCTTTTTGGAGAGACCTATATATCTTCACCGAAGAATTTTGCAGATCTTTTACCGTATTTGTCTCCACAAAGTTTTCTTCATTATCATCTTCACAAGATACAAATTCTTCCTCTTTGTAATGGCCGCTAATCTTCATCAATCGATGCAAGAATTAGAACTTGGTTCCGAAGAAATTCCATTTGTTCTCCCTATGGACTCAGCTAGGCTTTTGCATCGGCCGATTTGTGTCTTACTCCTGTTAGCGTTTACACGTCTGGCCACACTCTCCGAGTTCTTGCCTTAACAGGTAAAATGGAGATAGTTTCTGATCTTTATCCTTTTCCAAGTCATGTCCATATCAGAAGCTCAGTTACAATCAAGCTAACAGATCAAAACTATTTGTTATGGAAGCCACAAATTGAGTCTCTTCTTTTAAGTCAGAAGCTCATGGGTTTCGTCACTGGAAGAGAAATCAAACCACCAGCCACAATCACTGTTCGTCAAGGAGATGCCATGCTCGAAGTTCCAAATCCAAAATATGAAGCCTGGGATTGCACATATCAACTAATACGCTCCTGGATCTTTGGTACTCTCTCTGAAGAAGTACTCGGTTATGTAGTTAGTTTTACTACTTCTCATGAAATCTGGTCCTCGTTAGCTGACAACTTCAACAAGAGCTCTCTGTCACGTGTTTTTGAGTTAAGAAGGAAACTTCAAATGATGACTAAGAAAGGTAAAACCTTTCTTGAATATTGCAGAGAGTTTCGTGTAGTGTGTGACCAGCTTAGTTCCATTGGTGAACCTGTTGATGAATCAATGAAGATCTTTAACTTTCTCACTGGCCTTGGACGTGAATATGATCTAGTATGTGCAGTCATTCAACACTCTTTGTCAAAAAGTCCAAGTCTTTCCTTCAATGATGTGATATCTGAAGTCAGTGGCTTTGATTCGAGGCTACAAACCTATGAAGAAGCACCTCAGATTTTCCACACATGGCTTTCAATAGTTACAAAGAAGAATCAGAAAATCAGTGTTTTTACAGCTCAGGATACAGAGGTCGTGGATCATACTCAAACCGCGGTAACTACAGAGGCAGAGGAGGTTACTCTTCTCGTGGTAGAGGATTTCCTCAACAAGTGTCCTCGCAGCAACCACAAACTAATAAACCCCGACCTACATGTCAAATCTGTGGTAAAACAGGTCATACTGCCATAAAGTGCTGGAACAGATTTGATAATAATTATCAAAGTGAGGAACTTCCTCAGGCACTAGCTGCTCTTCAAGTCTCCGACAGCTCAGGAAGAGAATGGTTTCCAGACTCTGGAGCAACCTCTCACATTGTTGCTACCTCCGAACAACTCACCAACACAACTCCATATCATGGCACTAAGAACTTGATGGTGGCAGATGGTAATTTTCTACCCATAACTCACATTGGATCCACTAATCTCTCTGTTTCTATAGGTAGTTTACCTTTTAATGACATTCTGGTTTGCCCATCAGTTCAGAAGTCATTGTTGTCTGTTTCTAAGCTATGTGAGGATTATCCTTGCGGTGTTTTCTTTGATGCTCATAAGGTGTATGTTCTGGATCTGGAAACAAAGAAAGTTCTCACCAAGGGACCAAAACGTGAAGGGTTATATGTGCTAGAGAATCAAGATTTCAAGGCCTTCTATTCATCTCGACAACAAACCACCAACGATCATATTTGGCACCACCGCTTGGGTCATGTAAATTAACAGATTCTTCAGCATCTACACAACAACAAGGCTATATCTATAAATAAGAGCAGCATATCCTCCATTTGTGGTCCTTGTCAGATGGGGAAGAGTTTAAGTTTACCTTTCTCTTTATCAGATTCTGTCACTTATGAACCGTTAGCTAGAATCCATTGTGATCTTTGGGGTCCTTCTCCCATTTCTTCTCTACAAGGGTTCAAATACTATGTGGTTTTTGTGGATGATTTTTCAAGATTCAGTTGGTTCTTCCCACTTCGTTTAAAATCAGATTTCTATGATGTCTTCTTAATGTTTCAAAGACAAGTTGAAAACCAATTTAACAAGAAGATTAAGGCTTTTCAAAGTGATGGAGGAGGAGAATTTGTTAGTAATCAGTTTACTTCTCATTTAACAGATTGTGGTATACAACAAAGGATCTCATGTCCTTATACACCAGCTCAAAATGGTGTTGCAGAGCGAAAACATAGACATTTGGTGGAACTAAGTCTGGCCATGCTCTTCCATAGCCATGTGCCTCTCAAGTACTGGGTCGAAGCCTTTTACACAGCCAATTATATCACAAATTTGCTTCCTTCTGCTGCTCGAAATTTTGAAATCCCTTATGAAACATTGAATCATGGAAAACCAAAATACACAGCCTTGAGGGTGTTTGGTAGCGCCTGCTATCCGTGTCTCCGACCTTATGTTGCTCATAAGCTCGAACCAAGATCACTACAATGTGTTTTTCTTGGTTATAATGCATCTTATAAAGGCTATCGATGTCTTTATCCACCAACTGGAAAGGTATATATCAGCCGTCATGTCATTTTTGATGAGACTCAGTTCCCATTTGTTGAGAAATATAAACATCTTCAGCCTCATTACACTACTACTCTTTTACGGGCTTGGCAAATGGCTTCACAAGTCACAAAAAATGTGGACACTTCATCATCACAACACTCTGGCAGTCCATTATCAACTCCAACTACTTTGCCATCTTCAGTTCGTGAACCTGCAACAATTTTGACGCCAACTAATGAGCACTCTGCACAAGAACCAGCCGAACTCATTACAGTTGCTGCTGAATTACCATCAGAAATGGAGACTTCGGAGGAAGCAATACCTGACACTGATATTATGGAGCACCAAGAGAATTCAGCGATTGATGTTGCAGAACTAGAAGATACCAACATCACAGAACAACTTAATGCCGAACATGCATTACAAGTGAAAACAAATGCCCATCCAATGGCAACAAGATCAAAATCTGGAATCTGGAAACCAAATCCCAAGTACACTTTACTCACAATCTCCAGTCAAGAAACAGAGCCAAAAACAGTCAAATCCACATTGAAAGACCCACGCTAGAACAATGCAATGGCTGAAGAAATTGCTGATCAAAAATTAAACTCGACTTAGCATTTGGTCCCAACAACTTCCGATATGCATATACTTGGCTGCAAATGGGTATTTCGAATCAAGCTTAAGGCTGATGGCACAGTGGATAAATTCAAAGCCCGATTAGTCGCCAAGGGATATCATCAAGAAGAAGGTGTTGACTATTTGGAAACCTTCCGTCCAGTGGTACGAACCGCAACAATTAGAGCAGTACTTGGAATTACCACAGCTAAAAATTGGGATGTAACTCAGCTTGATGTCAAATGTGCCTTCCTTCATGGTGATCTTCATGAGGATATATACATGTCTCAACCTGCAGGCTTTGAAGATTCAAGCAACCCATCGTATGTGTTCAAACTTGACAAAGCAATTTATGGGCTTAAACAAGCTCCCAGAGCATGGTTTGACAAGTTCAGCACATTTCTCATTGAATATGGCTTCACCTGCAGTACAACTGATCCTTCATTGTTTGTTTATTATCATCATGGTGAAACACTTATTTTACTGCTCTATGTTGATGACATAATATTGACAGGAAGTAATACTGGTCTGTTCACTCATCTCACTCAAGCTCTCAGCTCCAAATTCTCCATGAAAGATCTCGGTTGTCTCCACTATTTCCTTGGAATTCAGGTGGAACAACATGATAATGACATGTTTTTAAATCAACAAAAATATGTCGAGGAGATTTTGATTCAAGCAGGTATAGACTCATGTAAGTCTATGCCCACACCATTACCATTGCAGCTTGATCGAACTCCAAATGGTGCTGAATTATTTCCTGAACCAACAACCTTTCGAAACCTAGCTGGAAAGCTGCAATACTTAACTCTAACTCGACCTGATCTGCAATTTGTTGTCAACTTCATATGTCAGCGAATGCATGCTCCAACTCTATCTGATTGGGCCCTTCTCAAACGCGTCTTGAGGTATGTTCGCGGCACAACCTCATATGGTTTACGTCTTTCAAGATCTGCCACTCTCTCAGTCTCTGCTTTTAGTGATAGTGATTGGGCTGGATGTAAAGAAACCAGAAGGTCCACCACAGGCTTCTGTACATTCCTTGGATCCATCTTAGTGTCATGGAGTGCAAAACGACAACCCACAGTCTCCCGATCTTCTACTGAAGCTGAATACAGAGCACTTGCAGAAACTGCAGCAGAGTTAACTTGGCTTTCTTCCTTACTTCGAGATTTAAAGATACCACATTCAGGCCCAGTTCGACTTCACTGTGACAACTTATCTGCTGTGTATCTTACAACCAATCCATCATTGCACTTCAGAACTAAACACTTTGAGTTGGACTGGCATTACATAAGAGAAAGAGTGGCCTTGGGGTTCATTGAAACAATCCATGTTCCAGCAGAAAAACAACTTGCTTATATATTTACCAAATCCCTTCCTAAGGCTGCATTTGTTCATCTCAGGGACAAACTTGGTGTTGAGACTTCTCCCCCCTCCAGTTTGAAGGGGGTAACAACATAAGAACAAAAACAGAGGAGGATAATCGGCTTTATTCTGAAATGGGCTCAACAACATTCAAGCCCATTACGAAACCCACTCAACAAAGCTCACCTCATGACATTAAAGCTCCCTGCAAAATAGTACAACAATTGGCCAATACTGCAGACATTAAAGCTCCCTGCAAAAGCAGCTCCAACGGCTTCTTTACTCTGCAAAACAGATTTGATTCCCTCCAATCCCTATATTGTAAAGATAAGAGTACCAGCCGTATTGTAGGAGTAGTTTAGGGTTTCATTGTTTTCTATATAAGCCATCTTTGTAATACTTTGGAAAGTAAGAAAAGTTTAAGACAACAAAACAAAAGTTGCAGGTTTTCTCTTTTGTTTTCAGCCGCCGGTTGTTGGATCTTTTGGCACGTGGTGTATGTCATAGGTCCTGTGAGGATGAATGATATGGTGTGACGCGTATGCACTTAGAAGAAGTGTGTGACTTATGGGTACGCCGTTGAGCACTGCATCAACGGCTGCTTGGCATTGGGCCCAATTCCCTGACCACATTAAACCCACCGAATTTTGCTGTTTGTTTCAGGGAAAGAAAACCTGCAACCACTACTTGTAAGTAAGTCGTTGATTGATTGATTGATTGTTCTCTATATTATGATCATTGCATTTTGCCTAGCAAATCGTTGATAGTATCAATCAGCATTTTTTTTCTCTCTTCCTTAGATCACAATGAGTTCCATTTGCTTCTATTGTGAATCATTCACTTCAACCGTACGTTGGACCGGGTCCAGCTGCTACCACGAGAATTAGCCGGAACAACAACACAGATGATCATCCCTAGAACAGCCACTCTAACGATCACTTTCACCAGTTTGTTGTTGCTCCCCAATATCATCATTCCCCCACGTTTTCTCTACCCAATACTCATGTGATTGATAGTGAAATCGACTCTTCAGCAGCACGAGGCATCCCTTATGAGCATTCATTTCTATTTAGTCACCGGTTAGCTTCTCAACCTCCATATTGCTTTCGACTTTTTGCATAGTGTTTTACGTTATTTTTTTGGATTTTGGCAACATAGGTCTAATCACAGAACCTCACCAGCAGTAATTAACAGTCACCAAGGAAGCAACACCCAAATGCGTGAACACCTTCAGACACAATATCATGTTTTTAACCATCAGAGGCAGCATCATGCCAATGGCCCCACCATAGCGTCGCCTCTCATCTCCATGACAAGAAGGGGATTAGCACTGCCACCACCAATGCCAGATCAGAACGTCGGATTCTTTGTTTATCACCACCAAGCTCATCAGGTGGACATCGTGAAGCAGAAACTGATCAATTTAATGGTTGGGAAAGAAACTGGTTTCCACATTTTCGAGTTCCATCCACTCACCGCACGATATCTAGCTTCTGGCACATACACTTCTGAGAGAAGTGAGTCTGAACTCTACAATCGCCTGGAAGAATTTTATCAGCCTTATGAACAATGTATAAAAGAAAATTGGGGACTTGTTTGATCTATCAAAACTTGTTTATGATGTAACTATAACTGGTTCCTGGTTGGATAGAGTTAAACTTAAGAATTCACATATTCATAATTCATGTGAAAACGGTTATGTCCCGTAGGTGCGGAGCCAGTCATAGTTGAGACAATGAACATGAAAAGAAATTATTATTTAAGCTTTGGTGGCTTTAGAGACTGCACAATGTGATGCTTTAACAAATTATTATTTAACAATCATATGTGACATAAGATTTGCTGGTTAATGGGCCTGAATCCCATTCTAAAAGCCCTTGCTGAACCTTCTTCGGATTTTTGGTTGGTGAATGGTGATAGTCCTCAAAATATAAATAATGTAATAATATGAAGAAATCATTTAACTTGAATCGAGTCTCAATCTCTAACTCGATTCATCTCTCGAATCTCTTGATGATAAGAGGGATTGTTTCAAAACCTAAATTTAAGTTGATCTTATCTACAGACACTAAAGTTAGAAAGTTAATCGGAATCTTAATAATATCATTCCAATATATTCACAAACATTTCCTATTAGTAATCATGTGTTTGTATATATAAAGGTACATGCATATTGCATAACATCACAGAATTATAAAAAGAGACAAAACAACAAGTGGAAAATGGAGGAAGCTCTTACAATGAAATCGATTTGGAGTCGTCACTGTCATTGGGATCCACCCTGTTTTTTATATTGTATGTCTAAAGGCTGCCTTGACTATTCTTGTCAAAATCATTTGTGTGTAATTAGAAATTAATTACAAATATGGTCTGGTGTTCGTGAATTGGTCTCCAATAGTCGAACTGTTGCAATACCTGAAGTTTTTTCACTCATTCGACTTTCGAATTTGTATTGGTTCTTAAAGGTAGACAATTTCCAAATTTTCCCTGCTGTTTTCCGCTTATAACTCTCCTGGTTGTGGCCCTAGATAATAACTCTCCTGAACATTCATTGATAACTAATGTTCATTGTTGGAAAGGTTTTAGCTCTTTATCAATCTACTGATACTCTTCTTTTAAATTTCATTGTAGAGGTTGAGCCACAATATTCTGGTGCTAAAATTAAGGTTGAGGAAGTTACCTTGGATTTTGTGAAAGAGATGATGGAGGATTTCAAGAACCAAAAAACATTGCATAAACGGTGCGCATTGTTCTAGTGCTGTTAAACTTGATTAATATTGTAATCAAGATGTTCATACTTTTCTGGCATAATATTTGTAGGTATGCATATCAAATCGTCTTACAGACTAGGCAAATCTTGCTAGCACTACCTTCTCTTGTTGATATTAGTGTACCTAATGGCAAGCATTTCACAGTTTGTGGTGATGTTAATGGTCAGGTATGCTTTGGTTTCACCTACTCTCCTAACATATTTTTTTTCTCTCAAATGAATTTAAGAGGATCCACAATCTTCAGTTATCTTGCTAGTTAAGGTTGTAGTTTGTTGTATTGGGTGTGCCTTTGACACATAAACACTTTCCTGCAGTACTATGATCTCCTAAATATCTTTGAGCTTAATGGCCTTCCTTCTGAGAAGAATCCATACCTTTTCAATGGCGACTTTGTGGACAGAGGCTCATTCTCTGTTGAGATAATCCTCACACTGTTTGCTTTCAAGTGCATGTGTCCATCATGTAAGTGCTCTGAATCCTTGATGTAATAGTTCCTGGATGTTCGCTACTATGATCACTTTTGCTATCTCTGGCAATGATTAAAATGATCTAAAATTCATGAGTTAAAAACTTTGAATATAATTATAAATCACTGTTTTACCCATATTTATATTTGTAAATTTGCAGCCATTTATCTAGCCAGAGGAAATCATGAAAGCAAGAGCATGAACAAAATATATGGTTTTGAGGGCGAGGTTCGGTCCAAATTGAGTGAAAAGTTTGTGGATCTCTTTGCTGAAGTTTTCTGTTACCTACCGTTGGCTCATGTGATAAATGGGAAGGTATTTGTGGTGCATGGATGTCTCTTAAGTGTTGATGGTGTGAAACTTTCAGACATCAGAGCCATTGACAGATTCTGTGAGCCTCCCGAGGAAGGTATTCGTCATATACGTTATCTGTAAGATTGCTTTTTTTGTATAGGTATATTCTTTTTTATTTGTCTAAGCTTGCTAATGGTTTATTCAGGACTAATGTGTGAACTGTTGTGGAGTGATCCTCAACCTCTACCTGGAAGAGGCCCAAGCAAGCGAGGAGTTGGTATATCATTTGGTGGAGATGTAACAAAGAGGTTTTTGGAAACTCTTATGGACATAGATTTTGGAATAGCACCAAATTACTTGATTCTTCCTTAACGTGGATTGCTTTTATCTTCTCTCATTTACTACACTTTTCACTTTAAATTTTGTGTTTTTTTATTATAAAAAAACTGTCACTCACCTATATGTTCCCCACATAATTAAAACATTAGTTGCCTAATACACCAATAAAATGATAAATTATAAAACAAATATTGTAAAATGAGTTAAGAGATTTCTGTGAAGGATTATATTGAGCTGGCCGCCTACAGAGCCGGGCTTTTGCTGGAGTCAGTATATGATAAATCTCCACAAGATTTGCCTACATCGGAGGCCGAACTGTTGTTTGCATTATGGGAAGCTGCAGGTTTAACAGCGGGGAGGTAATGTTCTTATTTTCATTTAAATATAGCATTTTAGTTTTTTAATTTGCTTGTTTTCACAGGTACATGTTGGAACAGGATCATTACGAGGCGCACTTGGAGATGGTGGACTTTGCTACGGATTTCTTCCCCTTTGCAAATTCGGACAAGTTTGAATTCTTTTTTTAATAAACCAAATGGGTCTATTAGAATAGGGTAAACGATCTATTTCACTCCAGAAATATTAGAAAAGACATGATCCATCATACTGATCAAGTTTTGGGGACACAAAATGTAGATTGATATAGATTACTGAATGTTGGGAGATATATTACCTGAAACTCTTATGAACCGTGTTCCTTTTGATTGTTGTAAGATTTTTCACTTCTTAACTGTAATCAATATTAAGGATTAGATAATGTTTTTTGCAAGATCTGATTGTAAGCTGCTAAGTAGTCATCTTATATATATAAAACCAAAGTATTAACCTAAAATGGTCTTTTGCTTGGAGGAGCTTTTGAGACTAGTTTAGTGTCGACTTAGTTTTTCTGGCAAAAAAGATTGAAAACAATTACAGGGAATGCAAGAAGCATAAATTTTGGCCTAAATACATGTTTCTAATGAGTGATCTAACGGTCATAATAATAAAAACAAGAAATTTGTAGAGATCATACTTGCATCTTCATTCTTGTAGAGTTGCTTCAGTCGATCACTAGCTTCATTCTCAGCAGCTTGCAGGACTTTCAGCTTTGCATGTTCGAAATCATGTGTATATGTCTTACGTAGTTTAACACATATACGTATTTACATCAAGACTTGAGTAAAATATAAACTAACCTCATATAATTGCCTCCAACAGAAATCTACTTTTTTCCGTTTCATCCTCTCCATAACATTATTCATGTTCTTTTCACCAGACTGCTTCTGATAAAATCTCTTCCAAAACTTATTGGTCATTGGACTAAGATTTGTCTGTATCCTAACAAAACAAAAAAAAACAAAAAAACATAACTCTAAAATTAGGAAACCGTCAAAACATACAAATGATATTATCATGCCATGTAGTGAGAAAAGCTTCTTACATGAGTAGAATCCTCTATGTGCATCAGCTGTTCTAGTGTATAGTGTTGCAGAATCTGCTCAAGGAGCCGAAAATCAACCCCACCAACATATCCAATGTACTTTACATTATCAATTGATGTCCATATGTTCTAATTATTGTATAGCTGTTACAAAACCTCTGGATCTTTCCCATAGGTTCTAATTATTAATATAAAGGTTACTAAGTGAAAAAAAAACTAACCGAACCGAAGTAATAATTATTATTACGTCGGGGTATAATTTCTTAACAGAGCAAAAATTTCTGAATTTGAACCGATATTCTGAAACCAATTCTGACACAATATATAAAATTATCCAAATAGAATGTAATTTCAATACCAAATTAACTTTTTCTGAACCGAACTAAACCCAAATTATATAAAATCAAATAAAATTAACCGATATTATGAAAATAACTAATATTTTTATTAAAAATATAGCAATATACCTTTAATATATGAAAATATACAATCTATAACTAAGATTAATTAATTATTGTTACTTTCATTTACATTTTGGTATTACAAATATAATAAAAATATAATTTGGTCATAAGTATAATTTATTTAATAAAAATATTAAAAATTAAATCCGAAACCGAACCAAATATATATTATCTACTGTTCGGCTATATTCTTTTTAATTACAAATTTCCTCAATTCAAACTTATCGAACCGAACCAGATCTATTTAACTGAATGAAGGTACAAACATGTCTATGGAGAGTATGCAGACAAGTAATGCTGGAGGATTTGTGTCTATGTCTGTGAATAACAGTAGTGTTGGTTCCAGTGATGCTCTTATTAGCCACCCTGGTTTAAGGCCTATGCGTCATAGCTCACTCTCTTGGCATAGTGTGTTTCGTCCGGGAAGAGTAAGCCATGCGATGAATGATGATGCTTTAGCCCAAGCATTGATGGATACTAGGTATCAATAGGAAGGGTTGGCTAACTATGAAGAATGGTGCACACCCAATGGGAACTCTTGTCAGTGCAATGAGTGCGCTTTCCATCTTTCATCCTGATGCAAATGTGGTAATGTTTGTTTTTATAAAGTATTTATGTTTATGTGTATTTTGAAATTCTTCGTAAATTCCATAGATTTTAAATCTTTGTATTTTTTTTTCTTTTAAGATTTTATAAATTAATTTAAAAAGGAAAAAAAATCCAAACAACATTTACAAATTTTATATAAGGAGTGTAGAACTAATAAGAACTAGCACTTGGTGCCAATTTTTAATCAAAGAACTTGAGTTGTTTAGTTCAGACCCAACAAAAAGGTAGAATCAAGGCAGAAAACATGATGATCATGGATTCATGATAGTGGCTTCTACAGTTTTAATACAAACTTGTGGTCAAGAAAGTTAAACAGAAAGCTAATAAGAACTTTTATTGGATCGGTGTATGAATCAGTACTTGTGTATATATCGTGGTGGTGTACATGATAAACTCTTTTATAATTTAAAAAATATAAAATAATACAAATATAAAATATTTATAAAACTTAAAAAGTCTTCAAACATAATTATCAAAAATGAAATAACTTAAAATTATCAAATAACGAGTAATAGTAAATGACCCATAATATCAACAGTAATTTGGTTGTATAACCAAAAACTTTATCTAATTAGGTGTGTATAGCTATAACTATAACTATCTGCTCACTCAATTTTTGACCGAGTTATTCCTATATGGAGAGAGAGAAATACAATATTGACATGTTATTTGCATGTTGTGTCACCTGACACAACCTCATTTTTGTGTACTTAGCTTGTACTTTATTCATTTTTTATTGGTTGCTTTTTTTATTTTTAATTATTAAATATTAAAGACTTTTAGAAAACATGAAAAATTTCAAAAGTGTAGAAAATGATATAACTGAGCATGACGTGTAACATTTACAATACCATTACTTAGATTTTGTTAACCAACTACCTTGTTGATTGTTAGTCTTAACTCAAGTTAAATACTAACATTTATTCGTATCTGGTATGTCTTGAACATATAACAAAATTATATGGTAATGTGTTTTCATATTAATTTCATACAAAAAAAATATATTTTTGTATTTGCTACATATTAAACATATTATAAAGTTATATGTAACATATTATATATGAGTAACTGATGAAAGTGAATAATATAACATGTTGTACAAAGTTAAATACTAAAATGTATTTATATCTGCTAACATATTACTTTACCTACTATCTTACACATCTTAGCCGCTAACGTACTAACTCAAAAGTGTTATCTATTGAGTAACTTTTGTTAATTTTATCTCATTTTCAATTGTTCCCTTCAGTTATCGTGAAATCTACCTTACTCCTTACGAGTGCAGTTAACAGAAAAGATGTATTGCTTACATGTTAAATATTAGTGTAAATATATTATTGTTTGTTATCATTTTATTATCAGCTAAATATATCGTTGTCTGTTACGGTGAATAGATTCATAATATATATTTGTTCTTATTCCTGCCGTCAATCTGTTATCATATACTATGGTAATTAACAGGTAATATTTATTTGTAGTTAAATGTAAACATGATATATTATAACTAAACTTTAACTCTCTCCACTTGTTTTATAAGAAAATAGTAATTAAAAAATAAAGATCCATGTAATGTAGAATATTTGGTGATTAAATGTCTGACATAAGTTGCTTATGTTATGCATATGTTAGTACAATTAGTCCAAAGGTAGTTTCGTCCAATTACTAAATTATAGATGACATATACTTACTAAAAAACACCACATGACACTTATCTAATTAACACAAACCAATTGGTTATTTACTTAATTCACCCTAATATCAAATCACCTATATTTTATTAAGTGATATGTAATATTAAATGACATGTAACTTTATAAAATAATTCTTAGTTATTGGATGATCAAAGTAGTTCTTATGCTTATATGTAGTAGAATTAAGTAGTATTTTCCATATATTATGAGCATAATTTATGGATTTTTTAAAAGTTTTTTATTTATTAAATTAAGTAATTGCAAATGCTTCCAAAGTGATCCTTAGTGGCTTCTCCTTCTACTACCAATCTAAGTTTCATAGGTTATAGATGTTTTGTGGACGGCTCTTGGAAAAGCTCGGATCTACAATCAGGTCTTGGATGAATTTACTTCCCAGATTCTGTGGAGGGAGAATGTATGGGGGCTCGTGGAGTATAAAGAAGTCTTTCGGCCCTACATTCAGAAGTTGAAGTCTTACTCTGGGCGATGGATCCACTCCTACCCATTCAAGTTAAAGAATTTGAGATAGCAACGGATTGTGAGGATGTTCTGAAGATAATGATACAACATGAAGAATGGTCAACTTTCCAATCATATCGGGGGGACTATTTGAGGTTAAACTCTCTTTTCCGCTCTTTCTCTCTCCATGTAATTCTGTGATCTTTAAATAATAAAGTTGATGTCATTTGAGGCACCTTAATATCATTTGAGTTGACAAAAAAAAGTAATTACAAATGCTCAGATATTGTATACAAAAATTTGTTGAATGCTTAATTATATAACTGAATAATAATATGTGTTTACAATATTTTATAATTAAAAAATAAGTTGAAATTTTTTTTATTAATAAAATTTTTTTTCTATTATTTAAATTCTAATGACATTTCATGTAAATTTTTACAATTTTAAGATTAAAATCTTAAAATGCATACTCTTAATAATATAGATTTACATGGAAATGTCTTTGGTTAATTAGGTGAGTGTTATATGTGTTAGTTTCCTACCCAAATTTGGTTTGTAGATAATATCTGCATTATATATAAAAGCAAGGCAAACCAATTATACATGAACATTTTTGAAAGGGCTATTTCATATATGAATTTATAGGATCGATTTTTCCATACATATACATTCATTGCTTAAAATTTCAGAAAATATACAGAACTTGTTTACTTTGGTCATAATCTTCAGTGATATGTTATGGTGTTTGATGAATTTTTTTAATGAGTTTATGTATTGCAATTTTCATTTTCTGTCATATTCATTTTACCAAAAAAAAAATCAAAGATAGTATTACAGCCTAGCACATGTATTAATCTAGCTAAACTAAAAGAAATGCTTATGTAATACATCTATTAACGATTTTTTTACTATCCAAAATCAAAATAACAGTTTGATCTGGTTTGGTTTTGTTTAGTTTGGTTGGGTTATTTAGTTTCCAGAGATAATGCCCAAACCTAATATACATAGGGTTCGATTGGTAACTGCGTTTTTGGCGGGGCGGAATAAAGTGCAGTTTTTGACAAGTGCGGTATTGATTAAAAAAGCGGTACAAAAGAAAGTGTGATTGGTAAAAATATAAAGGCGGTGCAGTTTTAAGATAATATTAAAATATTATTAATATAATAAAATTTAAGATAAATTTAAAATTACATAATTAATATTGTATTATAATGAGTAAAATAAACAAACAAAAAATATCAGCAAAACTAATATCGACTATTTTGATTTTCCCATAACATATTTGCAATATTATCTCTTATTTCCGACATACATTCTTCATCATTAATTTATATTGTTTCTATATCTTCAGAATTTGGTTCGTAATCCATGTTATTTTCCCCGGTTTCCGTCATTACCTCTGCAAAATCTGCATCTCGAAATTTTGAAATTCTAATAAAATTATGTTCCCATTGTAGTCATTATCACTCTTTTTTGAATGGGTATTTTATATCTTGGAAAATCACAAAGAATCCTCCATTTCTTCTTCCAAACTCCAAATGTTCTCTCGATAACAGAACGTAAAGACGCATGACATCGATTAAACAGTTCTTGTTTATTTCTTGGAGGAGGACCAGAGTTTAATTGTGACATATGATATCTTACAACTCTGTTTCTTGATGATATGTAAGGAGCCAAAAATCCTTGCTTGTTTGGATATCCAGAATCAACAACATAATATTTCTCTGCCGGTGGTAACGGGAACTCGGAATCACTTTGTTCTGCCATTGTGAGAACAATTGTGTCATGACATGATCCTGGTGCTTCATTCCACATATATGTAAATAACATGTTTAGATCGCATATTGCCATGATGTTAAAAGATGTGACATCATGCCGATTCCAATACATTCCTTGTAATTCTGGTTTAACTTTGACACAAACATAAATTCCATCAATAGCTCCAATGAATCCACTGAAATAAGGCCAATATCGTCGATCCATTTGCAATCGATCAGGAATTCGGTGTAATTCTTGTCCCGTTGGAGTCTTTATATAGTCACATGCAAGTCTCTCAATCGCTGTCAAAACTTCAAAAAACTTCCTATTCACAGTCTCTTGATTTTGTCCGAATCTTAAACCAACATCTCTTTGTACCTCATTGTGCCTACAAATTCGAAGAAATATAGCCACACTTTCTTCGATGCCCATATTTGATGTTTATTGTAGACCGTAATCTATTTGCAACATTGTACACAATGTTGTAAAATATGGTAGTGACATTCGTAATAATTGAAGACAAGCAGCATTATCTTGTTGGAGTCGATGCCAAATATTCATCCATCCTAAACCTCTATCAGTTTGCATAGGTGCTCTTTGGACATATCGATCATAATAAGTCAAAGTTGGTTGAGTTACCAACTTCTCAAATTGCTCATTTTCCAAATTCCACAGTTCAATTCTCTTTTCGTTACTAAGATTATTGATACCATGTGAACGCAACTGACATATACGAAACGCCTGAAATATAACAAACCAAAATCAAATGCATCATTAATAAACATAATTTTACATCAAGTTTGACATAAAAACTGTAGAATCAAAATAAGGAAACATAAGTTATTTCATATTAATATGGAAATCGATAAAACATAGTCTTCACGAATTACTCCTCATCTCCTATATCACTTTGATGACTTGCATCTTGATTTCTCCAAATATTAAATAGGCCTCCTGGTCTAGGTGTTTGAGTTCGTTGTCCAGTTTTGAAATAGTTTGTAAAACAAAGACCGGGTGACTGGTTACCAGTTTCTATTGGTGTACCATATGAAACTCCTTGTTTAGTATTTCTTAAATTTTCTTCTTGACATCTAAGTGGAAAACAATACTGAACATTTGTTGGAGTCGTTTTTGACGGGCCACCTTGGTCAATATTATGTGTTTGTTGTCCTGAATAAAATGATTGTTGTCCCCACTGTGGAGCATTTGGTGGTGTGGCCAATTGTTGAAAACCCAGTTGCACGCCCCATTGCTGAAAGATTGGTTGTGTGCCCCATTGTTGAAAATTTGGTGGTGTGCCTCGTTGTTGAAATCAAGGAGCCCAACCTACCGGTGGACTAACGGATGACACACCTCCTGAATTTGGACTACCAAATGAAGGACTCGAGCCTAATAGTTTTTCTCCATCTTCATTGTTTCGTTTTATACCAGTCAAAACTTCTAGCATTTCTATTTTACCCTCATTTGAGCTTCGTTCTATGTCAATTAAATATCTACGCCACCACACTTGCTCTTTAAGGGCATTGATGCATGCCCAATGAAATCTTGTGTACTTCGGAAGGTTTAGATCATTGAATATTATTTCTGCCTTTTTGAATTCATCGTAATCATCTTGGACAAAACCACCTGGGAGAACTTGTTGAAAACTTTGTCGTTGGAACTCTCTGAAGCCTGCAATAGTGTCTTGTATCGTGGTCTGAAATGATTGTCTTCTATGATTTCCATGCAAACAACTTCTAGTAGAGCACTGAGAGATTCCCCTAGATCTCTGTGAATTCTCCCCACGTCTACCGCTTACCTGTAAGTTTATTCTATCGCGTTGTTGTCCTCTACGAGAAGGAAGTGTATCATCATCAATTGTAACACAATACACGTCTTCATCTTCTTGCGTTTCAGGCACTTGTGTTTGTGGATTATCACCACTATCGGTGTCTGAATCATCATATCCTTCTGCATCAACTTTACGTTGATTGCTCAATTCTTCTCTTCTTTGGCGCACAGAATTCTGAGATTGTGACTGAACATCATGTAATACAAGATATTTTTCCATGACATTCCAGAATAAGGGTGGTCTACGTTTAAAACTCTTTGTTAATCTGCATCCCTATGAATTATAATCATCGCATTATTTACTATATAAAATTTGATAAGTATGTTACCAAATCGAATGACTATGTGTACTTACGGTCTCACGTTCCTTCCACCATGTGTCAGATCCAGTTATCGTTGATGTAGTTGGATCCACCGAGATACCAGTAGAATTCATCAGAGCTTTCCATCTTTTGTAACTTTTCTTAAATTCATCAAGTTTATTTTTGAAATAACTATAATTTCTATTTAAGTTAAACGCTCGGTTGAACTTGTCAACCATATACTCTCTAGCAAATGGAGTTGGATTCTTCAGTGTGTAGTCACTCATAGCAAGTGCTTCATCGAATAATTCAATCAATGTTTTTTCTTGTTCGTAAGTCTATTTATATTTGTCATTGTTCTACAATTTTTTGGATATATAATGTTATTTATTATATTAGTTATTAAAAACATGCCCATAATTGTTATGGTATTTACCCGTATGGTTATTTCTGTTAGAGGAACTGAAGCCTATGTAGGATAAGTTGAACTTAGTCTTCGTGAATTGTTTATGTTTCTTTGACGGTTAGAAGATATATCTACATTTTGTAAAAGTTATTAGTATAATAATCTAAAAATATAAAACCAGAATATTTGGACCTAATTCAAAATAAAATAATAACCTTAAACATTATACGTCTAAACGAACATCTATGCTAATCGGAAACCAAGTTTGGGTGGTGAGACGTGTTGTCATTGCAAGATGGGCCAAGGGCCCTCTAAATGCTGTGGCTTCGAAGCGCGAGACAGCCATTTTGGTTCCCTGATCATAAAATTTTCTGATCATATTTGATAATAATTTGATCACATGGTTAATACAACAAAATACAATTATTTTCAGAAAACTTTTTTTTTTTACAAAAACTCGGCTACTGAAAACCTTTTAAACCATACGTTTTGTAAAAACAATATTAAAGCACATAAATTAATAAACTTTACGTTTTATATAGTACACTACATAAAAACCATAGCTTGACTTCTCAATATTCAATAGGTACAACTAAATAATTCTCATGGGAAGCATTGAATTAAGATATATATATTTGTTTATGTTCATTGAATTAAAATATATTTATTCTTTACTTCATAATTCTTGGTTATTGCTTAATTAAAATATATTTGTGTTTTGTAATATTTATCCATAAATTTCTTATAATAATTATATACATTGTGTCTCGTTTAATTTATTTATTTATTTTTACATGACTATAGAACACAACTTTTTAACTATTTACAAAATGAGAAGTCTTTAGTGTACAAATTTTCTCAATTATACTATAATATAGTTTGAAAAATATCTTAAATATCATGTGTGATATCCGAATAATCAATAAACATGTTACATTTAATTATATTGTAATAAATTAGTTACATTCAACTATAAATTATTTTGTATCTAATAACACTTAAACATATACTAATTACTAACATGGTCCTTTTAATAAGGGTGAAATATAAATTTTATAGATATTACTAATATATATAAGATATAACAAAAATAATTATGTAGAAACAGACAAATTAAGGAACATACGTTTTCTTAAAACAGACGTAGATACAAATGCTTTTTGAGAATTGTTTTTTTGGTCCTTTTGTTTTCTAAGATTGTTTATAATGAAAGGTTGCTGAGTATTTTTGGAACACATACTATTTATAGACATTATAAATGATTTAAATATTAATTTAAAAAATAAATAAATAAAAATTATCTATTCGTGGTTTTTAATAAAATCCGTTGGGTAAAAGCTGGTAAAGTTTTGAACTGCGGTCCAAGCTAATATTCATTGGACAAATCGACAAATCTTTTTTTATTTTTATTTTTCTGAAATCCGTAAAATACAACTAAAAATGTTGATCGGTAAAAAAACGATTTTTCTCTCCTCTCGAAATCCGCTCCGCAAACACACGCTACAATCAAAGCCATAGTTTTTTGGGTGTGAAAGTGGTTGCTGGTGTGTTGGAATAGTTTAGCTGTCACACTCATTTACCAAATGAATTTGGTTTTCTCATTGACAAATCCCTTTATGTTTCAATAAATTTTCGTATGCTACACACTAAATCATTTCTACTTTGCTATATTAACAAGTTTCACCTAATCTACTAAACTAATTCAAATGGAAAAGAAAATAATTTCATTTCTCTAGATTCATAATAATATAAATTTTATTTATGTATTAAGAACTTACGTAAATCTTAATTCATTTCCATGAAAATCTGGTATTTTTATCTTTAAAAAGTATTGACTTTGATATTTGATTAATAACATTGATGGAAAAAGATTCACCGACAGCTACAAATGAGGATATCTCAGCCGTTGTTTAAATTTAACGAAGTACTAAAAAATCCAACGGTCATAAACTGTCCAATTGCCATGTAATAGTCTTCATTTTCTTCCCTCTCTTCTCTTACATTTAAGAAATTTCACTCTAAGACGAAATCGAACAAATCCATGGCGAAAATTCGGATTTTGATCTTTTCTTTTGTTGTCTTCTTCTTCCTCAATGTCAATATCCATGGATTTTACCTTCCTGGTGTTGCTCCTCAAGATTTCCAAATGGCTTAGATACTCGTTAAAGATTTTTATCAAATTAATAAGCAAACAATGAATTTCATAGACAAACTTTTGAGGTGTGAAACAGTGAGATTTTTGATACAAACTTATGGTCGGTTGGATAATTCATAGACTTATGGTTCAAGTTATCTTTAGTAAAAGTTATTATTAGAGATAAAACCAAATAAAGTTAAGATAAGATTCATGTAAATCCTAATAGGATTAGGGAGATTAACCTAGTTCCTAATAGAATAGGAAGTTAGTCTAGTTCTATAAATAAGGTTTTTTGGAGAGTTGTTCAATAAGACAAGTGAAAGAGTTTTGGCTAAGTTTTGAGAGAGTTTCTTAATCAATAAAAAGAGCAAGTTCTTTAATTCTTTTGCTATTTACGACTTCAATTGGTATCAGAGATTGAGTTGAAGATCCGATCGAGCAAAGGAGGAGTCTCGCATCTTGAATCGAAGATCTGATCAAGAAAAGGAGAAGCCTTGCAAAGTCAAGGATGGGAGATGTGCCTAATCCACCGCGAAAGGACCCTGGAGTGCCATCGATCCAGTGCCCTATGTTGACATCGACAAACTTCACGGTTTGAGCGATGAGAATGAAGATTACTATTCATGTTAGTGACGTGTGGGAAACAATTGAACCAGGATCTACAGACGTTAAGAAGAATGTCACAGCCATAACTCTCTTGTTTCAATCTATTCCTAAGGAACTCATCTTATAGATCGGAGATCAAGATACGGCTAAAGGGGTTTGAGAGGCTATTAAAACACGGTATCAAGGAGTTGATCATGTGAAGGAGGCAAGGTTACAAACCCTAATGGCGGATCTAGAGAAATTGACGATGAGTGATAATGACACGGTTGATGCGTTTACAGGAAAGATTTTTGGGATTGCTGCACAATCAGACTCACTTGGAAAATCCATTAGTGAAACGAGATTAGTCAAGAAATTTCTTAATGGATTACCAGTGGATAAGTATATCCATATTGTGGCTTCTTTAGAACAAGTCTTAGACCTTAAGACAACTAGATTCAAAGATATAATCAGGAGAATAAAGGCGTTTAAAGAACGAATCAATGTGAAAAACAAACACGTGGAGGAACAAAGAAAACTTATGTTTTCAAACAATGGAAGAGAAGAAAACCGAGGAGGTTGAGGCCGAGGAAGAAGAGGTCGAGGCCGTGGAAGGGGTCGAGGAAGAACAAGTAGCCGATACCAAGAGGAAGAGACCAAAAGCTATAAGGGAAGTAGGGATCGATCCATAGTGATATGTTGGAGATGTGACAAGCCGGATCACTTTGTTTGAGCTTATTCTGGTAGACCTAGAGAGAGTCAAGAAGTAAATTTCAATGAACATCAAGAGGAAGAAGAAGAAATCGAAGAAGAAGCTCTTTATGTTCATGAGGTTGTGTTCTTGAATGAAGACAAAGTATTCCCTAACAATTACGATACAAGCAAAGAAGGATCAAAACTTTGGTACCTTGAGAATGGAGCAAGTAATCACATGACGGGAAACAAAAAGTTATTCTCTAAGCTAGATGAAAACGTCAAAGGAAAAGTGAAGTTTGGAGATGGCTCATATGTAACATAGTTGGGAAAGAGTCTATCATGTTTGTTGCTAAAACCAGAGAGTGAAAGGTACTAAAAGACATCTATTTCATACCCGATTTGAAGCATAATATCATTAGTTTTGGACAAGCAATTGCGAATGAGTGTGAAGTTAAGATGAAAGGAGATAAGCTTCATCTTAGAGATCCACGAGGGAGACTTCTTCTCCAAGTAACTCGGTCAACAAATCGGTTAAGTCATCCTCAGTGTCTTCTTGTGAAAGACGTTGAACTACACAACTTTGGCACTCACGACTAGGTCATGTAAGCTTCGGAGTAATGAACAACATGGTAAAGAAGGAGATGGTTATTGGGTTACCACAGATAAATCATGAGAAAAGTCTATGCAAAGTTTATCTTGTCGGGAAACAAATCAAGTACTCGTTTCTAACAAAGACAAACTTTCGTGCACAAAAGGTTTTGGAGCTGATTCACGGTGACTTAGGTGGTCCGATTTCACCTCCAACTCCAGCAAATAATCGATATATCTTTATATTGATAGATGATCATTCAAGATATATGTGGTCTTTCTGACTAAAAGAGAAAAGAAGAAGCTTTTGATCGGTTCAAAAGGTTTAAAGATTTTGTTGAAGATCAAAACGTTTCGCACCGATAGAGGAGGGGAGTTACCTCTATGGAATTTAATTCATTCTGTGAAGAGAATGGAATCACAAGACATCTAACGGCACCTTATACACCTCAACAAAATGGTGTAGTTGAAAGAAGAAATCGTACTCTTATGGAGATGACAAGAAGCTTACTTAAGGAGATGAAGGTACCGAATGAGTTTTGGGGAGAGGGAGTACGTCATTCAACCTATCTCATCAATAGAATACCTACAAAGGCAATCATTGATAGTAATCACAACCTTAATCTTGATGACGGTAGAAGCATCTCTGGACATGTCTTCTATCTTAGCTTATCACCGATCACTTGGACATCACAAAAACAGCCCACAGTTGCTTTATCTTCTTGTGAAGCCGAATTCATGGCTGCCACCGAAGCCGCAAAACAAGCAATATGGCTTAAGGAGCTAATGAAAGAGATTGTGGACGAAGACAAGAAGGTCAAGGTAAGGATCGACAACAAATAAGCCATTGCACTCACAACCCGGTCTTCCATGGAAGAAATAAACACATACTCTCAAGATATCACTTCATTCGAGAGTGTGTGGAGAACAACCAAATCGAAGTTGAGCATATAGCCGGTGAAGAACAAAAGGTGGACATTCTCACAAAGCCATTAGGAAGAATTAAGTTCAAGGAAATGAGAGACAAGTTAGGTGTCATCGAGATTATTCAACCCGGAGTTCAAGTCGAAATTACGGGGGTGAATGTTGGATAATTACTAGACTTCTGGTCCAAGTTATCTTTAGTTACTAGAGATAAGACCAAATAAATTTAGGATAAGATTCATGTAAATCCTAATAGGATTAGGGACATTAGCCTAGTTCCTAATAGAATAGAGAGTCGGCCTAGTTTTATAAATAAAGTCTTTTGGAGAGTTGTTCCATAAGACAAGTGAAAGAGTTTTGGTTAAGTTTTAAGAGAGTTTCTTAATCAATAAAGAAGAGCAAGTTCTTTAATTCTTTTGCTAATTATGACTTCATGGTCAAGAAAGTTAAAAGGAAAGCTAATAGGAACTAATAATGGTTCACTAACTAGAGGTTGCCTTAGTTATTGGATCGGTGTATGAATCAGTAATTGTGTATAAACTTCAGTTACAACTTGGTATCCAAAGAGAAGGAATTGCAGGGCAGGCAATTAAGCATTGAAGCAATCAGAGTAAGCTGATAGTTCTAATGTTTTAAGAGCTCACATCTGAGAAAGAATGTCAAAATAGGATCAGTCTTGAAGCTCACAACAGAGGAATATATAACAAGTTCACTAGTCACTATCAGAAAACATGGCCAAAACCGACAGGAATTCCAACCACAAAACCTCTGTCGGAAACAAACCGATGACAATCTGACACAACGTGACCGCAAAAATGACTCCCGTCGGATTACATCAGAAAACAATTCGACCAAATCCAACGTTAATCGATGGAAAATTAACTCTCGTCGGTTTCCGTTGGTTAGTACTGACGAGATTAAAAAATATATTCTAAAACCAAAATTAAATACTGTTGGGTACCTATACGATTAATAATATTAACCATTTTTTTTAAATTTTTTATAATCAAAAATAAAACCCGTCGGTTTGTTTCCCGACAGTAACCGACATGATTTGATAATATTAGTTATTTTTTCTTTTAAAACGAAATTAACCGACGGGAACCTACGGTTTCCAACCGAAGTGGTTACTATATGTTTTGCATGAGACGTCACTGTTTCTAACCGAATATTAGGTAGCCGTAGGAAGCCATCGGATCCCGTTGGATAGTTTCCTCTACTTATCAGCACGAGTTTCATTTCTCTCCATCACACTCTCTTTTATTCCTCTCAATATATACAATGTCAAACTCGAATTTTCGATCTTGTATGGACGGACCACGTATCGATGAAGCAACAATGACATTAACCGAAGACTATGCTGCCGGGTTGAAAAATTTTATGGAGTTCGGGCGTATCAGAGTCTACTGCTCGAAACAGGTAAGATGTATTGTCCGTGTATAAAATGCCAGAATATGAAATACATTCTTGTTAAAAATGTCTGGAGTCATCTTTACCGGAGAGGGTTATTTCCGAGTTACAAAATATGGTATTCGTATAGAGAAAATGGTTTGAATGTTTAACTTCGGTAGTTATAACAGAGTTGGTAATACTGGTATAGGTGAGGAATTAGGTAACCTGGTAGATGAAGAAGTAGATGTTAATCTTGGCAGTAGCGGATTAGGTGGTTTAGGTGTGGAAAACACAGTCACAGTGGAAAAAAATGATGGTACATTTCAAATGGTCAACGATGCATTCAAGGATGATGTTCCGGTTTTTACTGCGGTTAGAAACAGGGGTGAAAAACCAAATGTCGATGCACATAATTTTTTTGGTATGCTAAATGCAGCGAATAAGCCGTTGTATAGTGGTTGTAGTGATGATGTGTCACCATTATCGACCGCAGTTGAACTGATGAATATCAACTGTGAATGGTACAACCGTATTCTGGGAGTCGGTGTACGTGTTGATGAATTTGGTGTCATATCCGTAAACTCAAAAAAGAAATTGGAAAAGTACGATCTGTTCAACCTTGCGTTGCAGGCTGATCAAGTGTCTTATCTCCCGTATCCACGTGTGTCAACTCGGTCTGATGGGTGGATCACTGTGACATCAACCACCCTTAGAGGAAGACTATACGGCAATTCAGACCACGATGCCATGCAACGGGCTTCACCTGGGATGTTAGGCCACTTGAGATTTCACTTGGGGTTGACCTCTGTGTAGATATGCCGTCCCAAGCATTCAGAACAATACATGATAATTCTAACGATGAAGTCTTGAAGTTCGGTGAAGACTCTGAAGATAGTTCTAACACAGAACCGGACAAGTATGGAAGTGATTTAGAGTAGTGTTAAGTGGAAATAAGATTTATATTATAAGAGTGTATGTTTAGTTAAGTAGTTTTTCATGAATTGATTTGGGAATGATTTTAAACTAATTTTAAATTTTTTTATATAAAAAATATATATATATTTTTTTTCCCATAGGTAACCGACGGAAACCAACGTAAAATGGAGGAAAAATGAAGCGCTAAAACATTTGGCCAGTTTTCATGAAAACCCTACACGTCATGTCTGACGGAAACCGACGTACCCTGATGGGTTATGTTTATAAATCACTATCGATATCTTTTTCTTCTTCTCCTTCGAACCTCAATCTCTACTTTCTCAAAATTCTAGCGATCGCTCGTCGTTCCTCGCCATGTAATCTCGTAACCGCCAGCGTAATCAAGCCACATTCATGTCATCTCACTTCAAATCATGTAAAAATTTCAACAAATTTACAATTTCAACAAATTTACAATTTCATTTTTTTTGGGTTAAGTTTAATTTTGGAATTACTACATAGATTTCGCGAATTAGCGAATTAGGCATGATTATGGCTATAGAACTCTCTAATTAGGTTGAATCGACTTGGTATTAGGTTAGATTTGGGTTCCAAGTGATGATTTTGATGATTTGGGTGTGTTGAAAAAAAAAGTTTTCCCCCAAGAACAATTTTTTTTCCGAAGAACTAATTTTTCTCTTTTCCAGATTTCATTTATACTTTAATTGTTTTTTATATATTTTACATATTATTGAAAGTTATGAAAATTGCATATATGATACATATTTTTTACATAGATATCATATATATACATATTTCTACGCTTTGTTCTATAGTCTACGAAAATCAGAAATTACATTCTACTAAATTCTCTATATTCTACCTACCGCAGAATGTAAATTCTAAATTAGGTAGATTTCTCATAGATTTTAGAATTTGTATTCTGCGGTTTCTACTATAATCTACGAATTTAGAACTTACTTTCTACCAATTTCCCTATGTCCTACCAACCGCATAATATAAAATCTAAATTAGGTAGACTTCTCACAAATTCTAGAATATACATTCTACGGTTTCATATATAATTTACGAAATTCATAATTTATATTCTACGGATCTCTCTATGTTCTACGGACCGCATAACTTAAATTCTAAATTCAGTAGATTTTAGAATTTATAATGTAATATTTTTTGTATACTCAAATATGTTTAGAATTGACAGGTTTCAAGTATATAACCTTATGACAAAATATATTCCTCAAACAAAGCAGATGATATCTATTTCCATAGTGAACATAATGTTAGCTTTAAAACTTCAATATTTGTAAAACTTTCTATCTCGTGAAGTATGTTCCACATAGCAAAAATTAGTTAAACATGAAGACTTTATTGGTATATGACTAAAAGAATGTTTCTTTATTGTTAATAGTTGATGTACAATACGAGAAAGATGAATCATTGAATTACTTGTTCAATGATTAGATGTAATTATCTGAAATGTCATGGTATAAAAAAGTCGTGGGCATATCTAAAGAGCCAAAAATAGTACCAAAATTACAAAAAGTCAATTCTCAGTCTAAATCTACAACATCATAATCAAACTATGTACGTTCATACTTCGACATGCAGTCAATTAGAACAATATCATTTGCTGCATTCCATAGATCACTGTAATCTTCAGCCAAGCTTCTTGAATGTTCTCATCGTCCAACAATGAAAAGTCCAATCCGAACAAGTGACACTCGATATACTTGATCGCATACACTCCACAACAACAACAAGATTTATTTAGTCCATGCTTCACCTACACATTTTTGATAGAATATGGAGACACATGGAGATGTTTTGCAGCAGTCGGTGGGTGAATTGCCTTCACAATTCGATGGATGACAATCATGAATGGTTCGACGTTCCTCCTATTGTTATTACCTGAACAATCGAAGACTTCAATTGTTCTTTGCAAAAAATTGATGCACATAGATATCCAATGGTTTTGGTTGACGTTGAGCGGAACGTAGATTCGGTCCAAATATGTAGCTCATCGTTTGTTTGTCTTCCCATGTGAAGGTAGTTCACCGATACCATAAGCAAGAATAAAATCTTCCCATTTATGGCTACGACCATTCTTCTGAAACTTGATGAATTCATTCTTTATTTGCATTCCAAATATACAGTTCATGAAACCAACATGTTCAGCTTTCCATCGGTGTAATGTTGTATTTTCTCATAATAAATACATCATTGCATCAATCTCTTGAAACTTATGAAACAAATCATAAAAAAGTTTGTCAAAAGACATCTGAACCTGATATCAACATTGTACTCTGTGTGATTTTAATTAGTCATTATAATCGGGTGATAACCGATCAAATTCGCACAGGGTTTTATAGACCACAATGGACACTAGAAAATATTAAATTCAAAAACACCTTGTTTTCAAGCCATCATGTCGGTGTAATAACTATGTCAAGTAATTTGTTGTTCAGAACAGTTGGACCAATTTTAAGCTCCCTGTAATATTAAAATAATAATATTAGACATTAGTTGAAAACTGAAGAAAAAGAAAGAAAAAAATATGTCATAACTTACTCGTTCCTCAGACCCCACTGCCTTAGATTTTCCCAAGCATCTTCTACATAGGCATTAGAAGTTACTTTGTATGTTTGTTCAACCTATTAATATAAGATCCGAAAGATGCTTTTACTATAACTTACCCATGTGCAAATATCAACTCAACGGCTATACAGACTGTTACAAAAAATAATTTAAAATCTTACCGTTGATTTTTTATGATCACTGATATTAGATGGTTGCGAATTTGTCGATAGCCCTATATTATTTGTCGTTCCAGCTATAGGGTCTTTTAGTCCTGATGAATCGCTCTCCAAATTTGCCAATCCCTCACCAATCTTACTCTTATAACATTGTTATAAGTACGACAAATAATCATAGACATATATATTGTATAACAACATACACACATTCATTAAAATAACATAGAAACTTGATTAAACATAAGAAATTTTGTACATAGTTACCATAGATTTGATGGTTGTAAATCATTGAATGGTCCTTCATTCTTTGCCGTTCCAGCTAGATAGTCCTTTAGTTTTGAGACTTCGTTCTCCAATCTTCCTAATCATTCATCAATCTTACTCTCAAAACGAGAAAAAGAATCTTCAAAAAGTTTTTGAATAAAAACTTTAATGTCTTCTTTGATAACTCCTTGATTTGAACCAGCTCACGTACATAGCAAATCTTTTTTGCGTTTCTCTGCACCGTGATCGGGAAGTTTCCTTTTACACCTTCTTACACCTGGAATTGGGGTTTGTTCATCATCGTGATTTGGATCAGCATCCTCATCTTCATTATTTTGATTTCTTACTTCTTTGATTTCATCCTCAACAGAATTTAGGATATTCTCATCCAGTTCCACACACCCCCAAATCATACCATGTAGTTATTAAAGAATCAAGCTCAATAACTTTATCGTCTCTCATCTCATCAGACCATAAAAAAGTAGCAGATTCACAGCTTTCATTATTTCCGTTATAACATAGGTATGGATATATAACATCCTACAATAAAAGTGTAGGTAAATTGTTAGCATCATTTATAACAAGATTAAAAACAAATAAAATTTACATATTAATAAATAAGAACTCACACTTAATCCGAATAAGTTTTCTACTAAGATGATGTCGTCATATGATACTTTTGTAGCACCTTTCCAATTAGAACATCGAAGACCTTCTGTAAGCTCTTCATTGATTTTTTTCCCCAACAATTTCCCTATTTCCGAAATAGCTTCCATAATCCATATCACTAACTTGATATATGTATGAGAAATATTTGTTTTCTCATCCTTCGCCATTACAAACCCTGCTATCAAACAAATATACACCAACCTTATTCTGTCCACATGACTCCATTTGTTAACACCACCAACGTATTCCTCCATCAACTTCTTGATGCTTATCTTGCCTTTTCTCTTTAGTAGTTTACTCCAAAACCCAAAATCATCTTTCCATTTTTCTATATCACAGTTTCCATCATCTATGGACTTAAGTACTGTAACTGTGTGAAATTCTTGTAAAGAGAATCGCAGTGGCCTCCCTCCAAACACAAACCAAAGCTCATATTTTTTTCTGTAATCAATTGCCTGCACATGATGCTATGTATTAATCGAGCTGAATATCCAAGAGAGTTTTCATACATATCCAAAATATGCTTGAAAGTTAGATTTCTCTTCATTTCATTGTATTTCGATGGTAGAATATCTTTTATTTTGTTGATGAGCGACATTCTACAGCTATTGTTTATCTGGGATACTTGTGGTTCATTTCCTGCTTTAAACAGACGTTTCGGTAACTTCGCTTCCATACCTACACAAGTTCAACTAGATATATAATTAAGTCTAAAGGAATCACAAGAGCTAATATACGACAATAAAGTGAATAAAACGAGTAAGTTAAACGATATAATATTAAAAATATGAGCTTTTGTTGATGCATGAATGGATACTACACATTCTTTTAATATTCTATACAAATTCGATAAATTAATAATTTCAAATGTATCATCATCATAATAGTTTTTTATGTGAGGTTGACATAGCATCATGGATCACGAATGATTTAGAGAAAACCTTAGAAGCATATGTTAATCTCTAATTTGCCCAGAGATTTGATTGTACTCTTAAAACTTGTACAAGCAATTGACATCAACAACTGCAAAATTTCATGATCCATTTTTTTCTCAGCTTACGAAAATTTCCAACTATTCCAAAACAAAAAAACTCATCAACAGCTACAAATTATTTAATCAAACATGAGAATTATAATAGCTGCCTTAATATGAATTGGGTCATAAACCCCGAAATCCACATAGCTAAAATTAAATTATAAAAACAAAAAAAGCAATAATTCACGAATTATCCTCAATCACAGAATATACAATCAGCAACTATACAATCATCAAAATCAATAATTTTGCACCGGAATTACAATACTACGAAATTTTAAGTCCAAAATTCTATCTTTTGAGCAATAGGAAATAATTAGAAAGATGTACAGTACCGAAACAACGACTAAAATTCTAGATTTCGACTTGAGAAACCAAAATAATGAAACTCGAGAGAGATGATATATATAGAGATAACGAGGGATATATGATTGGCATGACTTTCTCAGCCGAATCAATACGACTCAAAATTGTTAAGATACTTTCTGTAATCTAGGAACTACTTTTCAATTTTCAACGCCCCCAATTATCTAAGTTAAATTAATTTTTAAAATACATAGATTTAAAGTCTATAGAGCCTTATCTACTTAACTACTTAAACTATGTTTGTTGCTTCTTCTGCTAATTTTCAGGAGATTTAAGCTTTATTAAATAGGAATTATATTTGTTTTTAAATTTTAAAATATATCTACATGTGTTGCATGAGATGATCTCCACTTTTATCTTCTTTTCTTCAACTTAAAAGTTTTCATAAATATTTTTCTCTCAAAGATTGATGGTAATTCAAATATATCTTACTTGTGGTTCATGGAGGTTAATTGGAAAGGAGTGGAAATTTATTGTTGATGGAGGCAAATTTGCTAGAGTACTCAGTTTGGAACCTACTACTACTATTGAAGAGCTAAAAGTTATGGTTTCAGAAGAGTACAATATTGATCACAGTAAGTTTGAAATGGAATTCAGTTGTTTACCTTCTAATTTGATGATTGATTCTGAATCTCCTCCAGTTCTTGTGAATACCGATCGGCAATTGAGAAATTTTATTGCTTGTTTGATGAGAACGTCAATGTTGAAATTGTGTCTACGTCTACAACCTAGCGATGATGAGCTGCAAAGTAAAAACATTATAGATGAGTCTCAATATGAATCAACCGATGGAGATAAAGATGGGGGAACTTTTACAGAAAATCCGAAAGATTTAAAGAATAAGGGCAAGGGTAAATTGTATGACGATGTTGATGTTGATAGTGCTGATTCGTTGATGCCTGAGAACACTGATGAAGAAGGTATGAATCATTGGGTAGTTGATTCTTTCAACAAGGAACAACTTTCTAGAAACAAAGATGCTTTGAAGGTAAGTGCGGAGATTTATGCAATGAAGTATAACTTCAACTACAAGGTTACAAAGTCTGATACAAAATTGTGGTGTATACGTTGCATGGAAGATTCTTGTAGTTGGAGCCTTCGTGCAGAGTGTTTGGAGGGATCTACTTATTTTAAAATCAACAAAATTGTGACTCACCATACTTGTGCTCCTTCAAATAAAAGCAAATTTGGTAGGACACCTTCAACAAAAACAATTGGTAATCTTATTATGCATAAATACGAGGGGGTAAAAGAAGAACCTAAGCCAAATGATATCCGAAATTTTATGCGTACAGAGCATGGTTGTGAGCTCTCTTATTCACAAGCATGGAAATCTCGCGAGTATGCAGTCAATGAAGTTCAAGGGATACCTGAGAAAAGTTTTGGTAAAATAACTAAACACTTGTATATGCTACAACAAGTTAATCCTGGTACGCATACTAATTATGAAATTGATTGTGACAATAGATTCAAATACCTTTTTATTTCGTTTGGTCAATCCATAAGGGGGTTCTACAAAGCCATTCGCAAGGTGATTGCTGTTGATGGAACTTTTTTAAAGAGAAAATATAAAGGTGTTCTACTAGTTGCTACAACAGTAGATGGCAACTCGAATTTGTATCCAATTGCTTTTGGCATCGTTGATTCCGAGAATGACAGTTCATGGAAATGGTTTTTTGAGCAACTAAAGGTTGTTATAGCGGACGACAAAAGTTTAGCTTTTGTGTCCGATAGACATTTCTCGATTGGAAAGTGTATTGAGAGAATTTATCCATTAGCTATCCATGGAATTTGCATCCACCATTTGTTGAATAATGTGGTAACATATTACAAGGCAAAAGGTTTAGTTGCCTTGGTTGCTAAGGCTTCAAAGGCTTACAGAATTGTTGAATTCGAGGAATTATTCAACCAAATCAGCAAAAGTAGTCCACTAGTAAGAAAATATCTTGAGGAGGCTGGTGTCAAAAAATGGGCTCGATGTCACTTTCCTGGATACATGTTTGACATCAGAACAACCAACTCTGCTGAATCTATCAATTCGGTGTTGAGATTAGAGAGAGAATATCCAGTAATTCCTTTGGTAGAAAGCATTAGAGAAATGTTGACATGGTGGTTTCATGAACGCCGAGCCTTAAGCTCAAAGCATAAATGCCCTTTAACTAGTGAGATAGATAAGAAGGTTGCTAGAAGGATCGAGAAGGCAAAAAGTTTGATCGTTTCTCCGGTATCGGCTAACATATTTAAGGTCAAAGGTGACAGATTTGATTGTGTTATTGACTTGGGTAAAAAAAAATGTTCATGTGGAAAGTTTGATTTAGTTAAGATTCCTTGTAGACACGCCATAAAAGCAGCTTTCAATAACTCAGACGCTTAACCTTCTTTCCATCTGGAATAACAACCTGCAAGTTAACCAAACAGTTACTCAACCTTTCAATGAGTTTCATATCCAACAACTATGATTACTTAAACATTTTCAACTCATACTACATATAACAACAAGGTAGTAGCTTACAAGAAATGACGACTCCTTCAAGGTTGATACTATCAAGGCATGGTCTCGTGTAAGCTTCTTCATTTTATGGAACGTGGCAATTGTCGATATAGGAACTGCAAATGAAGAAAAAACCATTGACATTCTTCTTAACAGTTCCATAAACCAAAGCAGAGTAACATTTGAAAAAATGTACTACGCTTCATCGTTTTTGTTAGCAAAAGTAACTTTCAACAAGAATGAATTTGACCATCTACCAAAAGTTTGAAGCAAAAACCATCTACTACCAAATCTACCTGCTTTACTTATAACATTGAAAAATCTACTAAGGAAATATTTTTACTACTACAATGTGTTCCAAGCAATGACATTGACTTCACATAAATTCCATAGAGATGCTAAATTATCAAAGTAACAAAATCTTCTTAGGTTGATAGCTGAATTAGCCATTCCTCAAAGTAGCAAAATCTAATCATCCGTAAGTGAAAGACATAAACTCACCAAAATCTTTCTTGTTCCTCTTCATCGCATTCAGAATTCTCGTCACTAAAGTAGTATTCAACCTGAAGCAAGTAAAGGTGAAGAAGAACAAATTAGATTCAGTAAAAACCTTAAAGCTTAAACCTTTCTTTTTTAGAACATAACAATAAATCCAAAATCGTTTTTGATTGATCACCAGAACCTAAAACCAGTCCACATTAAGCAACCCTTGTATCAAAAACCGAAATATTTTGATTAAGTGGGCCTATTTTCTGGGAAAAGTGAATTGTGGCAATAAAAATTCAAATTTTCAAACTCAATCGTGTTCGTTTTTGGTAAGAGAAAAGAAAAAATCTTACTTGTCTAATGATCTTCTGCTTCAACTCGTCAATAGAAACAACAACATCGATTTCAACCGGATTATTGCCGTGATCCTGATCACGATCCTCGCTGCTATTTCGTTCATGGTCAAAATCATCATCTGATGGAGATAAAGACGGTATCCCCACAACATCATCAGAAGATCCAGTAACTATTGACGAATCAATTTCATGCAGTTTCAGTTGAGATTGCGGCGGTTAAAAAACATCTTCGATGAAATTTTTTGGTACCTTAGTGACAGCGGCGATGACTAATATCATGGAACATCTCCATCATGATCGTCTTTCCATCAACTAGTGGACTCCAACGAACTATAATTACCGTCGGCCATGTTATTCTTTCCGATTTCAGATTCAAGAAATGAATCAAAAATCTACAGAGAGAACAAGTGTAATGGAAGTGGTGCGAGTGTTAGATCTGAGGATAAAAATGGTTTACCAACAATATAAAGATCATAGTAACAAATTCTATTAAAAAAGGTATAGATCCCCAAAAATATAGAAAAAAGATCCTTTATTTCAAAATTTCCCTAAATTTTATTGGATATGGATTTTCGGATATGAATTATTGGATATATATATATGAATCATATGTTACTTATGTGAATTATAACTATATAGTATTACTTATGTGACTCATATGTTATTCAATGTAATTATATATTTACATATGTTATATGTTATAAAATAAATTTCAATGTTTACAAAATTTATATGCTAAGTTTATATGTTTTGTAAATTTCAATGTTTTGTAAATTTAAATTAAATTTATAATGCTATAAAGTTATATTTTAATACTTATAAAAATTACTTAACTTCTAAATTAGAAACTCATAATTTTAAATTATATTTTCTAACTTTCCTAGTTTTATTATTTTGAGCACGACCAGTTCTGTCGATCATGTCTTTGACGATCACATGATCACGATTCCGATGACACCCCTAGTCTGCATTGGAGTCCACCACGTGAGCCAGAGACACAACCACATGCCTCGGTCCAACAGCCACCTTTGTATTTGATGATTGAGTAGATATTGACGAATCTGTAACCTGGCCATCTTAAGAATCTCGATCCAAATCTAGAAGGCGGTTCGACATGGTAAGTATTAGTATACTTCAATAATTTTATTGAAGTTATTTTTATATAATAATAACTAAATTTTCTTAATTTTAGGTTTCACGTACTTACGTTAGTGAAGATTATGATACAACAGAAGCTCCCGTTTGCGTATCCAACCTTTAGCAAATTTCCTTTGGAGCTAAAGGAGCAGTGGTTCAAATCTTTCGCGGTAAACAACTATTTTCTTACGATATCTTCAAAATTTTCAATTATTAATTATTTTTACTAATTTTTTACAATTTACAACGATAATTTAACTGGACCGTCCTTGACACGCCTCAAGTTCGAAAGAAGCTCGAGCATCAGTGCAATATTTCTTACAGCAACCACGTCTATTCGTGGAAAACTGCATGCGAGAAAGATCCAACGACGAAACATTATGTTTGCCCAGTGGATCGATTCCAAAAGTTCATTGAATATTGGAGCCAACCGAACACGAAGACGCTTTCTAAGCGGAACAAGAAGAACCGCAGAGGTGGTCAAGATGTAACAGTGAAGGCGGTGGGGACACACAACACTGGCTCCCATACCTTTGAGCACGTTGAGCGAGTTATGGTAAGTTTCAATTTTAAATATAAGTATTTGATTGAATGTGAGCTTAGAAATGTTTTTGGTTTTGTAGACTATTAAAAATAGGTGTGTACCAGATTGGCTCAGCCTGATGAAGGGTTATCACATAACTAAGAAGTCCGAGAGGATCGAGAACCCGAAGGTGTTAGAGGTGGTGGACATGATCGAGCAAAGGAAAGACGAGCTTCAAACGCAACTCACTCAGGATGAAGCGATTCTTTCGGTTGAGCTCTCTCAGGATGAGATCAATCAAATCGTCATTGATATATTCATTTGGTCTAATAATTTATTTTCTTATATTATAGATTATATTGATAACAATATAAGTATTTTTGTTTTTTTTTTGTAGGAAACTCTTTGCAGGGAGGGATAGCGATTTGGACTCGGTAAGCTAGTCAACGCCAATGGGTTGTTAATGTGTGTTGACCTGAGTCAAGGGATATATCTTAGTCAGCGGGAGCGACAAGAGCTAGTGGATCTCCGTGCGAGCCACGTGCACATGGAGCAGACCCTGGTGCAAACCCATGCCAGCTCATGCGGATGTTCGACACTCTCCGCAAGACACAGGAGAGGCAAACGAGGAGTGAAGCTCAGATTGCCCAGCTCATGCGGATGTTCGACACTCTCCGATCTTTCCCATCAGTTAGTGAGATCCAAAACCCATAGATTTAGTCTAAGACCATGCAATATCATATATAAAATCATATTATTATAAACGTTATATATTTAATATATAAATTATTTTTCAAAAATAATTAAGTTTAATAAAAAAAATTAAATATATATATTTTCAAAATATAATTTTTTAAATAAAATTAAATATATATATTCCCGTCGAATACCATCGGATAAAACCGACGCAAACCGACGGAAACAACCTGATGGCATCTGATAGTAGTGGATGACATTGTCCGATGGCAGTCAACGGAACTTCCGTCGAATGCCGTCGGTTATAACCGACGCGAATTGACGGGATTTCCGTTGGATGCCGTCTGTTATAAACGACGCGAATTGACGGAATTTCTGTCAGATTTAATTGTCGGTTTTCATCGGTTATAACAGACGAAATCCGACAACTCTATGATTTCCGACCACGCTATATCGACAATCGTTTCTTGTTGGTTTTTCGTCAGATAAGTCTTATTATGGCGGTTTTCTGGTAGTAAGTAATGAAGTCAGTAAGTATGTAAAAGGTAAGCATAAGAAAAGCTACAAGTGAATGAATCAATAAAGACTATAAGAAGCGTAAGCTATATTACCTAACATTGAAAACTAGTAAGCTATATTAGCTCCCGAAACGAAACTAATAAAACACAGCCTAATAAAGGGTTGTCTCCACAATTACTTATTGTGTATATATAGGCTTCGATTGGAGACCATCATTTTAGTAGTGTGGGATAGAGTGCTGTGTAGAATAAGTACGGTGTAAGATAAGTGTGGTTTAAGTGTGATACGGGATAAAAAAACGAAAAAACTGTGATTGGTGATAATATAAAAGTGCAAGATAAAAAAAGTAATTGGTGAAGATATAAAAGCCATGCAGTTTTAGATAAATATTATATAAAAATAATATAATGAATTATTAATAAATTAAATAAGAATTTTATGTTATAAATAAAATATAATACCAATAATAAGACATTTATTTTATCAATTGTTTAAACAAAAATTAAAATATATAATTGTTAAAATTATTTTTCAATCCATAAATTCAAGAAAATTCATATAATATAAGATAATAACATTATAATGATTTAAACAGTTAAATTTTCTATAAAAACATATTGTATGAGATAATATTTAATAGAACATAATTTTATTTTAATAATGATAATATATAGTTATTATTTCAAAATATATTTATTATTTCTTCTCTATTTGTCATTTTCCCTTATAAATAATAAATATTTTAGCCACATAATAAAAAAATCTAACGTAACTACCTATTCTATTTCTATATATAAAAACAAATATATATACTATAAAATCATACATATATATACATACATATATATATATATATATTAGTGTCAATTAAATTAAAGTAATAAAAAGTGCATGAGATACGTAATTAGAGAGGATACTTATTTTTATCTCTAATATTCGTTGTTACACAGATTATTTAGAAAATATAGTTCATCTGTAATAATAAAAATTTGAAAAAGAGAAAAAGAATAGAGAGATAAAAAAGAATGATCCGCCTTTTTTATTCTGTCCCACTACTCATTTGAAGATGTTGCAATTACTATTGCGGTACAAATTAATACAACAAAAAATAATAATATTAAAAGAAATGCACTATTGCGGTATTTGTCCCACAAATGACTTCCTAATTGTTATTGGTGACATTTTTTAATTTTTAGTTGAAATCCGTGAATTTTGAATTAACAATCACATCTATATTAGGGGTGTAAATGGTAACTATAAAATTGTACTGAATACGAAATATGACAGAACTTTTTTTTTTAGTTTTTATGCAGAATCTTGTGAAATTATTTAAAATCAAATGATAACAGCTGAATTATACTGAATGTGGAATCTAACAAAATTTATTTTCTTCTAAATAATTATATCGATAAAATTTAATTCATAGTCAAAAATTTATCATATAATTCTATTTAATGTACCTATAGTAGTTAGTTGAAATTTTTGATGCTATATTCATATACAAATTAAAAATTTAAATTCGAGCTAAACCGAATCCAAACAAAAACAAGTAAAATAGAACCATACATGTATAATATTATTCATAGTTAATTTAATATATATATATATATATATATATATATTAAATTTTTCCTAATGAAAATTTTCCCATAATTTATTGTTTTTCCTAATTATTAGAAATGCTTTTACTTACAGAAATTATTGAGGATAAATCTGTATACTTTGCAAAATAGACTAAATATGTCTATGTATATATAATAATATAATATAAAAATTTGCTAAAGAAACAGTTAAAAGAAAAAAATATATCATTTCATAATTCCTCCACTTTTCAATTCCACTAATGTAACTGGTAACAACAACAAAAATTCAGCTCAACTTTTCAAAAATTCCACAATTCCTCAACATTTCTATTTACCATTTGAAGCCTAGATTCTAATCCGTTTTTTTGTTTTCCAAAAATTCTAATTTTTTTTTTTTTGTCAACATTGGATCACAACAAGCCGGCCCATTAACCAAATTCCTACATAATGTAGGCGGTGAGACTCGATCTCTGATTATGTAAATACGCATGTCTTATGTGGACTTACCACCTGCCACTAGAGTAAAGACCACTTGCAAATTCTAATCTTTTTTAGAGCATGGAATAAATTCTTTTATAATTTAAAATAATAATACGAATATCAAGTATTTATAAAACATAAAAACTATTCAAACATATAATTATCAAAAATTAAATAACTCGGAGTTATCAAATGACGAGTAAATAATCCGTATATGTCTTTATCAAAAAAATAATGATCCGTATCCGTAATATCAAATGATCTATATTTTATGAAGTGATTTTGTAATATCAAATAACATGTACCTTTATTAAATAATTCTTAATTATCAGTTGATCAAAGTAATTATTATGCTTATATGTAGTATAATAATTAAATAGTATGTTCCAAATTTTATGGATTTAATTTATGAAGTTCAAATCCCATTTTACTCGAAGTGAATATTTAGAACATGGATGAAGTCGATCCAATTATTGGATGCCTAATCAAATAATTGAGTAATAATATGTGTTGACAGTTTTGTTGGTAATTTTGTTGGTAATGAATTTTTATTTTTAGTTATTGAAATTCTAATGGCATGATTTCATGTCAATTATTACAAATTTTAGGTGAAATTTTTGAAACGTATCTTCTTAATAGCGTAGATTTATATGAGAATTATTTTTAGTCAAGTGGTGTCATCTTTGTTGTTTTCTTTATCCGAATTTAGTTTTAAGATAATATCCAAATTGAACCAATAGAAATAATACTTATATAAGATATTGATAAAAACAAAAACCAAAAACTAATCATCCTCCCAATTCATGTATTTTTTGCTATATCCAAAACCGAACAAAAGTCTATCTGGTTTGATTTGGTTTGGTTTAATTTTGTTGGGATATTTAAGTTCAAGATATAATGCCCAAATCTAATATATACTTTTGTGTGTGTGTCTTAAGGTGGTTGCTGGTGTTTGTGGGAATTGTTAGCTTGTCATATTCATTTACCAAATGAAATTGGTCTTCTCGTTGATTTAAATCCTTTATTTTTCAATAAATTTCTTATGCTACACACTAATTCATTTCTACTTTGCTATATTAACAAGTTTCACCTAATCTACTAAACTAATTTAAATGGAAAGAAAAATAATTTCATTTCCCTAGATTCATAATAATATAAATTTTATTTATGTATTAAGAAGTTACGTAATTACTAATTCATTTCCATGAAAATCTGGTATTTTTATCTTTAAAAAGTATTGACTTTGATATTGAGAAAAATATCGATTTAACACAAAACTTATCAAAAGAGTCAAATTAGACACCGAACTATCGTAAATATTGATTAAACAATGAATTTATAATTGATTTCTAATAAAATCATGAACTTTGTGTTGACCAAGCCGATTAACCTCACCGTTAAATTACTAAACGGAAATCACTAACTCTGTTTAATTCTGTTAGTTATTTTTTGTTAACTAAAACACTGTGTTTAAATAAAATGGAATCTGAGAAAAAAAAAGTACTGATTATCTTTTTCAAAATAAAAAATCCCCAAATTTTAAACCCTAACTTTTGAAATTAAGCTGTGTTTTGGTTAATAAATCGTGAAAATGATGAGTAAATAAAAAAATTTAATTTGGAGATGGTGACTTTAGTTAGATTTCAGATTATATTAAACAAGAAAACTAAAGCTTGAAACTTTACTCATTTTTCTCTTGGTGATGATTTTCATTTATGTCTCTCCAAGAACCACATTCATGGCTTCGGTGAAACTTATGTCACCTTTTTCTTCAAGCTTCATTTTTGTTCGCTATAACGGATCTACAACCATGGTTCAGTTCAAAATCTTGGTTCAGTTCTGAATCAGATATAAAAATGTGAAAATTAAATCTAGATCGATTTTGATTTTGTTACACAAAAAGATTGAAGGAAAGACATGAAAATCGATTTGGGGGTTTTGATTTAGGGTTTCTAATTTTGGTTTGATTTCTTCCGATTTTGGTTAGTTATTCAACTAACGGACATTGATTAATGAACTTAAACGAAATTAATGATTTCCGTTTAATAATTTAAGGCCGGAGTTAATCGGCTTGGTCAACACAAAGTTTATGGTTTTATTAGAAGTCAACTACAAATTCATTATTTAATCAATAATTATGATAGTTCAGTGTCCAATTTATCTTTTTTGGTAAGTTTTGTGTTTTTTTTTGTCAACTTTACTCAAAACAGAAAATCAAGAAAATGACCAAGAAGTGGGTACACTATGCAGCATAACTTGACTCCGAAACAACCTTCGAGCACTGCGAGAAAGGAGATCAGCCTTGTGATTCAGTACGCGCGAGATCTGGGCTAGGGAAACAATTGCAGAGCTGCTCTTAAGGCTAAATAAATCCGTGAGATATGGTAGGAACACAAGATCATCCACCATCTTGACAAGCTCTGAGCAATCCACAAGAAACTCAACTTCTGATATCTGAAGGGAAGAAAGACAGGTCATGACCCACAAAAGAGCCTCAAATTTCGAATGAAGAGGAGATAAACTTCATATGATACACTGTGCTCCCATGTTCACTCCGCCATCCTCAAAAGGGAAGCAATACCACCCTAAGCCTGTGAAAAGCTCTGATTCCTTCCAAGAGGTATCCACCATACACCTATACTCGGTAGAAGCTGGGTATACTGTCAACGGTATGGAGACCGTTGCTGCTTGTGTATGTGCAAGAACGGCAACAACACCTATCTTCGTATGGAGGCCTTGTTTAGATACCGTCCAAGCTTGTGCCTCTACTTCGGCTTTTATTATTAGGTCTTGTGGATCCTGAGATTTATTTTTAAATGATTTTTTATTTCTTTCTTTCTAGATAAACCATAAAATCTATGGATAACTGTGATATCCTTCATTTTTTGGTATCCTCCAAAATAGATAATCAATATTTGAATAAACAGAGGCACTAGGGAAGTGAGGTCCTACTGGGATTTTGGAGAGCGCCCAAACATGTATAGCAGGTGGGTATTCGAAAAGGACGTGGTTGATCGATTTTACTTTTGCACCGCAGCTATCGCACCGAATATCACATTGTACACCTCGCCAGATTAAATTTGCTTTGGATGCAATTTGACCCGATAATGCCTACCAAATAAAGTATTTAATTTTTTTGTGGTGCTTTGACTCTCCATGCTTCATATTGTAGATCTTGTATGTGGGGGCCAAAAGAATTTTTCTACTGCTGGGATATGTTCCTTTCCGCCCAGTAACATGATTTAACAGTGTAAACCCTTGCCTTGTTAAAATGCTATCCCAAGCGGTCCGCGGTAGGAAATCTTGGAATATGGAGACCAAGTATCAAATTCACATCGCCTGAAATGAAGAATTGTCTTATCAGTGGCTCTCGCCATAGACGTGTATGAGGAACTATCAGATCTGAAACTCTCAAATCGGGGTATAATAAAGGGCCCTTGCCAAGGGCTGGTCTGGGAATGTTATCTAGGATCCATGGATCAGTCCAAATCCTAATAGTGTTACCATTCCTCACTCTTTTAATCAAGCCTTTCATCACTAATGCACATGCCAAAATTATACTCTTCTATCCATACGAAGGCGAATATAAATGTCTAGGCTCCAGAGGATTCGATCCCATATAATACCGGTAGCGAAGAACCTTCACGAGAAGAGAATCAGGGTGGTCGAGTAGTCGCCAAAGTTGGTTGGCTAATAAAGCGGAATTGAAATCCACAATCGTTCGGAAACCTAAACCCTCTTCTGCTTTATCCTTACACAGACATTCCCATTTAACCCAGTGTATACCGCATGAGTTTCCTGATTTATGCCACCAGAAGTTAGCAATTGCGGCTGATATCTTAGAGGTGACCGCCTTAGGAAAACGGTAAAATGACATAATATATGATGGAATAGCGGTAAGGACTGATTTTATAAAAAAAAATTTCCCCCTTTGGATAGGAATTTTGTCGACCATGAATTTATTCTTGATAAGTTCTATTTTAAATCGATATTTTCCTCTTTTGATATTTGATTAATAACATTGATAGAAAAAGATTCACCGATAGCTACAAATGAGGAAATCTCGACCGTTGATTAAATTTAACGATGTACTAAGAAATCCAACGGTCATAAACTGTCCAATTGCCATGTAATAGTCTTCTTCAGTTTCTTCCCTCTCTCTTCTCTTACATTTAAGAAATTTCACTCTACGAAGAAGAAGAACAAATCGAACAAATCCATGGCGAAAATTCAGATTTCGATATTCGCTTTTGTTATCTTCTTCTTCCTTAATGTCCATATTCATGGATTTTACCTTCCTGGTATTGCTCCTCAAGATTTCCAAATGGTCAGTTACAAAATCATCTCTGTATCTGTATTTGTCTTTGTCTCTATCTGTATCTACAAATGCAGCTTCGAAATTCGGTTTATTAGGGCTTTTAGATTATCTTATTAGCACTTGATTTAGATCCGACGAGATCGATCAAGAAATATTGTTGAAATTGGATTCACGGCTATGTTTTCTAATTTCGGGTTTTTACGAGATTTTGGCGATTTCGATCTTATATTGCCACTAAGTGTCGAAATTACAGAGAATAGAGAGAATGATTCGTGAGTATATATGCTTTAGCCATTGTTTCAACTTGTTACTTTGTCAATGTAGCTCCTGATGAAATGAAAATTGGAGTAGAAGAATGTATAATGTTTCATTATCTATATATATATATGTACAAGCTTGAGATTTATTGTTTTTTGTTTGATTTCAGGGAGATGCATTGATGGTGAAAGTTAATAAACTGAAATCTACAAAGACTCAACTTCCATACTCTTATTATTCTCTTCCTTATTGTCGTACAAAACATATTGTTGATAGTACTGAGAATCTTGGTGAAGTTCTTCGTGGAGACCGAATTGAGAACTCTCCCTTTGTGTTATGTTTTGTTGGATCTTTGTTTATGTGTCATTTTTTAGGTGATAGTTGATGAGACTTTGAATTCTGTTTGACTCTATGTTGCAGTTTAAAATGAGGGAATCACAGATGTGCGCTGCAGTTTGTCGCGTAAAGCTTGATAAGAAAAGTGCCAAAGCGTTTAAAGAGAAGATTGCTGATGAATATCGGGTTAACATTTGAGGAGATTGATTTTGTCGCCTTTGGTTACATGTGTTTCTTCTTTTTCTTATGTCTTTGTGAAGAGATTGATTTCTTATTCAGGATTCTGGACAACCTTCCATTAGTTGTTCCAGTGCAAAGGCACGGTCAAGACAATGTCGTAGTTTATCAGCATGGTTTCCATGTTGGTCTCAAGGGAATCTTTGCTGGTGTAAGAGCACAGATTTTCCTGTATATGTTTTGAAGGAAGGATTTTTTATTTTTCCTTGTGTACTTGATTTTCATGTAGAGTAAGGAGGAAAAGTATTTTATCCACAACCACTTGACCTTCACTGTTAGGTATCACAGAGATATACTGACTGAATCTGCAAGAATTGTTGGTTTTGAGGTCAAGCCATTCAGGTTGCGTTTTGTGAATTAAAATCCTTCTTTATGAGAGGACTCCCTGCATTGCATAGACTAACATCTACATGTTTTTTCTTTCTCAATGCAGTGTTAAGCATGAATATGAAGGTACCTGGAATGAAAAGACTCGATTAACAACATGTGATCCTCACACAAAGCGTGCAGTCATAAACTCTGAGTCTCCTCAGGAGGTTGAAGAAGGGAACGAGATTATCTTCACATATGATGTTGATTTTCAGGAAAGTGAGGTGAAATGGGCGTCTAGGTGGGACACTTACCTCCTCATGGCTGATGATCAGATTTATTGGTTCTCAATCGTTAATTCTATGATGATTGTTCTTTTCTTCTCTGGTATGGTTGCTATGATCATGCTACGAACACTCTACCGGGATATCTCTAACTACAATCAGTTAGAGACTCATGAAGAGACTGGTTGGAAATTGGTACATGGAGATGTTTTTAGACCACCAACAAACCCGGAGTTGCTTTGTGTCTATGCAGGCACTGGAGTTCAATGCTTTGGAATGATTCTCGTCCCCATGATCTTTGCGTGTCTTGGCTTTTTATCTCCTTCAAACAATGGTGGTCTTATGACAGCTATGCTTTCGCTTTGGGTTTTCATGGGACTTTTGGCAGGATACTCATCTGCACGTCTCTACAAAACATTAAGAGGAACTGAATGGAAGAAAATTACTCTGAAAACAGCATTCATGTTCCCTGCTACCATCTTTGTTGTGTTCTTCGTCCTTAATGCCATTATCTGGGGACAGAAATCTGATAGGCCTTGGAGAGCATTCTACAGACGCAACAAGAGATCTAAGGAGAATGAAGCTTCAGTTTCATGACCTTTGTCTTCTTTAAAAAGTAATTGGTTATTTCTATAATGGATTAATCATTTTCTGCAGGTCACGTGAGTTCCTTCTGCGTAGAATTTACTTTCATTGCTTTGTAATACTTAGAGTATAAGTAGAATGAGTTTTACACATTGGATAGTTAGGGAGAAACTAGATAGAAATAGAATCTGTAAATCGAGAGCCAGGCATCGTCATAAACATGTGCAAGCTTGTATCATCTCCTTCGTTAACATGTAATCTTGTACTGCCGAGTTCCACCATCCACGACGAGTAACACTCCTCCTCTGGTTACAGTCTCAACAAATTGGTGCGGTGTAGCTTCTATCACGCGTGTGAGACGATGACTCAGGCACAATGCATCACGGATCTTGAATCTACGGTGTGTGATATCAATACACGAATGGGGGATTTGCATAAGAATCTTGAAGATTTGGTGAACCATCTTGCAGCTAAGATTGACACCAATTTAACGTCTTCTAATGATTCACACCGACTCCATGACGATCGCCTTTCTTCGTTGGAATCCCATATTTAATCTTTGAATACTTCGATCCAGAACCAGTTGCAATCCATCGATAAGCTTCTGCAAGTCCATAATGCAGATGTGCTTTCCAAGATTCGTGATTCTGGTGACCCATCGCCGTCGACGAAACCTTCCTCTTCATCCTCGATTTCTATTCAAGCTTCAGCTTCTCATCCGCTTGAACCTCTTGGTTTCACGACGCCGTCCAAAACAACTTTCTCAGACGATGCCGCAACCGTTGCAAACCACGCCGATGTCTTCTTCGCAATCTTCCGTCACCATGATTACGCTGCTTCCTCCGTCTTCTCTTCCCGAACAACATTATCAATAATTTTCTCCCACTCTTCCGAATTATCAGCCTTCGCTTTCATATCCATCCCAATCAATGTCGTTTCATTCCTCACTGCCACATTTCATGTCGCATGAGCATTACCTTCGGCCTCCACAATTTCCTTTTCCTTCTCCTTCGCAATTCTTTAATCCTTATATTTTACAGAATAATATTCCTAACTCACAGTTTCCTTGTTTACAAAATACTCAGTTTCCTTAAGTTGGGTGTGTCGAACAACAATTTCAACCAAGTTTGAATGGACAATAGTCGAATGGCCTTCGTGACAAGATCCTTAATAAGGTGGAAATGCCACTTTTCGATGGGACAAATGTGTTTGGATGGATTGCCTTGGTGGAAAGATTTTGGCTTCTTGGCAACTACTCGGAAGAGGAGAAGATGCATCTTGTCTCTATAAGTCTCCAACATGATGCTCTGTCTTGGTTTAATTATCAACTCTCTCGTTCATATTTCACTTCTTGGCAGCACATTAAGCATCAGTTAATAGCGCGATTCGGAATTGATGGTCAAGGACAACCAAGTGCACATCTTTATGCTCTCAAACAAACTGGGACTGTGGCTGAATATGTTTATGAGTTCAAAGACTTGGCTGCTCAGCTTCCGTTTCTCCCAGATGACTCTCTCAATAACATCTTCATTAATGGTTTAAGACCTGAAATTCAGGACTTGGTGTTAGCACTTAATCCCATTGATTCTACTGCAACCATACAGATTGCGATTCGATTGGAACCACGAGCAATTTGTAAAGCAGTCGCTTCTAGCATTGACCCTCCACGCCATAACAATTATCACAAGTCTCTGCCGCTAAAATCATCTAATGCGCCTCATTAATGGCGAACTCGTCCTGTTTCATTGCCGCCTTCACGATCGCCCACAGCGGATCAAGGATCTGCCAACAGCTCATCTTCCGTTGTTCACCAGAAGGGTCGTCTTCATTTATCAGACGCGGAATATACGGATCGTAAGCGAAAAGGGCTTTGTTATAGATGTGCGTCTCGTTGGAATCCTAGTCACGAATGTCCTATGCGACATCTTCAAGTTCTAACAGTTATTGATGGTCAGCATGTGGAGTTGTTAGAGGAGGTCTATGACGAGCCCTCACCACCTCTACCAGCCACAGAACCTAGTGCATCTGACCTTTTTGCCTTATCACTTAACTCTTTCTTAGGTCTTGGTGCTTTCTCTGCCAGTAAATTGATAGGTTTCATTGGTAAACTGCAGGTTTTGGTGATGATCGACAATGGGGCTTCTAACAACTTTATTTCACCAAATGTGGTTTCTAAAGCAAAGCTTCCTCTAACTTCCATTTCTTCTTGTAATATTAGATTAGGTACTGGATTAATGGCTACTGGGGCTAGTATTTGTTTTAATGTAGCATTGCAGATGCAAAGCTAAAGTTAATACTCACTTTAACTGTTTGGAGCTTGGGGGAGCTGACGTTATCATGAGGATGCAATGTCAACTGGGACGAACACATAATTTCTTTCTTGCAGCTCAGACAAATGGATCACTCTTCATGGTGATCAATCTCTTATGGAGCATGTGGTCTCTCTTAAGTCACTCCAGCCAGCTTTATCCCTTCATTCCAAAGGATATCCCATTCAATTACATACCCTTTCTTCCTCAGGAAATACTCCTACAACACCCCTTGCCCTGTCTAATTTGTTACTTTAGTTTCCTACTGTGTTTCAGGAACCATCCGCACTTCCTCCTATTCGCGGATTCGAACATTCCATTCATTTGGTCCCGGGAACAGCACCAATTATTGTGCGACCTTATCGTTATCCACATGCTCATAAGGAAGAAATGGCCAAATTAGTTTCGACAATGCTCCAGTCAGGGATTATCCGACCTAGTCGAGGCCCATTCTCGAGCCTTGTCGTCCTCGTTAAGAAAAAGGATAAATCTTGGCTTTTTGCGCTGACTATCGTGCTCTCAATCGCGTCACGATTACTGATAAGTTTCATATTCCTATCATAGATCAATTGATTGATGAGCTGAATGGTGCTACGATATTTTCCAAATTGGATTTACGTTCCGGTTATCATCAAATTAGAATGAGTGAATGTGACATTGAAGTGTTTATTGCCAACAATTTGTACACAAATGCGAAGAAGTGTTTATTTGGACAAGCAAAAGTGGAGTATCTTGGCCACATACTTTCAGCTGACGGTGTTGCTACAGATCCTGCCAAAACTGAGGTCATGAAACATTGGCCAACTCCATGCACTGTCAAGGACTTGCGAGAATTTATGGGTCTTACGGGTTACTATCGGCGCTTCATCAAAGGTTATGGTTCCTTAGCTCGCCCCCTCACAACACTTTTGAAGAAGGATCAGTTCTTTTGGGACCTAACAACACAAGCAGCTTTTTCCACGTTAAAGGATGCGATGCTATATACTCCAGTCTTGGCTTTACCAGACTTCTCTTCTGTCTTTGTGGTGGAGTCAGATTCCTCTGGTCATGGCCTAGGCGCAGTTCTTTCCCAAAATAAATGACCAATAGCGTTTTTTAGTCACAGTTTAACTCTTTGCGAATAGTTGAAACCTATCTATGAACGAGAATTGATGGCTTTTGTCATGGCAATTTAGAAGTGGCGTCATTATCTTTTAGGTTGAAAATTTGAGGTTTGGACGGATCAGAAAAGTCTCAAGTACCTGTTAGAGCAACGAGAAGTTTCTATGGACTACCAAAAATGGCTGGTCAAACTCTTAATCTATGATTTCGATATCAGATTTAAGCCCGTGCGTGAAAACAAAGCTACAGATGGCTTGTCTCGCATTTCTCTAGCTTCCACCGATCTTTTCCTTCATCCTTGGCTGTTCTCCTTAACTTTTCCTACTCCTTTGCAGTCACAGGAAATCCTCCATGAAATTGAGTTAGATGAGGAAATTCAAACCAAGATTAAGCGCATCAATTCTGGCCTTGACATTGACAAATCCTTTACTATGGTGTAAGGCTGAATGTTTCATCTCGGAAAGTTGGTCATACCGCGTACTTCGACATAGATTCCCTTGTTGCTGCGTGAAGGTCATGCAGGGGTGTTCAAGACGTTGAAGCGGATCAATGCTACTTGTTTTTGGACTAATATGCATAAAGATATTGAGAAATATGTCTCTGAATGTCAGATCTGCCAGGTCAATAAGGCTTCTTCCTTATCTCCAGCCGGTTTACTGCAGCCTCTACTGATCCCACATGCAATTTGGGAGGACATATCTATGGACTTCATAGAAGGACTTCCCAACTCAGGTGGTTCCAATTGCATATTAGTTGTGGTGGATAGATTAAGTAAATATGGTCACTTCTTAGCTTTGAAGCACCCTTTCACTACCGTGGTTGTTGCTAATACCTTCCTTCGTGATATAGTTAAGCTCCACGGGTTCCTTAGATCTATTATTTCGGACAAGGACAAAGTTTTTATGTGTAAGTTTTGGACATATTGCTTCAAGTTGCAAAGTACCCACATAGCACAGCTTACCACCCACAAATGGATGGTCAGACCGAGGTCTTAAATCACTGCTTGGAGCAGTACCTCAGATGTTTCATTTCTCAAACTCCGAAACAGTGGTACAACTATCTTCATTGGGCAGAATACTCTTATAACACAGCATTTCACACAACTATAAAGACCACTCCCTTCCAGGTCGTTTATGGCCGTTCTCCACCGGAACTGCTGCGGTTTGAGCAGCATTCTACTTCTAAGTTCGAGTTGGAAAAATCTTTAATCGACAGGGATCACATGCTTTCATTATTACGATTTAACTTGTCCAAAGCGCAGGAAAAGATGAAGCAATATGCAGATGCATCTCGCAGGGATGTTCAATTTGCGGTGGGAACTTTGGTCTATCTTAAGGTACAACCTTATCGGCAATCTTCAGTTGTGCGTAGGTTATGTCCCAAGTTGGCAGCACGTTACTATAAACCTTATGAGGTGTTGGAACGAATTGGCAAGACAGCTTATCGACTACAGTTGCCGGTATCTTCTAAAATCCATCTTGTTTTTCATGTTTCCCAATTGAAACAGGTAAAAGGCACTCCCTCTACAACACTTAGCCTCCCGGATTCATTTCAATCTGTTGATGATTCCAACATAACTCTTGAAGCCATTTTGGAGACTCGTTATACTGATGACAGACATCTCCAAGCCTTAATTCGCTAGACTGGATTACCTTCACACGAGACTTCATGGGTTCTGGTTCGTGACATCGCAAAGCAATTTCCGAGTTTTCAGCTTGAGGGCAAGCTGTGTCTTTGCTAGGGGGTAGTGATAGGCCTTGGAGAGCATTCTACAGACGCAACAAGAGATCTAAGGAGAATGAAGCTTCAGTTTCATGACCTTTGTCTTTTTTAAAAAGTAATTGATTATTTCTATAATGGATTAATCATTTTCTGCAGGTCACGTGAGTTCCTTCTGCGTAGAATTTACTTTCATTGCTTTGTAATACTTCGTCATAAACCTGTGCAAGCTTGTATCATCTCCTTCGTTAACACGTAAGCATGTACCGCCGGTTTTCGCCATCCACGACGAGTAACACTCCTCCTCTGGTTACGGTCTCAACAAAATCATCTGGCGCAGTTGTAATACCCCGATCATGAGCCGATTGGCAAGTCACTAGGGAAATGACCTCAAGTCGAAATACGGTTTCGGGTTATTTATCGGAAGTAAAATAACTAAGAATGAGGAGAGTTTAAGCTGGTCACGGAAGAGGCGGGATGGCTTAGAAAGAGTTGAAGAAGATTTTAAGACTAAGTGTCGGAATTTGACGTGCTCAGAGTTTTGATATGCTCGGAGTTTGACGTGCTCGGGAAGTTGCGGATTTGGAATTAAGACCAAAGCTTTAAACGAAACTTAACCATGAAGTAATGTTTAGATGAGTCATCAAGATTGATAGGTGTTGGCATTTAAAGGAGATTAATCATCTACTTGGTTGCTTGTGTGCTTCACCAACTTACTCACCTATATATATGATGTCGTGAGTTGAGATGGAGGGAGAGAAAACCATAAGTGTTGCTACTACATTCTGGTTAAAAGCTTAGCTAAATCATTACCCAAAAACTTAAGCGTTTAGTACTTGGGAAAGGAAGATCAAACCACATACTTCACACCGATTAGAAGGAGGAAGCATACAAGGTGAGTTTGAGAATTTAGGACTGCAAAAGGGGTGATTGATGATGTGTTTTGGTAATGATTATCTGAGTGTTAGTTAATGAGAATTATGCTGAGAGGCTAGGGTTGTTTGAGAAAGTAAGATTTGCTGAGAATTGGTGATGATTGATGTTGATCATAATTGTATTTGTTGTGGTAATGAAAAGTGATGATTCTTGAGTTCTATTCGGCTAAGTAGAGACCGTGAGTGTTAGGAAGGTTAGGAAGTGTTATTGGCTGTGTGTGATATTGGTGGATATTGTTTGTGAATTTTCTTGCTTGGTTGATTGATATTGCTAGTGTTTATGTGTTTTGGTGACTTGTTCTTATGGTTTGATTGGCCTTAGCTAGGCCTTGTGTGTTGTGATTAAGTGTCTAGGTAATTGTGTGATTAAGGTTATTGTGAGTTTGGTCTTTTTATGACTACAAAGAGGATGTGGATTAAGTGTGATGATTCCGTGAATTGAGTGTTAAAAATTGTTTGATGATAGTTGATATTTATGTGTGTTATTGTGATAAAACCGTGAAGAGAATGATAGTGAATATTGAGTGTTGAGTTCGGTGATTTTGTATGATGATTAAGGTTGAATTTGTAGTTGTTAGAAAATGTTAAAGATCAATTATAAGTGTTGATGGTTGTTTAGCCGTGATTAACAAGGTAGGAAATGATTATTGGTGTGTTGCTAAACCGAAAAGAATTTGATAAAGTAAATGAGAATTAAATTGTTGTGTGTTGGATGATAATGAATTTGTATAAGTATAGTGGAACCGTGAAGGCGTGGATGAGGTTAGGTGATGATCCAATTATGTTTTATTTTTGAGGCCGTGAGTTGTAAGGTGGTTAGTTGTTGAGAACCATGAAGAGAGAGTTAAGATTAAATGATGAGAATTGTGTGGATTAGGACTGAACCAGGAAAGATTTGCTAGAAATAACATAATGAATTAATGGTATTAATCTTAGGGCTGTGAGATATAAGTAGATAAATAATTGGAATCGTGAAAGGGGTGATTATAATTTGATGAGGATGGAGTCGTATTGATTTGTATGGACCGTGACGGTAGGTAAATTTAAACGAGAAGGTGTTAATTTATTGTGATGTGTTGTGAGGATGGATATGGTGAGACTTGTTAAGTTAACCCCTTGGGTGAACCGTAAGAGTAATAGTAATTAAATGATTGATTGATTGGTTGAGTAATCCTTGGAAAAATTTGTAGAAATAATAAAGTTAAGGAGTGAGTGTTACGGTCGAAGTTATGGGGAGTAGTTGGATTGTTGATTTGTATCGTGTGTGCCAAGGTTCAAGGGATGGTGTGGCGTGTTGTATAAGTATGTTAAGGTATAAATGATTAAATGAATGGTTCAGCTTGTTTGATTCACAAGGTTGTGTGTGTAAGGGTTAGATGTGTAGTACGAGCTAGGTAGATAGGTATACAAAGGTAAGGGTTATCGTACCAAATGGTTTACTAGAATAATTGTAGGTAGAAACGATGAAAGATTGGGTGGGACATTTAGACTAAAGGATTGGAATGATAACCGAAAGTAAAGAGTGCTTGTATGATAAGTTGTATGAGTCCATGTGTGTAGAGTACGATGTTATGAAGGTTAATTGTTAATAGATGTTTGTTAAATTCGTGTATATTATGTAATGAATGTCTATGTGTTGAGTGTTGTGGTGGTAAGGGAGGTGTGATGGGAAGGTAAGGAAGCGGAGTGTTTGATGGAATGGGAAGTGTGTGTGTGGTGTGTTGTGAGAAGGATGGTTGTGATGAGATTATAAATCGCAGATTGATGTGTGAATTGATTGAAACTATGAAACTTGTGTGCATTGCTTGCTAATTCCAATCTCGCTGAGCCGTAGTTGCTCACGTCTCACTTCCTTTTTGCAGGTAACCTTAGTAAACCTCGTAGAGTGTGCGAAGGAACATTTAGGAGGAGCCAGTGTAGTTTTCCTTTTGCAAACTTGTAAAAAGTGTACGCTTGTATAACGGTTTTAAAAATCTCGATCGAGACTCGGTTTTAGTTTTGGAATGTTTTAAACGTTATGAAAAATATTTTCTATAAAAAAAGTTGTTCATGTATGTTGTTTAGCCTTAGTCTGAGGCGTGACCAACGGACTGGCATTCGGGTTGTAAAGCCTTGAACGTTGGGACCGGATGTGCGTTGAGTCAAGGCTAAGGATCGAATGTGTTTCGAATTCCTTAGTTCGCAGTTTAGCGTGCATCAGTAGCGCCCTTGGTCCTAGAACGGATCGGGGGTGTTACAGCAGTCCCATTCGGTACAATGTTTGCTCTAGTCGTCCTCTGGTTTGGCATCTCTGTTCCACTCGTTTTCATCTGTGGTTACATCGGTTTCAGAAAACATGCACTAGAAGATCCAGTGAAAACCAACAAGATCCCAAGGCAGGTACCAATACAAGCCTGGTACATGAACCCAATCTTCTCCATTTTAATAGGAGGCGTTCTCCCATTTGGAGCAGTCTTCATCGAGCTCTTCTTCATACTCACCTCAATATGGCTACACCAATTCTACTACATCTTCGGATTCCTCTTTATTGTCTTCATCATATTAATCATCACTTGCGCAGAGATCACAGTCGTCCTCTGTTATTTCCAGCTCTGCAGTGAAGAGTATCAATGGTGGTGGAGATCTTACTTAACTTCAGGCTCTTCTGCAGTTTACCTCTTTCTTTACGCTGCCTTTTACTTCTACACCAAGCTTGAGATCACAAAGCTTGTTTCAGGAATCATGTACTTCGGGTATATGCTCATTGTCTCATATGTTTTCTTCGTATTCACCGGCGCAATTGGTTTCTACGCATACTTTTGGTTCACCAGACTTATCTACTCTTCGGTTAAGATCGATTCATCTTTCATCATAGTCTAAGAAGCTATCTTAAATCTTCTTCCATTTTTGTTTCTGTAAGATTTCGTTGTAGTTCTTTTTTTTTGTTCCTTTAAAATCTTTTGATGATTTTGAGATATGAATACATAAACTTAATTTGATTGTAAACACATAAGAAGCTTAACTATAAGTGTGGTTCAGCAATTTCTCATAATAATTATTAGAATTGTTCTTTTTAAAAAGTGCTGCAAAAGCCATAATAGTAACCTATCACCCAGTGATTCCAAGCTTTTGTGGTATTGCTGTTGGTTTTACCTTGTGTTTCTTCTTTTTGTGTTCTTTGTTTTACACACTTATGCTTCTCCTCTGCTTCACTGTTTTCTTCATGACATGCAGGGGAAAGTCTTATGGAGTTCAAACACGAGTTTCTTTTACTTGAATTGAGTTCATGAAACACAAGCAAACAAGTTTGCAAAATTTGATAAGAATGGAACCAAAATATGCAAAGTAACAATACTACGCAAAATTATTGTTTCTAGTTTCTACTATAGAAATCCTTAATTTTGAAACTCAAAATAAATGGAAACATCCCTAAAGCAAAAAGAATAAACTAGGCTTCAAAGTTAAGCAAGCCGAAGACTATGTGATGCTCACTCTGTTCCATATCCATCTTCTGAAATGAACAAAATAAGCCAATAGTTAACAAAAGTAGTGATTGTAACGTTAAACACTATAGTGTTCACAATAGTTGTATGTGCATACATCGGTTTTATCCAAAATATTGTGGCAGCTGAGATGCAAGAATCGAAACAAGAGATGAATGAGCGTCTGAATTCGTTGGGCAATCAAGTGCCAGAAGTTCTCGCGAAGCTTGATAATGGTGAAAGAATCGCTCCACGAGCTCCGGAGGTGGTCAAAAATCTTGAATCGCGACAGAGGGTTGAGGTAAATACGTCTAATTCTGACACAATTCGTGCGCGTAATGTTGACAATTCGAACGATGTTCAGTCAATTTTGAATACTTGTGATACGGTTTTGCGTAAGGTTGATATGCCGGTCTTTGAAGGTGATGATGCTTTTGGTTGGATTAGTGCTGTAGAACGATTCTTTGTTTTGGGTAACTATAACGATGCGCAAAAGCTAAAATTGATCTCTGTGAGTTTGGCTGGTCGAGTATTAAGTTGGTACAATTGGGTTGTCAATCGTTTTCCGTTTCTTGATTGGGATGATTCCACTGAAAGGTTGATATGGTGATTTGGTAGATCGAAATATTCTTCTCCAAGAACAAGGTTATATGAATTGTATCAGCCTGGCTCTGTTGAAGATTACGTTTACATGTTCCAACAATTATCTTCTTAGTTACAAGACATTTCAGAAAGGAGTTTGGTGACAATTTTCATGAAAGGTTTGAAACCAGAGTTAAAAGTTGTGGTTAAAATGATGAAACCTCGTGGTATTAATCAGCTGATTGCTACTGCTTTGGAAATGGAATCTAGTGTGTTTTCAATAATGGTTAGTATGACTCTTTCTTAGGAAGAACAGAGTGAGCATCATCAACCTGTTACTCATTTTAAAACCAGGAATGTTTCAGCTGCTCATTCAACTTGGAAGAGACCACAATATTCTGGAAATTCAAATTCGAATTCTTCAGTGAATTTCTGTTGTGAGTAGATCCAAGCCACAATCGACTAATCAAATACAGAAAGGAAGACGTGACTTATCACCAAGTGAGTATGCGGATTGAAGAAAGAAAGGCTTATGTTTTAAGTGTGATGAACCGTATGTTCCTCATCATCAGTGCAAACTCAGTATGCTGCAGGTGTTAATCGTGAGCGTGATTCTGAGTTTTTGTTAGAAGACAGTGAGAGTTTGGATGAACCTGAGGAGGGAATTTTACTGAAACCAAAATTCATGCAACTTTCATTAAGTGCATTTTTGGGTTTGTCTACTCCCATGACAACAAAGCTGCGTGGTACTATTGGGAAATTAGAGGTGATTGTGATGTTAAACAGTGGGGCTACACATAATTTCATTGCTCCTTCTGTCATGAACCAAGCTCGGTTGAAGCCAGTTGGTTTGAAGCAATCTGAGGTGTTGTTGGGAAATGGTGTAATAGTGAAAAGCTCTGGTGTGTGCAAAGGGGTTAAGTTTGGATTATCCACTCTGAAGTTTGAGACTGATTTTGTGGCGTTGGAACTTTGTAGTGCAGATGTGATTTTAGGTGTTCATTGGCTGATGACACTAGGCAACTATGGTGTGGATTGGACTACTCAAGAGCTTACATTTTGATATAAAGGAGAATGGGTTACCTTGTGGGGTGATCGCACTCTTCACTTTGTACAGTCTCTAAGTCCCGCTGTTAAATCTCCTTCAGCTCAAGCCTTGACTAGACCTCTACGTCAGCAATTTTCCATTGAGAAGTGCATGTATACATTGGAGACAGTTCGTGGATTGTTACTGCAACTATTGGACAGCTACAAGTCTGTTTTTAATAAACCTACTTCTCTTCCTCCAATTCGTGGCTGTGAACATTCTATTTCCTTGCTTCCTAGAGCAGGTCCCATCAGTGTGAGACCATATTGTTATCCACACGCTCAGATAAAGATCATGGAGTAGATGGTTGCTCAAATGTTGGAATCGGGGTTGATTCGTCTCAGTCACAGCCCTTATTCAAGTCTTGTCCTTTTAGTGAAGAACAAAGATGGTGGTTCAAGATTTTGTGCTGATTATAGAGTTTTGAACAGAGTTACAATTCAGAACAAATATCCTATACCAGCTATAGAGCTTTTGGATGAGCTTCATGGTGCTTGTATTTTTTCCAAATTTGATTTGAGATCAGGTTATCATCAAATTAGGATGAAGGAATCTGATATTGAGAAGACAGCTTTCCGGACGTTGGATGGACATTATGAATTTGTTGTCATGCCATTTGGTTTAACAAATGCTCCAGCCACTTTTCAGAATCTGATGAATGATATTTTCAGACCCTTCCTTAGACGCTTCATCTTAGTATTCTTCGATGATATCCTCGTGTATAGTTCTTCTGTTGAGGATCATGTTAAACATGTGAAGGTTGTTTTGGATATTTTGTCTCAGCAATAGCTCTTTGCTAACTGTAAGAAGTGTTTAATTGGACAGTCTTAAGTTCAGTATCTTGGCCATATTATCTCTGCTGCGGGCGTATCTACAGATCCTAGTAAAACAGCAGCTATGGTTAGTTGGTCAACTCCATGTAATGTAAAGAGTTTGCGAGCCTTCTTGGGTCTCACTGGTTATTACAGACGATTTGTGAAGCATTATGGTATCATTGCCAAACCATTGACAGCTCTTTTGAAGAAAGAAGCTTTTGAATGGAATTCCTAGGCTCAAGCAGCGTTTGACAAGTTGAAAATTTTGATGCAATCTGCACCTGTTCTCAGTTTACCTGACTTTTCTTTGAAGTTTATTGTTGAGTAAGATGCATCTGGTTTTGGTTTAGGTGCAGTACTTATGCAACAACACAACCCTATAGCTTATTTTAGCTATGCATTGGCTGAGAGAGAGCAACGTTAGTCCATTTATGAAAGTGAGCTTATGGCTATCGTAATGGCAGTTGTGAAATGGAAGCATTATCTCTTTGGTAATAAGTTTGTGGTTCTTACGGATCAAAGGAGCCTTAAGTTTCTGTTAGAGCAGTGTGAAGTATCTGTCGAATATCAAAGGTGGCTTGTTAAATTGTTAGGTTATGATTTTGAGATTGAGTACAAACCTGGTTTGGAAAACAAAGTGGTTGATGGTCTTTCAAGGAGTATGCAAGCTGCAGTATTGGATGCTTCTACACTCCTTTTAACTCTTACTATACCTCAGTCTTTAGACTTGCAACGAGTTTTCAAGGAATTGGACTCAAATACTGAAGTTCAATCTCTTAAATCTCAGGTACAATCTGGTTCTTTGAAGGGAAAAGCTTATTCCATTTGCAATGGTCGTTTATTCTATAAGAATTGACTTTTCTTACATAAAGATTCAGCCTTTATTCCACTTCTATTGCAAGAATTTCATGATAGTATTCATGGTGGACATGGAGGTATTATGAAGACACTTAAACGTGTGCAGTCTCAGTTCTATTGGCATGGTATGAAGCTGACAATTCAGAAGTATATAGCCGAGTGCTTGGTTTGTCAAACACACAAGTATAGTACGTTGATATGCCTCTGAGGCAGTATGTTCGAAGAAACAATAGGAGAAGAGACACTCTAACTGAGACTGAAGGTTCAAAACTAAAGAGGAAGTGAATGACTCTGCAGGAGAAAGAGGGTCTGTAGATTAAGTCGCTGACTTTGTTTGGCTACAGGTTTAAGATTAGTTGTAGTCGTTATAACCTGTTTTGAGCTAAATTGAGCTTTATATACTGACAGTTGTAATTAGTTAGAGTCATCCATTGTCATCTTGTGAACTGAGAAATTCTCTCTCTCATTGATATTGAATACAAGGTTTTACTGATGGAACCTGCATCAAGAACTCAAACAAGAAGCTTAAAGATAGCCCAAAAACAGAATACAAGTAAAGGGTTACGTAAGATCGTAATTGCAAAGCCGAAGCTTAAGCTTCTGCGCTTAAGCAAATATGCCACCACTCCTTGTGTGAGGATCAGTGATGGTATTGCTCCAGCGTTTACTCCGCCCTTGACTTTCTTGCACACACTTGAAGCGAGGTGGGACACTCAAGAAACCTGTGAGAAACAAGGTCAAGGAGATGGGATTGCAGGGGAAGAGAGATCACCAACAAGAAGAAGAAGATCCATCTTATGGATTATTCCAACGTTCTTTTAAGAACGAGCTGATCCCATCACCTCTTCTTCTCTGTTTTCTTTTTCTCTCATCCCTTTTTTCTTCTTTCTATTATTTCCGTCTCCTCTCTTTTTCACTCTTTTTATTCAACTCCAACATGGGTTTGAATAGGGTTTTTAATTTGATTCTGGGCTTACCCTTTTGATTGGACATGAAGCCCAAATCATTCAATTCGTAGTAACAAAACCCCAACATTTACATCCGAAAACTTTATCAATGTGTCATCTCAGGAGATGGCTATGGAACAGAATGAGCGTAACATTACCAGTTTGGTCTTTGGTTCTATAGTGGTAGTTCTTTTTTAAATTATTTTGCCTAGCATTTATTTCTTTGCACATTTTATCCCATTCTTATCCATTTATACAAACTTTCTATATCTACGTTGTTTTTTTCATATCTCTGTAAATCCTCGTCTTTTGAATTCTTAGTAAAAGGGATAAGTTGGCACAAAGAAAGAAATAGGATTTAACTTCTGAAAATAATTACTTTGAAGCCGAGCTTTCAACTGAGATGAGTAGATTCCAAAACTTGGAAGACTTTTATGTTTCTGTAAACTCAAATTTCGGGCCGTTCCCTAAGTTTTTGTTTACGATTCTTACGTTACAAGTGGTTGGTATAGAGAAAAACCAATTGAACGGACCTATAAAGTGGTTGGTATTAGCTCTTTCAGAACAAATTTACTGGTCCAATCCCTGATCTTTATCTAAACTTCTTGATCTCAAATTTTTAGATCTTAGAAACAACGTTTCCTCTAGGTCAATCACATCTATAGTCAATTTCTCATTTCGGGTTGTTTCCAACAATAAGTCGGAAGGCAAAATACCAGGTTGCTTATACAGATTCATGGTGTTGATTGATGGTTTCTAGAAACCTTTTTTAGCTATTTTGGAATCATCTGAAGTTGTTGATCGAGTACAAATGTGTGTGTTGACTGTTTTTTTGAATGTGTTTCGAGGACTTTGTCCCCCATTGGAACTGCAAGTTTTGCAGTGGCTCAATTCCTCAATGTTTTTAAAAATATCACTAATTTTACCTTGTATCTGTTATTAAAGACGTCAATCCCACGTTGAGTTGAATCTTCCTTATGAAGATTCTAAGTCAAAATTATAAAACTATCCAATGGAAAATTTTACTTCTCCAAAACCATAGTGTATAAAAGAAGAGTCAGTGCAGAGCTTCAGAGATATTTCAATGCGGATTTATACGGTCCTATAGGCTATAGCCACTGTTTCTAACCATGGAAAAAATGTGCTTATTTCTTCTCAGTGATGATTTCAGAACGAGCTGCGTTTATGATTGAGTTTGTTTTGAGTTCGTGAAGCTAGCAAGAAAGAGAACAGAAGTAGAAGACAAGAATTAAGTGCTCGACCTCCACTGCAATGTGCAACAGCCTATTCATGTCAGAATCAATGGTCACGGGGAATCCACTAATCACCAGAGAAGAAGAATACAGAGTATAATAAGATCTCTCAACAAGGAATGCTCTGTTGATAAGCTTGAATCTAGATAGCTTGAGTTGAAAGCTATCTAGAGTAGTTAGGATAAGTGCTATATTTTAGGAGGTAAGCTAAAGATATAGTTAGTTCCTAATTACAATAGGATTAGACTAGGAGTCTATATAGAGATATCAATGTTGTGATATTCTCTTGTGTGATTTAACATTGAGTTGGTGTAAGCTTTAGTTTTGAGCATAAGTTTCTAAAGCTAATAAGAAGTGTTGATTTTTATACATCTTGTGTTATAGTTTTGGTTCTTCAATTGGTATCAGAGCAAAGAAGAATCGAAACAACTACTAGGTCAAGATCGTGACATCTCTTTCACGATTTCTTGGTGAGAAAGGCAACAATACGGGAGGAGGAGCTCTACGAAATTGTCTTTAAACATGGGAGATATTGTTCCAGCGAAACCAAAGGAGGGAGGATTATCTACATCCGCCATTCAATGTCTGATGCTTAACTCCACAAACTACACGGTTTGGGCTATGCGAATGAAGGTGATGCTCCAATTACACAAGGTTTGGGAAACAATTCAATCAAGAGGAGTAGAAAGAGAAAAGAATAGCTTGGCAAAAGCTCTTCTTTTCCAATCAATACCGGAGACACTAATCTTGCAAGTTGGCAATTTAGAGACTCCAAAGGAGATTTGGGAGGCGATTAAATCAAGACATGTGGGAGCCGAGCGAGTCAAAGAGGCGAGACTCCAAACACTCATGGGAGAATTTGAAAGGATGAGGATGAAAGAAGCTGACACAATCAACGATTTTGTAGGAAAGCTTTCAGAGTTGACATCCAAAACAGTGGCTCTTGGTGAAACTATTGAAGAATCGAAAGTGGTAAAGAAATTTCTCAATAGCTTGCCAAGAAAGAAATACATCCATCTCACAGCCGCTCTTGAACAAGTTCTTGATTTAAAGCAAAAAGCTTTGAGGATATAGTTGGGAGATTCAAAGCTTATGAGGAAAGAATTTGTGAAGAAGAACAACTTGATGAGCAAGAAAAGTTGTTATATGTGAATAACGATGGCCAAAACCGTGGACGAGGAAGGGAAGAGGACACGGAGGTCGTGGTGGATGAGGTAGAGGAAGAGGACGAGGAGGCTATAGTGAACAAAATCATGATGAAAACTCAAACAATGGAGATGAGTCCAGCAGATATAAGAGAGACATGTCCAAAGTATTATGTTTTCGGTGTGATAAGAAGGGTCACTTTGCTTGTAAATGTCCCGATAGGCTTCTAAAGCTTCAAGAAGCATATAAGAATGAGAAAGATGACACACAAGAAGGGGAGGATTTGTTCATGCACGAAGTTGTGTGTCTTCATGCAAAGAATGTGACACCAAAGAAGTATGAGATAAGAAAAGATGGAGATCATACTTCGAAGATATTTTATATTGATTGATGAATCTATTACCGGGAAAGTACGTTTTGGCGATGATTCAAAAATAGACATAAAGGGAAAAGGGTCGATATCAATTCTTGATCAAAACGGAGAAACAAAAGTAATTACTAATGTCTACTATATTCCCGACTTGAGAAGCAATATCATTAGTCTTGGACAAGCAACAGAAGCGGGATGTGATATAAGGATGAAAGGTGATTGTTTGACAATGTATGATCAAGAAGGAAGGATGATTGTCAAAACAAAAAGGTCACCAAATCGTTTATATAAGGTACAGTTACTAGCAAGACAAGCGACTTGTCTCTATCTAACAAAAATCTCGGACTCAAGTCGATGGCATGCAAGGCTCGGACATATCAATCACGACACAATTCAAAAGATGATACAAAAGAAATTCGTAAAGGATTGCCAAGGATGAAGATAGAAAAGGAAATATGCGATTCATGTCTTTTAGGAAAACAAACAAGGCAAGAGTTTCCTAAAGCAACATTGTACCAAGCTAGCAAGAAGCTTGAACTCATACACGGTGATCTTTGTGGTCCGATTTCTCCAAGTACTATAGTGGGAAACAAATATATATTTGTGCTAATTGATGACTATTCAAGATATATGTGGACTATACTCTTGAAAGAAAAAGGAGATGCATTCACAAGATTCAAAAGATTCACAATAACCATTGAACAAGAAACCGGAGAAAATATCCAAGTTTTTCGAAGTGATAGAAGAGGAGAGTTTGTGAATCTTGAATTCAACCAATTTTGTGAAGAAAGAGGGATCAAACGACAGCTTACAACACCTTATACCCCACAACAAAACGGAATAGTTGAAAGACGTAATAGAACATTGCTTGAGATGGCGAGAAGCATCATGAAACACATGCGAGTGCCTGATTATTTATGAGGAGAAGTAAGTCGGCATGCTACCTACTTGTTGAATTGAGTTTTGACAAGTTCCATTAAGGATATGACTCCTTATGAAGCCTTTAAGGAAAAGAAACAGAATCTTGATCATCTACTTATCTTTGGGTGTATTGCTTATGCGAAAAAGAATATATCACACTTGAAAAAAATGGAAGATCAATCAAGAAAATTAATCCACTTAGGAACCGAACCGGGTTCAAAGGCATATCGTTTATTGGATCCGATAAACAAGAAAATTATGGTAAATAGGGATGTTATCTTTGATGAAGAAAGAGGATGGAATTGGAAGGATGATAATGATCATTCCACCGCAAAAGAATCACCGAGAGAATCATACGGAAGCTTTGATGTTGAAAACTTTCGTATAACACAAGGACGAAGAAATACAAGAAGAAGAAATCAAAAATCTTGAAAACTTCAAAGAGAATATTGAGTCCGATGAAGTGGAGGAGAACTTAAGGAGATCACAAAGAGAAACTAGAAAACTGGAATACCTCAAGGATTATGTCTTGCTTGCAGATGAAGAAAGTGCTAAACTGTTGTTGTGCCTAAACGATGAGCTGAGAACGTTCAAAGAAGCAAAGGCTTCAAAACAATGGAGTATGGCGTGTGAGGATGAAATGTCGTCCATTGTCAAAACAATGGAGCAACCATGAAAAGATGTCTTAAGTATCTAAGAGGAACTACCACTTATGGACTGAAGTTCAAGAGATCTGAGTCTAAAATTTCGAAGCTTATTGTCTATAGTGATAGTAGTTACAATGTGGATTTGGACGACGGCAAGAGCACCGCGGGTCATGTCTTCTATCTCGGTGAAAGTCCAATAACATGGACTTCTCAAAAGCAAGATATCGTGGCTCTCTCTTCTTGTGAAGCCGAGTTTATGGCAACAATGGAAGCAGCCAAACAAGCAATTTGGTTGCAAGATTTACTTGAAGAGATCATGGGAACACATAGCAAGAAGGTTAAGATTTTGATTGATAACAAATCGGCCATTGCACTCACCAAGAACCCAGTATTTCATGGACGAAGTAAACATATACATAAGCGGTTTCATTTCATTAGAAGTGTGTAGAAGATGAGAAAATCGAAGTGGAACATGTACCGGGATAAGAACAAAAGGCCGATATCTTAACCAAATCATTAGGAAGGATCAAGTTCAAGGAGACGAGGGAGCTACTCGGAGTTGAAGACATTGTAGAACCGAATTCAAGCTTAAGGAAGTGATTGTTGATAAGCTTGAATCTAGATAGCTTGAGTTGAAAGCTATCTAGAGTAGTTAGGATAAGTGCTATATTTTAGGAGATAAGCTAAAGATATAGTTAGTTCCTAATTACAATAGGATTAGACTAGGAGTCTATATAGAGATATCAATGTTGTGATATTCTCTTGTGTGATTTAATATTGAGTTGGTGTAAGCTTTAGTTTTGAGCATAAGTTTCTAAAGCTTATAAGAAGTGTTAGATTCTTATACATCTTGTGTTATAGTTTTGGTTCTTCATGCTCACAAGAAAACTCCGCGAAATGGATCATAACAACACGTTTTGTTTCCTCATTTATCGAAGTACTCTATTTTCTCCTTGTTTTCCTTCTCCTTTAGCTTCTCATGGTTATCCTAGATCAAGCATCTATTGATCTCATTTGGCGTGAAGACCATATTTAGGACAATTTCACAGCCAGCTCATTCTTTGCAATGTCCTTTTCTAAGAATATTCTTGCGTATGTGAAGGTGTAGTGAAACATGTTATCAAACCATTTAACAGTTATTTTGTTAAGTTTTGTGTTTACTTTATTCGGGTTTTAGGTTTCGATTTCAGGATATGTTCTTTAGATTTCAAAAAAACAAGTGTTATTCAGGATCAGTTATATGAGGGTTCCTGTAAAGCATGTTATTAAACCAATTCACACGAACAGATACACATTTTCAGCTGCCTAAATTAAGAAAAGATCATCACATGATAAAATAATAGAAAAAGTTAGAGATATCGAAACATATTGGTGAACTCGTAAATGACGTATCTTCAGTCATCTTCTTGTGTAACTTTTGCTTTTGACTTTTTAGATGTGTAGTGTTTGATCAATTGATCATGAATGTGAAACTAATATATGTACCAATCTCGAATTCAAAGAGACCAAAAATAATCGGCGATTGTTCTTCTTTGCTTTTTGTTTTACTTTTTTTTCAATCTTTTTGTTGGGTCAAAAGCTTGTTAAACACGTTACCAGGTCCAACAAGCAATGTGGATCGTATGGCCCAATCTGGTACACAATTGAAATCAAAACAAATTCAACTTTATCTTCTAAAAGAAATAGAGAGGAGAAGAAAAGTTAGGGTTTTTAACGACTCGTGTTCAGCGATGGAAAAAAGTTTTAAACATGTCTCGGTTCATCTAATGATCTCTTTGATATCAGTTAATATCTTAGAGCAGATCTCTGTCGATCTCATCATTCAGATACTCTCAAAATTACCTGTGAAATCTATAGCTAGGTTACGTTGCGTATCAAAGGGTTGGAATTTCATTCTCCGGAGTCCAAATTTTACCAATCTGTTTTTGAGAGTGTCTTCTTCTCATCCTCGTCTCTTTTTCTCTTTTCTAACAAAGGGTAAGTGGTTCTTCTTTTCCGCACCGCAACCACTAAATCCGGACAAGAACTTGTTTCTTTCAACTACCGATTACCAAATGTGTTTCCCTTTAATACCATGTAACTCTCATCTCCTTGGTCCTCCTATCAATGGATTTTTCTGTACTATATACAAAAGGTTTTTACATAATGAATCAATTGAACAAGAAATAAAGGGATGTGACACCTTTAAAAAGTCCGGGAGGATTGACAACTCGAAAGTGCTTGAGGTGGTTGAGAGGGTCGAACAGAGGAAAGACGACCTACAAACCCAACTCAGCCAGGATGGAAAGTGTCATTCGGTTGAGTTCTCTCGAGAAGCGATCAACCAAATTGTCGTTGAGGTAATTAATTTATTCTAATAAATAATTTTTTTTATATTAAAGATTATTTTGTTAACAATATAAATTTTTTTTGTAGGAAACTTCTTGCATGAAGGGACGGCGATTTGGACTCGGTAAGCTAGTCAATGCCGATGGGTTGCCAGCAGATGTTGATCTCAGTCAGCGGGAGCTACAAGAGCTAGTAGATCTCCGTAGGAGCCATGAGGAAACCTATGTCGTACTCCGCAAGACACAGGAGAGGCAAGCGAGGAGTGAAGCTCATATTGCTATATTATTGCAGATGTTCGAGACTCAGCTATCCTTCCCATCGTTTAGCGAGACGCAGAACCCGGGGATTTAGTCTAGGACCGAACATATTTTTAATATGTATTTAGTTAAAACATTTAATATTTAATATCTAAAATATTTTTCAAAATTAATTTAATTTATTTAAAATATATATATATATATATATATTAGTAAAACATTATTTAAAAAAACATTATTATCTATATACCCGTCGGATGCCGTCGGTTCGGTTAACCGACGGTAATCGATAGCATCCGACAGCCGTTAATCGATGGTAATCGACGGCAGCCGACAGCGGTTAACTGACAGTAACCAACGGCAGCCAACAACAACTAACCAACAGTAACCGACGGCGGCTAACCGACAGTTACAGACAACAGTCGACGGCAGATAACCGACGGTAACAGACAACTGTTAACGGAAGGCAGCCAACGACGGTTAACTGACGACAGTCAACAGCAGCTAACCGATGGTAATCGACGGCTAACCGACAGTTACCGACAGCAGCCGACAGCGGTTAACCGACGATAACCGACGGCGGTTAACCGCAGTAATTGACGGCGGTTAACTAATGGCAGCCGACGGTAGCTAACCGACGGTAATCGACGGTAGCCGATGGTGGTTAACCGATGGTGATTATCCGACGGTAACCGATGACAGTCAAATCCCTCGGCATCCGACGGCACCCTGATATCCGACCACGCGTACACAATGACTATTTTTTGTCGGTTATTGTTGAAAAATGCCCATATTCGACGGCATCCGATGGGATTGGTCGTCGGATATAGGTCTGTTTTCTTGTAGTGCAAAAGTGATTTGATTATCTTTAATCCTAGCACCGAACAGTACTTTCTTCTAGTGCAAAAGTGATTTGATTATCTTTAATCCTAGCACAGAACAGTACATACCATTACCCATTATGAGAGGACGTAAGGATTATGCACTTATTTTGGGTATGATCCAATCAACCAACAATACAAAGTATTGTGTATGCACTTATTTTGGGTATGATCCAATCAACCAACAATACTTTCTTGTCTTTGGTTCTTTAGTGGTTGTTCTTTTTAAATACTCCATTCGTTCCAAAATGTATGATATTTTAAGTTATATACACAAATTAAAAAATATTTAATATTTGATTTTTTCAACTAAAAATATATCTATGTAATAATTATTCAGCCAATTAGAAATTAATATCTAAAACACAAATAGTCAAAATAGATTAAAAAATATAATAAATATTGCGTTAGAAGTTGAAAATATCAAATAATTTAAAACAAAATTTTAGAGGGAGTATAATTTTGCGTATACTACTTTGCACATTTTAACCCATTTTTATCAATTTATGCCAACATTTTTATATCTACTTTGTCTTATTTTTTCAATCTCTGTAATTCCTTGTCTTTTGAATTGTTATTAAAATAGATAATTTCACAAAGAGTTAGGATTTACTTTCTGAAAATAAGTAATTTGAAACCAAGAAATGAAGGATCTTAACCATACAAATCTTATTATGAATGTTCCAAACATGTTAAAATTCTTAATATCCCAATATTAAACATTCGATCGTTATTATATCATCACAGGTCTATGTATTGTTATTGCAATATTTGTATATAACTTAATTTCTATTATATGCATGTGATATGTTGTTTAAACTAAAATTATGGCAACAATTTAATCAATAAGATTCGATTTATAGCACAATTCCTCTTGACAATAGCGTATGTGAGGGTCTGTCCCGTGAAACATGTTATCAAACCATTTCACAGGAACATTTATCTATCTTTTTCTGCCTAAATTGAATAGAGACATGATTGAGAGATACATGAAAACCTGCAATAACCAGTCACTATAAGAAAACATCGCGATATCTGATAACAATTTTCGTCGGTTTCCGTTAGAATAAGGCTTATCCGACGAATAACCGACGATAAGTGATTATCGGATTAGCGTGGTCGTAAATCACAATGCCGTCGGATATCGTCGGTTATCACCGATGGAAACTGACGACAACTTCCGTCGGACGATGCCATCGGAGGATGTCGGTTTTTTTGTCGTATGCTGTCGGTTGCACCCGACAGAATCCAACGGAACTTCCGTCCGGTACTTTCAGATTCCATCGGTTGTAACCGTCGGCTCGCATCGGTTACAACCGATGGCATCCGACAGAATTCCCATCATTTACTGTCAGATGTCGTTAGGTTATTTCTATTGGTTTGCGTCGGTTACAACCAACGGCATCTGCCGGGAATATTTATATTATTTTATAAAAAAAATTATATTTTGAAAATATATATATTTAATATTTTGGAAAAATAATTTATATATTAAATATTTGTACTGTCCTAGACTAAATCTCCGGATTCTGGGTCTCGTTATCTGATGGGAAAGGTTGGGGAGTGTCGAAAATCCGCATAAGCTAGGCAATATGAGCTTCACTCCTTGCTTGCCTTTCCTGTGTCTCGTGTAGTGTGGCCTAGGTCTGTTCGAGGGTATGTTCCATCTGTACATGGCTCACACCGAGATCTACCAGCTCTTGTCGCTCCCGCTGGCTAAGACTTATCACCTGACTCAGGTCAACACCGGTTGGTAACCTATCGGCGTTGACTAACTTACCGAGTCCAAATCGTCGTCCCTTCCTGCAAGGAGTTTCCTACAAAAAAAAATACTTATATTGTTATCAATATAATCTATATAAGAAAAAAGAATTATTAGTCCAAATGAATACCTTAACGACGATTTGGTTAATCGCATCCCGAGAGAGCTCAACCGAAGGATCTGCTCCATCCTGAGTGAGTTGGCTTTGAAGCTCATCTTTCCTATGCTCGACCCTCTCCACCACCTCTAACACCTTCGGATTCTCGTTCCTCCCGGATTTCTTGGCGGTGTGACATCCTTTCATCAAGCTGAGCCAATCTGGTACGCACCCATTTTTAATAGTCTACAAAACCAAAAACATTGCTTAACTCACATTCAATGAAATATGTATATTTAAAATTGAAACTTACCATAACTCACTCGACGTGCTCAAACATATTGCGGCTGGTGTTGTGTGTCCCCGCCGCCTTCACTGTTTCGCCCTGACCACTTATGTGTTTCTTCTTGTTTCGCTGAGCAAGCTTCTTCATGTTCGGCTGGCTCTAATATTCAACAAACTCCGGGAATCGATCCGCCGGGCAACCATAAGGTTTCGTCATTGGATCTTTCTCCCATGCAGTCTTCCACGCATAGACATGGTTGGTGTAAGAATTACTGCACTGCTCCTCGAACTTCTTTTGAACTTGAAGTGTGTTAGTGACAGCCCAATTATAATATTGTTGTAAATAGTAAGAAATTAGTAAAAAAAAAAAAAGGGAAAATTTGAAGATATTGTAAGAAAATAGCTGTTTACTGCGAACAATTTGAACCACTACTCCTTCAGCTCCAAAGGGAATTTGCTGAAGGTTGGATATGCAAACGGGAGCTGTTGCTGTATCATAATCTTTATTAACATTATTTTCCGCTAGATGCGAAACCTAAAAATGAGAAAATTTAGTTATTATTATTTTAAAATAACTTGAATAAAATTATTAAAGTATACTAATACTTACCATGTCGATCCATCTCCTAGATTTGGATCGAGATTCTTCAAATGGCTACGTTTTAGACTCGTCAATATTTGCTCAATCGTCAAATGTAAAGGTGGCTGTGTCTGTATGTCCGGCTCACGTGGTGGACTCCGATATGGATTAAGGGTGTCATTAGAATTGTGATCATGTGATTGTCGAGGACGTGATCGACAGAATTAGTCGTACGAAAGCCTGACAATAATAAAATTAGGAAAGTTAAGAAATATAATTTAAAATTATGAATTTCTAATTTAGAAGTTAAGTAATTTTTATAAGTATTAAAATATAACTTCATAGCATTGTAAATTTAATATAAATTTACAAAACATATAAATTTACTAAACATTGAAATTTACAAAACAACTAAACTTACTACACATATAAATTTTGTAAATATTGAAATATATTTTATTACATATAACTTATATTTTGTTTTATAAATTTACAAAATATAAATCATAAATCATAAAACATATAACTTTATATGTTTTTTATACATATGAGATTATGTACATTTAATTTTAGTCTTATTTTCATATATATTTATACGAGAATATATATGTAAATATATATATATATATTACATTAAATTTTCATAACTTATATATATTACATATATATATAGTACATTTAATTATATATTATTGAATATATAGAATATACTTATATAAATTTTCATATAGAATATATTACATTAGATTATATTACTTATATATAGAATTTATTTATATAAATCTTCATATATATATATATATATTACATTAAATTATATATATGTAACTATATATAATTTATATACAAGATCAACAATTGATATGATATATAAAATATATATGAAAGAAAAAAAAAATACTCGAAAATCTGAAAAAAAAATTTGTGTTCTTCATAAGAAAAACTTGTTCTTACGGAAAAAAAAAATCAACACCAATCCATCAAATTCTTCAAAATCGACATAACTCAAGCGAAATGTAACATATTTCAAACCTATATTCAACCAAATTCTCCGATTCCATCATCCTGATCCAAAATCAAACTTAAACCTAAAAATATGAACTTTTACAAAGTTTAAAAAAATTTCAAACTTACATGATTACATGTGGGATGAGATGATTCGGTTGTGATTCCGCCGGGGATAGATGTTTTCGCGGCGATAAATTGGCCCAAAGTTGCCGAAATTTTGAGAGAGAATATGTGTGTGAAGATGGCGAAGAAGAGAAGAAGTGTCGGGAAACTGAGTTTATAAGAATACTTGTCGGTTGTCGTCGGTTACCTATATCCTTACCTATACCAGTATTACCAACTCCGCTATAACTACCAAAGTTAACATTCAGACCATCTTCTCCATGCGAATACCGTATTTTGTAACTCGGAAAAAAACTTCTTCGGTAAAGATGACTCCAGACATTTTTAACAGGAATGTATTTCATATTCTAACATGTTATACACAGACAATACATCTTACCTGTTTCGAGCGGTAGACTCTCATATGCTGCAAACTCCATAAAATTTTTCAACCCGACAGTATACTTTTCGGTTAATGTCCCTGTTGCTTCATCGATACGTGGTTCGTCCATCCAAGATCGGAAATTAGAGTTTGACATTGTAAATTTTGAGAGGAATAAAAGAGACTGTGATGGAGAGAAATGAAACCCGTGCTGTTATATAGAGAAAACAATCCGACGGGATCAGATGGCTTCCTACGGCTACCTAATATTCGGTTACAAACAGTGACGTCTCATGCAAAACATGTAGTAACCACTTCGGCTGGATACTGTAGGTTCCCGTTGGTTATATAACCGACGAAAATGAATTTTTGATTTTTAAAATTTTTTTTTATTAATATTACTAATCTGTTGGTTCCCGTCGGGGATTGAACCGACGGGATCCGACATATATGAATTTTTGATTTTTAAAAATAAATGAAAATTATTAATATTAATATCCCGTCGGTTGCCGTTGGGTACTGAACCCACGGGAACTGACGACAATTATTTCGATTTTTAAAAAATAAGAAAAATATTTAATATTATCTATCGCGTCGGTTGTTGTCGGTTCTAACCCACGGGAACCGACGAGAATTAATTTTCCATCGATTTTCGTTGGATTTGGTTGGATTGTTTTTTGACGTAATCTGATGGTTGTTCTTCCGTCACCTGAACCGACGATATTCGACGGGAGTCATTTTTGCGGTCACGTTTTGTCGGTTCGTCGTCGGTTCGTTACCAACGGGAATTTTGTGGTTGGAATGCCCATTGATTTTGGCCATATTTTCTTGTAGTGAATGATTTAGAACTCTAAAACATGCAATAAATCTAGCTCCATACAAAAAGAGTCAGAAACAATTCACCGCAGCAACATTTACATTTCGAAAGTTTTGAACATAAAAACAAATCTATCATAGACATAAATAACTATTGTTTTTAACGTATTCAAAGGGTTAATATACCTTAATAACTCAAACTTTTAGGAGATTTTTGGAGAATTGTGTTACCTTACATACGTACTTTAGGGTTTTTTTTGGTCACTAAACTGGTTTTATAAATTTAAACTTATGGAGTTACATCAGCATAATAGAGAGGAGGATAGGTACATAGTCTAATCCAATACAACACTAAACATAAACGAAATAAAATTTCTGCGGAGGTAAATCTCAAACGCATTAGACGAAAGGGATAAGAGGTGGAACCTCGTTCGCAAATCTTGGAAAGATGCAGAAACATTCCTACTTCGGTTGCCACAAAGGTCGATCGAACAAAAGAGGGAACTCTTAAAAACATATGTTTTGAGCTTTGAAAGAGTTTCACCGAAACCTGAACAGGTCGGTAAAAGGTTCTCTCCATGAAGGAGGATAATCTAGTCTTTGATATAAGATTATATAATCTCCATCTAAAGACCATATCTAGCCAAGTGGCCATTCTAACGCACTTTAGGCTTTATATGACACTTTTTGGCCTTCTTTGTTTGTTAATTTTATAATTGGTCTCTTTCATCGAAACCCTTAATACACGCCCAATTGAATATACCTTACGAAGACTTTGTATGTTAATTAACTTGTTGTCCTTTGCCGTTTCTATAGGGGAATTTAGAACACTGTAAAATTATTAAGAATTTCCATTATATTAATTTATATTAGTTATCCAAGCAGTGCTTGATGTGATTTCGTCAATTAATATTTATTTCTACTTAAATTATTAGTTCTAAGCCCACACAAGTGCTTCAATTTTGTGGCTATCGTCAGAAAATCAAATACGTGGAAATACGTGGTTAATAGAGAATTTTTTGTGATTTTTATAACGAAATATAATTTCATATCTGAATTGTTAATTGTAGGGGAAGTCGTTTTGGTTTTCAATGAATGTTTCTAATTGATAAATTCTGTTTATACTTCATTAAATTAGTAAGCTCCCGTAAATCTCAGACATGTATTGAGAATTGTCAAAAAGATAATCAACTCCATAATTAATTATAAAGGTTGTGAAAGAAACAAGTCAATTATTATTAGTTATAAGGTTGTGGAAGAAAAAAGTGAATGATCTATGTGGAAAAATTTGAGGGGACCCAAATCACGGATCATATAACTTAGAGAAGATAAGACCCACAAGTCGATGTTACATTTACCTAGTAATTTATTACTCTTGTCTTTATAAAGAGAGTTGCAGAAGCTATCAAAAACCACACAAACCAAAAAAATGGTAATGATGATTCCAAAAAAATCTTATTCCTTTGATAATATTCTTGTTACCTTGTATCTCTTTTTCTTGGTTTCCTTCGTTATACAAACTCTTGCTTCTCCTACAGTCCATTATTGCCGCCATGATCAGAGGGATTTTCTTCAGGAGTTCAAACACGAGTTTCCTGTAAATGATTCCTACTCAACTTCTTATATTATGAGTTCATGGAACAAAAGCAGTGATTGCTGTTTTTGGGAGGGTGTCGACTGTGACGAAAGTTCTGGCAAAGTGATTTCACTTCAATTTTATAATGTCTTTCTCAACAACAGCTTGAAACCAAACAGTGGTCTTTTCAAACTTCAATATCTTCAAAGCCTAACCCCTTTCATTTTGTAACCTCGATGGAGAGATTCCTTCTTCATTAGGAAACCTTTCTTCTCTCACCAATCTTGATCTTTCGTATAATGAATTACTAGGCCAAGTTCCAGCTTCAATCGGAAACTTGACCAAACTAAGCTGCTTGAGCTTTGGCTGTAACAAATTAACTGGCAATGTCCCTATTTCATTTAGCAATCTAGAGAAATTGGCTGCACTTTACCTCGAGAATAACTGCCTTGAAAGCTCAGTTTTCGGGCCTTTCCCGACATCCTTGCTCACAAATCCTTTGATACGAGTGGTTAAAATTGAGGGAACCTATTCAACGGATCTTTAAGGTTTCTAAACACAAATTCATCAACTATGATTTCTAGTCTACATATTGGTCAGAACGACTTTGATGGCCCAATCCCTGAATCTATATCTAAAAACTTCTCAATCTCAACCGTTTAGATCTCAGTTACAACAATCTCATTGGGCCAATTCCAACATCTATATCACAGTTAGTCAATCTCTCTTATCTTGATCTTTCCAACAATAAGTTGGAAGGAAAAGTGTCAAGTTGCTTATGGAGATTGACAGTGTTGAAGCTTTCTCAGAACTCTTTTAGCAGTTTTGGAAAATCATCTAAAGTTGTTGCCCGAGCACAAATGAGTGTGTTGAGTCTTGATTCAAATATGTTCCGAGAACCATTTCCCCATTGGATATGCAAGTTTCGATCAATAGATTTCTTAGATCTATCTGACAATAGCTTTAGTGGTTCGATTCCTCAATGTTTAAGGAATATCACTAATCTTCTAGGCATGTTTAATCTGCGAAACAACAATTTCAGTTGAATTCTTCCTGATGTTTTCATCAATGCTACCAAGTTCCGCACACTTGATGTCAGCCGCAACCACTTGGAGGGAGGGTTTCCAAAATCTTTGATCAACTGCAAAGCTATGGAATTTATAAATGTGGGAAGCAACAACTTTAAGGACGAGTTTCCATCTTGGTTGGGATCTCTACCCTCGTTAAATGTCCTTATCCTCCGATCAAACCAATTCTATGGATCCTTATATCTCCGCCATATATCTATCGGTTTTCGAAAGTTGAAAGTTATTGATGTCTCAAATAATGACTTCATTGGAACCGTCCCAGCTTTCTATTTTTCCAGTTGGCAAGGGATGACCACATTACACGCAGAAAATGAAGACACATACATGATAGATTTAATGAACTACAATGTCGTCTACCGTAACTCAATGGAAATGGTGCATAAAGGAGTAGATACAAAATTTAAGAAGATCGGAAGAGACTACATAGCCATTGATTTTTCAGGAAACAAATTCTACGGAAGAATCCCTGAGTTGAAGGGATTGGGTCTTCTCAACTTGTCAAATAACGCATTTACAAGCGATATACCTAAGTCGTTGGCTAATTTGAGATACCTTGAAGCATTAGACCTATCTCAAAATCAGCTAACTGGTCAGATTCCTCAAGATATTGGTGCCCTGTCCTTTCTATCAACTATGAACTTCTCCCACAACAATCTTGAAGGTCCAATACCACGAAGCACAGTTTGAAAGCCATAATTATACTTCATTCATGGGAAACCCAAACTCTACGGTCTTGAGGAAATTTGTGGAAAAACTCATGTCCTGAGTCCTAAACAACAAAAATCAGAGGCCTTTCCTGAAGCCGAAGAAGAAGTGATTAGTTGGATAGCAGCAGCAATAGCTTATGTACCTGGTGTTTTCTGTGGAATTATGATTGGTTATATCCTTGTTTCACACAAGCATGAGTGGTTCATGGAAAAGTTTCATGGAATCAAGCCCAGAGTAGCCACCTGAAGGGGTCATTGAAGACTTTCTCTTGTCCTATCTTTAAGCATATGTGTTGTCATAACGAGTCTCAAAAGCTCTTATATATGTTATAATTTTCTGTTTTATGATTTTGTAAGAAATGTCTTGAAATAGTGAAATTTATATATTTTTTATATTTCGGTCTTAATGTTAGTGAAATTTATATATTATTAACTCAAAAACTTCGTTCTATCCATATCTCAACATGGGAGTTAGTATAATTCGTTACCTTAGAGCATGATTAACGCAGGTTTCCTAATGGGTTTCTTAAGCCCAAATAATTAAAAATAATAATTTTAAAATGGGAATTAGGTAAGAAGCGGATCTTAATTAAGGCATTTAAGATCCTCTTCTTAGCAGTGACGTGGCCAAATATGAGTGGTACGTGCACTGTAGAAGCATTTTGGTTTTGTTTCCCCGAGACTTTTTTCTCCCGAGTCTTTCTCTTCCTCCTCTCGGGTTCCTCTTGGAACTGCGGCGACAGCTTAGCAAAAGTCGGCGACCACTTCGCCAACGTCGCCAAGATGAAGGGGCTTCTCATCGTAGGTACGAATCGTGATGATTGACCTCTTAGATCTTGATTATTATCGGTTGATTGATGTGAACGATTTTAGGGTTTTTTTTCCAGATTTCTCTAGAAATTTTAGGGTTATTTTCGTTCTGCGAAATTAGGGGTATTCTACAATAAAGTAGCCATGATCGAAGTCGAATGAAGTCAAATCCATCTGAATTAGGTTCTGTGTTCGTGGTAGTTTTGTAGGGTTTATTTGAATTGGTTGAGAGTCATTGTTTATACCATTGATTCTCGATTATTTACAGTGGTGTTTGGTTCTGTATTATGGTTTATGTTCTAATGAATTAGGGTTTGGCCTTGGTGCTCGACTATTAGATCCATAATTTTTATGTCCTATGTCCCCAAACTTAGCTCAATCCTCTTGATTGCCTCTGCTTCAGCAGCCATAAACGTTGACTGTTACCTAATTTGGTCCTCTCTAAAGCTCAATTTCATATATAAGCATCTATGTCTTTCAAGTTTCAAAGTCTTATACACTCTCATTATATCGTTGTCATAGTGAATTGAGCGTTTCTGGTTGCTTTAAATCTTCATTTGTTGAGCTAATTGTTGTTTGCTGCAAGTTGCTGCGTTTGCTCATATCGAAGTTGGTTTTTTTTTGTATGAGGTCAATGAATGGAAATATTCGAACACAATGGGGTTTACAACGCAATTGCAGAGATACATGAATGGAATTGTCTACTCGGACAGGTAATAACACAAATCATTCAATCATAGATACATAGGTGTTGTTTTTTTCATGGAATTTTCTGGTTTATTTGTTGCGTTTAGTTATTTACTCTCTTCTTTCGGAAGTTATTGAGCCGTATTTTATTTAGTTAGGTGTTGTGCTGTGTCTGTAATATGCTATTTGATTGAAATTTTAAGTAAGTTATCTATAATACATTGAGCTTTTTTCCCTTTCTTGTGTCTTATCTGTTTTGATTAGTTATACTTGCTAGTTTAGACTAAAACAGTTTCTGTTAAAACTAAAGGACGCATATACTATGTTTAACAAATGATTGGAACTAATAAGATTTCCCTTTTATCAAAAAAAAAAACTATTAAGATTTCCCTTTTTTTATTCATACATATAATTTTTCACCCCTTAACATTTAATTAAAAGCTGAGTTGAAACCATGATAATTGATAAGCCACATGATGAGATTTAATGAAACTGCTATGTATATTGTGTAGTTGATGTAAGGAAATTGAATGAGGGCGGTGAAGGATACACTTAAATATTAGTAAGGAATTAGTGTGATATAATTTGTTAGGATACGGTGTGTATATCTGTGCATATTCTAGTTACTGATCCTTTGTTGATGATAAATGCTTCTTTGCTGCATTTAACCTACATAACGATTATTAAATGTTTAGTGGTGGTAATGCAATGTGTCTTTTCTGTGATAAATGCTGGCTATTTAGTGATTAGGTACACCTTTATTATGCCATTGATTTCTAAAAACACTAACCAGAAATAGTTTGTCACGTTTAAAATCATAAACCTTTTAGTTACCACCATCCCCATCATACTCTTTCTTTCTCCTATTATTAACAACCAGAAACTAGGACACCAGCCCCATTTAGTCACTCTAACCATCGAGTTGAATGCTTTTAGATACATGTCAACTCGAACTTAATGGTTGCAATTAAATCTTTGCAACTTGCCTATTCTAAACTCAGTCTATTAAACCCATCGCAACTTTCTACTTCTTCACATCTTCTAAACACTATCCTTCTTCACTTTGTTTCACCTTTCTATCTCGAGTCTTACCCTTTTCTGTGCTGTTTTGATATGTCTTCCACAAATCCCTTTACTCAGTCCTCTAATTTTGTTGACTTGTTGAGTCAACAAAATGTTTTCCCTCTCTTGAGTCAACAAGAGAATTTCCCTTTCTTCACTCAAAAGTGTACAGCAACAAGAGAATTTCCCTAGTGATTAGTAGTTGTTTCTGTGTTTCATGTTTTTTTAAGTTAAATGTTTGTGTTATGTGTTTCTGTTTAAGTTAAATGTTTGTTTTATCTGTTTCTGTCTCCTGTGGAAACAACTTAATCATCTAGGGTAAGGGATAATTCTCATCACACTTTGAACACTAGAGTCAAATTCAGATTCTTATGATTTTTGATATTTGTTTTGTAGAAATGCTGGGTTTGATCCAGCTGTTATTCGGATTGATCCATATGGGAATGTTCTTTACTTCCACGCTGATTCAGCTTCTCCTCTTGCTTGGAGTTTTGATCATTGGTTCCCTTGCTCAAGTACACACTTCTCCCTTTTTTTTAGATTTTGAGTTTCTTTGTTATCTGATTGATTAACAGCTTTCTCTGCATCTCAATTTTTGTAGGAGGAGGCTTAACAGTACCAAGCAATCTAAGGATAATGCAATGGCAGGCACGAAAGAACAAGAAGGACAAACTTGAATTCTTAGTACCATGGTGGGATCTTCAAGTTGGCATTTCAGTTAATCAATTCTTGTCAATCTTTGCTGATTCAAGTTCTGATTTCAGGTATAAAGTAACAATCTTTGGATATATATATACGCCACTATCTTCCCACGCTCATTATAATGCTAGGATCAGAGGATGCTGCTATACATTATGAAGCGGTTAGGAATATTTTACTTGGCTGAGAGTTTTCATAATCAACTTTTTAGCTACTTATATATCTACGTGATACATTGAATTAACCAGTTGAGTCATGTTTTCTTAGGTTGGAGTTATAGGCAATCTATGCAGGCTCTGATATTTTGCCATATGGTATGTGGGGTTGGTAGTAGCTGTAAATAACAACAAGAGGTACACAGAAGCACGAGATCACATTAAGCGTGAAGGATAAAAGTCACAAGCAAAACAGTTGGAAGAGAAGTCACAAGTAAAACAGTTGGAGGAGAAGTCACAAGTGGAACAGCTGGGATCGTGTGTTTTAATAAGCGCTTCTTCTTCAACGATCAGCATCACAATTTCTTCTCTTTTCCCCTGCTTCTCTCTATAATGTTTAGAGCAGCTTAAACCTATTTGTTTTGATTTACATCCCCTTGTTTTTGTTTTTTCCTTAGCTTCTCTTCTACTTCTTAATCGCTTCTAAATGATATGTTCTGTAATTGCTTCCTTCTAAGCAATTAAAAGGACAGCCAGAATATCAATAAAGCTTTTTTTCTCTATTTCTCTTTTAATTTTCATCTATGGCATCTTCTTCTAATCACTCATTTGACGAAACACTTGATACAAAATTTGATCAATATTTTGATGAAATTTTAGAAGACAAGTTTGAGGATTTATTCAGCAACTTTGGTGATGTTAATGACGATAGGGAGCCAAGGAAAAAAAGGTCATTTTTTCAAAGACAAAGAGAAAAAGGCCACATAAGTTTGTGGCATGATTATTTTAGTGACACTCCAACATACCCGCCATATTTATTTCGTCGACGTTTTAGAATGAACCAGTCATTGTTCTTGCATATTGTGCATCGATTTTCCAATGAAAAACGATTCTTTCGACAAAAGAAGGACGCCCTTGGAAGGCTTGGTCTCTCTACACTTCAAAAGTGTACAGCAGAAATTCGTCTCTTGGCATATGGTAATGCGGCTGATAGTGTTGACGAATATCTCCGCATCGGTGCCACAACTGCTCGTTCATGTTTGGAAAATTTTGTCGAGGGAATAATAGATTTGTTTGGCGATGAGTACCTAAGAAGACCTACACAAGAGGATCTTCAACGACTACTTGCTATTGGAGAGCAACGTGGATTTCCCGGGATGGTAGGCAGCATAGATTGTATGCACTGTGAGTGGAAGAATTGCCCCACCGCTTGGAAAGGGCAATATGCACGTGGTTCTGGAAAAACCTACTATCGTTCTAGAGCGGTAGCTTCATATGATCTCTGGATATGGCACGCGTTTTTTTGGACCTCCAGGTACATTAAACGATATTAATGTTCTTGATCGCTCACCCATATTCGATGATATAATAAATGGACATGCACCGCAAGTCAATTTCTCTGTCAACGGAAGGGAGTATCATTTGGCTTACTATCTCACAGATGGTATTTATCCAAAATGGGCAACTTTTATCCAATCTATTCCAATTCCACAGGGACCGAAAGCATCTTTATTTGCTCAACATCAAGAAGCTGCAAGAAAAGATGTTGAGCGTGCTTTTGGGGTTTTGCAAGCACGCTTTGCCATTGTTAAAAATCCGGCTCTTTTTTGGGATAAAGTCAAAATAGGAAAGATTATGAGAGCATGTATCATACTTCACAATATGATAGTCGAAGACGAACGAGATGGATACACTCAATTTAATGTTTCAGAATTCCAAGAAGGAGAAGAAAACGGAAGATCACATGTGGATTTCACGTATTCTACAGGTATGCCTACAAATCTCGGCAATATGATGGGGGTTCGCACTAGAATTCGTGATAGACAAGTGCATCAACAATTAAAAAATGATTTAGTTGAGCATATATGGCAAAAATTTGGCCATAATCAAGATATCAACTGAGATTTTATAACTATTTGAAATGTTTATCGTTTATTATTTCAAATTCTATGTTAAAATTTTTTATGTTTTTATTTTTAATGTTTAATATGTTGTATGTTTAAAATGTTTAATAAAAACAATCAAATTAATTTTTTTTTTTTTTAAGAACCCCATTGGGGGTTCTCCCATTGTAACCCACATAAACTAAAGGTTCTTACTTAAGTTTCTTAGTTAAAAAAAAATAATTAAAAATGTGTTAAGAACCCCTAATGGGGTTCTTGCATTAATCATGCTCTTATTGTGTTTATGGTTAACTTCAAAGACAAGTTTGCATCTTGGTTGGGGTCTTTGCAATTGTTAAACGTTCTCATGCTCCGATCAAACCAATTATATCACCGCAAAGTCTCCACTGGGTTTCAAAAAATTACACTAATTGATGCCTAACGTAACCATCTGAAGGGGTCGTTGAACACAACTCTCTCATCCAATCTCTAAGCATTTGTCAATCATAAACGTTTGTCATAATTTGTCACCATGTGGTCTCCAAAAATGCTTTTGTGAATTTGTAATAATCGTAGCTCCAATATTTCTGTTTACTGAATTTACAAGAATTAACTCCTTATGCGGTTAACAAAAATTTAGTATCCTTTTGTTTTTGTTGGTGACTTTTATAATCTATTATATAACTAAAAAAAAACCCTTATTATATAGTATTTGTTACTAACTATATAACTCATTTACATAATCCTAAAAGAAGAAGATCGGCTTGAAAATGAAGAGATCACGCCACATTGAGAATGTGATGATGCTTACATTCTATACGTCCGTTTAGTTGAGGTGTGTAGACGCAAGAAGTTTGATGTGAAATCCCAATCTTTGAAGTGAGAGCAAAGTGTAGTAAACTCAGACCTATTGTCACTACGGACTATCTTAATCCTTAGTATAATAGAATCTATGAGAATATTTTTCGGTTAGGTTTTACGGGCTTCACTTCATAACTAGGCTCCTATGGTTGATATGATTTGGTCCGCAAGATACACATCTTGCTTACCAAGATATCTCTAATACTCTCCCGTACAACAAACGTGGAATGCAAAACACAAAATCCGCAATTACAAAGCGGAACACCTTTGTTGTAGACATTTGTCGAGGACGGACAAAAATTGTCAATATATGCCTCCCAGTATAAACTTTAATCCTGAAAACTAGGATGGAACTTCAAATCGTCTTTGATCTTAATTAGAAAAAGGGAATAATATCCCATGGTGTAACTTTTGCAGCTCCACAAATAATCGTCCTTATCTCGAACAATCCATAAATCAGAACTAAAAATGACCTAAAACATGAGCGTTCCAATAGAAATCCCTGAAACAATAATCAAACTTCTCCGTAATAGGAGAAACCTAAAATTAATAATTTAGAAAGGTAAGAATAATTCCCAACAAAAAATTTAAAATTTTTTTTAGAAAGAACTTTTTTTTTTTAAGAACATGACTTCACATCATCATCTAGATCATCAGACTCTTCAACTACGCGGTCAACATCTTGGCCCAGTTCATGCAAACTGCTCTTGATGATCATTGGGAGGCTGCATTACGCCGAGTTCGTTATCTTAAATCTGCTCCTGGTCAAGGTATTGTCTTATCTTCCAAAGCTCCTCTCCAAGTTAATGCTTATTGTGACTCCAATTTCAACACTTGTCCTGGCTCTCGTTGGTCTTTGACTGGCTATATGGTAACGCTTGGAGACTCACCTTTATCTTGGAAAACGAAGAAACAATCTCGTGTATCCTTATCTTTAACCGAAGCTGAATTTTGAGCTATGGCAATGACTTGTCAAGAGCTGCTTTGGCTCAAAGAAGTTCTCACATTTCTATGTGTTAATCATCTGCAGCCGATGAAGCTCTATTGTGATAGTCAAGTTGCTCTTCACATTGCCCCGAACTCAGTCTTTTATGAATGTACAAAGCATAGCGCATGGAATTGTCATTTCATTTGGGACGAGATTGTTTCATGCACGCTTGCTACTTCTTACATTTCTACCCGTGAGCAGCTCGGTGATATATTCACTAAAGCTTGGTCGTGATCAATTCAAATATCTACATGTCAAAGTTGGGCGTTTTAGATCTTCACGCTCCAACTTGAAGGGGAGTATTAGGAAAAATAATATTTTCCATATATTCTATGTTAATAATCTCTTGTAATCTAAATATACTCTTTGTCTATCAATAATAAACCCAAGGCACCCAAAGAACCCAAGGCATTTTACACTATTTGGCAATTTTTTGGTCGTAACAGGCTCGATTAAGGTTTATGTTTGCAGCACATTGATGATATGTCCGATACTCGTTTGTTTATTGAGAACAAGCACTACAAGAAAACACATCATTTCAGACTACACAATCAGTCTCAGATCAGCCTCACGTTCGATAAGTGAGACTAAAGTGCGACTAATACCATCAGTCACAAATGGTTAGTCACTCTTTTGGTCAGTCGCAAATATGTGACTGATTAGAGACGAAATAAATCAGTCTCAAATTGCGACTGACTTTACAACCGCAAGTTTAGTCTAAATTTGCGACTAATCTGAGACTCTTCAATCAGTGACAAATATCAGTCTCAGATTAGTCTCAACAATTAGTTGCAAATCAGTCTCAAGTGTTAGTCGCAAATCAGTCTCAGTATTCTGTCGCAGATCAGTCTTAGTGGTCAGTTTCATATCAGTCTCAAAACTCAGTTGCAGATCAGTCTCAAAAATCAATCGCAGATCAGTCTCAAATATCAGTTGCAGATCAGTCTCAAATATTAGCCACAGATCAGTCTCAAATATAAGTCGCACATTTTTTTTTTCAATTTTTAAAATTATTTATTTTTAAAATTTAAATTTTAAGTAAAATGTAATTTTTAAATAAAATATATATTATTGAAACCGAATTATTTTGAAACAAGAATATCAAAAACATATAATGTTTAAATGAAAATAAAAGCGAAAGAAAATCAAAGCAGGTCGGGGAATTGGCCAATAGGTCTGGACGCAGAAGAAGACCCCCGAACCATGGCGCCGTAGAGGAGGAGGAGGCATCGGAGTCAAGTGAGTAGGGAAAGAAGGGAGTGTTGCATGAATGTATTGTAGCAGCTCGCGATTCTGATGCGTCAGATAAGTGATGTTATCCTTGTAACTCGTCTTCTCTTGCATCACATCTTGCTTGTAAGCCGCCATCTCTTGCTGCAAGTATGAAATCGTGTCCGTGACAGTAGACTCGGTGATACCTTTGTTCTTCCCGATACAATACTTCTGGCTGAGATTTTCTAATGTGTATACTTTGCCTCTGCGATCAGGCAACGTACACTAAAAAATAAAAATAATGGTAGAAGTTAGTAATAAATTATAAGAATATGTAATGTAAATGTTTTTAACATATACCTGAAGAAAAACCTCGTTCTCCTGCTCTAGAGTGAGTTGTATCCATCTATGAATGCATGAACTCACTTTTCTTCTGCTCATAAGTCTCAGAAATTTTCTTTGCCTTCAGGTCCACGAAGCTCCAATCCGATGACCTAGTATACATCTTGTTGAAGACATCACTGATTGAAGCAGGTCGATGCAATTCATCTTTCTGGCTCGATCAAACCTGTAAAGATACATGAAAAAAAAGCAATCACAGTTTTTAAAATTTAGACAATTGTACAAAAATTCATAATAATACATAAAAATTCATAATAATCCATAATAATTCATTAAAATTTATAATAATTCATTAAAATTCCTAAAAATTCATATAAAGCTTATAAAAATTCTAAAAAATTTATTAAAACTCATAATAATTCACTAAAATTTACAAAAATTAATTATCCATAAAAATTTACAAAAATTCATTAAAATTTGTAAAAATTCATAAAAATTTATAAAATTCATAAAATTCTACAAAAATTCATAAAACACAATTATAATTGTAAAAAATTCATAACAAAAATTAAAAAACACATACTAATTCATAAACATTCATACAAATTCATAATAAATCGATTCTAAATTCAAGAAAAATTATTTAAATTCAATAAAATTCATATATATCCATTATAGTTTCAAATCTACCAATTACAAATTCCATCAACCTAATCAACCACATAATTCAAACAAATCTATACTAATTCAACCTAAAATAGCCATAAAATCTAAAAAAAAGAAATGAAATATTACCAAATTGTTCCATCTTTTGTAAATGGAGTCAACTTAGGAAGATCTCTTGCTTGTTCTACAATGAAAAGAAGGTCTTCTAGAGTAAATTGAACAGGTTCATGGCCTTGTTGTGAAGAAAAACCTTTCTTCCATTGTTTGAGGAATTCGATTTGCTTGATTCCATGTAGGAGGACGAAAATTAGTTGGGTCATAGTTACTGGAACTACTGGCGTGAGGTCGAACCACCGGTAGTCTTGCCGGTTCAGTGGTCGGAGGACCCGAGTGGTCTCCCCTCCTTTGAGAATTTCTCCCAGATCTTCCTCCTCCTCTCCCTAATCTAGTCCTACCTCTGGATTGAGACATGGATTGGGCTTTGATTTTGTGAAAAACTGAGAGATTTGAGGAAGAGAATAGTTGGGTTTGTAAGAAAATGGAAGATTTTACCGTTTTGTTGCGAGGAATAAGTGAAGATTTTATCATTTTACCGTTGGACATTAGTCTCAAATCGTCACAAAATTAAAGAAAAATGGAAAAAAATTTGCCGACCCTCGGATGCGAGAAATGATGAGGTTTTTTTCTTAGTCCAACAACCATTGGACTACAAGATTCTTTCGATAAATCTATACGGTCATTAATATATATACAATAAGTGATTATGTTCATGTTTTTAAAAAATTCCCGGAATGCAGTGGTTAAGCATAATTGCTCGAAGGCAATATGATTTTATAGATTTATTGTTAATGAATACAATGATATATATAGTTTAAAAATTTTATAGATTGTAAAACACAATATAACATTTGGCGGAAAAGAAAGTGAAATCAAATGTAATATATGTTAATGACTTCGTTTACATATACTTCAATGCGTTTTAAAATAATTATAAAACGTCATATATATTACCTCCTAATTGGATGATATGATGTAGAAACATCATGTATCTATGTAAATTGAAGCTTCAGAACTATTTTGTTCGGTTACGTTGTAAAAAATGATATATAAAATAATAAGTCGCAGATTAGTAATAGTTGATCTGCGACTTATCTGTGACTGATTTTGCCATAAGTCTCAGAATTAAAGAAAAATGGAAAAATATTGTGGACCCTAGGACTCGAACCCTGCACCGCGTGAGATGATAAAGTCTTAGTCCAACAGGCATTGGGCTACGAGACTCTTTCAATAAATCAATACGGTCATTAATATATATACGATAAGTGATTATGTTTAGGTTTTTAAAAAATTTCTGAGATTCGAACGGTTAAGCATAATTGCTCTAAGACAACATGATTTCATAGATTTATTGTTAATGAATATAGTGATATATATAGTTTAAAAAATTTATAGATTGTACACTACAAGAAAACACACAAATTGTGACTGTAAAGTGTAACTGAAAAATTAGTCGCAAAATGGGAGACTAATTTGAAATTGAAGTGAGACTGAAATATTTAGTCGTAAATTAGTTTCAAATATGATACTGAAAGGTTCAGTCTTACATCAGTCACAAAAGTGCAACTTTGTTAAGACTGTTATGCGGCCGGAAACTGGAGTCTCAAATCAATCGCAACAGTTAAGACTAAGTTGAGACTGAAAAATCAGTCGCAAACACAGTTTTTGCAATTGATATGCGACTGCACACGCCATTAATCCCAGATCAATCTCAAAAATTGAGACTGATCTGCGATTACAACAAATTTTTGAACATCAGTTGCAGATCAGTCACAGTTTTAGAGATTTATCTGCAACTTATATGATTTAGAGTTTAGGTTTTCAAAATTTTTTAAAAAATTTAAAAATTTTGTAAAGAATTTCGGAAAAATTTTAAAAATTTAAAATTCAGTCACAGATCAGTTGCAAAAACTGTGACTAAAGTGAGACTGATTATTATATATATATATATGGTTTTTGCAACGTAAACGAATAATATTGTTTCAAAATTACAATTTACAGTGTTACATGATGTTTACACATCAAATTATCCAATTAGGAATGATTAAAATTGATGTTTTAATGATTTACATGAAATCACATTAACGTCTATGTAATTGTACTTCTTAAGCGATATTAAAATATGATTCAATTTCTTCTTCGAATATCAAAATCTTATCTTTTCGTTTATATAAACTGTTTAAACTACATATTCTATTGTATTCATTAACATTAACACTTTAAACTGATATTAATTTCATCAATTTTGCTAACCCAAAGTTTTCCAGGAAATTTTGTAAAACCGAACAAAATTTTTATAGGTAATATATATTTATGCACGTAGACAATGAACGAAAGAGTCTAGTAGCCCAGTGGTTACCAGATTACAACAAAAATGCTACATTGCGAGGTCACGGGTTCGAGTCCCTGACTCGTAATATTTTTAAAAACCAATTAAACTAAGACTGAAAAATCAGTCTCAGTTCAGTCGCTGAAATTTTTGTGAAATTTTTACCGCGTAACTCAGTTTAATTAGATTATAAAACAATCCATCTTCTTCCTCGCGATTCTTCTCTCAATATTTCCGATTTTCTCACAAAAAAACTCATAGTTTTTCATCACATTTAAAGCCAATTTCATGTCTCAATCGGGTAGATCTAGATTAGGGAGATGAGGAGGAAGATCCGGGAGAAATTTTCAAGGACGTGGGGATCGTTCATCTTCTCCGGTGACTCTGGCGAGTTCGGCGGCAAGATTACCGGTGGTCCAACCTCACGACAGTATCTTCTAAAGTTGGATTTATTTCCAACCGACAGAACCATTTGGTATAATTTTTTTCTTCATTTTTTTCAATTTTATGAAAAATATTGCTTGAATTAGTATAGATTTGGTTGAATAAGATTGATTGAATTTATATTAGGTAGATTAGTAATTATAATGGATATATGTAATTTTTTGGAATTTGTATGCATTTTTATGAATTTCTAATCTATTTTTAATGAATTAATAAGAATGTTTATGATTTTGTAAGGAATTTTTAGAATTTCTGAATTTTTGTATAATTTTAAGAATTTTTCTAACTTTTTTGAATTTTAATAAGTTTTAATGATTTTTTAAAGTTTTAAGGAATTTATAATAGGTTCTTATAAACTTTTACAAATTTTAATGAATTTTTCTAAATATTTATGAATGTTTAATTTTTTTGTTGGTATAATTTTTGAACTTTATAATAAATTATAAACATATAAAATTTGTTAGAATTTTGTGAACTTTATCAAATTTAATTGAATTTTGTTAGAATTTTAAGAATTTTTATAAGTTGTTTAAATTTTTTATAAGATTTTATGATTTTTAGTAAATTTTTATGATTTTTAATAAGTATTTATGCTTTTGTATATTTTATTATGATTTTTAATGAATTATTAAAAAATTTATTGAATTTTAATGAATTTTCTGAATTTAAATATTTTAATTTCTTTTTTTCAATGAGTTTTTACAGGTTCGATCGAGACCGAAAAAGCCAAATTTCGAGTCATATCTCGAAGATCATCAGGGACGGATATGATTGCGTATATCTGAGTTGGAGCAAAATTCACTTGACTTCGATACCTCCTCCTCCTCCTCCTCCACGGCATGATGGTTCGGGATCTTCTTCTGCGACCCAACCTACCGACAAATTCCTCGACCAACTCTGATTATCTTTCGCTTTTTATTTTCATTTAAATATTTTATGTTTTCAAATTTTTGATTCAAAACAATTCGGTTTAGGTAATATATATTTTATTTAAAATTTAGATTTTTAAAAAAATTAAAATTATATTTGTATTTCAAAAAAAATTATTAAACAAATAAATAGTTTTAAAAAATGAAAAATAAAAATGTGCCACTGATATGCGACTGAACATTTGTGACTGATTTCCTAGTCACATTTGAGATTGATCTGCGACTGAACACTAGAGACTAATCTGCTACTAGACACTTGAGATTGATCTGCGACTGAACACTTGGGACTGATCTGCGACTGATTTTAGAGACTAATATGCGACTGGTTTTAGAGACTAATCTGCGACAGATATTTGAGACTGATCTGCGACTGAATTCTATGACTGATTTGTGACTGATTTTTTGAGACTGAATTTTGAGACTGAACTTTGAGACTGATTTGCGACTTAAATTTGTCACTAACTGAAGAGTCTCAGATTAGTCTCAAATTGAGAGTAATATTGCTGTTGCAAAATCAGTCGCAATTTGATACTGTAGGTTTTAGTCTTTAATCAATCGTAAAATGTGTGACTAAACTGCGACTGACTGTAACAGTGACTCAAGGTTTGCGACTGATTATATCAGTCTCACTTTGTGCATTTGAGACTTATTTGAGACTGATTGTGTAGTCTCAAATGGCATGTTTTCTTGTAGTGGTAAAACATAATATAACATTTGGCGGAAAAGAAAGTGAAACCAACTGTATTATATGTTAAGGAGTTCGTTTACATATACTTCAATGCGTTTTCAAATAATTCTAAAACGTTACATATATTACCTCCTAATTGGATAATATGATGTAGAAATCTCATGTATCTATGTAAATTGAAGTTTCAGAACTATTTTGTTTGGTTACGTTGTAAAAAACCGATATACAAAATAATCAGTTGGAGATTAGTCACAGTTGATCTACGACTTATATGTGACTGATAAGGCTATCAGTCTCAAATCAGTTGCAAAATTAAAGAAAATGGAAAAAAATTTGCAAACCCTGGGACTCGAACCCTAGGCCACGTGAAATGATGAGGTTTTTTTCCTAGTCCAACAACCACTAGGTTAGAGACTTTCGATAAATCTATAAAGCCATTGATATATAAATACATATACATGATACATGATTATGTTCGAGTTTTTAAAAAATTTCTGGAATGCAACGGTTAAGCATAATTGCTCTAAGGCAATATGATTTCATAGATTTATTGTTAATGAATACAGTGATATATAAAAAAACTATATAGATTGTAAAACACAATATAACATTTGCCGAAAAAGAAAGTGAAACCAAATGTAATATATATTAAAGAGTTTGTTTACATATACTTCAATGCATTTTCAAATAATTTGAAAATGTCATATATATTACCTCCTTAATTGAATAATATGATGTAGAAATAATTTGAAGTTTGAGAAATAATTTGTATGCTACGTTGTTAAAAAACCGACATACAAACAAATCAGTGACTAATATCCTATTTAGTCACAGATGAATTACAAAAAAATTATGACTGATCCTGCGAATATTGTGTTTTTTAAAATGAGTCGCAGATCAGTCTCAAAGAAAATTCAAAAAAAATATATAGACCATGGGACTCAAAACCTGGGCCGCAAGAGATGATCAGTTTTTGTTATAGTCCAATAGCCATAGGGCTACGAGACTCTTTTCATAATTCATTACGGCCATTAATATATATATATATATATATATATATATATATATATAGGATAAGTGATTATGCTTAGGACTAAAAATTCAGTCTCACTTCAGTCGTATATGTGTGACTAGTTATGCGACTGATAGCTTTAGTCGCATATCATTCTTATTTCAGTCGCATATGTGCGACTAATTTATAACTTAAATTATCAGTCGCAAAAGTGAGACTGAACTGCGACTGATTTTTTGGAGTCAGCACTTCAATTGCACATCAGTGTCAAATAAGTTGCTAAATTTACAACTGAAAAAACAGTCACAGCTTTTAGTCCCAAAACGAATGTATTCTTGTAGTGAAGAAAAACAAAAATTCGTAAATTTGAGAGCAACTAAACCCTAAGTTCTTGGGGAACATCAATCGAGGAAGGATTTCATACCAGCGTTAGTGTAGAGGATCGTAGGATCATTATGGGACGTGTGACCTTTCTCTATTAGTGTAGAGGATCGTTGGATCGCGGAGAAGTTTACTAACTCACTGTCTTCTCTAAATCGAAATATTTATACACCAATAAACTAATTTTTTTATTTTGGGTTTCTTGAACTTCATGGGCCTTACCAACAAACGCGGTCCAACAGCTCTAACGACTCGGTTGGCAAAAGAAAAACCAAACCGAATTAAATCAAAGATCCACAAAACGAACCGGACCGAATCCGGTTTGCTTTCTTCACTTTTGTTTCCAGCGTTTCACTGTTCACTTCTCAAAATCGAAACCGAAGAAGACAATTCGTCAATTCACGCTCAGGTTTGTTTTTAGGGTATCTTCTCTGTTCGATTTTGTTGTTAGTGTCGTTTTTTCTCCAGTGTCCGTTAGACCCAGAAGATCGCTAATGCTTAAAGAGTCCTGCTTTTTCCCCTTTAAGAGACAAATAATCCATGCGAAAGCGAATCTTGAGAGCGAATTTGTTCTGGTTATGAAATATGTTTTGTGATCTTTTAGCTAACTCTTTTGTATGAAAATCCATGGAGGATTTGTTCATAAAACTCAGGATTTCTAGGTCTGCTCACTCCCATCCTATTTTTTACTCTTTTTCAGGGTTTCTTCTCTGTTCTGTGTTGTTCTTAGGGTTTTTGCTGCTGGGTTTTGTTGTTAGTGTCGTTTTTCTTCCCTGTTCGGATTTATTCAGTTGTTTGTTTTCGATACTCCCATTTCCATTTACTGAGGAACAAGAGAATCCGTGAAATTTCTGTTTTCAGAGGATCAAGATCAGCATCATGGGAACCTTCCTGGGCTCCAATCTCTTCAAGGTAAACACTCGCCTGCTTCTTTTGTTCTTCGTGTTCATCCTTTTTCTCGCTTGATCTTGATAGAAGAAAATTTGCAGAAGGGTGTATCCTGGAGAGGTTTCAAGGCATCACTAATATTTGCACTTGGATTCTACACAAGTATGTGGCTTTCAAGGATCTTACTTGCAGCTGTTATTTGGCTTTTTGAGAAAGAAGCTTTGATCAATCTATGTTATTGTCTTTCCTTTCAGATAATGCTTTAACCCCTAATGTAAAAACGATGATTAAAGAAGCCGAAGAGGTAAGCAAGAAACGGTGTTTTCTGAAAAGATACAGTTAAAAGCTGAAATTCTAACCTAAGGGTGCTAGCTCTACTGGTAAAGATCTCTGAGGTAAGTAAGAGGTCGCCAGTTCGAGTCACCACTTGGGACAGGTCTCCTCCTTTGGAGTGAATTTAACCTGGTCTGGACCTCGTCCCAGAGAGTTGTAGGGTCCACGGGCTTGAACTTTCTGGATATACAAAAAAAAAAAGCTGAAATTCTAATGTCTCCATCTGGGTTTTTTTTCTCATGTTTCAGTCCCATGCTGAAGCCAAGTCCTTAGCTAAGGTAAGCAAGAAGTGGTGTTATGCATCTAAATTTGTTTGATTTTTGGGAAAAAACGATAGTTATATTGGTTTGACATGTAATGTCTTCTCATGTTTCAGGAGGGTCTGGCTCACCTGGCTAAGTTGAAAGAATCTCAAAAGACAATGAATCATCTAAAGCAGGTAAAAGCAAGAAAAATGGTGTTAATGCATCTAAAGTTTGTTGATTTTGAAAAGACATAACATGTAATTTCTTCACGTGTGTTTCAGTTGTATGATGTTCGAATGGCTGAGTTTAAACAAGATAAAAAAGCGGATGGGAGATATACTATGGAAACGTGTAGTGAATCGCAGGCAGAATCTGTGTGGAGTTGCAGAGAATGAAGGCAGGATATGGAATCTTACAAAACTAAGTAGCTCAAGGTTTTGAATTTGATGATGATTTAGATCTTAAACTTTTGAGTTCTATTAGTAAATTAGTACACATATTAAAAATGTTTAGTCCTTGAATATATGTATCAGCTTTTGAGTAACATATTGTTTTGTTGTTAGTCGTTAAGTAATCTCTAAAGAAATTCAACTCTTTAAATCATCTACCACATTAATTATACTAAAAATCTAAAGTATACACTATTCACTAAACTTAATCAATTATATCTATATTGTAGAACTTTTGTCCAGAACCGATATGAAATCTCAACTGTTCAAACCAAAATAAAGTTTGATTCCAAATATTGCCAAACTAGGGATGTTAATGCAGGTTAAACGGTCCCATTTAATCCGTTAGTTACGAATCCAACTTTTTCTGGGCATTAAATAGACTAATCCGGATAATTTGTGATCATAAATATGATAATCTTAACATGCTTTATTTTATGACTATGGGTTATGTAGTCTTTTTTAATTGTGTTTATATTTTAATATACAAAATAAATTTTAAATAAAATGTAATGAAAACAAGATTATAAGACCATAAGATGCATAATAGTTGTGAAACATTTTAATAATATAAAACATAAATTTGATAAAATAAAAGAGGTAAACTTATTCATTCATTTATTTTATAGGATTTGATTTTATAAAATTAAGAGATAGATTATGTTTTATATTAATATTATATATTATCTGACATTATAAATTTTTATTTAATTTGATTATTTATAAATGTAATTTAATTTTGTAATCTTTTATATGTTTGTGGATCGACCTATAAGCTAAATGGTTAAACCTGTATTAACCTGTATTTATGATAAACTAACTTACAAAACATATTTTTTATTTAGATATAAAATATAGGGAGAATTAGAAATAAAGGATTTTTTTTTATATTTTTGGCAATCTACACCTTTTATTTTTATTTTTGTTGATATAATCTTTAGATTAATGTTAAACCAATTTTACCCTAATATTTCCATCGATCTCTTCTTCTTCCCCGACGTTCTCTCCCGCTATCTTGCTCCTCTTTTTTTCGTTTACTTTTTCTCCAAATCCTTTATTGAAATCAAGTCAATGATTTTGTAATACATTGTGTTGCCTTTATGAATAATGAATTTGAAGAAGAAATATATGAGGAGAAGAAGATGGAAACGAAAGGAACAAATCTTCAGATTTGCGACTCTTAGATTAATTTGCGAATTTGAATGGTTTAGTGTGATGATTATATGGATGGTCAATTATAGTGCCACAATTGGGGAATATATAATTAGAAGAAATTCTCTCATGACGATGTATGCACTCGCATCGCATCCCATAGATTATTGGCAAAGCTCCGATTTTGGTTCTTTTAGACGTCCAATCGCGAAGCAAAAAGGTAATGGTTTTCTTCTTCCCCAAATCATCTCTCTTCTCTTCTCTGTATAAGTGTTTAGCTTTGCTATTGGGTCCTCTTTGTTTAGTCAATGCTTTGGGTCTTTTAGGAACTCTATAGTAAATCTTGATGCTTTGGGAACCTTAAACGTCTTTCCCACCTTGAGTGACAAGAAACTGTTCCTTTGTTAGCTTTTTGGGCATACTGTTCCTTTGTTATTTTGTTATACAAAATTTTTGTTTTTACTACCTATGAAAGTTATGGATTTTATGCTTTCTGTTTACGATTGTTTCCTTGGTTAGGATTTTGGATTTGGGCATGGAACTGTATGTTGCATAGCCTTTTTCAATAGTATTAAGCATCTGCCTTTTGTTTTTTCCGGTCTGGGGTTTCAAGGTTTAATTGAATAAAGATGCGTTTTGAGGCCTTAAGTTGGTACTGCAAGCCAACTGCGAATGGATTTTGGGAAAAGGCAGTGGATGGTTCATTTGGCCCCTACACGCCATGTGCGATTGACTCACTAGTGATGATCGTTTCTCACTTTGTACTTCTGGGTTTGTATTTCTACCGGATATGGATCATCTTGGACGTTGTCAAAACTCAAAAATATGTTCTGAAGTGCTATAACTGTGTGCTATGTGTATTGGCTTGTTACTGTGTTGTTGAGCTTGTACTGAGATTGGTCATGGGGATTTCGCTTTTTGACGTTGATGATGAAACTGATCTTCCTCCCTTTGTGGTGACTTCGAAAAAGTAACTATAATTCTAAATCATATGGCCGTATGGAGGTTATATTTGTATGGCCTTCTTGTTTAAACTCTGATTTGAAGTATGAACCTGGTGTTCTTCACTGCCTGGTGCATAAGTAGAGGCATTCGCTTGGCTCTCCATGCTTGTTTTGGTTAGGCTTGAAACTAAACGATATGTGAAAGAGTTCCGATGGTATGTGAGATTTGGTGTTGTTTATGTTTTGGTTGCCGATGCTGTTCTGCTGGACCTTGTGTTGTCTCTTAAGAATTCAACAATAGGTTAGTTATTGTAAATTTCATATTAAGGAACTCAGCCCGGTGATTCTAGATTTGAATTTCAAGAGTATATTGATATTTCGTACAAATCTCTTGAAAGTGAGAAAGTATTTTGGGCATTGGTAGCTGTAGTCTTCAATTTTATATTAAATTTTCTTCTCTTTTCCCTTACATATATGGTAGAAGGTTTCATTTCGAATCAAGAACATTTGTATTTATTGGATGAGTTTTTTTGACAGATTCCAAAGAGACTGGATAAAAGAATCACAAAGACCTAAGCCATGGCTTCTCCGAGCACTAAACAATAGCCTTGGTGGCAGGTAAAAGCTGTACTTATTCCTTAATGCGTCACATTATAGATGCTGGCACTAATGTTTTCTTTCTATTCTTTGCATGTTCTGGTTGGGTGGCATTTTCAAGGTAAAGACCTTTTCTCTAATTCTGTGGTATTTGAAATATGGTTGCTTATGCACATGTTCTATCTCTCAGTCGGTTAATATAGATCTTAAAAATACTCTTGATTGTTATTTCTCGTGTTGTGCCAAAGTTGGTGCTCTCATTAGAACCAATCCTTGTTGTCTTTGTGCTGTTATGCTCTCTCCTTTAGCTAGGAAAGCAGGAATCAATCCTGGAATCGCAACCGCTGTTCCAAAACGCTGTAATATCCGCAACCGTCCCGCAGGCAAACGATGTGGACGTATGGATATTACTCTTCTAAATTTCTTCTTAAGTCAAAACATAACATCGAACTTAATTTCACTTCTTTTATTTATGTTTTATGTTCTTTTTGCAGGTTACATTGTTCCATAAATCTCCCTGTTGATTTCATGGAATTATGAGGAATAAAATTAAAATGATAAGAGGAGTTCGTAAAATTTATAAAATAAATGTTTTCACTTACCTTTGTGGAGGAGAAATGTGAACTGTAGATGTTGTTGCACTATATATGAGTATCCATATTTTATTATAATATGAGATAGTTTTACTTGTTTATTATGTTGTCAATTTGAATGATTGGCTTCTCATTTAGCTCTATTCATCTCTCTCAAAAGCTTTCAACTTTTGAGTGAAATAATGAATCAAATATATAAAATAAATTTTAATATTCAGGTAATATTCCTCTGATTCCTTTTGACTTGAATGTGTTTGAATGTTCCAAACAGTCCCGTGTTATACACTCGCGCTTTTCCACCAGCGCCTTCCACTTGCATTCTTCTTCTCACAAGGTCCAATGGGAATGTAGCTATAATGCAGTGGGCATTCAAAAAGTTAGTCATATGATATTAAGCATGACTCATGTGATAAGAAGTGAGTATGTCTCTCTAAAAAAAAAGCTTGAGACTACAACATAGAGAGGTCATGTCAAATTAAAAAACCTGTTGAAGAAGCAACTCCCGCTAGACCTCCACAATTAAGACTAACAACCGATGTTGAATCATTTGGCCTGAAGATGTTAGATATACATATGACGAGTTAGCATCTCAACACACTAATATAACAAATAGGCGAGTGCAAAGATACGAGAAGAATCCTACATAAAAGATTACTTTTACCTATGAGATAGCCGGAATGATTTCATAGACTCATACACAACGAAATTTATTTTTGCTATGCGGAACATACTTCATGAAACAGAAAATCTTACAAATATTGAAGTTTTAAAGCTAACATTATGTTTATTATGGAAATAGATATCGTTTGCTTTGCTTGAGGAAAATAGTTTTACATAAGGTTATATACTTGAAACCTGTCAATTCTGAACTGATTAGAGTATACGAAAAACATTACATTACAAATTCTAAAATTTGTGAGAAATCTACCAAATTTAGAATTTAAGTTCTGCGGTCCGTAGAACATAGAGAAATCCATATAATATAAATTCTAAATTTCATAGACTATACAAGAAACCGTAGAATGTATGTTCTAGAATTTGTGAGAAGTCTACCTAATTTAGATTTTATATTCTGCGGTTGGTAGGACATAGGAAAATCGGTAGAATGTAAGTTCTGAAATTCGTAGATTATAGTAGAAACCGCAGAATATATATTCTAAAATCTGTGAGAAATCTACCTAATTTAGAATTTACATTCTACGGTAGGTAGAACATAGAGAATTTAGTAGAATGTAATTTCTGATTTTCGTAGACTATAGAACAAATCGTAAAATGTATATTCTGAAATTTGCAGACCATTTAGAAAAATTTTTTTTTTTTTTTTTAAAAACGTGAATAGTATTTTTGAAAGGGTATTTTTGTCATAAATTTACAAAGGTGTAAATGGACAAATCTATAAAAAAAATATCATTTTCTTCTCATTTTCTCTAAAATATATAACTTTAATATGTCTCATGGCAAAACGATTTAACCATAACCTGCGAGCTTTAAAGCTCCCATTGACACTTCTAGGCCCAACACAGCAATAATGGCTCGGTTAGTTATAGTGTGAACCAGAAGACAACTCCTAACCGAAATAAACCGAAGTTAATTCGACAAAATGTGAGCCAGGAAACGCGGTTTGCTTCTTTGGTTACTGGAAAAGCTTTTCTCTCTGTATTTGTTAACGGTATAATACTCTATAAGACATTTTGCTGAGCGTCTTCTACTCTCGTCAAAATCCAAGACTTCGCTTTTATCGTCAAATCTCGCAGAGGGTTTTCTAAGTCTACTCCGTCTTCTTCTTTGTCTCTGTACTTTCCGGCCGATTTTGTTGTTAGGGTTTCTGCTGTTCGATTTTGTTTTTAGGGTTTGAGTTCGATTCTTTTGTTGGGTTTTGTGTTAAGGTCGTTTTCTCCAGAGAATGTTAGACCCATAAGATCGCTAATTGCTTTAAAGACTCGAGGTTTTCTCCTATGAGATAAATAAATCTGTTTTTGATATCAATGGTGAATTTTTCTATTTCAGAGGGGTGAAGAAGATCATGAGCTCTTTTCTCTTAAAGGTAACAACACTCTCCTGCTTACTTTTGTTCTTGTATTCATCTTTGAAATGAGGTTTAAAAGAGGTTTCTCTCTTCTCAGGAGAAGAATGGAGTAATCTGGAGAGGTTTAAAGGGATCAGCAATATTTGCTCTTGGATTCTTCACTTGTAATGTGCCTGTCAAGGATCTTTAGACTATAGCTCTTGTTTTTTTTATTTCTTTGGGAAAGAAGCTTTGATCAATGTGTGTTATTGTTTTTCCTTCAGCGGATGCTTTATCACCACCTTTCCCAAAAAAGATGATTGAAGACATGAAAGAGGTAAACAAGAAACGGGGTTTTCGAAAGGATACAATTGAGAGTTAACTGCTGATTTATAATGTTTTTCTCTCATGTTTTCAGTTCTTGGCTGAAACCAAGTCTGAAATAGAGGTAAGCAAGAAATGGTGTTATGCATCTGAGTTTGTTTGATTTTGAAAAGACATAGTTAATATTGGCTGGCCTGTAATGTCTTCTCATGCATGTTTCAGGAGCAGAGGGCTAACCTGGATAAGTGTAAAGAACTTAAAAAGGAAGTGGACCGTGTAATACAGGTAATAGCAATAAAATGGTGTTAATGCATCTAAAGTTTGTTGATTTTGACCAAAAAAAACATATTAGTTATGCAGCTTGTGCTTAACCTGTAATGTCTTCTCATGTTTAAGACGATTGAGGTGGAGCTAGCTAAGCTGGAGGAACTAAGAAAAGCCGATGGACGATATTGTGAATCGCAGGAAGAATCTGTGTTAAGAGTTCCATATGAGCAAGAAACGTTCTGATTTGATGCAGAGAATGAAGACAGAAGATCAACTCTATAATGACGAAGTAGCTGAAGGCTTTTGACTTTTGATGATCTTCTTAGTAATTAGTATATATTTAATTAAAATGTTAATTCGGCACCACAAGTCGAGGTAAATCGCTCTACCTTCAATCCTATTCTTCCAGTTGAATCTGTTGACAATATGGATGTAGCATCTGTAATTGCAAATTGTGACACCTTGTTACGCAAAACTGAGATGCCATTCTTTGAAGGGAAAGATCCATATACTTGGATCAACACAGGTTAACGGTTCTTCGATTTGGGTAAATACACTGGTTCGCAGAAACTGGAACTTGTTTCTTTGAGCATATCTGGTAGAGTGTTGAGTTGGTTTAATCGGGAAGCTAAGCGTAATCCTTTTGTTAATTGGAATAGTTTTAAGGAGAAGTTATTAGCAAGCTTGTCATCTGTCTCCTCATTATCGTTTTCATGAATTGAAACAACTTGAATCTATTGATGACTATGTATTTGAATTTTCAGATTTTTTTCTTCTCAACTTGATGATTTTTTCAGAGAAAGTAAGATTTCGGTTTTTAAGAGGGGTCTGAAACCAGAACTGAGGGTGTTGTTAAAAATGATGAAGCCAAAGACTCTTGATGAAACGGTCTTTGTCTGGATCAAGTATTACTCCTGAATCTACAAACTGTTCTGCTGGTTCTATAACATGTACTGCATCTGGAAAGGGTCGTAGGATTTGATCGATCTGATTAAGTCACGATCTTTTCAAGGATATAGGATCAATTGGTCTAGAGAAGGACTAATCGATCTGCGCTCGAGAGACTTGATTCTTGATGCCTTTTATCCTATTCTATGCATTGAGTGCCCAAATCCAATCATAGCCTATTCCCACCTGAAAACAAACTCGAAAACTATTGAAAACAAAAGTTAAACTGCGTAAAAAATTTAATACATCACTTTCTCTTGTGGTGAAGCAAGGCATAACCAGTCTTCGTGTCCTTCTCGCAACCGGGCAATGTAATGTAACTTTGACATGAGAAAATGTGCTAGACGAACTAACGGTGGTGAAATAGGTTGCAACAAGGTCAATCTTCTATTAATCTATAAGTTATGTCTTTGGTGAACCCTTCAAACGTTTATGTCTTTGGTGTACCCTTCATGAGTTTATTCTAACGAGTTATGAAGTCAAGCTAGATCCTTCGAGCTATCCATGTTCATATCATACTTCTACACATGTAATCTCTATTAGCAAATTCAAGGCAATGTAATGTAACTTTGACATGAGAAAGTGTGCTAGACACACTAACGGTTGTGAAATAGGTTGCAACAAGGTCAATTTTCTGTTCATCTATAAGCTATGTCTTTGGTGAACCCTTCAAACGCTTATGTCTTTAATGAACCCTTCATGAGCTTATTCTAACTAGTTATGAAGTCAAGCTATATCCTTAGAGCTATCCAAGTTCATATCATACTTCTACACATAAAATCTTTGTTAACTCATTCAAGGCACTGTTATGTAACTTTGACATGAGAAATTGTGCTAGACACACTAACGGTTGTGAAATAGGTTGCAACAAGGTCAATCTTCTGTTCATCTATAAGTTATGTCTTTGGTGAACCCTTCAAACGTTTATGTCTTTGGTGTACCCTTCATGAGCTTATTCTAACGAGTTATGAAGTCAAGCTAGATCCTTAGAGCTATCCATGTTCATATCATACTTCTACACATGTAATCTCTGTTAGCTAATTCAAGCCAATATAATGTAACTTTGACATGAGAAAATGTGCTAGACACACTAACGGTTGTGAAATAGGTTGCAACAAGGTCAATCTTCTGTTCATCTATAAGCTATGTCTTTGGTGAACCCTTCAAACGCTTATGTCTTTGGTGAACCCTTCATGAGCTTATTCTAACTAGTTATGAAGTCAAGCTAGATCCTTAGAGATATCCAAGTTCATATTATCTTTCTACACATGTAATCTCTGTTAGCCAATTCAAGGCAATGTAATGTAACTTTGACATGAGAAAGTGTGCTAGACACACTAACGGTTGTGAAATAGGTTGCAACAAGGTCAATCTTCTGTTCATCTATAAGCTATGTCTTTGGTGAACCCTTCAAACGCTTATGTCTTTGGTGAACCCTTCATGAGCTTATTCTAACTAGTTATGAAGTCAAGCTATATCCTTAGAGCTATCCAAGTTTATATCATACTTCTACACATGTAATCTCTGTTAACTCATTCAAAGCACTGTTATGTAACTTTGACATGAGAAAGTGTGCTAGACCAACTAATGATGGTGAAATAGGTTGCAACAAGGTCAATCTTCTGTTAATCTATAAGCTATGTCTTTGGTGAACCGTTCAAACGCTTATGTTTTTGGTGAACCCTTCATGAGCTTATTCTAACTAGTTATGAAGTCAAGTTAGATCCTTAGAGCTATCCATGTTCATATCATACTTCTACACATGTAATCTCTGTTAGCTCATTCAAGGTACTGTTATGTAACTTTGACATGAGAAAGTGTGCTAGACCAACTAACGGTGGTGAAATAGGTTGCAACAAGGTCAATCTTCTGTTAATCTATAAGCTATGTCTTTGGTGATCCCTTCGAACGCTTATGTCTTGGGTGTACCCTTCATGAGCTTATTCTAACGAGTTATGAAGTCAAGCTAGATCCTTAGAGCTATCCATGTTCATATCATACTTCTACACATGTAACCTCTGTTAGCTAATTCAAGGCAATGTAATGTAACTTTGACATGAGAAAGTGGGCTAGACGCACTAACGGTTGTGAAATAGATTGCAACAAGGTCAATCTTCTGTTCATCTATAAGCTATGTCTTTGGTGAACCCTTCAAACGCTTATGTCTTTAATGAACCCTTCATGAGCTTATTCTAACTAGTTATGAAGTCAAGCTATATCCTTAGAGCTCTCCAAGTTCATATCATACTTCTACACATGTAATCTCTGTTAACTCATTCAAGGCACTGTTATGTAACTTTGACGATGAGAAAGTGTGCTAGACACACTAACGGTTGTGAAATAGGTTGCAACAAGGTCAATCTTCTGTTCATCTATAAGCTATGTCTTTGGTGAACCCTTCAAACGCTTATGTCTTTGGTGAACCCTTAATGAGCTTATTCTAACTAGTTATGAAGTCAAACTAGATCCTTAGAGCTATCCAAGTTCATATCATACTTCTACACATGTAATCTTTGTTAGCTCATTCAAGGCACTATAATGTAATTTTGACATGAGAAAGTGTGCTAGACCAACTGACGGTGGTAAAATAGGTTGCAACAAGATGAATCTTCTATTAATCTATAAACTATGTCTTTGGTGAACCCTTCAAATGTTTATGTCTTTGCATGAGCTTATTATAACTAGTTATGAAGTCAAGCTCGATCCTTAGAGCTTTCCATGTTCATATCGTACTTCTACACATGTAATCTCTGTTAGCTAATTCAAGGCAATGTAATGTAACTTTGACATGAGAAAGTGTGCTACACCAACTTACGGTGGTGAAATAGGTTGCAACAAGGTCAATCTTCTATTAATCTATAAGCTATGTCTTTGGTGAACCCTTCAAATGCTTATGTTTTTGGTGTACCCTTCATGAGCTTATTCTAACGAGTTATGAAGTCAAGCTAGATCCTTAGAGCTATCCAAGTTCATATCATACTTCTACACATGTAATCTCTGTTGGCTAATTAAAGGCACTGTTATGTAACTTTGACATGAGAAAGTGTGCTAGACCAACTATTGGTGGTGAAATAGGTTGCAACAAGGTCAATTTTCTGTTAATCTATACGCTATGTCTTTGGTGAACCCTTCAAACGCTTATTTCTTTGGTGAACCCTTCATGAGCTTATTGTAACTAGTTATGAAGTCAAGCTAGATCCTTAGAGATATCCATGTTCATATCATACTTCTACACATGTGATCTCTATTAGGTAAGTTCAAGGCAATGTAATGTAACTTTGACATGAGAAAGTGTGCTAGACGAACTAATGGTGGTTAAATAGGTTACAACAAGGTCAATCTTCTATTAATCTATAAGCTATATCTTTGGTGAACCCTTCAAACGTTTATGTCTTTGGTGTACCCTTCATGAGCTTATTCTAACGAGTTATGAAGTCAAGCTAGATCCTTCGAGCTATCCATGTTCATATCATACTTCTACACATGTAATCTCTGTTAGCTAATTCAAGGCAATGTAATGTAACTTTGACATGAGAAAGTGTGTTAGACGCATTAACGGTTGTGAAATAGGTTGCAACAAGGTCAATCTTCTGTTCATCTATAAGGTATGTCTTTGGTGAACCCTTCAAACGCTTATGTCTTGGTGAACCCTTCATAAGCTTATTCTAACTAGTTATGAAGTCAAGCTATATCCTTAGAGCTGTCCAAGTTCATATTATACTTCTACACATGTAATCTCTGTTAACTCATTCAAGGCACTGTTATGTAACTTTGACATGAGAAAGTGTGCTAGACACACTAACGGTTGTGAAATAGGTTGCAACAAGGTCAATCTTCTGTTCATCTATAAGCTATGTCTTTGGTGAACCCTTCAAACGCTTATGTCTTTGGTGAACTCTTCATGAGCTTATTCTAACTAGTTATGAAGTCAAGCTAGATCCTTAGAGATATCCATGTTCATATCATACTTTTACACATGTGATCTCTATTAGCTAAGTTCAAGGCAATGTAATGTAACTTTGACATGAGAAAGTGTGCTAGACCAACTAACGGTGGTGAAATAGGTTGCAACAAGGTCAATCTTCTGTTAATCTATAAGCTATGTCTTTGGTGAACCCTTCAAACGCTTATGTCTTTGGTGTACCCTTCATGAGCTTATTCTAACGAGTTATGAAGTCAAGCTAGATCCTTAGAGCTATCCATGTTCATATCATACTTTTACACATGTAATCTCTGTTAGCTAATTCAAGGCAATGTAATGTAACTTTGACATGAGAAAGTGTGCTAGACGCACTAACGGTTGTGAAATAGGTTACAACAAGGTCAATCTTCTGTTCATCTATAAGCTATGTCTTTGGTGAACCCTTCAAACGCTTATGTCTTTAATGAACCCTTCATGAGCTTATTCTAACGAGTTATGAAGTCAAGCTAGATCCTTAGAGCTATCCATGTTCATATCATACTTCTACACATGTAATCTCTGTTAGCTAATTCAAGGCAATGTAATGTAACTTTGACATGAGAAAGTGTGTTAGACGCACTAACGGTTGTGAAATAGGTTGCAACAAGGTCAATCTTCTATTCATCTATAAGCTATGTCTTTGGTGAACCCTTCAAACGCTTATGTCTTTGGTGTACCTTTCATGAGCTTATTCTAACGAGTTATGATGTCAAGCCAGATCCTTAGAGCTATCCATGTTCATATCAAACTTCTACACATGTGATCTCTATTAGCTAAGTTCAAGGCAATGTAATGTAACTTTGACATGAGAAAGTGTGCTAGACACCCTAACCGTTGTCAAATAGGTTGCAACAAGGTCAATCTTCTGTTCATCTATAAGCTATGTCTTTGGTGAACCCTTCAAACGCTTATGTCTTTGGTGAACCCTTAATGAGCTTATTCTAACTAGTTATGAAGTCAAGCTAGATCCTTAGAGCCATCCAAGTTCCTATCATACTTCTACACATGTATTCTGTGTTAGCTCATTCAAGGCACTGTTATGTAACTTTGACATGAGAAAGTGTGCTAGACACACTAACGGTTGTCAAATAGGTTGCAACAAGGTCAATCTTCTGTTTATCTATAAGCTATGTCTTTGGTGAACCCTTCAAACGCTTATTTCTTTGGTGAACCCTTCATGAGCTTATTCTAACTAGTTATGAAGTCAAGCTAGATCCTTAGAGCTATCCAAGTTCATATCATACTTCTACACATGTAATATCTGTTAGCTCATTCAAGGCACTGTTATGTAACTTTGACATGAGAAAGTGTGCTAGACCAACTAACGGTGGTGAAATAGGTTGCAACAAGGTCAATCTTCTATTAATCTATAAGCTATGTCTTTGGTGAACCCTTCAAATGTTTATGTCTTTGGTGAACCCTTCAAATGTTTATGTCTTTGGTGTACCCTTCATGAGCTTATTCTAACGAGTTATGAAGTCAAGCTAGATCCTTAGAGCTATCCATGTTCATATCATACTTCTACACATGTAACCTCTGTTAGCTAATTCAAGGCAATGTAATGTAACTTTGACATGAGAAAGTGTGCTAGACGCACTAACGGTTGTGAAGTAGATTGCAACAAGGTCAATCTTCTGTTCATCTATAAGCTATGTCTTTGGTGAACCCTTCAAACTTTTATGTCTTTGGTGTACCCTTCATGAGCTTATTCTAACTAGTTATGAAGTCAAGCTATATCCTTAGAGCTCTCCAAGTTCATATCATACTTCTACACATGTAATCTCTGTTAACTCATTCAAGGCACTGTTATGTAACTTTGACGATGAGAAAGTGTGCTAGACACACTAACGGTTGTGAAATAGGTTGCAACAAGGTCAATCTTCTGTTCATCTATAAGCTATGTCTTTGGTGAACCCTTCAAACGCTTATGTCTTTGGTGAACCCTTCATGAGCTTATTCTAACTAGTTATGAAGTCAAGCTAGATCCTTAGAGCTATCCAAGTTCATATCATACTTCTACACATGTAATCTCTGTTAGCTCATTCAAGGCACTGTTATGTAACTTTGACATGAGAAAGTGTGCTAGACCAACTAACGGTGGTGAAATAGGTTGCAAGAAGGTCAATCTTCTGTTAATCTATAAGCTATGTCTTTGGTGAACCCTTCAAACGGTTATGTCTTTGGTGTACCTTTCATGAGCTTATTCTAACGAGTTATGAAGTCAAGCTAGATCCTTAGAGCTATCCATGTTCATATCAAACTTCTACACATGTGATCTCTATTAGCTAAGTTCAAGGCAATGTAATGTAACTTTGACATGAGAAAGTGTGCTAGACGAACTAATGGTGGTGAAATAGGTTGCAACAAGGTCAATCTTCTATTAATCTATAAGCTATGTCTTTGGTGAACCCTTCAAATGTTTATGTCTTTGGTGTACCCTTCATGAGCTTATTCTAACGAGTTATGAAGTCAAGCTAGATCCTTAGAGCTATGCATGTTCATATCATACTTCTACACATGTAATCTCTGTTTGTTAATTCAAGGCAATGTAATGTAACTTTGACATGAGAAAGTGTGCTAGACACACTAACGGTTGTGAAATAGGTTGCAACAAGGTCAATCTTCTGTTCATCTATAAGCTATGTCTTTGGTGAACCCTTCAAACGCTTATGTCTTGGTGAACCCTTCATGAGCTTATTCTAACTAGTTATTAAGTCAAGCTATATCCTTAGAGCTATCCAAGTTCATATCATACTTCTACACATGTAATCTCTGTTAACTCATTCAAGGCACTGTTATGTAACTTTGACATGAGAAAGTGTGCTAGACACACTAACGGTTGTGAAATAGGTTGCAACAAGGTAAATCTTCTGTTCATTTATAAGCTATGTCTTTGGTGAACCCTTCAAACGCTTATGTCTTTGGTGAACCCTTCATGAGCTTATTCTAACTAGTTATGAAGTCAAGCTAGATCCTTAGAGATATCCATTTTCATATCATACTTTTACACATGTGATCTCTATTAGCTAAGTTCAAGGCAATGTAATGTAACTTTGACATAAGAAAGTGTGCTAGACGAACTAATGGTGGTTAAATAGGTTGCAACAAGGTCAATCTTCTATTAATCTATAAGCTATATCTTTGGTGAACCCTTCAAACGTTTATGTCTTTGGTGTACCCTTCATGAGCTTATTCTAACGAGTTATGAAGTCAAGCTAGATCCTTAGAGCTATCCATGTTCATATCATACTTCTACACATGTAATCTCTGTTAGCTAATTCAAGGCAATGTAATGTAACTTTGACATGAGAAAGTGTGTTAGACGCACTAACGGTTGTGAAATAGGTTGCAACAAGGTCAATCTTTTGTTCATCTATAAGCTATGTTTTTGGTGAACCCTTCAAACGCTTATGTCTTTAATGAACCCTTCATGAGCTTATTCTAACGAGTTATGAAGTCAAGCTAGATCCTTAGAGCTATCCATGTTCATATCATACTTCTACACATGTAATCTCTGTTAGCTAATTCAAGGCAATGTAATGTAACTTTGACATGAGAAAGTGTGCTAGACGCACTAACGGTTGTGAAATAGGTTACAACAAGGTCAATCTTCTGTTCATCTATAAGCTATGTCTTTGGTGAACCCTTCAAACGCTTATGTCTTTAATGAACCCTTCATGAGCTTATTCTAACTAGTTATGAAGTCAAAGTATATCCTTAGAGCTATCCAAGTTCATATCATACTTCTACATATGTAATCTCTGTTAACTCATTCAAGGCACTATTATGTAACTTTGACATGAGAAAGTGCGCTAGACACACTAACGGTTGTGAAATAGGTTGCAACAAGGTCAATCTTCTGTTCATCTATAAGCTATGTCTTTGGTGAGCCCTTCAAACGCTTATGTCTTTGGTGAACCCTTCATGAGCTTATTCTAACTAGTTATGAAGTCAAGCTAGATCCTTAGAGCTGTCCATGTTCATGTCATACTTCTACACATGTATTCTGTGTTAGCTCATTCAAGGCACTGTTATGTAACTTTGACATGAGAAAGTGTGCTAGACACCCTAACGGTTGTCAAATAGGTTGCAATAAGGTCAATCTTCTGTTCATCTATAAGCTATGTCTTTGGTGAACCCTTCAAACGCTTATGTCTTTGGTGAACCCTTCATGAGCTTATTCTAACTAGTTATGAAGTCAAGCTAGATCCTTAGAACTATGCAAGTTCATATCATCTTTCTACACATGTAATCTCTGTTAGCCAATTCAAGGCAATGTAATGTAACTTTGACATGAGAAAGTGTGCTAGACACACTAACGGTTGTGAAATAGGTTGCAACAAGGTCAATCTTCTGTTCATCTATAAGCTATTTCTTTGGTGAACCCTTCAAACGCTTATGTCTTTGGTGAACCCTTCATGAGCTTATTCTAACTAGTTATGAAGTCAAGCTAGATCCTTAGAGATATCCAAGTTCATATCATCTTTCTACACATGTAATCTCTGTTAGCCAATTCAAGGCAATGTAATGTAACTTTAACATGAGAAAGTGTGCTAGACACACTAACGGTTGTGAAATAGGTTGCAACAAGGTAAATCTTCTGTTCATTTATAAGCTATGTCTTTGGTGAACCCTTCAAACGCTTATGTCTTTGGTGAACCCTTCATGAGCTTATTCTAACTAGTTATGAAGTCAAGCTAGATCCTTAGAGATATCCATTTTCATATCACACTTTTACACATGTGATCTCTATTAGCTAAGTTCAAGGCAATGTAATGTAACTTTGACATGAGAAAGTGTGCTAGACGAACTAATGGTGGTTAAATAGGTTGCAAGAAGGTCAATCTTCTATTAATCTATAAGCTATGTCTTTGGTGAACCCTTCAAAAGTTTATGTCTTTGGTGTATATCCTTTATGAGCTTATTCTAACGAGTTATAAAGTCAAGCTAGATCCTTAGAGCTATCCATGTTCATATCATACTTCTACACATGTAATCTCTGTTTGCTAATTCAAGGCAATGTAATGTAACTTTCACATGAGAAAGTGTGTTAGACGCACTAACGGTTGTGAAATAGGTTACAACAAGGTTAATCTTCTGTTCATCTATAAGCTATGTCTTTGGTGAACCCTTCAAACGCTTATGTCTTTAATGAAACCTTCATGAGCTTATTCTAACTAGTTATGAAGTCAAGTTATATCCTTAGAGCTCTCCAAGTTCATATCATACTTCTACACATGTAATCTCTGTTAACTCATTCAAGGCACTGTTATGTAACTTTGACATGAGAAAGTGTGCTAGACACACTAACGGTTGTGAAATAGGTTGCAACAAGGTCAATCTTCTGTTCATCTATAAGCTATGTCTTTGGTGAACCCTTCAAACGCTTATGTCTTTGGTGAACTCTTCATGAGCTTATTCTAACTAGTTATGAAATCAAGCTAGATCCCTAGAGATATCCATGTTTATATCATACTTTTACACATGTGATCTCTATTAGCTAAGTTCAAGGCAATGTAATGTAACTTTGACATGAGAAAGTGTGCTAGACCAACTAACGGTGGTGAAATAGGTTGCAACAAGGTCAATCTTCTGTTAATCTATAAGCTATGTCTTTGGTGAACCCTTCAAACGCTTATGTCTTTGGTGTACCCTTCATGAGCTTATTCTAACGAGTTATGAAGTCAAGCTAGATCCTTAGAGCTATCCATGTTCATATCATACTTCTACACATGTAATCTCTGTTAGCTAATTCAAGGCAATGTAATGTAACTTTGACATGAGAAAGTGTGCTAGACGCACTAACGGTTGTGAAATAGGTTACAACAAGGTCAATCTTCTGTTCATCTATAAGCTATGTCTTTGGTGATCCCTTCAAACGCTTATGTCTTTAATGAACCCTTCATGAGCTTATTCTAACTAGTTATGAAATCAAGCTATATCCTTAGAGCTCTCCAAGTTCATATCATACTTCTACACATGTAATCTCTGTTAACTCATTCAAGGCACTATTATGTAACTTTGACATGAGAAAGTGCGCTAGACACACTAACGGTTGTGAAATAGGTTGCAACAAGGTCAATCTTCTGTTCATCTATAAGCTATGTCTTTGGTGAACCCTTCAAACGCTTATGTCTTTGGTGAACCCTTCATGAGCTTATTCTAACTAGTTATGAAGTCAAGCTAGATCCTTAGAGCTGTCCATGTTCATGTCATACTTCTACACATGTATTCTGTGTTAGCTCATTCAAGGCACTGTTATGTAACTTTGACATGAGAAAGTGTGCTAGACACACTAACAGTTGTGAAATAGGTTGCAACAAGGTCAATCTTCTGTTCATCTATAAGCTATGTCTTTGGTGAACCCTTCAAACGCTTATGTCTTTGGTGAACCCTTCATGAGCTTATTCTAACTAGTTATGAAGTCAAGCTAGATCCTTAGAGCTATCCAAGTTCATATCATCTTTCTACACATGTAATCTCTGTTAGCCAATTCAAGGCAATGTAATGTAACTTTGACATGAGAAAGTGTGCTAGACACACTAACGGTTGTGAAATAGGTTGCAACAAGGTCAATCTTCTGTTCATCTATAAGCTATGTCTTTGGTGAACCCTTCAAACGCTTATGTCTTTGGTGAACTCTTCATGAGCTTATTCTAACTAGTTATGAAATCAAGCTAGATCCTTAGAGATATCCATGTTTATATCATACTTTTACACATGTGATCTCTATTAGCTAAGTTCAAGGCAATGTAATGTAACTTTGACATGAGAAAGTGTGCTAGACCAACTAACGGTGGTGAAATAGGTTGCAACAAGGTCAATCTTCTGTTAATCTATAAGCTATGTCTTTGGTGAACCCTTCAAACGCTTATGTCTTTGGTGTACCCTTCATGAGCTTATTCTAACGAGTTATGAAGTCAAGCTAGATCCTTAGAGCTATCCATGTTCATATCATACTTCTACACATGTAATCTCTGTTAGCTAATTCAAGGCAATGTAATGTAACTTTGACATGAGAAAGTGTGCTAGACGCACTAACGGTTGTGAAATAGGTTACAACAAGGTCAATCTTCTGTTCATCTATAAGCTATGTCTTTGGTGAACCCTTCAAACGCTTATGTCTTTAATGAACCCTTCATGAGCTTATTCTAACTAGTTATGAAGTCAAGCTATATCCTTAGAGCTCTCCAAGTTCATATCATACTTCTACACATGTAATCTCTGTTAACTCATTCAAGGCACTATTATGTAACTTTGACATGAGAAAGTGCGCTAGACACACTAACGGTTGTGAAATAGGTTGCAACAAGGTCAATCTTCTGTTCATCTATAAGCTATGTCTTTGGTGAACCCTTCAAACGCTTATGTCTTTGGTGAACCCTTCATGAGCTTATTCTAACTAGTTATGAAGTCAAGCTAGATCCTTAGAGCTGTCCATGTTCATGTCATACTTCTACACATGTATTCTGTGTTAGCTCATTCAAGGCACTGTTATGTAACTTTGACATGAGAAAGTGTGCTAGACACACTAACAGTTGTGAAATAGGTTGCAACAAGGTCAATCTTCTGTTCATCTATAAGCTATGTCTTTGGTGAACCCTTCAAACGCTTATGTCTTTGGTGAACCCTTCATGAGCTTATTCTAACTAGTTATGAAGTCAAGCTAGATCCTTAGAGCTATCCAAGTTCATATCATCTTTCTACACATGTAATCTCTGTTAGCCAATTCAAGGCAATGTAATGTAACTTTAACATGAGAAAGTGTGCTAGACACACTAACGGTTGTGAAATAGGTTGCAACAAGGTAAATCTTCTGTTCATTTATAAGCTATGTCTTTGGTGAACCCTTCAAACGCTTATGTCTTTGGTGAACCCTTCATGAGCTCATTCTAACTAGTTATGAAGTCAAGCTAGATCCTTAGAGCTATCCATGTTCATATCATACTTCTACACATGTAATCTGTGTTAGCTAATTCAAGGCAATGTAATGTAACTTTCACATGAGAAAGTGTGTTAGACGCACTAACGGTTGTGAAATAGGTTACAACAAGGTCAATCTTCTGTTCATCTATAAGCTATGTCTTTGGTGAACCCTTCAAACGCTTATGTCTTTAATGAAACCTTCATGAGCTTATTCTAACTAGTTATGAAGTCAAGTTATATCCTTAGAGCTCTCCAAGTTCATATCATACTTCTACACATGTAATCTCTGTTAACTCATTCAAGGCACTGTTATGTAACTTTGACATGAGAAAGTGTGCTAGACACACTAACGGTTGTGAAATAGGTTGCAACAAGGTCAATCTTCTGTTCATCTATAAGCTATGTCTTTGGTGAACCCTTCAAACGCTTATGTCTTTGGTGAACTCTTCATGAGCTTATTCTAACTAGTTATGAAATCAAGCTAGATCCCTAGAGATATCCATGTTTATATCATACTTTTACACATGTGATCTCTATTAGCTAAGTTCAAGGCAATGTAATGTAACTTTGACATGAGAAAGTGTGCTAGACCAACTAACGGTGGTGAAATAGGTTGCAACAAGGTCAATCTTCTGTTAATCTATAAGCTATGTCTTTGGTGAACCCTTCAAACGCTTATGTCTTTGGTGTACCCTTCATGAGCTTATTCTAACGAGTTATGAAGTCAAGCTAGATCCTTAGAGCTATCCATGTTCATATCATACTTCTACACATGTAATCTCTGTTAGCTAATTCAAGGCAATGTAATGTAACTTTGACATGAGAAAGTGTGCTAGACGCACTAACGGTTGTGAAATAGGTTACAACAAGGTCAATCTTCTGTTCATCTATAAGCTATGTCTTTGGTGATCCCTTCAAACGCTTATGTCTTTAATGAACCCTTCATGAGCTTATTCTAACTAGTTATGAAATCAAGCTATATCCTTAGAGCTCTCCAAGTTCATATCATACTTCTACACATGTAATCTCTGTTAACTCATTCAAGGCACTATTATGTAACTTTGACATGAGAAAGTGCGCTAGACACACTAACGGTTGTGAAATAGGTTGCAACAAGGTCAATCTTCTGTTCATCTATAAGCTATGTCTTTGGTGAACCCTTCAAACGCTTATGTCTTTGGTGAACCCTTCATGAGCTTATTCTAACTAGTTATGCAGTCAAGCTAGATCCTTAGAGCTGTCCATGTTCATGTCATACTTCTACACATGTATTCTGTGTTAGCTCATTCAAGGCACTGTTATGTAACTTTGACATGAGAAAGTGTGCTAGACACACTAACAGTTGTGAAATAGGTTGCAACAAGGTCAATCTTCTGTTCATCTATAAGCTATGTCTTTGGTGAACCCTTCAAACGCTTATGTCTTTGGTGAACCCTTCATGAGCTTATTCTAACTAGTTATGAAGTCAAGCTAGATCCTTAGAGCTATCCAAGTTCATATCATCTTTCTACACATGTAATCTCTGTTAGCCAATTCAAGGCAATGTAATGTAACTTTGACATGAGAAAGTGTGCTAGACACACTAACGGTTGTGAAATAGGTTGCAACAAGGTCAATCTTCTGTTCATCTATAAGCTATGTCTTTGGTGAACCCTTCAAACGCTTATGTCTTTGGTGAACTCTTCATGAGCTTATTCTAACTAGTTATGAAATCAAGCTAGATCCTTAGAGATATCCATGTTTATATCATACTTTTACACATGTGATCTCTATTAGCTAAGTTCAAGGCAATGTAATGTAACTTTGACATGAGAAAGTGTGCTAGACCAACTAACGGTGGTGAAATAGGTTGCAACAAGGTCAATCTTCTGTTAATCTATAAGCTATGTCTTTGGTGAACCCTTCAAACGCTTATGTCTTTGGTGTACCCTTCATGAGCTTATTCTAACGAGTTATGAAGTCAAGCTAGATCCTTAGAGCTATCCATGTTCATATCATACTTCTACACATGTAATCTCTGTTAGCTAATTCAAGGCAATGTAATGTAACTTTGACATGAGAAAGTGTGCTAGACGCACTAACGGTTGTGAAATAGGTTACAACAAGGTCAATCTTCTGTTCATCTATAAGCTATGTCTTTGGTGAACCCTTCAAACGCTTATGTCTTTAATGAACCCTTCATGAGCTTATTCTAACTAGTTATGAAGTCAAGCTATATCCTTAGAGCTCTCCAAGTTCATATCATACTTCTACACATGTAATCTCTGTTAACTCATTCAAGGCACTATTATGTAACTTTGACATGAGAAAGTGCGCTAGACACACTAACGGTTGTGAAATAGGTTGCAACAAGGTCAATCTTCTGTTCATCTATAAGCTATGTCTTTGGTGAACCCTTCAAACGCTTATGTCTTTGGTGAACCCTTCATGAGCTTATTCTAACTAGTTATGAAGTCAAGCTAGATCCTTAGAGCTGTCCATGTTCATGTCATACTTCTACACATGTATTCTGTGTTAGCTCATTCAAGGCACTGTTATGTAACTTTGACATGAGAAAGTGTGCTAGACACACTAACAGTTGTGAAATAGGTTGCAACAAGGTCAATCTTCTGTTCATCTATAAGCTATGTCTTTGGTGAACCCTTCAAACGCTTATGTCTTTGGTGAACCCTTCATGAGCTTATTCTAACTAGTTATGAAGTCAAGCTAGATCCTTAGAGCTATCCAAGTTCATATCATCTTTCTACACATGTAATCTCTGTTAGCCAATTCAAGGCAATGTAATGTAACTTTAACATGAGAAAGTGTGCTAGACACACTAACGGTTGTGAAATAGGTTGCAACAAGGTAAATCTTCTGTTCATTTATAAGCTATGTCTTTGGTGAACCCTTCAAACGCTTATGTCTTTGGTGAACCCTTCATGAGCTCATTCTAACTAGTTATGAAGTCAAGCTAGATCCTTAGAGCTATCCATGTTCATATCATACTTCTACACATGTAATCTGTGTTAGCTAATTCAAGGCAATGTAATGTAACTTTCACATGAGAAAGTGTGTTAGACGCACTAACGGTTGTGAAATAGGTTACAACAAGGTCAATCTTCTGTTCATCTATAAGCTATGTCTTTGGTGAACCCTTCAAACGCTTATGTCTTTAATGAACCCTTCATGAGCTTATTCTAACTAGTTATGAAGTCAAGCTATATCCTTAGAGCTCTCCAAGGTCATATCATACTTCTACACATGTAATCTCTGTTAACTCATTCAAGGCACTGTTATGTAACTTTGACATGAGAAAGTGTGCTAGACACACTAACGGTTGTGAAATAGGTTGCAACAAGGTCAATCTTCTGTTCATCTATAAGCTATGTCTTTGGTGAACCCTTCAAACGCTTATGTCTTTGGTGAACTCTTCATGAGCTTATTCTAACTAGTTATGAAATCAAGCTAGATCCTTAGAGATATCCATGTTCATATCATACTTTTACACATGTGATCTCTATTAGCTAAGTTCAAGGCAATGTAATGTAACTTTGACATGAGAAAGTGTGCTAGACGAACTAACGGTGGTGAAATAGGTTGCAATAAGGTCAATCTTCTGTTAATCTATAAGCTATGTCTTTGGTGAACCCTTCAAACGCTTATGTCTTTGGTGAACCCTTCATGAGCTTATTCTAACTAGTTATGAAGTCAAGCTAGATCCTTAGAGCTATCCAAGTTCATATCATACTTCTACACATGTAATCTTTGTTAGCTCATTCAAGGCACTATAATGTAATTTTGACATGAGAAAGTGTGCTAGACCAACTGACGGTGGTAGAATAGGTTGCAACAAGATGAATCTTCTATTAATCTATAAACTATGTCTTTGGTGAACCCTTCAAACGTTTATGTCTTTGCATGAGCTTATTATAACTAGTTATGAAGTCAAGCTCGATCTTTAGAGCTTTCCATGTTCATATCGTACTTCTATACATGTAATCTCTGTTAGCTAATTCAAGGCAATGTAATGTAACTTTGACATGAGAAAGTGTGCTAGACCAACTAACGGTTGTGAAATAGGTTGCAAGAAGGTCAATCTTCTGTTAATCTATAAGCTATGTCTTTGGTGAACCCTTCAAACGCTTATGTCTTTGGTGTACCCTTCATGAGCTTATTCTAACGAGTTATGAAGTCAAGCTAGATCCTTAGAGCTATCCAAGTTCATATCATACTTCTACACATGTAATCTTTGTTAGCTCATTCAAGGCACTATAATGTAATTTTGACATGAGAAAGTGTGCTAGACCAACTGACGGTGGTAGAATAGGTTGCAACAAGATGAATCTTCTATTAATCTATAAACTATGTCTTTGGTGAACCCTTCAAACGTTTATGTCTTTGCATGAGCTTATTATAACTAGTTATGAAGTCAAGCTCGATCTTTAGAGCTTTCCATGTTCATATCGTACTTCTATACATGTAATCTCTGTTAGCTAATTCAAGGCAATGTAATGTAACTTTGACATGAGAAAGTGTGCTAGACCAACTAACGGTGGTGAAATAGGTTGCAAGAAGGTCAATCTTCTGTTAATCTATAAGCTATGTCTTTGGTGAACCCTTCAAACGCTTATGTCTTTGGTGTACCCTTCATGAGCTTATTCTAACGAGTTATGAAGTCAAGCTAGATCCTTAGAGCTATCCAAGTTCATATCATACTTCTACACATGTAATCTCTGTTAACTCATTCAAGGCACTATTATGTAACTTTGACATGAGAAAGTGCGCTAGACACACTAACGGTTGTGAAATAGGTTGCAACAAGGTCAATCTTCTGTTCATCTATAAGCTATGTCTTTGGTGAACCCTTCAAACGCTTATGTCTTTGGTGAACCCTTCATGAGCTTATTCTAACTAGTTATGAAGTCAAGCTAGATCCTTAGAGCTATCCATGTTCATATCATACTTCTACACATGTAATCTGTGTTAGCTCATTCAAGGCACTATTATGTAACTTTAACATGAGAAAGTGTGCTAGACACACTAACGGTTGTGAAATAGGTTGCAACAAGGTCAATCTTCTGTTCATCTATAAGCTATGTCTTTGGTGAACCCTTCAAGCGCTTATGTCTTTGGTGAACCCTTCATGAGCTTATTCTAACTAGTTATGAAGTCAAGCTAGATCCTTAGAGATATCCAAGTTCATATCATCTTTCTACACATGTAATCTCTGTTAGCCAATTCAAGGCAATGTAATGTAACTTTAACATGAGAAAGTGTGCTAGACACACTAACGGTTGTGAAATAGGTTGCAACAAGGTCAATCTTCTGTTCATCTATAAGCTATGTCTTTGGTGAACCCTTCAAACGCTTATGTCTTTGGTGAACCCTTCATGAGCTTATTCTAACTAGTTATGAAGTCAAGCTAGATCCTTAGAGCTATCCAAGTTCCTATCATAATTCTACACATGTAATCTGTGTTAGCTCATTCAAGGCACTGTTATGTAACTTTGACATGAGAAAGTGTGCTAGACACACTAACGGTTGTCAAATAGATTGCAACAAGGTCAATCTTCTGTTCATCTATAAGCTATGTCTTTGGTGAACACTTCAAACGCTTATGTCTTTGGTGAACCCTTCATGAGCTTATTCTAACTAGTTATGAAGTCAAGCTAGATCCTTAGAGCTATCCAAGTTCATATCATACTTCTACACATGTAATCTCTGTTAGCTCATTCAAGGCACTGTAATGTAATTTTGACATGAGAAAGTGTGCTAGACCAACTATTGGTGGTGAAATAGTTTGCAACAAGGTCAATCTTCTGTTAATCTATACGCTATGTCTTTGGTGAACCCTTCAAACGCTTATGTCTTTGGTGAACCCTTCATGAGCTTATTGTAACTAGTTATGAAGTCAAGCTAGATCCTTAGATATATCCATGTTCATATGATACTTCTACACATGTGATCTCTATTAGGTAAGTTTAAGGCAATGTAATGTAAATTTGACATGAGAAAGTGTGCTAGACCAACTAACGGTGGTGAAATAGGTTGCAAGAAGGTCAATCTTCTGTTAATCTATAAGCTATGTCTTTGGTGAACCCTTCAAACGCTTATGTCTTTAATGAACCCTTCATGAGCTTATTCTAACTAGTTATGAAGTCAAACTATATCCTTAGAGCTATCCAAGTTCATATCATACTTCTACACATGTAATCTCTGTTAGCCAATTCAAGGCAATGTAATGTAACTTTGACATGAGAAAGTGTGCTAGACACACTAACGGTTGTGAAATAGGTTGCAACAAGGTCAATCTTCTGTTCATCTATAAGCCATGTCTTTGGTGAACCCTTCAAACGCTTATGTCTTTGGTAAACCCTTCATGAGCTTATTCTAACTAGTTATGAAGTCAAGCTAGATCCTTAGAGCTGTCCATGTTCATATCATACTTCTACACATGTAATCTGTGTTAGCTCATTCAAGGCACTATAATGTAATTTTGACATGAGAAAGTGTGCTAGACCAACTGACGGTGGTAGAATAGGTTGCAACAAGATGAATCTTCTATTAATCTATAAACTATGTCTTTGGTGAACCCTTCAAACGTTTATGTCTTTGCATGAGCTTATTATAACTAGTTATGAAGTCAAGCTCGATCCTTAGAGCTTTCCATGTTCATATCGTACTTCTATACATGTAATCTCTGTTAGCTAATTCAAGGCAATGTAATGTAACTTTGACATGAGAAAGTGTGCTAGACCAACTAACGGTGGTGAAATAGGTTGCAAGAAGGTCAATCTTCTGTTAATCTATAAGCTATGTCTTTGGTGAACCCTTCAAACGCTTATGTCTTTGGTGTACCCTTCATGAGCTTATTCTAACGAGTTATGAAGTCAAGCTAGATCCTTAGAGCTATCCAAGTTCATATCATACTTCTACACATGTAATCTCTGTTAACTCATTCAAGGCACTATTATGTAACTTTGACATGAGAAAGTGCGCTAGACACACTAACGGTTGTGAAATAGGTTGCAACAAGGTCAATCTTCTGTTCATCTATAAGCTATGTCTTTGGTGAACCCTTCAAACGCTTATGTCTTTGGTGAACCCTTCATGAGCTTATTCTAACTAGTTATGAAGTCAAGCTAGATCCTTAGAGCTATCCATGTTCATATCATACTTCTACACATGTAATCTGTGTTAGCTCATTCAAGGCACTATTATGTAACTTTAACATGAGAAAGTGTGCTAGACACACTAACGGTTGTGAAATAGGTTGCAACAAGGTCAATCTTCTGTTCATCTATAAGCTATGTCTTTGGTGAACCCTTCAAGCGCTTATGTCTTTGGTGAACCCTTCATGAGCTTATTCTAACTAGTTATGAAGTCAAGCTAGATCCTTAGAGATATCCAAGTTCATATCATCTTTCTACACATGTAATCTCTGTTAGCCAATTCAAGGCAATGTAATGTAACTTTAACATGAGAAAGTGTGCTAGACACACTAACGGTTGTGAAATAGGTTGCAACAAGGTCAATCTTCTGTTCATCTATAAGCTATGTCTTTGGTGAACCCTTCAAACGCTTATGTCTTTGGTGAACCCTTCATGAGCTTATTCTAACTAGTTATGAAGTCAAGCTAGATCCTTAGAGCTATCCAAGTTCCTATCATAATTCTACACATGTAATCTGTGTTAGCTCATTCAAGGCACTGTTATGTAACTTTGACATGAGAAAGTGTGCTAGACACACTAACGGTTGTCAAATAGATTGCAACAAGGTCAATCTTCTGTTCATCTATAAGCTATGTCTTTGGTGAACACTTCAAACGCTTATGTCTTTGGTGAACCCTTCATGAGCTTATTCTAACTAGTTATGAAGTCAAGCTAGATCCTTAGAGCTATCCAAGTTCATATCATACTTCTACACATGTAATCTCTGTTAGCTCATTCAAGGCACTGTAATGTAATTTTGACATGAGAAAGTGTGCTAGACCAACTATTGGTGGTGAAATAGTTTGCAACAAGGTCAATCTTCTGTTAATCTATACGCTATGTCTTTGGTGAACCCTTCAAACGCTTATGTCTTTGGTGAACCCTTCATGAGCTTATTGTAACTAGTTATGAAGTCAAGCTAGATCCTTAGATATATCCATGTTCATATGATACTTCTACACATGTGATCTCTATTAGGTAAGTTTAAGGCAATGTAATGTAAATTTGGCATGAGAAAGTGTGCTAGACCAACTAACGGTGGTGAAATAGGTTGCAAGAAGGTCAATCTTCTGTTAATCTATAAGCTATGTCTTTGGTGAACCCTTCAAACGCTTATGTCTTTAATGAACCCTTCATGAGCTTATTCTAACTAGTTATGAAGTCAAACTATATCCTTAGAGCTATCCAAGTTCATATCATACTTCTACACATGTAATCTCTGTTAGCCAATTCAAGGCAATGTAATGTAACTTTGACATGAGAAAGTGTGCTAGACACACTAACGGTTGTGAAATAGGTTGCAACAAGGTCAATCTTCTGTTCATCTATAAGCCATGTCTTTGGTGAACCCTTCAAACGCTTATGTCTTTGGTAAACCCTTCATGAGCTTATTCTAACTAGTTATGAAGTCAAGCTAGATCCTTAGAGCTGTCCATGTTCATATCATACTTCTACACATGTAATCTGTGTTAGCTCATTCAAGGCACTGTTACGTAACTTTGACATGAGAAAGTGTGCTAAACACACTAACGGTTGTGAAATAGGTTGCAACAAGGTCAATCTTCTGTTCATCTATAAGCTATGTCTTTGGTGAACCCTTCAAACGCTTATGTCTTTGGTGAACCCTTCATGAGCTTATTCTAACTAGTTATGAAGTCAAGCTAGATCCTTAGAGCTATCCAAGTTCATATCATACATCTACACATGTAATCTTTGTTAGCTCATTCAAGGCACTGTAATGTAATTTTGACATGAGAAAGTGTGCTAGACCAACTGACGGTGGTAAAATAGGTTGCAACAAGGTCAATCTTCTGTTAATCTATAAGATATGTCTTTGGTGAACCCTTCAAACGCTTATGTCTTTGGTGAACCCTTCATGAGCTTATTCTAACTAGTTATGAAGTCAAGCTAGATCCTTAGAGATATCCAGGTTCATATCATACTTCTACATATGTGATCTCTATTAGCTAAGTTCTAGACAATGTAATGTAACTTTGACATGAGAAAGTGTGCTAAACGAACTAACGGTGGTGAAATAGGTTACAACAAGGTCAATCTTCTATTAATCTATAAACTATGTCTTTGGTGAACCCTTCAAACGTTTATGTCTTTGCATGAGCTTATTCTAACGAGTTATGAAGTCAAGCTCGATCCTTAGAGCTATCCATTTTCATATTATACTTCTACACATGTAATCTCTGTTAGCTCATTCAAGGCACTGTTATGTAACCTTGACATGAGAAAGTGTGCTAGACCAACTATTGGTGGTGAAATAGGTTGCAACAAGGTCAATCTTCTGTTAATCTATACGCTATGTCTTTGGTGAACCCTTCAAACGCTTATGTCTTTGGTGAACCCTTCATGAGCTTATTGTAAATAGTTATGAAGTCAAGCTAGATCCTTAGAGCTATCCATGTTCATATCATACTTCTACACATGTAATCTCTGTTAGCTAATTCAAGGCAATGTAATGTAACTTTTACATGAGAAAATGTGCTAGACACACTAACGGTTGTGAAATAGGTTGCAAAAAGGTCAATCTTCTGTTCATCTATAAGCTATGTCTTTGGTGAGCCCTTCAAACGCTTATGTCTTTGGTGAACCCTTCATGAGCTTATTCTAACTAGTTATGAAGTCAAGCTAGATCCTTAGAGCTATCCAAGTTCATATCATCTTTCTACACATGTATTCTCTGTTAGCTCATTTAAGGCACTGTTATGTAACTTTGACATGAGAAAGTGTGCTAGACCAACTAACGGTGGTGAAATAGGTTGCAACAAGGTCAATATTCTGTTAATCTATAAGCTATGTCTTTGGTGAACCCTTCAAACGCTTATGTCTTTGGTGTACCTTTCATGAGCTTATTCTAACGAGTTATGATGTCAAGCCAGATCCTTAGAGCTATCCATGTTCATATCAAACTTCTACACATGTGATCTCTATTAGCTAAGTTCAAGGCAATGTAATGTAACTTTGACATGAGAAAGTGTGCTAGACCAACTAACGGTGGTGAAATAGGTTGCAACAAGGTCAATCTTCTATTAATCTATAAGCTATGTCTTTGGTGAACCCTTCAAACGCTTATGTCTTTGGTGTACCATTCATGAGCTTATTCTAACGAGTTATGAAGTCAAGCTAGATCCTTAGAGCTATCCATGCTCATATCATACTTCTACACATGTAATCTCTGTTAGCTAATTCAAGGCAATGTAATGTAACTTTGACATGAGAAAGTGTGCTAGACGCACTAACGGTTGTGAAATAGGTTACAACAAGGTCAATCTTCTGTTCATCTATAAGCTATGTCTTTGGTGAACCCTTCAAACGCTTATGTCTTTAATGAACCCTTCATGAGCTTATTCTAACTAGTTATGAAGTCAAAGTATATCCTTAGAGCTATCCAAGTTCATATCATACTTCTACACATGTAATCTCTGTTAACTCATTCAAGGCACTATTATGTAACTTTGACATGAGAAAGTGCGCTAGACACACTAACGGTTGTGAAATAGGTTGCAACAAGGTCAATCTTCTGTTCATCTATAAGCTATGTCTTTGGTGAACCCTTCAAACTTTTATGTCTTTGGTGTACCCTTCATGAGCTTATTCTAACTAGTTATGAAGTCAAGCTAGATCCTTAGAGCTGTCCATGTTCACATCATACTTCTACACATGTAATCTGTGTTAGCTCATTCAAGGCACTGTTATGTAACTTTGACATGAGAAAGTGTGCTAGACATCCTAACGGTTGTCAAATAGGTTGCAACAAGGTCAATCTTCTGTTCATCTATAAGCTATGTCTTTGGTGAACCCTTCAAACGCTTATGTCTTTGGTGAACCCTTCATGAGCTTATTCTAACTAGTTATGAAGTCAAGCTAGATCCTTAGAGTTATCCAAGTTCCTATCATACTTCTACACATGTAATCTGTGTTAGCTCATTCAAGGCACTGTTATGTAACTTTGACATGAGAAAGTGTGCTAGACACACTAACGGTTGTGAAATAGGTTGCAACAAGGTCAATCTTCTGTTCATCTATAAGCTATGTCTTTGGTGAACCCTTCAAACGCTTATGTCTTTGGTGAACTCTTCATGAGCTTATTCTAACTAGTTATGAAATCAAGCTAGATCCTTAGAGATATCCATGTTCATATCATACTTTTACACATGTGATCTCTATTAGCTAAGTTCAAGGCAATGTAATGTAACTTTGACATGAGAAAGTGTGCTAGACCAACTAACGGTGGTGAAATAGGTTGCAACAAGGTCAATCTTCTGTTAATCTATAAGCTATGTCTTTGGTGAACCCTTCAAACGCTTATGTCTTTGGTGAACCCTTCATGAGCTTATTCTAACTAGTTACGAAGTCAAGCTAGATCCTTAGAGCTATCCAAGTTCATATCATACTTCTACACATGTAATCTCTGTTAGCTCATTCAAGGCACTGTAATGTAATTTTGACATGAGAAAGTGTGCTAGACCAACTATTGGTGGTGAAATAGGTTGCAACAAGGTCAATCTTCTATTAATCTATACGCTATGTCTTTGGAGAACCCTTCAAACGCTTATGTCTTTGGTGAACCCTTCATGAGCTTATTGTAACTAGTTATGAAGTCAATCTAGATCCTTAGATATATCCATGTTCATATCATACTTCTACACATGTGATCTCTATTAGGTAAGTTTAAGGCAATGTAATGTAACTTTGACATGAGAAAGTGTGCTAGACCAACTAACGGTGGTGAAATAGGTTGCAACAAGGTCAATCTTCTGTTAGTCTATAAGCTATGTCTTTGGTGAACCCTTCAAACGCTTATGTCTTTAATGAACCCTTCATGAGCTTATTCTAACTAGTTATGAAGTCAAACTATATCCTTAGAGCTATCCAAGTTCATATCATACTTCTACACATGTAATCTCTGTTAACTCATTCAAGGCACTGTTATGTAACTTTGACATGAGAAAGTGCGCTAGACACACTAACGGTTTCGAAATAGGTTGCAACAAGGTCAATCTTCTGTTCATCTATAAGCCATGTCTTTGGTGAACCCTTCAAATGCTTATGTCTTTGGTAAACCCTTCTTGAGCTTATTCTAACTAGTTATGAAGTCAAGCTAGATCCTTAGAGCTGTCCATGTTCATATCATACTTCTACACATGTAATCTGTGTTAGCTCATTCAAGGCACTGTTATGTAACTTTGACATGAGAAAGTGTGCTAAACACACTAACGGTTGTGAAATAGGTTGCAACAAGGTCAATCTTCTGTTCATCTATAAGCTATGTCTTTGGTGAACCCTTCAAACGCTTATGTCTTTGGTGAAATCTTCATGAGCTTATTCTAACTAGTTATGAAGTCAAGCTAGATCCTTAGAGCTATCCAAGTTCATATCATACTTCTACACATGTAATCTTTGTTAGCTCATTCAAGGCACTGTAATGTAATTTTGACATGAGAAAGTGTGCTAGACCAACTGACGGTGGTAAAATAGGTTGCAACAAGGTCAATCTTCTGTTAATCTATAAGATATGTCTTTGGTGAACCCTTCAAACACTTATGTCTTTGGTGAACCCTTCATGAACTTATTCTAACTAGTTATGAAGTCAAGCTAGATCCTTAGAGATATCCAGGTTCATATCATACTTCTACATATGTGATCTCTATTAGCTAAGTTCTAGACAATGTAATGTAACTTTGACATGAGAAAGTGTGCTGAACGAACTAACGGTGGTGAAATAGGTTACAACAAGGTCAATCTTCTATTTATCTATAAACTATGTCTTTGGTGAACCCTTCAAATGTTTATGTCTTTGCATGAGCTTATTCTAACGAGTTATGAAGTCAAGCTCGATCCTTAGAGCTATCCATTTTCATATTATACTTCTACACATGTAATCTCTGTTAGCTCATTCAAGGCACTGTTATGTAACTTTGACATGAGAAAGTGTGCTAGACCAACTATTGGTGGTGAAATAGGTTGCAACAAGGTCAATCTTCTGTTAATCTATACGCTATGTCTTTGGTGAACCCTTCAAACGCTTATGTCTTTGGTGAACCCTTCATGAGCTTATTGTAAATAGTTATGAAGTCAAGCTAGATCCTTAGAGCTATCCATGTTCATATCATACTTCTACACATGTAATCTCTATTAGCTAATTCAAGGCAATGTAATGTAACTTTTACATGAGAAAATGTGCTAGACACACTAACAGTTGTGAAATAGGTTGCAAAAAGGTCAATCTTCTGTTTATCTATAAGCTATGTCTTTGGTGAGCCCTGCAAACGCTTATGTCTTTGGTGAACCCTTCATGAGCTTATTCTAACTAGTTATGAAGTCAAGCTAGATCCTTAGAGCTATCCAAGTTCATATCATCTTTCTACACATGTATTCTCTGTTAGTTCATTCAAGGCACTATTATGTAACTTTGACATGAGAAAGTGTGCTAGACCAACTAACGGTGGTGAAATAGGTTGCAACAAGGTCAATCTTCTGTTAATCTATAAGCTATGTCTTTGGTGAACCCTTCAAACGCTTATGTCTTTGGTATTCATGAGCTTATTCTAACGAGTTATGAAGTCAAGCTAGATCCTTAGAGCTATCCATGGTCATATCATACTTCTACACATGTAATCTCTGTTAGCAAATTCAAGGCAATGTAATGGAACTTTGACATGAGAAAGTGTGCTAGACACACTAACGGTTGTGAAATAGGTTGCAACAAGGTCAATCTTCTGTTCATCTATAAGCTATTTCTTTGGTGAACCCTTCAAACGTTTATGTCTTTGGTGTACCTTTCATGAGCTTATTCAAACGAGTTATGAAGTCAAGCTAGATCCTTAGAGCTATCCATGTTCATATCATACTTCTACATATGTGATCTCTATTAGCTAAGTTCAAGGCAATGTAATGTAATTTTGACATGAGAAAGTGTGCTAGACGAACTAACGGTGGTTAAATAGGTTGCAACAAGGTCAATCTTCTATTAATCTATAAGCTATATCTTTGGTGAACCTTCAAACGTTTATGTCTTTGGTGTACCTTTCATGAGCTTATTCAAACGAGTTATGAAGTCAAGCTAGATCCTTAGAGCTATCCATGTTCATATCATACTTCTACACATGTAATCTTTTTAGCTAAGTTCAAGGCAATGTAATGTAACGTTGACATGAGAAAGTGTGCTAGACCAACTAACGGTGGTGAAATAGGTTGCGACAAGGTCAATCTTCTATTAATCTAAAAGCTATAACTTTTGTGAATCCTTCAAACGTTTATGTCTTTGGTGTACCCTTCATTAGCTTATTCAAACAAGTTATGAAGTCAAGCTAGATCCTTAGACCTATCGATGTTCATATCATACTTCTACACATGTAATCTCTGTTAGCTAATTCAAGGTAATGTAATGTAACTTTGAGATGAGAAAGTGTGCTAGACGCACTAACGGTGGTGAAATAGGTTGCAACAAGGTCAATCTTCTTTTGATCTATAAGCTATGTCTTTGGTGAACCCTTCAAACGCTTATGTCTTTGGTGAACCCTTCATGAACTTATTCTAACTAGTTATGAAGTCAAGCTAGATCCTTAGAGCTGTCCATGTTCATATCATACTTCTACACATGTAATCTGTGTTAGCTCATTCAAGGCACTGTTATGTAACTTTGACATGAGAAAGTGTGCTAGACACACTAACGGTTGTCAAATAGATTGCAACAAGGTCAATCTTCTGTTCATCTATAAGCTATGTCTTTGGTGAACACTTCAAACGCTTATGTCTTTGGTGAACCCTTCATGAGCTTATTCTAACTAGTTATGAAGTCAAGCTAGATCTTTAGATATATCCATGTTCATATGATACTTCTACACATGTAATCTGTGTTAGCTCATTCAAGGCACTGTAATGTAATTTTGACATGAGAAAGTGTGCTAGACCAACTATTGGTGGTGAAATAGGTTGCAACAAGGTCAATCTTCTGTTAATCTATACGCTATGTCTTTGGTGAACCCTTCAAACGCTTATGTCTTTGGTGAACCCTTCATGAGCTTATTGTAACTAGTTATGAAGTCAAGCTAGATCCTTAGATATATCCATGTTCATATGATACTTCTACACATGTAATCTGTGTTAGCTCATTCAAGGCACTGTTATGTAACTTTGACATGAGAAAGTGTGCTAGACACACTAACGGTTGTGAAATAGGTTGCAACAAAGTCAATCTTTTGTTCATCTATAAGCTATGTCTTTGATGAACCCTTCAAACGCTTATGTCTTTGGTGAACCCTTCATGAGCTTATTCTAACTAGTTATGAAGTCAAGCTAGATCCTTAGAGATATCCATGTTCATATCATACTTTTACACATGTGATCTCTATTAGCTAAGTTCAAGGCAATGTAATGTAACTTTGACATGAGAAAGTGTGCTAGACCAACTAACGGTGGTGAAATAGGTTGCAACAAGGTCAATCTTCTGTTAATCTATAAGCTATGTCTTTGGTGAACCCTTCAAACGCTTATGTCTTTGGTGTACCCTTCATGAGCTTATTCTAACGAGTTATAAAGTCAAGCTAGATCCTTAGAGCTATCCATGTTCATATCATACTTCTACACATGGAATCTCTGTTAGCTAATTCAAGGCAATGTAATGTAACTTTGACATGAGAAAGTGTGCTAGACGCACTAACGGTTGTGAAATAGGTTACAACAAGGTCAATCTTCTGTTCATCTATAAGCTATGTCTTTGGTGAACCCTTCAAACGCTTATGTCTTTAATGAACCCTTCATGAGCTTATTCTAACTAGTTATGAAGTCAAAGTATATCCTTAGAGCTATCCAAGTTCATATTATACTTCTACACATGTAATCTCTGTTAACTCATTCAAGGCACTATTATGTAACTTTGACATGAGAAAGTGTGCTAGACACACTAACGGTTGTGAAATAAGTTGCAATAAGGTCAATCTTTTGTTCATCTATAAGCTATGTCTTTGGTGAACCCTTCAAACGCTTATGTCTTTGGTGAACCCTTCATGAGCTTATTCTAACTAGTTATGAAGTCAAGCTAGATCCTTAGAGCTGTCCATGTTCATATCATACTTCTACACATGTAATCTGTGTTAGCTCATTCAAGGCACTGTTATGTAACTTTGACATGAGAAAGTGTGCTAGACCAACTAACGGCGGTGAAATAGGTTGCAACAAGGTTAATCTTCTGTTAATCTATTAGCTATGTTTTTGGTGAACCCTTCAAACGTTTATGTCTTTGGTGTATATCCTTTATGAGCTTATTCTAACGAGTTATAAAGTCAAGCTAGATCCTTAGAGCTATCCATGTTCATATCATACTTCTACACATGTAATCTCTGTTTGCTAATTCAAGGCAATGTAATGTAACTTTGACATGAGAAAGTGTGGTAGACACACTAACGGTTGTGAAATAGGTTGCAACAAGGTCAATCTTCTGTTCATCTATAAGCTATGTCTTTGGTGAACCCTTCAAACGCTTATGTCTTTGGTGAAGCCTTCATGAGCTTATTCTAACTAGTTATGAAGTCAAGCTAGATCCTTAGAGATATCCATGTTCATATCATACTTCTACACATGTGATCTCTATTAGCTAAGTTCAAGGCAATGTAATGTAATTTTGACATGAGAAAGTGTGCTAGACGAACTAACGGTGGTTAAATAGGTTGCAACAAGGTCAATCTTCTATTAATCTATAAGCTATATCTTTGGTGAACCCTTCAAACGTTTATGTCTTTGGTGTACCTTTCATGAGCTTATTCAAACGAGTTATGAAGTCAAGCTAGATCCTTAGAGCTATCCATGTTTATATCATACTTCTACACATGTAATCTCTGTTAGCTAATTCAAGGCAATGTAATGTAACTTTGACATGAGAAAGTGTGCTAGACGCACTAACGGTTGTGAAATAGATTGCAACAAGGTCAATCTTCTGTTCATCTATAAGCTATGTCTTTGGTGAACCCTTCAAATGCTTATGTCTTTGGTGAACCCTTCATGAGCTTATTCTAACTAGTTATGAAGTCAAGCTAGATCCTTAGAGCTGTCCATGTTCATATCATACTTCTACACATGTAATCTGTGTTAGCTCATTCAAGGCACTGTTATGTAACTTTGACATGAGAAAGTGTGCTAGACCAACTAACGGTGGTGAAATAGGTTGCAACAAGGTCAATCTTCTGTTAATCTATAAGCTATGTCTTTGGTGAACCCTTCAAACGCTTATGTCTTTGGTGAACCCTTCATGAGCTTATTCTAACTAGTTATGAAGTCAAGCTAGATCCTTAGAGATATCCATGTTCATATCATACATCTACACATGTAATCTTTGTTAGCTCATTCAAGGCACTGTAATGTAATTTTGACATGAGAAAGTGTGCTAGACCAACTGACGGTGGTAAAATAGGTTGCAACAAGGTCAATCTTCTGTTAATCTATAAGATATGTCTTTGGTGAACCCTTCAAACGCTTATGTCTTTGGTGAACCTTTCATGAGCTTATTCAAACGAGTTATGAAGTCAAGCTAGATCCTTAGAGCTATCCATGTTCATATCATACTTCTACACATGTAATCTTTTTAGCTAAGTTCAAGGCAATGTAATGTAACGTTGACATGAGAAAGTGTGCTAGACCAACTAACGGTGGTGAAATAGGTTGCGACAAGGTCAATCTTCTATTAATCTAAAAGCTATAACTTTTGTGAATCCTTCAAACGTTTATGTCTTTGGTGTACCCTTCATTAGCTTATTCAAACAAGTTATGAAGTCAAGCTAGATCCTTAGACCTATCGATGTTCATATCATACTTCTACACATGTAATCTCTGTTAGCTAATTCAAGGTAATGTAATGTAACTTTGAGATGAGAAAGTGTGCTAGACGCACTAACGGTGGTGAAATAGGTTGCAACAAGGTCAATCTTCTTTTGATCTATAAGCTATGTCTTTGGTGAACCCTTCAAACGCTTATGTCTTTGGTGAACCCTTCATGAACTTATTCTAACTAGTTATGAAGTCAAGCTAGATCCTTAGAGCTGTCCATGTTCATATCATACTTCTACACATGTAATCTGTGTTAGCTCATTCAAGGCACTGTTATGTAACTTTGACATGAGAAAGTGTGCTAGACACACTAACGGTTGTCAAATAGATTGCAACAAGGTCAATCTTCTGTTCATCTATAAGCTATGTCTTTGGTGAACACTTCAAACGCTTATGTCTTTGGTGAACCCTTCATGAGCTTATTCTAACTAGTTATGAAGTCAAGCTAGATCCTTAGATATATCCATGTTCATATGATACTTCTACACATGTAATCTGTGTTAGCTCATTCAAGGCACTGTAATGTAATTTTGACATGAGAAAGTGTGCTAGACCAACTATTGGTGGTGAAATAGGTTGCAACAAGGTCAATCTTCTGTTAATCTATACGCTATGTCTTTGGTGAACCCTTCAAACGCTTATGTCTTTGGTGAACCCTTCATGAGCTTATTGTAACTAGTTATGAAGTCAAGCTAGATCCTTAGATATATCCATGTTCATATGATACTTCTACACATGTAATCTGTGTTAGCTCATTCAAGGCACTGTTATGTAACTTTGACATGAGAAAGTGTGCTAGACACACTAACGGTTGTGAAATAGGTTGCAACAAAGTCAATCTTTTGTTCATCTATAAGCTATGTCTTCGATGAACCCTTCAAACGCTTATGTCTTTGGTGAACCCTTCATGAGCTTATTCTAACTAGTTATGAAGTCAAGCTAGATCCTTAGAGATATCCATGTTCATATCATACTTTTACACATGTGATCTCTATTAGCTAAGTTCAAGGCAATGTAATGTAACTTTGACATGAGAAAGTGTGCTAGACCAACTAACGGTGGTGAAATAGGTTGCAACAAGGTCAATCTTCTGTTAATCTATAAGCTATGTCTTTGGTGAACCCTTCAAACGCTTATGTCTTTGGTGTACCCTTCATGAGCTTATTCTAACGAGTTATAAAGTCAAGCTAGATCCTTAGAGCTATCCATGTTCATATCATACTTCTACACATGGAATCTCTGTTAGCTAATTCAAGGCAATGTAATGTAACTTTGACATGAGAAAGTGTGCTAGACGCACTAACGGTTGTGAAATAGGTTACAACAAGGTCAATCTTCTGTTCATCTATAAGCTATGTCTTTGGTGAACCCTTCAAACGCTTATGTCTTTAATGAACCCTTCATGAGCTTATTCTAACTAGTTATGAAGTCAAAGTATATCCTTAGAGCTATCCAAGTTCATATTATACTTCTACACATGTAATCTCTGTTAACTCATTCAAGGCACTATTATGTAACTTTGACATGAGAAAGTGTGCTAGACACACTAACGGTTGTGAAATAAGTTGCAATAAGGTCAATCTTTTGTTCATCTATAAGCTATGTCTTTGGTGAACCCTTCAAACGCTTATGTCTTTGGTGAACCCTTCATGAGCTTATTCTAACTAGTTATGAAGTCAAGCTAGATCCTTAGAGCTGTCCATGTTCATATCATACTTCTACACATGTAATCTGTGTTAGCTCATTCAAGGCACTGTTATGTAACTTTGACATGAGAAAGTGTGCTAGACCAACTAACGGCGGTGAAATAGGTTGCAACAAGGTTAATCTTCTGTTAATCTATTAGCTATGTTTTTGGTGAACCCTTCAAACGTTTATGTCTTTGGTGTATATCCTTTATGAGCTTATTCTAACGAGTTATAAAGTCAAGCTAGATCCTTAGAGCTATCCATGTTCATATCATACTTCTACACATGTAATCTCTGTTTGCTAATTCAAGGCAATGTAATGTAACTTTGACATGAGAAAGTGTGGTAGACACACTAACGGTTGTGAAATAGGTTGCAACAAGGTCAATCTTCTGTTCATCTATAAGCTATGTCTTTGGTGAACCCTTCAAACGCTTATGTCTTTGGTGAAGCCTTCATGAGCTTATTCTAACTAGTTATGAAGTCAAGCTAGATCCTTAGAGATATCCATGTTCATATCATACTTCTACACATGTGATCTCTATTAGCTAAGTTCAAGGCAATGTAATGTAATTTTGACATGAGAAAGTGTGCTAGACGAACTAACGGTGGTTAAATAGGTTGCAACAAGGTCAATCTTCTATTAATCTATAAGCTATATCTTTGGTGAACCCTTCAAACGTTTATGTCTTTGGTGTACCTTTCATGAGCTTATTCAAACGAGTTATGAAGTCAAGCTAGATCCTTAGAGCTATCCATGTTTATATCATACTTCTACACATGTAATCTCTGTTAGCTAATTCAAGGCAATGTAATGTAACTTTGACATGAAAAAGTGTGCTAGACGCACTAACGGTTGTGAAATAGATTGCAACAAGGTCAATCTTCTGTTCATCTATAAGCTATGTCTTTGGTGAACCCTTCAAATGCTTATGTCTTTGGTGAACCCTTCATGAGCTTATTCTAACTAGTTATGAAGTCAAGCTAGATCCTTAGAGCTGTCCATGTTCATATCATACTTCTACACATGTAATCTGTGTTAGCTCATTCAAGGCACTGTTATGTAACTTTGACATGAGAAAGTGTGCTAGACCAACTAACGGTGGTGAAATAGGTTGCAACAAGGTCAATCTTCTGTTAATCTATAAGCTATGTCTTTGGTGAACCCTTCAAACGCTTATGTCTTTGGTGAACCCTTCATGAGCTTATTCTAACTAGTTATGAAGTCAAGCTAGATCCTTAGAGATATCCATGTTCATATCATACTTCTACACATGTGATCTCTATTAGCTAAGTTCAAGGCAATGTAATGTAACTTTGACATGAGAAAGTGTGCTAGACGAACTAACGGTGGTGAAATAGGTTGCAAGAAGGTCAATCTTCTATTAATCTATAAGCTATGTCTTTGGTGAACCCTTCAAACGTTTATGTCTTTGGTGTATATCCTTTATGAGCTTATTCTAACGAGTTATAAAGTCAAGCTAGATCCTTAGAGCTATCCATGTTCATATCATACTTCTACACATGTAATCTCTGTTTGCTAATTCAAAGCAATGTAATGTAACTTTGACATGAGAAAGTGTGCTAGACACACTAACGGTTGTGAAATAGGTTGCAACAAGGTCAATCTTCTGTTCATCTATAAGCTATGTCTTTGGTGAACCCTTCAAACGCTTATGTCTTTGGTGAACCCTTCATGAGCTTATTCTAACTAGTTATGAAGTCAAGCTAGATCCTTAGAGCTGTCCATGTTCATATCATACTTCTACACATGTAATCTGTGTTAGCTCATTCAAGGCACTGTTATGTAACTTTGACATGAGAAAGTGTGCTAGACCAACTAACGGCGGTGAAATAGGTTGCAACAAGGTTAATGTTTTGTTAATCTATTAGCTATGTTTTTGGTGAACCCTTCAAACTTTTATGTCTTTGGTGTACCCTTCATGAGCTTATTCTAACGAGTTATGAAGTCAAGCTAGATCCTTAGAGCTATCCATGGTCATATCATACTTCTACACATGTGATCTCTATTAGCTAAGTTCAAGGCAATGTAATGTAACTTTGACATGAGAAAGTGTGCTAGACGAACTAACGGTGGTGAAATAGGTTGCAAGAAGGTCAATCTTCTATTAATCTATAAGCTATGTCTTTGGTGAACCCTTCAAACGTTTATGTCTTTGGTGTATATCCTTTATGAGCTTATTCTAACGAGTTATAAAGTCAAGCTAGATCCTTAGAGCTATCCATGTTCATATCATACTTCTACACATGTAATCTCTGTTTGCTAATTCAAAGCAATGTAATGTAACTTTGACATGAGAAAGTGTGCTAGACACACTAACGGTTGTGAAATAGGTTGCAACAAGGTCAATCTTCTGTTCATCTATAAGCTATGTCTTTGGTGAACCCTTCAAACGCTTATGTCTTTGGTGAACCCTTCATGAGCTTATTCTAACTAGTTATGAAGTCAAGCTAGATCCTTAGAGCTGTCCATGTTCATATCATACTTCTACACATGTAATTTGTGTTAGCTCATTCAAGGCACTGTTATGTAACTTTGACATGAGAAAGTGTGCTAGACCAACTAACGGCGGTGAAATAGGTTGCAACAAGGTTAATGTTTTGTTAATCTATTAGCTATGTTTTTGGTGAACCCTTCAAACTTTTATGTCTTTGGTGTACCCTTCATGAGCTTATTCTAACGAGTTATGAAGTCAAGCTAGATCCTTAGAGCTATCCATGGTCATATCATACTTCTACACATGTGATCTCTGTTAGCAAATTCAAGGCAATGTAATGGAACTTTGACATGAGAAAGTGTGCTAGACACACTAACGGTTGTGAAATAGGTTGCAACAAGGTCAATCTTCTGTTCATCTATAAGCTATTCCTTTGGTGAACCCTTCAAACGCTTATGTCTTTGGTGAAGCGTTCATGAGCTTATTCTAACTAGTTATGAAGTCAAGCTAGATCTTTAGAGATATCCATGTTCATATCATACTTCTACACATGTGATCTCTATTAGCTAAGTTCAAGGCAATGTAATGTAATTTTGACATGAGAAAGTGTGCTAGACGAACTAACGGTGGTTAAATAGGTTGCAACAAGGTCAATCTTCTATTAATCTATAAGCTATATCTTTGGTGAACCTTCAAACGTTTATATCTTTGGTGTACCTTTCATGAGCTTATTCAAACGAGTTATGAAGTCAAGCTAGATCCTTAGAGCTATCCATGTTCATATCATACTTCTACACATGTAATCTTTTTAGCTAAGTTCAAGGCAATGTAATGTAACGTTGACATGAGAAAGTGTGCTAGACCAACTAACGGTGGTGAAATAGGTTGCGACAAGGTCAATCTTCTATTAATCTAAAAGCTATAACTTTTGTGAATCCTTCAAACGTTTATGTCTTTGGTGTACCCTTCATTAGCTTATTCAAACAAGTTATGAAGTCAAGCTAGATCCTTAGAGCTATCGATGTTCATATCATACTTCTACACATGTAATCTCTGTTAGCTAATTCAAGGTAATGTAATGTAACTTTGAGATGAGAAAGTGTGCTAGACGCACTAACGGTGGTGAAATAGGTTGCAACAAGGTCAATCTTCTTTTGATCTATAAGCTATGTCTTTGGTGAACCCTTCAAACGCTTATGTCTTTGGTGAACCCTTCATGAACTTATTCTAACTAGTTATGAAGTCAAGCTAGATCCTTAGAGCTGTCCATATTCATATCATACTTCTACACATGTAATCTGTGTTAGCTCATTCAAGGCACTGTTATGTAACTTTGACATGAGAAAGTGTGCTAGACACACTAACGGTTGTGAAATAGGTTGCAACAAGGTCAATCTTTTGTTCATCTATAAGCTATGTCTTTGATGAACCCTTCAAACGCTTATGTCTTTGGTGAACCTTCAAACGTTTATGTCTTTGGTGTACCTTTCATGAGCTTATTCAAACGAGTTATGAAGTCAAGCTAGATCCTTAGAGCTATCCATGTTCATATCATACTTCTACACATGTAATCTTTTTAGCTAAGTTCAAGGCAATGTAATGTAACGTTGACATGAGAAAGTGTGCTAGACCAACTAACGGTGGTGAAATAGGTTGCGACAAGGTCAATCTTCTATTAATCTAAAAGCTATAACTTTTGTGAATCCTTCAAACGTTTATGTCTTTGGTGTACCCTTCATTAGCTTATTCAAACAAGTTATGAAGTCAAGCTAGATCCTTAGAGCTGTCCATGTTCATATCATACTTCTACACATGTAATCTGTGTTAGCTCATTCAAGGCACTGTTATGTAACTTTGACATGAGAAAGTGTGCTAGACACACTAACGGTTGTGAAATAGGTTGCAACAAGGTCAATCTTTTGTTCATCTATAAGCTATGTCTTTGATGAACCCTTAAAACGCTTATGTCTTTGGTGAACCCTTCATGAGCTTATTCTAACTAGTTATGAAGTTAAGCTAGATCCTTAGAGATATCCATGTTCATATAATACTTTTACACATGTGATCTCTATTAGCTAAGTTCAAGGCAATGTAATGTAACTTTGACATGAGAAAGTGTGCTAGACGAACTAACGGTGGTGAAATAGGTTGCAAGAAGGTCAATCTTCTATTAATCTATAAGCTATGTCTTTGGTGAACCCTTCAAACGTTTATGTCTTTGGTGTATATCCTTTATGAGCTTATTCTAACGAGTTATAAAGTCAAGCTAGATCCTTAGAGCTATCCATGTTCATATCATACTTCTACACATGTAATCTCTGTTTGCTAATTCAAGGCAATGTAATGTAACTTTGACATGAGAAAGTGTGCTAGACACACTAACGGTTGTGATATAGGTTGCAACAAGGTCAATCTTCTGTTCATCTATAAGCTATGTCTTTGGTGAACCCTTCAAACGCTTATGTCTTTGGTGAACCCTTCATGAGCTTATTCTAACTAGTTATGAAGTCAAGCTAGATCCTTAGAGCTGTCCATGTTCATATCATACTTCTACACATGTAATCTGTGTTAGCTCATTCAAGGCACTGTTATGTAACTTTGACATGAGAAAGTGTGCTAGACCAACTAACGACGGTGAAATAGGTTGCAACAAGGTTAATCTTCTGTTAATCTATTAGCTATGTTTTTGGTGAACCCTTCAAACTTTTATGTCTTTGGTGTACCCTTCATGAGCTTATTCTAACGAGTTATGAAGTCAAGCTAGATCCTTAGAGCTATCCATGGTCATATCATACTTCTACACATGTGATCTCTGTTAGCAAATTCAAGGCAATGTAATGGAACTTTGACATGAGAAAGTGTGCTAGACACACTAACGGTTGTGAAATAGGTTGCAACAAGGTCAATCTTCTGTTCATCTATAAGCTATTTCTTTGGTGAACCCTTCATGAGCTTATTCTAACTAGTTATGAAGTCAAGCTAGATCCTTAGAGATATCCATGTTCATATCATACTTCTACACATGTGATCTCTATTAGCTAAGTTCAAGGCAATGTAATGTAATTTTGACATGAGAAAGTGTGCTAGACGAACTAACGGTGGTTAAATAGGTTGCAACAAGGTCAATCTTCTATTAATCTATAAGCTATATCTTTGGTGAACCTTCAAACGTTTATGTCTTTGGTGTACCTTTCATGAGCTTATTCAAACGAGTTATGAAGTCAAGCTAGATCCTTAGAGCTATCCATGTTCATATCATACTTCTACACATGTAATCTTTTTAGCTAAGTTCAAGGCAATGTAATGTAACGTTGACATGAGAAAGTGTGCTAGACCAACTAACGGTGGTGAAATAGGTTGCGACAAGGTCAATCTTCTATTAATCTAAAAGCTATGACTTTTGTGAATCCTTCAAACGTTTATGTCTTTGGTGTACCCTTCATTAGCTTATTCAAACAAGTTATGAAGTCAAGCTAGATCCTTAGAGCTATCGATGTTCATATCATACTTCTACACATGTAATCTCTGTTAGCTAATTCAAGGTAATGTAATGTAACTTTGAGATGAGAAAGTGTGCTAGACGCACTAACGGTGGTGAAATAGGTTGCAACAAGGTCAATCTTCTTTTGATCTATAAGCTATGTCTTTGGTGAACCCTTCAAACGCTTATGTCTTTGGTGAACCCTTCATGAACTTATTCTAACTAGTTATGAAGTCAAGCTAGATCCTTAGAGCTGTCCATGTTCATATCATACTTCTACACATGTAATCTGTATTAGCTCATTCAAGGCACTGTTATGTAACTTTGACATGAGAAAGTGTGCTAGACACACTAACGGTTGTGAAATAGGTTGCAACAAGGTCAATCTTCTGTTCATCTATAAGCTATGTCTTTGATGAACCCTTCAAACGTTTATGTCTTTGGTGAACCCTTCATGAGCTTATTTTAACTAGTTATGAAGTTAAGCTAGATCCTTAGAGATATCCATGTTCATATCATACTTTTACACATGTGATCTCTATTAGCTAAGTTCAAGGCAATGTAATGTAACTTTGACATGAGAAAGTGTGCTAGACGAACTAACGGTGGTGAAATAGGTTGCAAGAAGGTCAATCTTCTATTAATCTATAAGCTATGTCTTTGGTGAACCCTTCAAACGTTTATGTCTTTGGTGTATATCCTTTATGAGCTTATTCTAACGAGTTATAAAGTCAAGCTAGATCCTTAGAGCTATCCATGTTCATATCATACTTCTACACATGTAATCTCTGTTTGCTAATTCAAGGCAATGTAATGTAACTTTGACATGAGAAAGTGTGCTAGACACACTAACGGTTGTGAAATAGGTTGCAACAAGGTCAATCTTCTGTTCATCTATAAGCTATGTCTTTGGTGAACCCTTCAAACACTTATGTCTTTGGTGAACCCTTCATGAGCTTATTCTAACTAGTTATGAAGTTAAGCTAGATCCTTAGAGATATCCATGTTCATATCATACTTCTACACATGTGATCTCTGTTAGCTAATTCAAGGCAATGTAATGTAACTTTGACATGAGAAAGTGTGCTAGACCAACTAACGGCGGTGAAATAGGTTGCGACAAGGTTAATCTTCTATTAATCTATTAGCTATGTTTTTGGTGAACCCTTCAAACTTTTATGTCTTTGGTGTACCCTTCATGAGCTTATTCTAACTAGTTATGAAGTCAAGCTAGATCCTTAGAGCTATCCATGGTCATATCATACTTTTACACATGTGATCTCTGTTAGCAAATTCAAGGCAATGTAATGGAACTTTGACATGAGAAAGTGTGCTAGACACACTAACGGTTGTGAAATAGGTTGCAACAAGGTCAATCTTCTGTTCATCTATAAGCTATTTCTTTGGTGAACCCTTCAAACGCTTATGTCTTTGGTGAACCCTTCATGAGCTTATACTAACTAGTTATGAAGTTAAGCTAGATCCTTAGAGATATCCATGTTCATATCATACTTTTACACATGTGATCTCTATTAGCTAAGTTCAAGGCAATGTAATGTAACTTTGACATGAGAAAGTGTGCTAGACGAACTAACGGTGGTGAAATAGGTTGCAAGAAGGTCAATCTTCTATTAATCTATAAGCTATGTCTTTGGTGAACCCTTCAAACGTTTATGTCTTTGGTGTACCTTTCATGAGCTTATTCAAACGAGTTATGAAGTCAAGCTAGATCCTTAGAGCTATCCATGTTCATATCATACTTCTACACATGTAATCTTTTTAGCTAAGTTCAAGGCAATGTAATGTAACTTTGACATGAGAAAGTGTGCTAGACCAACTAACGGTGGTGAAATAGGTTGCGACAAGGTCAATCTTCTATTAATCTAAAAGCTATGACTTTGGTGAATCCTTCAAACGCTTATGTTTTTGGTGTACCCTTCATTAGCTTATTTTAACAAGTTATGAAGTCAAGCTAGATCCTTAGAGCTATCGATGTTCATATCATACTTCTACACATGTAATCTCTGTTAGCTAATTCAAGGTAATGTAATGTAACTTTGAGATGAGAAAGTGTGCTAGACGCACTAACGGTGGTGAAATAGGTTGCAACAAGGTCAATCTTCTGTTGATCTATAAGCTATGTCTTTGGTGAACCCTTCATGAGCTTATTCTAACTAGTTATGAAGTTAAGCTCGATCCTTAGAGATATCCATGTTCATATCATACTTTTACACATGTGATCTCTATTAGCTAAGTTCAAGGCAATGTAATGTAACTTTGACATGAGAAAGTGTGCTAGACGAACTAACGGTGGTGAAATAGGTTGCAAGAAGGTCAATCTTCTATTAATCTATAAGCTATGTCTTTGGTGAACCCTTCAAACGTTTATGTCTTTGGTGTATATCCTTTATGAGCTTATTCTAACGAGTTATAAAGTCAAGCTAGATCCTTAGAGCTATCCACGTTCATATCATACTTCTACACATGTAATCTCTGTTTGCTAATTCAAGGCAATGTAATGTAACTTTGACATGAGAAAGTGTGCTAGACACACTAACGGTTGTGAAATAGGTTGCAACAAGGTCAATCTTCTGTTCATCTATAAGCTATGTCTTTGGTGAACCCTTCAAACGCTTATGTCTTTGCTGAACCCTTCATGAGCTTATTCTAACTAGTTATGAAGTCAAACTATATCCTTAGAGCTATCCAAGTTCATATCATACTTCTACACATGTAATCTCTGTTAACTCATTCAAGGCACTGTTATGTAACTTTGACATGAGAAAGTGCGCTAGACACACTAACGGTTTCGAAATAGGTTGCAACAAGGTCAATCTTCTGTTCATCTATAAGCCATGTCTTTGGTGAACCCTTCAAACGCTTATGTCTTTGGTAAACCCTTCTTGAGCTTATTCTAACTAGTTATGAAGTCAAGCTAGATCCTTAGAGCTGTCCATGTTCATATCATACTTCTACACATGTAATCTGTGTTAGCTCATTCAGGGCACTGTTATGTAACTTTGACATGAGAAAGTGTGCTAAACACACTAACGGTTGTGAAATAGGTTGCAACAAGGTCAATCTTCTGTTCATCTATAAGCTATGTCTTTGGTGAACCCTTCAAACGCTTATGTCTTTGGTGAAACCTTCATGAGCTTATTCTAACTAGTTATGAAGTCAAGCTAGATCCTTAGAGCTATCCAAGTTCATATCATACTTCTACACATGTAATCTTTGTTAGCTCATTCAAGGCACTGTAATGTAATTTTGACATGAGAAAGTGTGCTAGACCAACTGACGGTGGTAAAATAGGTTGCAACAAGGTCAATCTTCTGTTAATCTATAAGATATGTCTTTGGTGAACCCTTCAAACACTTATGTCTTTGGTGAACCCTTCATGAACTTATTCTAACTAGTTATGAAGTCAAGCTAGATCCTTAGAGATATCCAGGTTCATATCATACTTCTACATATGTGATCTCTATTAGCTAAGTTCTAGACAATGTAATGTAACTTTGACATGAGAAAGTGTGCTGAACGAACTAACGGTGGTGAAATAGGTTACAACAAGCTCAATCTTCTATTTATCTATAAACTATGTCTTTGGTGAACCCTTCAAATGTTTATGTCTTTGCATGAGCTTATTCTAACGAGTTATGAAGTCAAGCTCGATCCTTCGAGCTATCCATTTTCATATTATACTTCTACACATGTAATCTCTGTTAGCTCATTCAAGGCACTGTTATGTAACTTTGACATGAGAAAGTGTGCTAGACTAACTATTGGTGGTGAAATAGGTTGCAACAAGTCAATCTTCTGTTAATCTATACGCTATGTCTTTGGTGAACCCTTCAAACGCTTATGTCTTTGGTGAACCCTTCATGAGCTTATTGTAAATAGTTATGAAGTCAAGCTAGATCCTTAGAGCTATCCATGTTCATATCATACTTCTACACATGTAATCTCTGTTAGCTAATTCAAGGCAATGTAATGTAACTTTTACATGAGAAAATGTGCTAGACACACTAACAGTTGTGAAATAGGTTGCAAAAAGGTCAATCTTCTGTTCATCTATAAGCTATGTCTTTGGTGAGCCCTGCAAACGCTTATGTCTTTGGTGAACCCTTCATGAGCTTATTCTAACTAGTTATGAAGTCAAGCTAGATCCTTAGAGCTATCCAAGTTCATATCATCTTTCTACACATGTATTCTCTGTTAGTTCATTCAAGGCACTATTATGTAACTTTGACATGAGAAAGTGTGCTAGACCAACTAACGGTGGTGAAATAGGTTGCAACAAGGTCAATCTTCTGTTAATCTATAAGCTATGTCTTTGGTGAACCCTTCAAACGCTTATGTCTTTGGTGAACCCTTCATGAGCTTATTCTAACTAGTTATGAAGTCAAGCTAGATCCTTAGAGTTATCCAAGTTCCTATCATACTTCTACACATGCAATCTTTGTTAGCTCATTCAAGGCACTGTTATGTAACTTTGACATGAGAAAGTGTGCTAGACACACTAACGGTTGTCAAATAGATTGCAACAAGGTCAATCTTCTGTTCATCTATAAGCTATGTCTTTGGTGAACCCTTCAAACGCTTATGTCTTTGGTGAACCCTTCATGAGCTTATTCTAACTAGTTACGAAGTCAAGCTAGATCCTTAGAGCTATCCAAGTTCATATCATACTTCTACACATGTAATCTCTGTTAGCTCATTCAAGGCACTGTAATGCAATTTTGACATGAGAAAGTGTGCTAGACCAACTATTGGTGGTGAAATAGGTTGCAACAAGGTCAATCTTCTATTAATCTATACGCTATGTCTTTGGAGAACCCTTCAAACGCTTATGTCTTTGGTGAACCCTTCATGAGCTTATTGTAACTAGTTATGAAGTCAATCTAGATCCTTAGATATATCCATGTTCATATCATACTTCTACACATGTGATCTCTATTAGGTAAGTTTAAGGCAATGTAATGTAACTTTGACATGAGATAGTGTGCTAGACCAACTAACGGTGGTGAAATAGGTTGCAACAAGGTCAATCTTCTGTTAGTCTATAAGCTATGTCTTTGGTGAACCCTTCAAACGCTTATGTTTTTAATGAACCCTTCATGAGCTTATTCTAACTAGTTATGAAGTCAAACTATATCCTTAGAGCTATCCAAGTTCATATCATACTTCTACACATGTAATCTCTGTTAACTCATTCAAGGCACTATTATGTAACTTTGACATGAGAAAGTGCGCTAGACACACTAACGGTTTCGAAATAGGTTGCAACAAGGTCAATCTTCTGTTCATCTATAAGCCATGTCTTTGGTGAACCCTTCAAACGCTTATGTCTTTGGTAAACCCTTCTTGAGCTTATTCTAACTAGTTATGAAGTCAAGCTAGATCCTTAGAGCTGTCCATGTTCATATCATACTTCTACACATGTAATCTGTGTTAGCTCATTCAGGGCACTGTTATGTAACTTTGACATAAGAAAGTGTGCTAAACACACTAACGGTTGTGAAATAGGTTGCAACAAGGTAAATCTTCTGTTAATCTATAAGCTATGTCTTTGGTGAACCCTTCAAACGCTTATGTCTTTGGTGAACCCTTCATGAGCTTATTCTAACTAGTTATGAAGTCAAGCTAGATCCTTAGAGTTATCCAAGTTCCTATCATACTTCTACACATGCAATCTTTGTTAGCTCATTCAAGGCACTGTTATGTAACTTTGACATGAGAAAGTGTGCTAGACACACTAACGGTTGTCAAATAGATTGCAACAAGGTCAATCTTCTGTTCATCTATAAGCTATGTCTTTGGTGAACCCTTCAAACGCTTATGTCTTTGGTGAACCCTTCATGAGCTTATTCTAACTAGTTACGAAGTCAAGCTAGATCCTTAGAGCTATCCAAGTTCATATCATACTTCTACACATGTAATCTCTGTTAGCTCATTCAAGGCACTGTAATGCAATTTTGACATGAGAAAGTGTGCTAGACCAACTATTGGTGGTGAAATAGGTTGCAACAAGGTCAATCTTCTATTAATCTATACGCTATGTCTTTGGAGAACCCTTCAAACGCTTATGTCTTTGGTGAACCCTTCATGAGCTTATTGTAACTAGTTATGAAGTCAATCTAGATCCTTAGATATATCCATGTTCATATCATACTTCTACACATATGATCTCTATTAGGTAAGTTTAAGGCAATGTAATGTAACTTTGACATGAGATAGTGTGCTAGACCAACTAACGGTGGTGAAATAGGTTGCAACAAGGTCAATCTTCTGTTAGTCTATAAGCTATGTCTTTGGTGAACCCTTCAAACGCTTATGTTTTTAATGAACCCTTCATGAGCTTATTCTAACTAGTTATGAAGTCAAACTATATCCTTAGAGCTATCCAAGTTCATATCATACTTCTACACATGTAATCTCTGTTAACTCATTCAAGGCACTGTTATGTAACTTTGACATGAGAAAGTGCGCTAGACACACTAACGGTTTCGAAATAGGTTGCAACAAGGTCAATCTTCTGTTCATCTATAAGCCATGTCTTTGGTGAACCCTTCAAACGCTTATGTCTTTGGTAAACCCTTCTTGAGCTTATTCTAACTAGTTATGAAGTCAAGCTAGATCCTTAGAGCTGTCCATGTTCATATCATACTTCTACACATGTAATCTGTGTTAGCTCATTCAGGGCACTGTTATGTAACTTTGACATGAGAAAGTGTGCTAAACACACTAACGGTTGTGAAATAGGTTGCAACAAGGTAAATCTTCTGTTCATTTATAAGCTATGTCTTTGGTGAACCCTTCAAACGCTTATGTCTTTGGTGAAACCTTCATGAGCTTATTCTAACTAGTTATGAAGTCAAGCTAGATCCTTAGAACTATCCAAGTTCATATCATACTTCTACACATGTAATCTTTGTTAGCTCATTCAAGGCACTGTAATGTAATTTTGACATGAGAAAGTGTGCTAGACCAACTGACGGTGGTAAAATAGGTTGCAACAAGGTCAATCTTCTGTTAATCTATAAGATATGTCTTTGGTGAACCCTTCAAACACTTATGTCTTTGGTGAACCCTTCATGAACTTATTCTAACTAGTTATGAAGTCAAGCTAGATCCTTAGAGATATCCAGGTTCATATCATACTTCTACATATGTGATCTCTATTAGCTAAGTTCTAGACAATGTAATGTAACTTTGACATGAGAAAGTGTGCTGAACGAACTAACGGTGGTGAAATAGGTTACAACAAGGTCAATCTTCTATTTATCTATAAACTATGTCTTTGGTGAACCCTTCAAATGTTTATGTCTTTGCATGAGCTTATTCTAACGAGTTATGAAGTCAAGCTCGATCCTTAGAGCTATCCATTTTCATATTATACTTCTACACATGTAATCTCTGTTAGCTCATTCAAGGCACTGTTATGTAACTTTGACATGAGAAAGTGTGCTAGACCAACTATTGGTGGTGAAATAGGTTGCAACAAGGTCAATCTTCTGTTAATCTATACGCTATGTCTTTGGTGAACCCTTCAAACGCTTATGTCTTTGGTGAACCCTTCATGAGCTTATTGTAAATAGTTATGAAGTCAAGTTAGATCCTTAGAGCTATCCATGTTCATATCATACTTCTACACATGTAATCTCTGTTAGCTAATTCAAGGCAATGTAATGTAACTTTTACATGAGAAAATGTGCTAGACACACTAACAGTTGTGAAATAGGTTGCAAAAAGGTCAATCTTCTGTTCATCTATAAGCTATGTCTTTGGTGAACCCTTCAAACGCTTATGTCTTTGGTGAAGCCTTCATGAGCTTATTCTAACTAGTTATGAAGTCAAGCTAGATCCTTAGAGATATCCATGTTCATATCATACTTCTACACATGTGATCTCTATTAGCTAAGTTCAAGGCAATGTAATGTAATTTTGACATGAGAAAGTGTGCTAGACGAACTAACGGTGGTTAAATAGGTTGCAACAAGGTCAATCTTCTATTAATCTATAAGCTATATCTTTGGTGAACCCTTCAAACGTTTATGTCTTTGGTGTACCTTTCATGAGCTTATTCAAACTAGTTATGAAGTCAAGCTAGATCCTTAGAGCTGTCCATGTTCATATCATACTTCTACACATGTAATCTGTGTTAGCTCATTCAAGGCACTGTTATGTAACTTTGACATGAGAAAGTGTGCTAGACCAACTAACGGTGGTGAAATAGGTTGCAACAAGGTCAATCTTCTGTTAATCTATAAGCTATGTCTTTGGTGAACCCTTCAAACGCTTATGTCTTTGGTGAACCCTTCATGAGCTTATTCTAACTAGTTATGAAGTCAAGCTAGATCCTTAGAGATATCCATGTTCATATCATACTTCTACACATGTGATCTCTATTAGCTAAGTTCAAGGCAATGTAATGTAACTTTGACATGAGAAAGTGTGCTAGACGAACTAACGGTGGTGAAATAAGTTGCAAGAAGGTCAATCTTCTATTAATCTATAAGCTATGTCTTTGGTGAACCCTTCAAACGTTTATGTCTTTGGTGTATATCCTTTATGAGCTTATTCTAACGAGTTATAAAGTCAAGCTAGATCCTTAGAGCTATCCATGTTCATATCATACTTCTACACATGTAATCTCTGTTTGCTAATTCAAGGCAATGTAATGTAACTTTGACATGAGAAAGTGTGCTAGACACACTAACGGTTGTGAAATAGGTTGCAACAAGGTCAATCTTCTGTTCATCTATAAGCTATGTCTTTGGTGAACCCTTCAAACGCTTATGTCTTTGGTGAACCCTTCATGAGCTTATTCTAACTAGTTATGAAGTCAAGCTAGATCCTTAGAGCTGTCCATGTTCATATCATACTTCTACACATGTAATCTGTGTTAGCTCATTCAAGGCACTGTTATGTAACTTTGACATGAGAAAGTGTGCTAGACCAACTAACGGCGGTGAAATAGGTTGCAACAAGGTTAATGTTCTGTTAATCTATTAGCTATGTTTTTGGTGAACCCTTCAAACTTTTATGTCTTTGGTGTACCCTTCATGAGCTTATTCTAACGAGTTATGAAGTCAAGCTAGATCCTTAGAGCTATCCATGGTCATATCATACTTCTACACATGTGATCTCTGTTAGCAAATTCAAGGCAATGTAATGGAACTTTGACATGAGAAAGTGTGCTAGACACACTAACGGTTGTGAAATAGGTTGCAACAAGGTCAATCTTCTGTTCATCTATAAGCTATTTCTTTGGTGAACCCTTCAAACGCTTATGTCTTTGGTGAAGCCTTCATGAACTTATTCTAACTAGTTATGAAGTCAAGCTAGATCCTTAGAGATATCCAGGTTCATATCATACTTCTACATATGTGATCTCTATTAGCTAAGTTCTAGACAATGTAATGTAACTTTGACATGAGAAAGTGTGCTGAACGAACTAACGGTGGTGAAATAGGTTACAACAAGCTCAATCTTCTATTTATCTATAAACTATGTCTTTGGTGAACCCTTCAAATGTTTATGTCTTTGCATGAGCTTATTCTAACGAGTTATGAAGTCAAGCTCGATCCTTAGAGCTATCCATTTTCATATTATACTTCTACACATGTAATCTCTGTTAGCTCATTCAAGGCACTGTTATGTAACTTTGACATGAGAAAGTGTGCTAGACCAACTATTGGTGGTGAAATAGGTTGCAACAAGGTCAATCTTCTGTTAATCTATACGCTATGTCTTTGGTGAACCCTTCAAACGCTTATGTCTTTGGTGAACCCTTCATGAGCTTATTGTAAATAGTTATGAAGTCAAGCTAGATCCTTAGAGCTATCCATGTTCATATCATACTTCTACACATGTAATCTCTGTTAGCTAATTCAAGGCAATGTAATGTAACTTTTACATGAGAAAATGTGCTAGACACACTAACAGTTGTGAAATAGGTTGCAAAAAGGTCAATCTTCTGTTCATCTATAAGCTATGTCTTTGGTGAGCCCTGCAAACGCTTATGTCTTTGGTGAACCCTTCATGAGCTTATTCTAACTAGTTATGAAGTCAAGCTAGATCCTTAGAGCTATCCAAGTTCATATCGTCTTTCTACACATGTATTCTCTGTTAGTTCATTCAAGGCACTATTATGTAACTTTGACATGAGAAAGTGTGCTAGACCAACTAACGGTGGTGAAATAGGTTGCAACAAGGTCAATCTTCTGTTAATCTATAAGCTATGTCTTTGGTGAACCCTTCAAACGCTTATGTCTTTGGTGAACCCTTCATGAGCTTATTCTAACTAGTTATGAAGTCAAGCTAGATCCTTAGAGTTATCCAAGTTCCTATCATACTTCTACACATGCAATCTTTGTTAGCTCATTCAAGGCACTGTTATGTAACTTTGACATGAGAAAGTGTGCTAGACACACTAACGGTTGTCAAATAGATTGCAACAAGGTCAATCTTCTGTTCATCTATAAGCTATGTCTTTGGTGAACCCTTCAAACGCTTATGTCTTTGGTGAACCCATCATGAGCTTATTCTAACTAGTTACGAAGTCAAGCTAGATCCTTAGAGCTATCCAAGTTCATATCATACTTCTACACATGTAATCTCTGTTAGCTCATTCAAGGCACTGTAATGTAATTTTGACATGAGAAAGTGTGCTAGACCAACTATTGGTGGTGAAATAGGTTGCAACAAGGTCAATCTTCTATTAATCTATACGCTATGTCTTTGGAGAACCCTTCAAACGCTTATGTCTTTGGTGAACCCTTCATGAGCTTATTGTAACTAGTTATGAAGTCAATCTAGATCCTTAGATATATCCATGTTCATATCATACTTCTACACATGTGATCTCCATTAGGTAAGTTTAAGGCAATGTAATGTAACTTTGACATGAGAAAGTGTGCTAGACCAACTAACGGTGGTGAAATAGGTTGCAACAAGGTCAATCTTCTGTTAGTCTATAAGCTATGTCTTTGGTGAACCCTTCAAACGCTTATGTTTTTAATGAACCCTTCATGAGCTTATTCTAACTAGTTATGAAGTCAAACTATATCCTTAGAGCTATCCAAGTTCATATCATACTTCTACACATGTAATCTCTCTTAACTCATTCAAGGCACTGTTATGTAACTTTGACATGAGAAAGTGCGCTAGACACACTAACGGTTTCGAAATAGGTTGCAACAAGGTCAATCTTCTGTTCATCTATAAGCAATGTCTTTGGTGAACCCTTCAAACGCTTATGTCTTTGGTAAACCCTTCTTGAGCTTATTCTAACTAGTTATGAAGTCAAGCTAGATCCTTAGAGCTGTCCATGTTCATATCATACTTCTACACATGTAATCTGTGTTAGCTCATTCAGGGCACTGTTATGTAACTTTGACATGAGAAAGTGTGCTAAACACACTAACGGTTGTGAAATAGGTTGCAACAAGGTCAATCTTCTGTTCATCTATAAGCTATGTCTTTGGTGAACCCTTCAAACGCTTATGTCTTTGGTGAAACCTTCATGAGCTTATTCTAACTAGTTATGAAGTCAAGCTAGATCCTTAGAGCTATCCAAGTTCATATCATACTTCTACACATGTAATCTTTGTTAGCTCATTCAAGGCACTGTAATGTAATTTTGACATGAGAAAGTGTGCTAGACCAACTGACGGTGGTAAAATAGGTTGCAACAAGGTCAATCTTCTGTTAATCTATAAGATATGTCTTTGGTGAACCCTTCAAACACTTATGTCTTTGGTGAACCCTTCATGAACTTATTCTAACTAGTTATGAAGTCAAGCTAGATCCTTAGAGATATCCAGGTTCATATCATACTTCTACATATGTGATCTCTATTAGCTAAGTTCTAGACAATGTAATGTAACTTTGACATGAGAAAGTGTGCTGAACGAACTAACGGTGGTGAAATAGGTTACAACAAGGTCAATCTTCTATTTATCTATAAACTATGTCTTTGGTGAACCCTTCAAATGTTTATGTCTTTGCATGAGCTTATTCTAACGAGTTATGAAGTCAAGCTCGATCCTTAGAGCTATCCATTTTCATATTATACTTCTACACATGTAATCTCTGTTAGCTCATTCAAGGCACTGTTATGTAACTTTGACATGAGAAAGTGTGCTAGACCAACTATTGGTGGTGAAATAGGTTGCAACAAGGTCAATCTTCTGTTAATCTATATGCTATGTCTTTGGTGAACCCTTCAAACGCTTATGTCTTTGGTGAACCCTTCATGAGCTTATTGTAAATAGTTATGAAGTCAAGCTAGATCCTTAGAGCTATCCATGTTCATATCATACTTCTACACATGTAATCTCTGTTAGCTAATTCAAGGCAATGTAATGTAACTTTTACATGAGAAAATGTGCTAGACACACTAACAGTTGTGAAATAGGTTGCAAAAAGGTCAATCTTCTGTTCATCTATAAGCTATGTCTTTGGTGAGCCCTGCAAACGCTTATGTCTTTGGTGAACCCTTCATGAGCTTATTCTAACTAGTTATGAAGTCAAGCTAGATCCTTAGAGCTATCCAAGTTCATATCATCTTTCTACACATGTATTCTCTGTTAGTTCATTCAAGGCACTATTATGTAACTTTGACATGAGAAAGTGTGCTAGACCAACTAACGGTGGTGAAATAGGTTGCAACAAGGTCAATCTTCTGTTAATCTATAAGCTATGTCTTTGGTGAACCCTTCAAACGCTTATGTCTTTGGTGAACCCTTCATGAACTTATTCTAACTAGTTATGAAGTCAAGCTAGATCCTTAGAGATATCCATGTTCATATCATACTTCTACACATGTGATCTCTATTAGCTAAGTTCAAGGCAATGTAATATAACTTTGACATGAGAAAGTGTGCTAGACGAACTAATGGTGGTGAAATAGGTTGCAACAAGGTCAATCTTCTATTAATCTATAAGCTATGTCTTTGGTGAACCATTCAAACGTTTATGTCTTTGGTGAACCCTTCATGAACTTATTCTAACTAGTTATGAAGTCAAGCTAGATCCTTAGAGCTATGCATGTTCATATGATACTTATACACATGTAATCTCTGTTTGCTAATTCAAGGCAATGTAATGTAACTTTGACATGAGAAAGTGTGCTAGACAAACTAACGGTTGTGAAATAGGTTGCAACAAGGTCAATCTTCTGTTCATCTATAAGCTATGTCTTTGATGAACCCATTAAACGCTTATGTCTTTGGTGAACCCTTCATGAGCTTATTCTAACTAGTTATGAAGTCAAGCTAGATCCTTAGAGATATCCATGTTCATATCATACTTTTACACATGTGATCTCTATTAACTAAGTTCAAGGCAATGTAATGTAACTTTGACATGAGAAAGTGTGCTAGACCAACTAACGGTGGTGAAATAGGTTGCAACAAGGTCAATCTTCTGTTAATCTATAAGCTATGTCTTGGGTGAACCCTTCAAACGCTTATGTCTTTGGTGTACCCTTCATGAGCTTATTCTAACGAGTTATGAAGTCAAGCTAGATCCTTAGAGCTATCCATGTTCATATCATACTTCTACACATGGAATCTCTGTTAGCTAATTCAAGGCAATGTAATGTAACTTTGACATGAGAAAGTGTGCTAGACGCACTAACGGTTGTGAAATAGGTTACAACAAGGTCAATCTTCTGTTCATCTATAAGCTATGTCTTTGGTGAACCCTTCAAACGCTTATGTCTTTAATGAACCCTTCATGAGCTTATTCTAACTAGTTATGAAGTCAAAGTATATCCTTAGAGCTATCCAAGTTCATATCATACTTCTACACATGTAATCTCTGTTAACTCATTCAAGGCACTATTATGTAACTTTGACATGAGAAAGTGTGCTAGACACACTAACGGTTGTGAAATAAGTTGCAATAAGGTCAATCTTTTGTTCATCTATAAGCTATGTCTTTGGTGAACCCTTCAAACGCTTATGTCTTTGGTGAACCCTTCATGAGCTTATTCTAACTAGTTATGAAGTCAAGTTATATCCTTAGAGCTGTCCATGTTCATATTATACTTCTACACATGTAATCTGTGTTAGCTCATTCAAGGCACTGTTATGTAACTTTGACATGAGAAAGTGTGCTAGACCAACTAACGGCGGTGAAATAGGTTGCAACAAGGTTAATCTTCTGTTAATCTATTAGCTATGTTTTTGGTGAACCTTTCAAACGTTTATGTCTTTGGTGTACCCTTCATGAGCTTATTCTAACGAGTTATGAAGTCAAGCTAGATCCTTAGAGCTATCCATGTTCATATCATACTTCTACACATGTAATATCTGTTAGCAAATTCAAGGCAATGTAATGTAACTTTGACATGAGAAAGTGTGCTAGACACACTAACGGTTGTGAAATAGGTTGCAACAAGGTCAATCTTCTGTTCATCTATAAGCTATGTCTTTGGTGAACCCTTCAAACGCTTATGTCTTTGGTGAAGCCTTCATGAGCTTATTCTAACTAGTTATGAAGTCAAGCTAGATCCTTAGAGATATCCATGTTCATATCATACTTCTACACATGTGATCTCTATTAGCTAAGTTAAGGGCAATGTAATGTAATTTTGACATGAGAAAGTGTGCTAGACGAACTAACGGTGGTTAAATAGGTTGCAACAAGGTCAATCTTCTATTAATCTATAAGCTATATCTTTGGTGAACCCTTCAAACGTTTATGTCTTTGGTGTACCTTTCATGAGCTTATTCAAACTAGTTATGAAGTCAAGCTAGATCCTTAGAGCTGTCCATGTTCATATCATACTTCTACACATGTAATCTGTGTTAGCTCATTCAAGGCACTGTTATGTAACTTTGACATGAGAAAGTGTGCTAGACCAACTAACGGTGGTGAAATAGGTTGCAACAAGGTCAATCTTCTGTTAATCTATAAGCTATGTCTTTGGTGAACCCTTCAAACGCTTATGTCTTTGGTGAACCCTTCATGAGCTTATTCTAACTAGTTATGAAGTCAAGCTAGATCCTTAGAGATATCCATGTTCATATCATACTTCTACACATGTAATATCTGTTAGCAAATTCAAGGCAATGTAATGTAACTTTGACATGAGAAAGTGTGCTAGACACACTAACGGTTGTGAAATAGGTTGCAACAAGGTCAATCTTCTGTTCATCTATAAGCTATGTCTTTGGTGAACCCTTCAAACGCTTATGTCTTTGGTGAAGCCTTCATGAGCTTATTCTAACTAGTTATGAAGTCAAGCTAGATCCTTAGAGATATCCATGTTCATATCATACTTCTACACATGTGATCTCTATTAGCTAAGTTAAGGGCAATGTAATGTAATTTTGACATGAGAAAGTGTGCTAGACGAACTAACGGTGGTTAAATAGGTTGCAACAAGGTCAATCTTCTATTAATCTATAAGCTATATCTTTGGTGAACCCTTCAAACGTTTATGTCTTTGGTGTACCTTTCATGAGCTTATTCAAACTAGTTATGAAGTCAAGCTAGATCCTTAGAGCTGTCCATGTTCATATCATACTTCTACACATGTAATCTGTGTTAGCTCATTCAAGGCACTGTTATGTAACTTTGACATGAGAAAGTGTGCTAGACCAACTAACGGTGGTGAAATAGGTTGCAACAAGGTCAATCTTCTGTTAATCTATAAGCTATGTCTTTGGTGAACCCTTCAAACGCTTATGTCTTTGGTGAACCCTTCATGAGCTTATTCTAACTAGTTATGAAGTCAAGCTAGATCCTTAGAGATATCCATGTTCATATCATACTTCTACACATGTGATCTCTATTAGCTAAGTTCAAGGCAATGTAATGTAACTTTGACATGAGAAAGTGTGCTAGACGAACTAACGGTGGTGAAATAGGTTGCAAGAAGGTCAATCTTCTATTAATCTATAAGCTATGTCTTTGGTGAACCCTTCAAACGTTTATGTCTTTGGTGTATATCCTTTATGAGCTTATTCTAACGAGTTATAAAGTCAAGCTAGATCCTTAGAGCTATCCATGTTCATATCATACTTCTACACATGTAATCTCTGTTTGCTAATTCAAGGCAATGTAATGTAACTTTGACATGAGAAAGTGTGCTAGACACACTAACGGTTGTGAAATAGGTTGCAACAAGGTCAATCTTCTGTTCATCTATAAGCTATGTCTTTGGTGAACCCTTCAAACGCTTATGTCTTTGGTGAACCCTTCATGAGCTTATTCTAACTAGTTATGAAGTCAAGCTAGATCCTTAGAGCTGTCCATGTTCATATCATACTTCTACACATGTAATCTGTGTTAGCTCATTCAAGGCACTGTTATGTAACTTTGACATGAGAAAGTGTGCTAGACCAACTAACGGCGGTGAAATAGGTTGCAACAAGGTTAATGTTCTGTTAATCTATTAGCTATGTTTTTGGTGAACCCTTCAAACTTTTATGTCTTTGGTGTACCCTTCTTGAGCTTATTCTAACGAGTTATGAAGTCAAGCTAGATCCTTAGAGCTATCCATGGTCATATCATACTTCTACACATGTGATCTCTGTTAGCAAATTCAAGGCAATGTAATGGAACTTTGACATGAGAAAGTGTGCTAGACACACTAACGGTTGTGAAATAGGTTGCAACAAGGTCAATCTTCTGTTCATCTATAAGCTATTTCTTTGGTGAACCCTTCAAACGCTTATGTCTTTGGTGAAGCCTTCATGAGCTTATTCTAACTAGTTATGAAGTCAAGCTAGATCCTTAGAGATATCCATGTTCATATCATACTTCTACACATGTGATCTCTATTAGCTAAGTTCAAGGCAATGTAATGTAATTTTGACATGAGAAAGTGTGCTAGACGAACTAACGGTGGTTAAATAGGTTGCAACAAGGTCAATCTTCTATTAATCTATAAGCTATATCTTTGGTGAACCTTCAAACGTTTATGTCTTTGGTGTACCTTTCATGAGCTTATTCAAACGAGTTATGAAGTCAAGCTAGATCCTTAGAGCTATCCATGTTCATATCATACTTCTACACATGTAATCTTTTTAGCTAAGTTCAAGGCAATGTAATGTAACGTTGACATGAGAAAGTGTGCTAGACCAACTAACGGTGGTGAAATAGGTTGCGACAAGGTCAATCTTCTATTAATCTAAAAGCTATGACTTTTGTGAATCCTTCAAACGTTTATGTCTTTGGTGTACCCTTCATTAGCTTATTCTAACTAGTTATGAAGTCAAGCTAGATCCTTAGAGCTATCGATGTTCATATCATACTTCTACACATGTAATCTCTGTTAGCTAATTCAAGGTAATGTAATGTAACTTTGAGATGAGAAAGTGTGCTAGACGCACTAACGGTGGTGAAATAGGTTGCAACAAGGTCAATCTTCTTTTGATCTATAAGCTATGTCTTTGGTGAACCCTTCAAACGCTTATGTCTTTGGTGAACCCTTCATGAACTTATTCTAACTAGTTATGAAGTCAAGCTAGATCCTTAGAGCTGTCCATGTTCATATCATACTTCTACACATGTAATCTGTGTTAGCTCATTCAAGGCACTGTTATGTAACTTTGACATGAGAAAGTGTGCTAGACACACTAACGGTTGTGAAATAGGTTGCAACAAGGTCAATCTTTTGTTCATCTATAAGCTATGTCTTTGATGAACCCTTCAAACGCTTATGTCTTTGGTGAACCCTTCATGAGCTTATTCTAACTAGTTATGAAGTTAAGCTAGATCCTTAGAGATATCCATGTTCATATTATACTTCTACACATGTAATCTGTGTTAGCTCATTCAAGGCACTGTTATGTAACTTTGACATGAGAAAGTGTGCTAGACCAACTAACGGTTGTGAAATAGGTTGCAACAAGGTCAATCTTTTGTTCATCTATAAGCTATGTCTTTGGTGAACCCTTCAAACGCTTATGTCTTTGGTGAAGCCTTCATGAGCTTATTCTAACTAGTTATGAAGTCAAGCTAGATCCTTAGAGATATCCATGTTCATATCATACTTCTACACATGTGATCTCTATTAGCTAAGTTCAAGGCAATGTAATGTAATTTTGACATGAGAAAGTGTGCTAGACGAACTAACGGTGGTTAAATAGGTTGCAACAAGGTCAATCTTCTATTAATCTATAAGCTATATCTTTGGTGAACCCTTCAAACGTTTATGTCTTTGGTGTACCTTTCATGAGCTTATTCAAACGAGTTATGAAGTCAAGCTAGATCCTTAGAGCTATCCATGTTCATATCATACTTCTACACATGGAATCTCTGTTAGCTAATTCAAGGCAATGTAATGTAACTTTGACATGAGAAAGTGTGCTAGACGCACTAACGGTTGTGAAATAGGTTACAACAAGGTCAATCTTCTGTTCATCTATAAGCTATGTCTTTGGTGAACCCTTCAAAAGCTTATGTCTTTAATGAACCCTTCATGAGCTTATTCTAACTAGTTATGAAGTCAAAGTATATCCTTAGAGCTATCCAAGTTCATATCATACTTCTACACATGTAATCTCTGTTAACTCATTCAAGGCACTATTATGTAACTTTGACATGAGAAAGTGTGCTAGACACACTAACGGTGTTGAAATAAGTTGCAATAAGGTCAATCTTTTGTTCATCTATAAGCTATGTCTTTGGTGAACCCTTCAAACGCTTATGTCTTTGGTGAACCCTTCATGAGCTTATTCTAACTAGTTATGAAGTCAAGCTATATCCTTAGAGCTGTCTATGTTCATATCATACTTCTACACATGTAATCTCTGTTAGCTAATTCAAGGCAATGTAATGTAACTTTGACATGAGAAAGTGTGCTAGACGCACTAAAGGTTGTGAAATAGATTGCAACAAGGTCAATCTTCTGTTCATCTATAAGCTATGTCTTTGGTGAACCCTTCAAATGCTTATGTCTTTGGTGAACCCTTCATGAGCTTATTCTAACTAGTTATGAAGTCAAGGTATATCCTTAGAGCTATCCAAGTTCATATCATACTTCTACACATGTAATCTCTGTTAACTCATTCAAGGCACTATTATGTAACTTTGACATGAGAAAGTGTGCTAGACACACTAACGGTTGTGAAATAAGTTGCAATAAGGTCAATCTTTTGTTCATCTATAAGCTATGTCTTTGGTGAACCCTCAAACGCTTATGTCTTTGGTGAACCCTTCATGAGCTTATTCTAACTAGTTATGAAGTCAAGCTATATCCTTAGAGCTATCCATGTTCATATCATACTTCTACACATGTAATCTCTGTTAGCTAATTCAAGGCAATGTAATGTAACTTTGACATGAGAAAGTGTGCTAGACACACTAACGGTTGTGAAATAGATTGCAACAAGGTCAATCTTCTGTTCATCTATAAGCTATGTCTTTGGTGAACCCTTCAAATGCTTATGTCTTTGGTGAACCCTTCATGAGCTTATTCTAACTAGTTATGAAGTCAAGCTAGATCCTTAGAGCTGTCCATGTTCATATCATACTTCTACACATGTAATCTGTGTTAGCTCATTCAAGGCACTGTTATGTAACTTTGACATGAGAAAGTGTGCTAGACCAACTAACGGTGGTGAAATAGGTTGCAACAAGGTCAATCTTCTGTTAATCTATAAGCTATGTCTTTGGTGAACCCTTCAAACGCTTATGTCTTTGGTGAACCCTTCATGAGCTTATTCTAACTAGTTATGAAGTCAAGTTATATCCTTAGAGCTGTCCATGTTCATATTATACTTCTACACATGTAATCTGTGTTAGCTCATTCAAGGCACTGTTATGTAACTTTGACATGAGAAAGTGTGCTAGACCAACTAACGGCGGTGAAATAGGTTGCAACAAGGTTAATCTTCTGTTAATCTATTAGCTATGTTTTTGGTGAACCTTTCAAACGTTTATGTCTTTGGTGTACCCTTCATGAGCTTATTCTAACGAGTTATGAAGTCAAGCTAGATCCTTAGAGCTATCCATGTTCATATCATACTTCTACACATGTAATATCTGTTAGCAAATTCAAGGCAATGTAATGTAACTTTGACATGAGAAAGTGTGCTAGACACACTAACGGTTGTGAAATAGGTTGCAACAAGGTCAATCTTCTGTTCATCTATAAGCTATAACTTTTGTGAATCCTTCAAACGTTTATGTCTTTGGTGTACCCTTCATTAGCTTATTCAAACAAGTTATGAAGTCAAGCTAGATCCTTAGAGCTATCGATGTTCATATCATATTTCTACACATGTAATCTCTGTTAGCTAATTCAAGGTAATGTAATGTAACTTTGAGATGAGAAAGTGTGCTAGACGCACTAACGGTGGTGAAATAGGTTGCAACAAGGTCAATCTTCTTTTGATCTATAAGCTATGTCTTTGGTGAACCCTTCAAACGCTTATGTCTTTGGTGAACCCTTCATGAACTTATTCTAACTAGTTATGAAGTCAAGCTAGATCCTTAGAGCTGTCCATGTTCATATCATACTTCTACACATGTAATCTGTGTTAGCTCATTTAAGGCATTGTTATGTAACTTTGACATGAGAAAGTGTGCTAGACACACTAACGGTTGTGAAATAGGTTGCAACAAGGTCAATCTTTTGTTCATCTATAAGCTATGTCTTTGATGAACCCTTCAAACGCTTATGTCTTTGGTGAACCCTTCATGAGCTTATTCTAACTAGTTATGAAGTTAAGCTAGATCCTTAGAGATATCCATGTTCATATCATACTTTTACACATGTGATCTCTATTAGCTAAGTTCAAGGCAATGTAATGTAACTTTGACATGAGAAAGTGTGCTAGACGAACTAACGGTGGTGAAATAGGTTGCAAGAAGGTCAATCTTCTATTAATCTATAAGCTATGTCTTTGGTGAACCCTTCAAACGTTTATGTCTTTGGTGTATATCCTTTATGAGCTTATTCTAACGAGTTATAAAGTCAAGCTAGATCCTTAGAGCTATCCATGTTCATATCATACTTCTACACATGTAATCTCTGTTTGCTAATTCAAGGCAATGTAATGTAACTTTGACATGAGAAAGTGTGCTAGACACACTAATGGTTGTGATATAGGTTGCAACAAGGTCAATCTTCTGTTCATCTATAAGCTATGTCTTTGGTGAACTCTTCAAAAGCTTATGTCTTTGGTGAACCCTTCATGAGCTTATTCTAACTAGTTATGAAGTCAAGCTAGATCCTTAGAGCTGTCCATGTTCATATCATACTTCTACACATGTAATCTGTGTTAGCTCATTCAAGGCACTGTTATGTAACTTTGACATGAGAAAGTGTGCTAGACCAACTAACGGCGGTGAAATAGGTTGCAACAAGGTTAATCTTCTGTTAATCTATTAGCTATGTTTTTGGTGAACCCTTCAAACTTTTATGTCTTTGGTGTACCCTTCATGAGCTTATTCTAACGAGTTATGAAGTCAAGCTAGATCCTTAGAGCTATCCATGGTCATATCATACTTCTACACATGTGATCTCTGTTAGCAAATTCAAGGCAATGTAATGGAACTTTGACATGAGAAAGTGTGCTAGACACACTAACGGTTGTGAAATAGGTTGCAACAAGGTCAATCTTCTGTTCATCTATAAGCTATTTCTTTGGTGAACCCTTCAAACGCTTATGTCTTTGGTGAAGCCTTCATGAGCTTATTCTAACTAGTTATGAAGTCAAGCTAGATCCTTAGAGATATCCATGTTCATATCATACTTCTACACATGTGATCTCTATTAGCTAAGTTCAAGGCAATGTAATGTAATTTTGACATGAGAAAGTGTGCTAGACGAACTAACGGTGGTTAAATAGGTTGCAACAAGGTCAATCTTCTATTAATCTATAAGCTATATCTTTGGTGAACCTTCAAACGTTTATGTCTTTGGTGTACCTTTCATGAGCTTATTCAAACGAGTTATGAAGTCAAGCTAGATCCTTAGAGCTATCCATGTTCATATCATACTTCTACACATGTAATCTTTTTAGCTAAGTTCAAGGCAATGTAATGTAACGTTGACATGAGAAAGTGTGCTAGACCAAGTAACGGTGGTGAAATAGGTTGCGACAAGGTCAATCTTCTATTAATCTAAAAGCTATGACTTTGGTGAATCCTTCAAACGTTTATGTCTTTGGTGTACCCTTCATTAGCTTATTTTAACAAGTTATGAAGTCAAGCTAGATCCTTAGAGCTATCGATGTTCATATCATACTTCTACACATGTAATCTCTGTTAGCTAATTCAAGGTAATGTAATGTAACTTTGAGATGAGAAAGTGTGCTAGACGCACTAACGGTGGTGAAATAGGTTGCAACAAGGTCAATCTTCTTTTGATCTATAAGCTATGTCTTTGGTGAACCCTTCAAACGCTTATGTCTTTGGTGAACCCTTCATGAACTTATTCTAACTAGTTATGAAGTCAAGCTAGATCCTTAGAGCTGTCCATGTTCATATCATACTTCTACACATGTAATCTGTGTTAGCTCATTCAAGGCACTGTTATGTAACTTTGACATGAGAAAGTGTGCTAGACACACTAACGGTTGTGAAATAGGTTGCAACAAGGTCAATCTTTTGTTCATCTATAAGCTATGTCTTTGATGAACCCTTCAAACGTTTATGTCTTTGGTGAACCCTTCATGAGCTTATTCTAACTAGTTATGAAGTTAAGCTAGATCCTTAGAGATATCCATGTTCATATCATACTTTTACACATGTGATCTCTATTAGCTAAGTTCAAGGCAATGTAATGTAACTTTGACATGAGAAAGTGTGCTAGACGAACTAACGGTGGTGAAATAGGTTGCAAGAAGGTCAATCTTCTATTAATCTATAAGCAATGCTTTGGTGAACCCTTCAAACGTTTATGTCTTTGGTGTATATCCTTTATGAGCTTATTCTAACGAGTTATAAAGTCAAGCTAGATCCTTAGAGCTATCCATGTTCATATCATACTTCTACACATGTAATCTCTGTTTGCTAATTCAAGGCAATGTAATGTAACTTTGACATGAGAAAGTGTGCTAGACACACTAACGGTTGTGATATAGGTTGCAACAAGGTCAATCTTCTGTTCATCTATAAGCTATGTCTTTGGTGAACTCTTCAAACGCTTATGTCTTTGGTGAACCCTTCATGAGCTTATTCTAACTAGTTATGAAGTCAAGCTAGATCCTTAGAGCTGTCCATGTTCATATCATACTTCTACACATGTAATCTGTGTTAGCTCATTCAAGGCACTGTTATGTAACTTTGACATGAGAAAGTGTGCTAGACCAACTAACGGCGGTGAAATAGGTTGCAACAAGGTTAATCTTCTGTTAATCTATTAGCTATGTTTTTGGTGAACCCTTCAAACTTTTATGTCTTTGGTGTACCCTTCATGAGCTTATTCTAACGAGTTATGAAGTCAAGCTAGATCCTTAGAGCTATCCATGGTCATATCATACTTCTACACATGTGATCTCTGTTAGCAAATTCAAGGCAATGTAATGGAACTTTGACATGAGAAAGTGTGCTAGACACACTAACGGTTGTGAAATAGGTTGCAACAAGGTCAATCTTCTGTTCATCTATAAGCTATTTCTTTGGTGAACCCTTCAAACGCTTATGTCTTTGGTGAAGCCTTCATGAGCTTATTCTAACTAGTTATGAAGTCAAGCTAGATCCTTAGAGATATCCATGTTCATATCATACTTCTACACATGTGATCTCTATTAGCTAAGTTCAAGGCAATGTAATGTAATTTTTACATGAGAAAGTGTGCTAGACGAACTAACGGTGGTTAAATAGGTTGCAACAAGGTCAATCTTCTATTAATCTATAAGCTATATCTTTGGTGAACCTTCAAACGTTTATGTCTTTGGTGTACCTTTCATGAGCTTATTCAAACGAGTTATGAAGTCAAGCTAGATCCTTAGAGCTATCCATGTTCATATCATACTTCTACACATGTAATCTTTTTAGCTAAGTTCAAGGCAATGTAATGTAACGTTGACATGAGAAAGTGTGCTAGACCAAGTAACGGTGGTGAAATAGGTTGCGACAAGGTCAATCTTCTATTAATCTAAAAGCTATGACTTTGGTGAATCCTTCAAACGTTTATGTCTTTGGTGTACCCTTCATTAGCTTATTTTAACAAGTTATGAAGTCAAGCTAGATCCTTAGAGCTATCGATGTTCATATCATACTTCTACACATGTAATCTCTGTTAGCTAATTCAAGGTAATGTAATGTAACTTTGAGATGAGAAAGTGTGCTAGACGCACTAACGGTGGTGAAATAGGTTGCAACAAGGTCAATCTTCTTTTGATCTATAAGCTATGTCTTTGGTGAACCCTTCAAACGCTTATGTCTTTGGTGAACCCTTCATGAACTTATTCTAACTAGTTATGAAGTCAAGCTAGATCCTTAGAGCTGTCCATGTTCATATCATACTTCTACACATGTAATCTGTGTTAGCTCATTCAAGGCACTGTTATGTAACTTTGACATGAGAAAGTGTGCTAGACACACTAACGGTTGTGAAATAGGTTGCAACAAGGTCAATCTTTTGTTCATCTATAAGCTATGTCTTTGATGAACCCTTCAAACGTTTATGTCTTTGGTGAACCCTTCATGAGCTTATTCTAACTAGTTATGAAGTTAAGCTAGATCCTTAGAGATATCCATGTTCATATCATACTTTTACACATGTGATCTCTATTAGCTAAGTTCAAGGCAATGTAATGTAACTTTGACATGAGAAAGTGTGCTAGACGAACTAACGGTGGTGAAATAGGTTGCAAGAAGGTCAATCTTCTATTAATCTATAAGCTATGTCTTTGGTGAACCCTTCAAACGTTTATGTCTTTGGTGTATATCCTTTATGAGCTTATTCTAACGAGTTATAAAGTCAAGCTAGATCCTTAGAGCTATCCATGTTCATATCATACTTCTACACATGTAATCTCTGTTTGCTAATTCAAGGCAATGTAATGTAACTTTGACATGAGAAAGTGTGCTAGACACACTAACGGTTGTGAAATAGGTTGCAACAAGGTCAATCTTCTGTTCATCTATAAGCTATGTCTTTGGTGAACCCTTCAAACACTTATGTCTTTGGTGAACCCTTCATGAGCTTATTCTAACTAGTTATGAAGTTAAGCTAGATCCTTAGAGATATCCATGTTCATATCATACTTCTACACATGTGATCTCTGTTAGCTAATTCAAGGCAATGGAATGTAACTTTGACATGAGAAAGTGTGCTAGACCAACTAACGGCGGTGATATAGGTTGCGACAAGGTTAATCTTCTATTAATCTATTAGCTATGTTTTTGGTGAACCCTTCAAACTTTTATGTCTTTGGTGTACCCTTCATGAGCTTATTCTAACTAGTTATGAAGTCAAGCTAGATCCTTAGAGCTATCCATGGTCATATCATACTTCTACACATGTGATCTCTGTTAGCAAATTCAAGGCAATGTAATGGAACTTTGACATGAGAAAGTGTGCTAGACACACTAACGGTTGTGAAATAGGTTGCAACAAGGTCAATCTTCTGTTCATCTATAAGCTATTTCTTTGGTGAACCCTTCAAACGCTTATGTCTTTGGTGAAGCCTTCATGAGCTTATTCTAACTAGTTATGAAGTCAAGCTAGATCCTTAGAGATATCCATGTTCATATCATACTTTTACACATGTGATCTCTATTAGCTAAGTTCAAGGCAATGTAATGTAACTTTGACATGAGAAAGTGTGCTAGACGAACTAACGGTGGTGAAATAGGTTGCAAGAAGGTCAATCTTCTATTAATCTATAAGCTATGTCTTTGGTGAACCCTTCAAACGTTTATGTCTTTGGTGTATATCCTTTATGAGCTTATTCTAACGAGTTATAAAGTCAAGCTAGATCCTTAGAGCTATCCATGTTCATATCATACTTCTACACATGTAATCTCTGTTTGCTAATTCAAGGCAATGTAATGTAACGTTGACATGAGAAAGTGTGCTAGACCAACTAACGGTGGTGAAATAGGTTGCGACAAGGTCAATCTTCTATTAATCTAAAAGCTATGACTTTGGTGAATCCTTCAAACGCTTATGTTTTTGGTGTACCCTTCATTAGCTTATTTTAACAAGTTATGAAGTCAAGCTAGATCCTTAGAGCTATCGATGTTCATATCATACTTCTACACATGTAATCTCTGTTAGCTAATTCAAGGTAATGTAATGTAACTTTGAGATGAGAAACTGTGCTAGACCAACTAACGGTGGTGAAATAGGTTGCAACAAGGTCAATCTTCTGTTGATCTATAAGCTATGTCTTTGGTGAACCCTTCATGAGCTTATTCTAACTAGTTATGAAGTTAAGCTAGATCCTTAGAGATATCCATGTTCATATCATACTTTTACACATGTGATCTCTATTAGCTAAGTTCAAGGCAATGTAATGTAACTTTGACATGAGAAAGTGTGCTAGACGAACTAACGGTGGTGAAATAGGTTGCAAGAAGGTCAATCTTCTATTAATCTATAAGCTATGTCTTTGGTGAACCCTTCAAACGTTTATGTCTTTGGTGTATATCCTTTATGAGCTTATTCTAACGAGTTATAAAGTCAAGCTAGATCCTTAGAGCTATCCATGTTCATATCATACTTCTACACATGTAATCTCTCTTTGCTAATTCAAGGCAATGTAATGTAACGTTGACATGAGAAAGTGTGCTAGACCAACTAACGGTGGTGAAATAGGTTGCAACAAGGTCAATCTTCTATTAATCTAAAAGCTATGTCTTTGGTGAACCCTTCAAACGCTTATGTCTTTGGTGAACCCTTCATGAGCTTATTCTAACTAGTTATGAAGTGAAGCTAGATCCTTAGAGATATCCATGTTCATATCATACTTCTACACATGTGATCTCTGTTAGCAAATTCAAGGCAATGTAATGTAACTTTGACATGAGAAAGTGTGCTAGACCAACTAACGGTGGTGAAATAGGTTGCGACAAGGTTAATCTTCTATTAATCTATAAGCTATGTCTTTGGTGAACCCTTCAAACGTTTATGTCTTTGGTGTATATCCTTTATGAGCTTATTCTAACGAGTTATAAAGTCAAGCTAGATCCTTAGAGCTATCCATGTTCATATCATACTTCTACACATGTAATCTCTCTTTGCTAATTCAAGGCAATGTAATGTAACGTTGACATGAGAAAGTGTGCTAGACCAACTAACGGTGGTGAAATAGGTTGCGACAAGGTCAATCTTCTATTAATCTAAAAGCTATGTCTTTGGTGAACCCTTCAAACGCTTATGTCTTTGGTGAACCCTTCATGAGCTTATTCTAACTAGTTATGAAGTGAAGCTAGATCCTTAGAGATATCCATGTTCATATCATACTTCTACACATGTGATCTCTGTTAGCAAATTCAAGGCAATGTAATGTAACTTTGACATGAGAAAGTGTGCTAGACCAACTAACGGTGGTGAAATAGGTTGCGACAAGGTTAATCTTCTATTAATCTATTAGCTATGTTTTTGGTGAACCCTTCAAACTTTTATGTCTTTGGTGTACCCTTCATGAGCTTATTCTAACTAGTTATGAAGTCAAGCTAGATCCTTAGAGCTATCCATGGTCATATCATACTTCTACACATGTGATCTCTGTTAGCAAATTCAAGGCAATGTAATGGAACTTTGACATGAGAAAGTGTGCTAGACACACTAACGGTTGTGAAATAGGTTGCAACTAGGTCAATCTTCTGTTCATCTATAAGCTATTTCTTTGGTGAACCCTTCAAACGCTTATGTCTTTGGTGAAGCCTTCATGAGCTTATTCTAACTAGTTATGAAGTCAAGCTAGATCCTTAGAGATATCCATGTTCATATCATACTTCTACACATGTGATCTCTATTAGCTAAGTTCAAGGCAATGTAATGTAATTTTGACATGAGAAAGTGTGCTAGACGAACTAACGGTGGTTAAATAGGTTGCAACAAGGTCAATCTTCTATTAATCTATAAGCTATATCTTTGGTGAACCTTCAAACGTTTATGTCTTTGGTGTACCTTTCATGAGCTTATTCAAACGAGTTATGAAGTCAAGCTAGATCCTTAGAGCTATCCATGTTCATATCATACTTCTACACATGTAATCTTTTTAGCTAAGTTCAAGGCAATGTAATGTAACTTTGACATGAGAAAGTGTGCTAGACCAACTAACGGTGGTGAAATAGGTTGCGACAAGGTTAATCTTCTATTAATCTAAAAGCTATGACTTTGGTGAATCCTTCAAACGCTTATGTTTTTGGTGTACCCTTCATTAGCTTATTTTAACAAGTTATGAAGTCAAGCTAGATCCTTAGAGCTATCGATGTTCATATCATACTTCTACACATGTAATCTCTGTTAGCTAATTCAAGGTAATGTAATGTAACTTTGAGATGAGAAACTGTGCTAGACCAACTAACGGTGGTGAAATAGGTTGCAACAAGGTCAATCTTCTGTTGATCTATAAGCTATGTCTTTGGTGAACCCTTCATGAGCTTATTCTAACTAGTTATGAAGTTAAGCTAGATCCTTAGAGATATCCATGTTCATATCATACTTTTACACATGTGATCTCTATTAGCTAAGTTCAAGGCAATGTAATGTAACTTTGACATGAGAAAGTGTGCTAGACGAACTAACGGTGGTGAAATAGGTTGCAAGAAGGTCAATCTTCTATTAATCTATAAGCTATGTCTTTGGTGAAACCTTCAAACGTTTATGTCTTTGGTGTCTATCCTTTATGAGCTTATTCTAACGAGTTATAAAGTCAAGCTAGATCCTTAGAGCTATCCATGTTCATATCATACTTCTACACATGTAATCTCTCATTGCTAATTCAAGGCAATGTAATGTAACGTTGACATGAGAAAGTGTGCTAGACCAACTAACGGTGGTGAAATAGGTTGCGACAAGGTCAATCTTCTATTAATCTAAAAGCTATGTCTTTGGTGAACCCTTCAAACGCTTATGTCTTTGGTGAACCCTTCATGAGCTTATTCTAACTAGTTATGAAGTGAAGCTAGATCCTTAGAGATATCCATGTTCATATCATACTTCTACACATGTGATCTCTGTTAGCAAATTCAAGGCAATGTAATGTAACTTTGACATGAGAAAGTGTGCTAGACCAACTAACGGTGGTGAAATAGGTTGCGACAAGGTTAATCTTCTATTAATCTATAAGCTATGTCTTTGGTGAACCCTTCAAACGTTTATGTCTTTGGTGTATATCCTTTATGAGCTTATTCTAACGAGTTATAAAGTCAAGCTAGATCCTTAGAGCTATCCATGTTCATATCATACTTCTACACATGTAATCTCTCTTTGCTAATTCAAGGCAATGTAATGTAACGTTGACATGAGAAAGTGTGCTAGACCAACTAACGGTGGTGAAATAGGTTGCGACAAGGTCAATCTTCTATTAATCTAAAAGCTATGTCTTTGGTGAACCCTTCAAACGCTTATGTCTTTGGTGAACCCTTCATGAGCTTATTCTAACTAGTTATGAAGTCAAGCTAGATCCTTAGAGATATCCATGTTCATATCATACTTCTACACATGTGATCTCTGTTAGCAAATTCAAGGCAATGTAATGTAACTTTGACATGAGAAAGTGTGCTAGACCAACTAACGGTGGTGAAATAGGTTGCGACAAGGTTAATCTTCTATTAATCTATTAGCTATGTTTTTGGTGAACCCTTCAAACTTTTATGTCTTTGGTGTACCCTTCATGAGCTTATTCTAACTAGTTATGAAGTCAAGCTAGATCCTTAGAGCTATCCATGTTCATATCATACTTCTACACATGTGATCTCTGTTAGCAAATTCAAGGCAATGTAATGGAACTTTGACATGAGAAAGTGTGCTAGACACACTAACGGTTGTGAAATAGGTTGCAACTAGGTCAATCTTCTGTTCATCTATAAGCTATTTCTTTGGTGAACCCTTCAAACGCTTATGTCTTTGGTGAAGCCTTCATGAGCTTATTCTAACTAGTTATGAAGTCAAGCTAGATCCTTAGAGATATCCATGTTCATATCATACTTCTACACATGTGATCTCTATTAGCTAAGTTCAAGGCAATGTAATGTAATTTTGACATGAGAAAGTGTGCTAGACGAACTAACGGTGGTTAAATAGGTTGCAACAAGGTCAATCTTCTATTAATCTATAAGCTATATCTTTGGTGAACCTTCAAACGTTTATGTCTTTGGTGTACCTTTCATGAGCTTATTCAAACGAGTTATGAAGTCAAGCTAGATCCTTAGAGCTATCCATGTTCATATCATACTTCTACACATGTAATCTTTTTAGCTAAGTTCAAGGCAATGTAATGTAACTTTGACATGAGAAAGTGTGCTAGACCAACTAACGGTGGTGAAATAGGTTGCGACAAGGTCAATCTTCTATTAATCTAAAAGCTATGACTTTGGTGAATCCTTCAAACGCTTATGTTTTTGGTGTACCCTTCATTAGCTTATTTTAACAAGTTATGAAGTCAAGCTAGATCCTTAGAGCTATCGACGTTCATATCATACTTCTACACATGTAATCTCTGTTAGCTAATTCAAGGTAATGTAATGTAACTTTGACATGAGAAAGTGTGCTAGACCAACTAACGGTGGTGAAATAGGTTGCAACAAGGTCAATCTTCCATTAATCTATAAGCTATGTCTTTGGTGAACCCTTCAAACGCTTATGTCTTTGGTGAACCCTTCATGAGCTTATTCTAACGAGTTATGAAGTCAAGCTAGATCCTTAGAGCTATCGATGTTCATATCATACTTCTACACATGTAATCTCTGTTAGCTAATTCAAGGTAATGTAATGTAACTTTGAGATGAGAAACTGTGCTAGACCAACTAACGGTGGTGAAATAGGTTGCAACAAGGTCAATCTTCTATTAATCTATAAGCAATGTCTTTGGTGAACCCTTCAAACGTTTATGTCTTTGGTGTACCCTTCATGAGCTTATTCTAATGAGTTATAAAGTCAAGCTAGATCCTTAGAGCTATCCATGTTCATATCATACTTCTACACATATGATCTCTATTAGCTAAGTTCAAAGCAATGTAATGTAACTTTGACATGAGAAAGTGTGCTAGACGAACTAACGGTGGTGAAATAGGTTGCGACAAGGTCAATCTTCTATTAATCTATAAGCTATGTCTTTTGTGAACCCTCAAACGCTTATGTCTTTGGTGTACCCTTCATGAGCTTATTCTAACGAGTTATGAAGTCAAGCTAGATCCTTAGAGATATCCATAGTCATATCATACTTTTACACATGTTGTCACTGTTAGCTAATTCAAGGCAATGTAATGTAACTTTGACATGAGAAAGTTTCCTAGACCAACTAACGGTGGTGAAATAGGTTGCAACAAGGTCAATCTTCTATTAATCTATAAGCTATGTCTTTTGTGAACCCTCAAACGCTTATGTCTCTGGTGTACCCTTCAGGAGCTTATTCTAACTAGTTATGAAGTCAAGCTAGATCCTTAGAGCTATCCATGTTCATATCATACTTCTACACATGTAATTTCTGTTAGCTAATTCAAGGCAATGTAATGTAACTTTGACATGAGAAAGTGTGCTAGACCAACTAACGGTGGTGAATTAGGTTGCGACAAGGTCAATCTTCTATTAATCTATAAGCTATATCTTTGGTGAACCCTTCAAACACTTATGTCTTTGGTTTACCCTTCATGAGCTTATTCTAACTAGTTATGAAGTCATGCTAGATCCTTAGAGATATCCATAGTCATATCATACTTCTACACATGTTATCTCTGTTAGCTAATTCAAGGCAATGTAATGTAACTTTGACATGAGAAAGTTTCCTAGACCAACTAACGTTGGTGAAATAGGTTGCGACAAGATCAATCTTATGTTAATCTATAAGCTATATCTTTGGTGAACCCTCAAACGCTTATGTCTTTGGTGTACCCTTCATAAGCTTATTCTAACGAGTTATGAAGTCAAGCTAGATCCTTAGAGATATCCATGTTCATATCATACTTCTACATATGTAATCTCTGTTGGCTAATTCAATGCACTGTTATGTAACTTTGACATGAGAAAGTGTGCTAGACCAACTAACGGTGGTGAAATAGGTTGCAACAAGGTCAATCTTCTATTAATCTATAAGCTATGTCTTTGGTGAACCCTTCAAACACTTATGTCTTTGGTGAACCCTTCATGAGCTTATTCTAACTAGATATGAAGTCAAGCTAGATCCTTAGAGCTATCCATGTTCATATCATACTTCTACACATGTGATCTCTATTAGCTAAGTTCAAGGCACTGTAATGTAACTTTTACATGAGAAAGTGTGCTAGACGAACTAATTGTGGTGAAATAGGTTGCAACAAGGTCAATCTTCTAGTAATCTATAAGCTATGTCTTTGGTGAACCCTTCAAACACTTAGGTCTTTGGTGTACCCTTCATGAGCTTATTCTAACAAGCTATCAAGTTAAGCTAGATCCTTAGAGCTATCCATGTTCATATCATACTTCTACACATGTAATTTCTGTTAGCTAATTCAAGGCAATGTAATGTAACTTTGACATGAGAAAGTGTGGTAGACCAACTAATGGTGGTGAATTAGGTTGCGACAAGGTCAATCTTTTGTTAATCTATAAGCTATGTCTTTGGTGAACCCTTCAAACACTTATGTCTTTGGTGTACCCTTCATGAGCTTATTCTAACTAGTTATGAAGTCATGCTAGATCCTTAGAGATATCCATAGTCATATCATACTTCTACACATGTTATCTCTGTTAGCTAATTCAAGGCAATGTAATGTAACTTTGACATGAGAAAGTTTCCTAGACCAACTAACGTTGGTGAAATAGGTTGCGACAAGATCAATCTTATGTTAATCTATAAGCTATATCTTTGGTGAACCCTCAAACGCTTATGTCTTTGGTGTACCCTTCATAAGCTTATTCTAACGAGTTATGAAGTCAAGCTAGATCCTTAGAGATATCCATGTTCATATCATACTTCTACATATGTAATCTCTGATGGCTAATTCAATGCACTGTTATGTAACTTTGACATGAGAAAGTGTGCTAGACCAACTAATGGTGGTGAATTAGGTTGCGACAAGGTCAATCTTTTGTTAATCTATAAGCTATGTCTTTGGTGAACCCTTCAAACGCTTATGTCTTTGGTGTACCCTTCATGAGCTTCTTCTAACTAGTTATGAAGTCAGGCTAGATCCTTAGAGATATCCATAGTCATATCATACTTCTACACATGTTATCTCTGTTAGCTAATTCAAGGCAATGTAATGTAACTTTGACATGAAAAAGTTTGCTAGACCAACTAACGTTGGTGAAATAGGTTGCGACAAGATCAATCTTATGTTAATCTATAAGCTATATCTTTGGTGAACCCTCAAACGCTTATGTTTTTGGTGTACCCTTCATAAGCTTATTCTAACGAGTTATGAAGTCAAGCTAGATCCTTAGAGATATCCATGTTCATATCGTACTTCTACATATGTAATCTCTGTTGGCTAATTCAATGCACTGTTATGTAACTTTGACATGAGAAAGTGTGCTAGACCAACTAACGGTGGTGAAATAGGTTGCAACAAGGTTAATCTTCTATTAATCTATAAGCTATGTCTTTGGTGAACCCTCAAACGTTTATGTCTTTGGTGTACCCTTCATGAGCTTATTCTAACGAGTTATGAAGTCAAGCTAGATCCTTAGAGCTATCCATGTTCATATCATACTTCTACACATGTAATTTCTGTTAGCTAAGTTCAAGGCAATGTAATGGAACTTTGACATGAGAAAGTGTGCTAGACACACTAACGATTGTGAAATAGGTTGCAACAAGGTCAATCTTCTGTTCATCTATAAGCTATGTCTTTGGTGAACCCTTCAAACGCTTATGTCTTTGGTGAAGCCTTCATGAGCTTATTCTAACTAGTTATGAAGTCAAGCTAGATCCTTAGAGATATCCATGTTCATATCATACTTCTACACATGTGATCTCTATTAGCTAAGTTCAAGGCAATGTAATGTAATTTTGACATGAGAAAGTGTGCTAGACGAACTAAAGGTGGTTAAATAGGTTGCAACAAGGTCAATCTTCTATTAATCTATAAGCTATGTCTTTGGTGAACCCTTCAAACACTTAGGTCTTTGGTGTACCCTTCATGAGCTTATTCTAACAAGCTATCAAGTTAAGCTAGATCCTTAGAGCTATCCATGTTCATATCATACTTCTACACATGTAATCTTTTTAGCTAAGTTCAAGGCAATGTAATGTAACTTTGACATGAGAAAGTGTGCTAGACCAACTAACGGTGGTGAAATAGGTTGCGACAAGGTCAATCTTCTATTAATCTAAAAGCTATGACTTTGGTGAACCCTTCAAACGCTTATGTTTTTGGTGTACCCTTCATTAGCTTATTTTAACAAGTTATGAAGTCAAGCTAGATCCTTAGAGCTATCGATGTTCATATCATACTTCTACACATGTAATCTCTGTTAGCTAATTCAAGGTAATGTAATGTAACTTTGACATGAGAAAGTGTGCTAGACCAACTAACGGTGGTGAAATAGGTTGCAACAAGGTCAATCTTCTGTTGATCTATAAGCTATGTCTTTGGTGAACCCTTCAAACGCTTATGTCTTTGGTGAACCCTTCATGAACTTATTCTAACTAGTTATGAAGTTAAGCTAGATCCTTAGAGATATCCATTGTCATATCATACTTCTACACATGTTATCTCTGTTAGCTAATTCAAGGCAATGTAATGTAACTTTGACATGAGAAAGTTTCCTAGACCAACTAACGTTGGTGAAATAGGTTGCGACAAGATCAATCTTATGTTAATCTATAAGCAATGTCTTTGGTGAACCCTTCAAACGTTTATGTCTTTGGTGTACCCTTCATGAGCTTATTCGAATGAGTTATAAAGTCAAGCTAGATCCTTAGAGCTATCTATGTTCATATCATACTTCTACACATATGATCTCTATTAGCTAAGTTCAACGCAATGTAATGTAACTTTGACATGAGAAAGTGTGCTAGACCAACTAACGGTGGTGAAATAGGTTGCGACAAGGTCAATCTTCTATTAATCTAAAAGCTATGTCTTTGGTGAACCCTTCAAACGCTTATGTCTTTGGTGTACCCTTCATGAGCTTATTTTAACGAGTTATGAAGTCAAGCTAGATCCTTAGAGCTATCCATGTTCATATCATACTTCTACACATGTGATCTCTATTAGCTAAGTTCAAGGCAATGTAATGTAACTTCGACATGAGAAAGTGTGCTAGACCAACTAACGGTGGTGATATAGTGTGCAACAAGGTCGATCTTCTATTAATCAATAAGCTATGTCTTTTGTGAACCCTCAAACGTTTATGTCTTTGGTGTACCCTTCATGAGCTTATTCTAACTATGTATGAAGTCAAGCTAGATCATTAGAGATATCCATGTTCATATCATACTTCTACAAATGTGATCTCTGTTAGCTAATTCAAGGCAATGTAATGTAACTTTGACATGAGAAAGTGTGCTAGACGAACTTACGGTGGTGAAATAGGTTGCGACAAGGTCAATCTTCTATTAATCTATAAGCTATGTCTTTGGTGAACCCTTCAAACACTTATGTCTTTGATGTACCCTTCATGGGCTTATTCTAACTTGTTATGAAGTCAAGCTAGATCCTTAGAGCTATCCATGTTCATATCATACTTCTACACATGTAATCTCTGTTAGCTAATTCAAGGCAATGTAATGTAACTTTGACATGAGAAAGTGTGCTAGACCAACTAACGGTGGTGAAATTGGTTGCGACAAGATCAATCTTCTGTTAATCTATAAGCTATATCTTTGGTGAACCTTCAAACGCATATGTCTTTGGTGTACCCTTCATGAGCTTATTCTAACAAGTTATGAAGTCAAGCTAAATCCTTAGAGCTATCCATGTTCATATCATACTTCTATACATGTAATCGCTGTTGGCTAATTCAAGGGAATATAATGTAACTTTGACATGAGAAAGTGTGCTAGACCAACTAACGGTGGTGAAGTAGGTTGCGACAAGATCAATCTTTTGTTAATCTATAAGCTATATCTTTGGTGAACCCTCAAACGCTTATGTCTTTGGTATACCCTTCATAAGCTTATTCTAACGAGTTATGAAGTCAAGCTAGATCCTTAGAGCTATCCATGTTCATATCATACTTCTACACATGTAATCTCTGTTGGCTAATTCAAGGCACTGTTATGTAACTTTGACATGAGAAAGTGTGCTAAACCAACTAACGGTGGTGAAATAGGTTGCAACAAGGTCAATCTTCTGTTAATCTATAAGCTATGTCTTTGGTGAAACCTTCAAACGCTTGTGTCTTTGGTGAACCCTTCATGAGCTTATTCTAACTAGTTATGAAGTCAAGCTAGATCCTTAGAGATATCCATGTTCATATCATACTTCTACACATGTGATCTCTATTAGCTAAGTTCAAAGCAATGTAATGTAACTTTGACATGAGAAAGTGTGCTAGACGAACTAACAGTGGTGAAATAGGTTGCAACAAGGTCAATCTTCTATTAATCTATAATCTATGTCTTTTGTGAACCCTCAAACGCTTATGTCTTTGGTGTACCCTTCATGAGCTTATTCTAACGAGTTATGAAGTCAAGCTAGATCCTTAGAGCTATCCATGTTCATATCATACTTCTACACATGTAATCTCTGTTAGCTCATTCAAGGCACTGTAATGTAATTTTGACATGAGAAAGTGTGCTAGACCAACTAATGGTGGTGAATTAGGTTGCGACAAGGTGAATCTTTTGTTAATCTATAAGCTATGTCTTTGGTTAACCCTTCAAACACTTATGTCTTTGGTGTACCCTTCATGAGCTTATTCTAACTAGTTATGAAGTCAAGCTAGATCATTAGAGATATCCATGTTCATATCATACTTCTACACATGTGATCTCTGTTAGCTAATTCAAGGCAATGTAATGTAACTTTGACATGAGAAAGTGTGCTAGACGAACTTACTGTGGTGAAATAGGTTGCGACAAGGTCAATCTTCTATTAATCTATAAGCTATGTCTTTGGTGAACCCTTCAAACGCTTATGTCTTTGGTGAACCCTTCATGAACTTATTCTAACTAGTTATGAAGTTAAGCTAGATCCTTAGAGATATCCATAGTCATATCATACTTCTACACATGTTATCTCTGTTAGCTAATTCAAGGCAATGTAATGTAACTTTGACATGAGAAAGTTTGCTAGACCAACTAACGTTGGTGAAATAGGTTGCGACAAGATCAATCTTATGTTAATCTATAAGCAATGTCTTTGGTGAACCCTTCAAACGTTTATGTCTTTGGTGTACCCTTCATGAGCTTATTCCAATGAGTTATAAAGTCAAGCTAGATCCTTAGAGCTATCTATGTTCATATCATACTTCTACACATATGATCTCTATTAGCTAAGTTCAACGCAATGTAATGTAACTTTGACATGAGAAAGTGTGCTAGACCAACTAACGGTGGTGAAATAGGTTGCGACAAGGTCAATCTTCTATTAATCTAAAAGCTATGTCTTTGGTGAACCCTTCAAACGCTTATGTCTTTGGTGTACCCTTCATGAGCTTATTTTAACGAGTTATGAAGTCAAGCTAGATCCTTAGAGCTATCCATGTTCATATCATACTTCTACACATGTGATCTCTATTAGCTAAGTTCAAGGCAATGTAATGTAACTTTGACATGAGAAAGTGTGCTAGACCAACTAACGGTGGTGATATAGTGTGCAACAAGGTCGATCTTCTATTAATCAATAAGCTATGTCTTTTGTGAACCCTCAAACGTTTATGTCTTTGGTGTACCCTTCATGAGCTTATTCTAACTATGTATGAAGTCAAGCTAGATCATTAGAGATATCCATGTTCATATCATACTTCTACAAATGTGATCTCTGTTAGCTAATTCAAGGCAATGTAATGTAACTTTGACATGAGAAAGTGTGCTAGACGAACTTACGGTGGTGAAATAGGTTGCGACAAGGTCAATCTTCTATTAATCTATAAGCTATGTCTTTGGTGAACCCTTCAAACACTTATGTCTTTGATGTACCCTTCATGGGCTTATTCTAACTTGTTATGAAGTCAAGCTAGATCCTTAGAGCTATCCATGTTCATATCATACTTCTACACATGTAATCTCTGTTAGCTAATTCAAGGCAATGTAATGTAACTTTGACATGAGAAAGTGTGCTAGACCAACTAACGGTGGTGAAATTGGTTGCGACAAGATCAATCTTCTGTTAATCTATAAGCTATATCTTTGGTGAACCTTCAAACGCATATGTCTTTGGTGTACCCTTCATGAGCTTATTCTAACAAGTTATGAAGTCAAGCTAAATCCTTAGAGCTATCCATGTTCATATCATACTTCTATACATGTAATCGCTGTTGGCTAATTCAAGGGAATATAATGTAACTTTGACATGAGAAAGTGTGCTAGACCAACTAACGGTGGTGAAGTAGGTTGCGACAAGATCAATCTTTTGTTAATCTATAAGCTATATCTTTGGTGAACCCTCAAACGCTTATGTCTTTGGTATACCCTTCATAAGCTTATTCTAACGAGTTATGAAGTCAAGCTAGATCCTTAGAGCTATCCATGTTCATATCATACTTCTACACATGTAATCTCTGTTGGCTAATTCAAGGCACTGTTATGTAACTTTGACATGAGAAAGTGTGCTAAACCAACTAACGGTGGTGAAATAGGTTGCAACAAGGTCAATCTTCTGTTAATCTATAAGCTATGTCTTTGGTGAAACCTTCAAACGCTTGTGTCTTTGGTGAACCCTTCATGAGCTTATTCTAACTAGTTATGAAGTCAAGCTAGATCCTTAGAGATATCCATGTTCATATCATACTTCTACACATGTGATCTCTATTAGCTAAGTTCAAAGCAATGTAATGTAACTTTGACATGAGAAAGTGTGCTAGACGAACTAACAGTGGTGAAATAGGTTGCAACAAGGTCAATCTTCTATTAATCTATAAGCTATGTCTTTTGTGAACCCTCAAACGCTTATGTCTTTGGTGTACCCTTCATGAGCTTATTCTAACGAGTTATGAAGTCAAGCTAGATCCTTAGAGCTATCCATGTTCATATTATACTTCTACACATGTAATCTCTGTTAGCTCATTCAAGGCACTGTAATGTAATTTTGACATGAGAAAGTGTGCTAGACCAACTAATGGTGGTGAATTAGGTTGCGACAAGGTGAATCTTTTGTTAATCTATAAGCTATGTCTTTGGTTAACCCTTCAAACACTTATGTCTTTGGTGTACCCTTCATGAGCTTATTCTAACTAGTTATGAAGTCAAGCTAGATCATTAGAGATATCCATGTTCATATCATACTTCTACACATGTGATCTCTGTTAGCTAATTCAAGGCAATGTAATGTAACTTTGACATGAGAAAGTGTGCTAGACGAACTTACGGTGGTGAAATAGGTTGCGACAAGGTCAATCTTCTATTAATCTATAAGCTATGTCTTTGGTGAACCCTTCAAGCACTTATGTCTTTGGTGAACCCTTCATGAGCTTATTCTAACTAGATATGAAGTCAAGCTAGATCCTTAGAGATATCCATGTTCATATCATACTTCTACACATGTGATCTCTATTAGCTAAGTTCAAGGCAATGTAATGTAACTTTGACATGAGAGAGTGTGCTAGACCAACTAATGGTGGTGAATTAGGTTGCGACAAGGTCAATCTTTTGTTAATATAAGCTATGTCTTTGGTGAACCCTTCAAACGCTTATGTCTTTGGTGAACCCTTCATGAGCTTATTCTAACTATGTATGAAGTCAAGTTAGATCCTTAGAGATATCCATGTTCATATCATACTTATACACATGTGATCGCTGTTGGCTAATTCAAGGCACTGTTATGTAACTTTGAGATGAGAAAGTGTGCTAGACGAACTAACTGTGGTGAAATAGGTTGCAACAAGGTCAATCTTCTATTAATCTATAAGCTATGTCTTTTGTGAACCCTCAAACACCTTATGTCTTCGGTGTACCCTTCATGAGCTTATTCTAACTAGTTATGAAGTCATGCTAGATCCTTAGAGATATCCATAGTCATATCATACTTCTACACATGTTATCTCTGTTAGCTAATTCAAGGCAGTGTAATGTAACTTTGACATGAGAAAGTTTCCTAGACCAACTAACGTTGGTGAAATAGGTTGCAACAAGGTCAATCTTCTAATAATCTATAAGCTATGTCTTTTGTGAACCCTCAAACGCTTATGTCTTTGGTGTACCCTTCATGAGCTTATTCTAACTAGTTATGAAGTCATGCTAGATCCTTAGAGATATCCATAGTCATATCATACTTCTACACATGTTATCTCTTTTAGCTAATTCAAGGCAATGTAATGTAACTTTGACATGAGAAAGTTTCCTAGACTAACTAACGTTGGTTAAATAGGTTGCGACAAGGTCAACTTCTATTAATCTATAAGCTATGTCTTTTGTGAACCCTCAAACGCTTATGTCTTTGGTGTACCCTTCATGAGCTTATTCTAACGAGTTATGAAGTCAAGCTAGATCCTTAGAGATATCCATGTTCATATCATACTTCTACATATGTAATCTCTGTTGGCTAATTCAATGCACTGTTATGTAACTTTGACATGAGAAAGTGTGCCAGACCAACTAATGGTGGTGAATTAGGTTGCGACAAGGTCAATCTTTTGTTAATCTATAAGCTATATCTTTGGTGAACCCTTCAAACACTTATGTCTTTGGTGTACCCTTCATGAGCTTATTCTAACGAGTTATGAAGTCATGCTAGATCCTTAGAGATATCCATAGTCATATCATACTTCTACACATGTTATCTCTGTTAGCTAATTCAAGGCAATGTAATGTAACTTTGACATGAGAAAGTTTGCTAGACCAACTAACGTTGGTGAAATAGGTTGCGACCAGATCAATCTTATGTTAATCTATAAGCTATATCTTTGGTGAACCCTCAAACGCTTATGTCTTTGGTGTACCCTTCATAAGCTTATTCTAACGAGTTATGAAGTCAAGCTAGATCCTTAGAGATATCCATGTTCATATCATACTTCTACATATGTAATCTCTGTTGGCTAATTCAATGCACTGTTATGTAACTTTGACATGAGAAAGTGTGCTAAACCAACTAACGGTGGTGAAATAGGTTGCAACAAGGTCAATCTTCTATTAATCTATAAGCTATGTCTTTGGTGAACCCTTCAAACGCTTATGTCTTTGGTGTACCCTTCACTAGCTTATTCTAACGAGTTATGAAGTCAAGCTAGATCCTTAGAGATATCCATGTTCATATCATACTTCAACACATGTGATCTCTATTAGCTAAGTTCAAGGAAATGTAATGTAACTTTGACATGAGAAAGTGTGCTAGACGAACTAATTGTGGTGAAATAGGTTGCAACAAGGTCAATCTTCTATTAATCTATAAGCTATGTCTTTGGTGAACCCTTCAAACACTTATGTCTTTGGTGAACCCTTCATGAGCTTATTCTAACTAGATATGAAGTCAAGCTAGATCCTTAGAGCTATCCATGTTCATATCATACTTCTACACATGTGATCTCTATTAGCTAAGTTCAAGGCACTGTAATGTAACTTTGACATGAGAAAGTGTGCTAGACGAACTAATTGTGGTGAAATAGGTTGCAACAAGGTCAATCTTCTATTAATCTATAAGCTATGTCTTTGGTGAACCCTTCAAACACTTAGGTCTTTGCTGTACCCTTCATGAGCTTATTCTAACAAGCTATCAAGTTAAGCTAGATCCTTAGAGCTATCCATGTTCATATCATACTTCTACACATGTAATTTCTGTTACCTATTCAAGGCAATATAATGTAACTTTGACATGAGAAAGTGTGCTAGACCAACTAATGGTGGTGAATTAGGTTGCGACAAGGTCAATCTTTTGTTAATCTATAAGCTATGTCTTTGGTGAACCCTTCAAACACTTATGTCTTTGGTGTACCCTTCATGAGCTTATTCTAACTAGTTATGAAGTCATGCTAGATCCTTAGAGATATCCATAGTCATATCATACTTCTACACATGTTATCTCTGTTAGCTAATTCAAGGCAATGTAATGTAACTTTGACATGAGAAAGTTTGCTAGACCAACTAACGTTGGTGAAATAGGTTGCGACAAGATCAATCTTATGTTAATCTATAAGCTATATCTTTGGTGAACCCTCAAACGCTTATGTCTTTGGTGTATCCTTCATAAGCTTATTCTAACGAGTTATGAAGTCAAGCTAGATCCTTAGAGCTATCCATGTTCATATCATACTTCTACACATGTAATCTCTGTTAGCTAATTCAAGGTAATGTAATGTAACTTTGACATGAGAAAGTGTGCTAGACCAACTAACGGTGGTGAATTAGGTTACAACAAGGTCAATCTTCCATTAATCTATAAGCTATGTCTTTGGTGAACCCTTCAAACACTTATGTCTTTGGTGAACCCTTCATGAGCTTATTCTAACTAGATATGAAGTCAAGCTAGATCCTTAGAGATATCCATGTTCATATCATACTTCTACTCATGTGATCTCTATTAGCTAAGTTCAAGGCAATGTAATGTAACTTTGACATGAGAGAGTGTGCTAGACCAACTAATGGTGGTGAATTAGGTTGCGACAAGGTCAATCTTTTGTTAATCTATAAGCTATGTCTTTGGTGAACCCTTCAAACGCTTATGTCTTTGTTGAACCCTTCATGAGCTTATTCTAACTAGTTATGAAGTCAACCTAGATCCTTAGAGATATCCATGTTCATATCATACTTCTACACATGTGATCTCTATTAGCTAAGTTCAAGGCAATGTAATGTAACTTTGATATGAGAAAGTGTGCTAGACGAACTAACGGTGGTGAAATAGGTTACAACAAGGTCAATCTTCTATTAATCTATAAGCTATGTCTTTAGTGAACCCTCAAACGTTTATGTCTTTTGTGTACCCTTCATGAGCTTATTCTAACTAGTTATGAAGCCAAGCTAGATCCTTAGAGATATCCATGTTCATATCATACTTCTACACATGTGATATCTATTAGCTAAGTTCAATGCAATGTAATGTAACTTTGACATAAGAAAGTGTGCTAGACGAACTAACTGTGGTGAAATAGGTTGCAACAAGGTCAATCTTCTATTTATCTATAAGCTATGTCTTTGGTGAACCCTCAAACGATTATGTCTTTGGTGTATCCTTCACGAGGTTATTCTAACAAGTTATGAAGTCAACCTAGATCCTTAGAGCTATCCATGTTCATATCATACTTCTACACATGTAATTTCTGTTAGCTAATTCAAGGCAATATAATGTAACTTTGACATGAGAAAGTGTGCTAGACCAACTAATGGTGGGGAATTAGGTTGCGACAAGGTCAATCTTTTGTTAATCTATAAGCTATGTCTTTGGCGAACGCTTCAAACACTTATGTCTTTGGTGTACCCTTCAGGAGCTTATTCTAACTAGTTAGAAAGTCAAGCTAGATCCTTAGAGATATCCATAGTCATATCATACTTCTACACATGTTATCTTCGTTAGCTAATTCAAGGCAATGTAATGTAACTTTGACATGAGAAAGTGTGCTAGACCAACTAACGGTGGTGAAATAGGTTGCGACAAGATCAATCTTCTGTTAATCTATAAGCTATATCTTTGGTGAACCCTCAAACGCTTATGTCTTTGGTGTACCCTTCATGAGCTTATTCTAACGAGTTATGAAGTCAAGCTAGATCCTTAGAGCTATCCATGTTCATATCATACTTCTACACATGTAATCTCTGTTAGCTAATTCAAGGTAATGTAATGTAACTTTGACATGAGAAAGTGTGCTAGACCAACTAACGGTGGTGAAATAGGTTGCAACAAGGTCAATCTTCCATTAATCTATAAGCTATGTCTTTGGTGAACCCTTCAAACGCTTATGTCTTTGGTGAACCCTTCATGAGCTTATTCTAACGAGTTATGAAGTCAAGCTAGATCCTTAGAGATATCCATGTTCATATCATACTTCTACACATGTGATCTCTATTAGCTAAGTTCAAGGCAATGTAATGTAACTTTGACATGAGAAAGTGTGCTAGACCAACTAATGGTGGTGAATTAGGTTGCGACAAGGTCAATCTTTTGTTAATCTATAAGCTATGTCTTTGGTTAACCCTTCAAACACATATGTCTTTGGTGTACCCTTCATGAGCTTATTCTAACTAGTTATGAAGTCAAGCTAGATCCTTAGAGATATCCATAGTCATATCATACTTCTACACATGTAATTTCTGTTAGCTAATTCAAGGCAATGTAATGTAACTTTGACATGAGAAAGTGTGCTAGACCAACTAACGGTGGTGAAATAGGTTGCAACAAGGTGAATCTTTTGTTAATCTATAAGCTATGTCTTTGGTGAACCCTCAAACGTTTATGTCTTTGGTGTACCCTTCATGAGCTTATTCTAACGAGTTATGAAGTCAAGCTAGATCCTTAGAGCTATCCATGTTCATATCATACTTCTACACATGTAATTTCTGTTAGCTAATTCAAGGCAATGTAATGTAACTTTGACATGAGAAAGTGTGCTAGACCAACTAACGGTGGTGAAATAGGTTACGACAAGGTCAATCTTTTGTTAATCTATAAGCTATGTCTTTGGTGAACCCTTCAAACGCTTATGTCTTTGGTGAACCCTTCATGAGCTTATTCTAACTATGTATGAAGTCAAGTTAGATCCTTAGAGATATCCATGTTCATATCATACTTATACACATGTGATCGCTGTTGGCTAATTCAAGGCACTGTTATGTAACTTTGAGATGAGAAAGTGTGCTAGACGAACTAACTGTGGTGAAATAGGTTGCAACAAGGTCAATCTTCTATTAATCTATAAGCTATGTCTTTTGTGAACCCTCAAACACCTTATGTCTTCGGTGTACCCTTCATGAGCTTATTCTAACTAGTTATGAAGTCATGCTAGATCCTTAGAGATATCCATAGTCATATCATACTTCTACACATGTTATCTCTGTTAGCTAATTCAAGGCAGTGTAATGTAACTTTGACATGAGAAAGTTTCCTAGACCAACTAACGTTGGTGAAATAGGTTGCAACAAGGTCAATCTTCTATTAATCTATAAGCTATGTCTTTTGTGAACCCTCAAACGCTTATGTCTTTGGTGTACCCTTCATGAGCTTATTCTAACTAGTTATGAAGTCATGCTAGATCCTTAGAGATATCCATAGTCATATCATACTTCTACACATGTTATCTCTTTTAGCTAATTCAAGGCAATGTAATGTAACTTTGACATGAGAAAGTTTCCTAGACTAACTAACGTTGGTGAAATAGGTTGCAACAAGGTCAACTTCTATTAATCTATAAGCTATGTCTTTTGTGAACCATCAAACGCTTATGTCTTTGGTGTACCCTTCATGAGCTTATTCTAACGAGTTATGAAGTCAAGCTAGATCCTTAGAGATATCCATGTTCATATCATACTTCTACATATGTAATCTCTGTTGGCTAATTCAATGCACTGTTATGTAACTTTGACATGAGAAAGTGTGCTAGACCAACTAATGGTGGTGAATTAGTTTGCGACAAGGTCAATCTTTTGTTAATCTATAAGCTATGTCTTTGGTGAACCCTTCAAACACTTATGTCTTTGTTGTACCCTTCATGAGCTTATTCTAACTAGTTATGAAGTCATGCTAGATCCTTAGAGATATCCATAGTCATATCATACTTCTACACATGTTATCTCTGTTAGCTAATTCAAGGCAATGTAATGTAACTTTGACATGAGAAAGTTTGCTAGACCAACTAACGTTGGTGAAATAAGTTGCGACCAGATCAATCTTATGTTAATTTATAAGCTATATCTTTGGTGAACCCTCAAACGCTTATGTCGTTGGTGTACCCTTCATAAGCTTATTCTAACGAGTTATGAAGTCAAGCTAGATCCTTAGAGATATCCATGTTCATATCATACTTCTACATATGTAATCTCTGTTGGCTAATTCAATGCACTATTATGTAACTTTGACATGAGAAAGTGTGCTAAACCAACTAACGGTGGTGAAATAGGTTGCAACAAGGTCAATCTTCTATTAATCTATAAGCTATGTCTTTGGTGAACCCTTCAAACGCTTATGTCTTTGGTGTACCCTTCACTAGCTTATTCTAACGAGTTATGAAGTCAAGCTAGATCCTTAGAGATATCCATGTTCATATCATACTTCAACACATGTGATCTCTATTAGCTAAGTTCAAGGAAATGTAATGTAACTTTGACATGAGAAAGTGTGCTAGACGAACTAATTGTGGTGAAATAGGTTGCAACAAGGTCAATCTTCTATTAATCTATAAGCTATGTCTTTGGTGAACCCTTCAAACACTTATGTCTTTGGTGAACCCTTCATGAGCTTATTCTAACTGGATATGAAGTCAAGCTAGATCCTTAGAGCTATCCATGTTCATATCATACTTCTACACATGTGATCTCTATTAGCTAAGTTCAAGGCACTGTAATGTAACTTTGACATGAGAAAGTGTGCTAGACGAACTAATTGTGGTGAAATAGGTTGCAACAAGGTCAATCTTCTATTAATCTATAAGCTATGTCTTTGGTGAACCCTTCAAACACTTAGGTCTTTGGTGTACCCTTCATGAGCTTATTCTAACAAGCTATCAAGTTAAGCTAGATCCTTAGAGCTATCCATGTTCATATCATACTTCTACACATGTAATTTCTGTTAGCTAATTCAAGGCAATATAATGTAACTTTGACATGAGAAAGTGTGCTAGACCAACTAATGGTGGTGAATTAGGTTGCGACAAGGTCAATCTTTTGTTAATCTATAAGCTATGTCTTTGGTGAACCCTTCAAACACTTATGTCTTTGGTGTACCCTTCATGAGCTTATTCTAACTAGTTATGAAGTCATGCTAGATCCTTAGAGATATCCATAGTCATATCATACTTCTACACATGTTATCTCTGTTAGCTAATTCAAGGCAATGTAATGTAACTTTGACATGAGAAAGTTTGCTAGACCAACTAACGTTGGTGAAATAGGTTGCGACAAGATCAATCTTATGTTAATCTATAAGCTATATCTTTGGTGAACCCTCAAACGCTTATGTCTTTGGTGTATCCTTCAGAAGCTTATTCTAATGAGTTATGAAGTCAAGCTAGATCCTTAGAGCTATCCATGTTCATATCATACTTCTCCACATGTAATCTCTGTTAGCTAATTCAAGGTAATGTAATGTAACTTTGACATGAGAAAGTGTGCTAGACCAACTAACGGTGGTGAAATAGGTTGCAACAAGGTCAATCTTCCATTAATCTATAAGCTATGTCTTTGGTGAACCCTTCAAACGTTTATGTCTTTGGTGAACCCTTCATGAGCTTATTCTAACGAGTTATGAAGTCAAGCTAGATCCTTAGAGACATCCATGTTCATATCATACTTCTACACATGTGATCTCTATTAGCTAAGTTCAAGGCAATGTAATGTAACTTTGACATGAGAAAGTGTGCTAGACCAACTAATGGTGGTGAATTAGGTTGCGACAAGGTCAATCTTTTGTTAATCTATAAGCTATGTCTTTGGTGAACCCTTCAAACACTTATGTCTTTGGTGAACCCTTCATGAGCTTATTCTAACTAGATATGAAGTCAAGCTAGATCCTTAGAGATATCCATGTTCATATCATACTTCTACACATGTGATCTCTATTAGCTAAGTTCAAGGCAATGTAATGTAACTTTGATATGAGAAAGTGTGCTAGACGAACTAACGGTGGTGAAATAGGTTGCAACAAGGTCAATCTTTTGTTAATCTATAAGCTATGTCTTTGGTGAACCCTTCAAACGCTTATGTCTTTGTTGAACCCTTCATGAGCTTATTCTAACTAGTTATGAAGTCAACCTAGATCCTTAGAGATATCCATGTTCATATTATACTTCTACACATGTGATCTCTATTAGCTAAGTTCAAGGCAATGTAATGTAACTTTGATATGAGAAAGTGTGCTAGACGAACTAACGGTGGTGAAATAGGTTGCAACAAGGTCAATCTTCTATTAATCTATAAGCTATGTCTTTGGTGAACCCTCAAACGTTTATGTCTTTTGTGTACCCTTCATGAGCTTATTCTAACTAGTTATGAAGTCAAGCTAGATCCTTAGAGATATCCATGTTCATATCATACTTCTACACATGTGATCTCTATTAGCTAAGTTCAATGCAATGTAATGTAACTTTGACATGAGAAAGTGTGCTAGACGAACTAACTGTGGTGAAATAGGTTGCAACAAGGTCAATCTTCTATTAATCTATAAGCTATGTCTTTGGTGAACCCTCAAACGATTATGTCTTTGGTGTACCCTTCACGAGCTTATTCTAACAAGTTATGAAGTCAACCTAGATCCTTAGAGCTATCCATGTTCATATCATACTTCAACACATGTGATTTCTGTTAGCTAAGTTCAAGGCAATATAATGTAACTTTGACATGAGAAAGTGTGCTAGACCAACTAATGGTGGTGAATTAGGTTGCGACAAGGTCAATCTTTTGTTAATCTATAAGCTATGTCTTTGGTGAACCCTTCAAACACTTATGTCTTTGGTGAACCCTTCAGGAGCTTATTCTAACTAGTTAGGAAGTCAAGCTAGATCCTTAGAGATATCCATAGTCATATCATACTTCTACACATGTTATCTTCGTTAGCTAATTCAAGGCAATGTAATGTAACTTTGACATGAGAAAGTGTGCTAGACCAACTAACGGTGGTGAAATAGGTTGCGACAAGATCAATCTTCTGTTAATCTATAAGCTATATCTTTGGTGAACCCTCAAACGCTTATGTCTTTGGTGTACCCTTCATGAGCTTATTCTAACGAGTGATGAAGTCAAGCTAGATCCTTAGAGCTATCCATGTTCATATCATACTTCTACACATGTTATCTCTGTTAGCTAATTCAAGGTAATGTAATGTAACTTTGACATGAGAAAGTGTGCTAGACCAACTAACGGTGGTGAAATAGGTTGCAACAAGGTCAATCTTCCATTAATCTATAAGCTATGTCTTTGGTGAACCCTTCAATTGCTTATGTCTTTGGTGAACCCTTCATGAGCTTATTCTAACGAGTTATGAAGTCAAGCTAGATCCTTAGAGATATCCATGTTCATATCATACTTCTACACATGTGATCTCTATTAGCTAAGTTCAAGGCAATGTAATGTAACTTTGACATGAGAAAGTGTGCTAGACCAACTAATGGTGGTGAATTAGGTTGCGACAAGGTCAATCTTTTGTTAATCTATAAGCTATGTCTTTGGTGAACCCTTCAAGCACTTATGTCTTTGGTGAACCCTTCATGAGCTTATTCTAACTAGATATGAAGTCAAGCTAGATCCTTAGAGATATCCATGTTCATATCATACTTCTACACATGTGATCTCTATTAGCTAAGTTCAAGGCAATGTAATGTAACTTTGACATGAGAGAGTGTGCTAGACCAACTAATGGTGGTGAATTAGGTTGCGACAAGGTCAATCTTTTGTTAATCTATAAGCTATGTCTTTGGTGAACCCTTCAAACGCTTATGTCTTTGGTGAACCCTTCATGAGCTTATTCTAACTATGTATGAAGTCAAGTTAGATCCTTAGAGATATCCATGTTCATATCATATTTATACACATGTGATCGCTGTTGGCTAATTCAAGGCACTGTTATGTAACTTTGAGATGAGAAAGTGTGCTAGACGAACTAACTGTGGTGAAATAGGTTGCAACAAGGTCAATCTTCTATTAATCTATAAGCTATGTCTTTTGTGAACCCTCAAACACCTTATGTCTTCGGTGTACCCTTCATGAGCTTATTCTAACTAGTTATGAAGTCATGATAGATCCTTAGAGATATCCATAGTCATATCATACTTCTACACATTATATCTCTGTTAGCTAATTCAAGGCAGTGTAATGTAACTTTGACATGAGAAAGTTTCCTAGACCAACTAACGTTGGTGAAATAGGTTGCAACAAGGTCAATCTTCTATTAATATATAAGCTATGTCTTTTGTGAACCCTCAAACGCTTATGTCTTTGGTGTACCCTTCATGAGCTTATTCTAGCTAGTTATGAAGTCATGCTAGATCCTTAGAGATATCCATAGTCATATCATACTTCTACACATGTTATCTCTTTTAGCTAATTCAAGGCAATGTAATGTAACTTTGACATGAGAAAGTTTCCTAGACTAACTAACGTTGGTGAAATAGGTTGCAACAAGGTCAACTTCTATTAATCTATAAGCTATGTCTTTTGTGAACCCTCAAACGCTTATGTCTTTGGTGTACCCTTCATGAGCTTATTCTAACGAGTTATGAAGTCAAGCTAGATCCTTAGAGATATCCATGTTCATATCATACTTCTACATATGTAATCTCTGTTGGCTAATTCAATGCACTGTTATGTAACTTTCACATGAGAAAGTGTGCTAGACCAACTAATGGTGGTGAATTAGGTTGCGACAAGGTCAATCTTTTGTTAATCTATAAGCTATGTCTTTGGTGAACCCTTCAAACACTTATGTCTTTGGTGTACCCTTCATGAGCTTATTCTAACTAGTTATGAAGTCATGCTAGATCCTTAGAGATATCCATAGTCATATCATACTTCTACACATGTTATCTCTGTTAGCTAATTCAAGGCAATGTAATGTAACTTTGACATGAGAAAGTTTGCTAGACCAACTAACGTTGGTGAAATAGGTTGCGACCAGATCAATCTTATGTTAATCTATAAGCTATATCTTTGGTGAACCCTCAAACGCTTATGTCGTTGGTGTACCCTTCATAAGCTTATTCTAACGAGTTATGAAGTCAAGCTAGATCCTTAGAGATATCCATGTTCATATCATACTTCTACATATGTAATCTCTGTTGGCTAATTCAATGCACTATTATGTAACTTTGACATGAGAAAGTGTGCTAAACCAACTAACGGTGGTGAAATAGGTTGCAACAAGGTCAATCTTCTATTAATCTATAAGCTATGTCTTTGGTGAACCCTTCAAACGCTTATGTCTTTGGTGTACCCTTCACTAGCTTATTCTAACGAGTTATGAAGTCAAGCTAGATCCTTAGAGATATCCATGTTCATATCATACTTCAACACATGTGATCTCTATTAGCTAAGTTCAAGGAAATGTACTGTAACTTTGACATGAGAAAGTGTGCTAGACGAACTAATTGTGGTGAAATAGGTTGCAACAAGGTCAATCTTCTATTAATCTATAAGCTATGTCTTTGGTGAACCCTTCAAACACTTATGTCTTTGGTGAACCCTTCATGAGCTTATTCTAACTAGATATGAAGTCAAGCTAGATCCTTAGAGCTATCCATGTTCATATCATACTTCTACACATGTGATCTCTATTAGCTAAGTTCAAGGCACTATAATGTAACTTTGACATGAGAAAGTGTGCTAGACGAACTAATTGTGGTGAAATAGGTTGCAACAAGGTCAATCTTCTATTAATCTATAAGCTATGTCTTTGGTGAACCCTTCAAACACTTAGGTCTTTGGTGTACCCTTCATGAGCTAATTCTAACAAGCTATCAAGTTAAGCTAGATCCTTAGAGCTATCCATGTTCATATCATACTTCTACACATGTAATTTCTGTTAGCTAATTCAAGGCAATATAATGTAACTTTGACATGAGAAAGTGTGCTAGACCAACTAATGGTGGTGAATTAGGTTGCGACAAGGTCAATCTTTTGTTAATCTATAAGCTATGTCTCTGGTGAACCCTTCAAACACTTATGTCTTTGGTGTACCCTTCATGAGCTTATTCTAACTAGTTATGAAGTCATGCTAGATCCTTAGAGATATCCATAGTCATATCATACTTCTACACATGTTATCTCTGTTAGCTAATTCAAGGCAATGTAATGTAACTTTGACATGAGAAAGTTTGCTAGACCAACTAACGTTGGTGAAATAGGTTGCGACAAGATCAATCTTATGTTAATCTATAAGCTATATCTTTGGTGAACCCTCAAACGCTTATGTCTTTGGTGTATCCTTCAGAAGCTTATTCTAATGAGTTATGAAGTCAAGCTAGATCCTTAGAGCTATCCATGTTCATATCATACTTCTACACATGTAATCTCTGTTAGCTAATTCAAGGTAATGTAATGTAACTTTGACATGAGAAAGTGTGCTAGACCAACTAACGGTGGTGAAATAGGTTGCAACAAGGTCAATCTTCCATTAATCTATAAGCTATGTCTTTGGTGAACCCTTCAAACGCTTATGTCTTTGGTGAACCCTTCATGAGCTTATTCTAACGAGTTATGAAGTCATGCTAGATCCTTAGAGACATCCATGTTCGTATCATACTTCTACACATGTGATCTCTATTAGCTAAGTTCAAGGCAATGTAATGTAACTTTGACATGAGAAAGTGTGCTAGACCAACTAATGGTGGTGAATTAGGTTGCGACAAGGTCAATCTTTTGTTAATCTATAAGCTATGTCTTTGGTGAACCCTTCAAACACTTATGTCTTTGGTGAACCCTTCATGAGCTTATTCTAACTAGATATGAAGTCAAGCTAGATCCTTAGAGATATCCATGTTCATATCATACTTCTACACATGTGATCTCTATTAGCTAAGTTCAAGGCAATGTAATGTAACTTTGATATGAGAAAGTGTGCTAGACGAACTAACGGTGGTGAAATAGGTTGCAACAAGGTCAATCTTTTGTTAATCTATAAGCTATGTCTTTGGTGAACCCTTCAAACGCTTATGTCTTTGTTGAACCCTTCATGAGCTTATTCTAACTAGTTATGAAGTCAAGCTAGATCCTTAGAGATATCCATGTTCATATCATACTTCTACACATGTGATCTCTATTAGCTAAGTTCAAGGCAATGTAATGTAACTTTGATATGAGAAAGTGTGCTAGACGAACTAACGGTGGTGAAATAGGTTGCAACAAGGTCAATCTTCTATTAATCTATAAGCTATGTCTTTGGTGAACCCTCAAACGTTTATGTCTTTTGTGTACCCTTCATGAGCTTATTCTAACTAGTTATGAAGTCAAGCTAGATCCTTAGAGATATCCATGTTCATATCATACTTCTACACATGTGATCTCTATTAGCTAAGTTCAATGCAATGTAATGTAACTTTGACATGAGAAAGTGTGCTAGACGAACTAACTGTGGTGAAATAGGTTGCAACAAGGTCAATCTTCTATTAATCTATAAGCTATGTCTTTGGTGAACCCTCAAACGATTATGTCTTTGGTGTACCCTTCACGAGCTTATTCTAACAAGTTATGAAGTCAACCTAGATCCTTAGAGCTATCCATGTTCATATCATACTTCTACACATGTAATTTCTGTTAGCTAATTCAAGGCAATATAATGTAACTTTGACATGAGAAAGTGTGCTAGACCAACTAATGGTGGTGAATTAGGTTGCGACAAGGTCAATCTTTTGTTAATCTATAAGCTATGTCTTTGGTGAACGCTTCAAACACTTATGTCTTTGGTGTACCCTTCAGGAGCTTATTCTAACTAGTTAGGAAGTCAAGCTAGATCCTTAAAGATATCCATAGTCATATCATACTTCTACACATGTTATCTTCGTTAGCTAATTCAAGGCAATGTAATGTAACTTTGACATGAGAAAGTGTGCTAGACCAACTAACGGTGGTGAAATAGGTTGCGACAAGATCAATCTTCTGTTAATCTATAAGCTATATCTTTGGTGAACCCTCAAACGCTTATGTCTTTGGTGTACCCTTCATGAGCTTATTCTAACGAGTTATGAAGTCAAGCTAGATCCTTAGAGCTATCCATGTTCATATCATACTTCTACACATGTAATCTCTGTTAGCTAATTCAAGGTAATGTAATGTAACTTTGACATGAGAAAGTGTGCTAGACCAACTAACGGTGGTGAATTAGGTTGCGACAAGGTCAATCTTTTGTTAATCTATAAGCTATGTCTTTGGTGAACCCTTCAAACGCTTATGTCTTTGGTGAACCCTTCATGAGCTTATTCTAACTAGATATGAAGTCAAGCTAGATCCTTAGAGATATCCATGTTCATATCATACTTCTACACATGTGATCTCTATTAGCTAAGTTCAAGGCAATGTAATGTAACTTTGATATGAGAAAGTGTGCTAGACGAACTAACGGTGGTGAAATAGGTTGCAACAAGGTCAATCTTTTGTTAATCTATAAGCTATGTCTTTGGTGAACCCTTCAAACGCTTATGTCTTTGTTGAACCCTTTATGAGCTTATTCTAACTAGTTATGAAGTCAAGCTAGATCCTTAGAGATATCCATGTTCATATCATACTTCTACACATGTGATCTCTATTAGCTAAGTTCAAGGCAATGTAATGTAACTTTGATATGAGAAAGTGTGCTAGACGAACTAACGGTGGTGAAATAGGTTGCAACAAGGTCAATCTTCTATTAATCTATAAGCTATGTCTTTGGTGAACCCTCAAACGTTTATGTCTTTTGTGTACCCTTCATGAGCTTATTCTAACTAGTTATGAAGTCAAGCTAGATCCTTAGAGATATCCATGTTCATATCATACTTCTACACATGTGATCTCTATTAGCTAAGTTCAATGCAATGTAATGTAACTTTGACATGAGAAAGTGTGCTAGACGAACTAACTGTGGTGAAATAGGTTGCAACAAGGTCAATCTTCTATTAATCTATAAGCTATGTCTTTGGTGAACCCTCAAACGATTATGTCTTTGGTGTACCCTTCACGAGCTTATTCTAACAAGTTATGAAGTCAACCTAGATCCTTAGAGCTATCCATGTTCATATCATACTTCTACACATGTAATTTCTGTTAGCTAATTCAAGACAATATAATGTAACTTTGACATGAGAAAGTGTGCTAGACCAACTAATGGTGGTGAATTAGGTTGCGACAAGGTCAATCTTTTGTTAATCTATAAGCTATGTCTTTGGTGAACGCTTCAAACACTTATGTCTTTGGTGTACCCTTCAGGAGCTTATTCTAACTAGTTAGGAAGTCAAGCTAGATCCTTAAAGATATCCATAGTCATATCATACTTCTACACATGTTATCTTCGTTAGCTAATTCAAGGCAATGTAATGTAACTTTGACATGAGAAAGTGTGCTAGACCAACTAACGGTGGTGAAATAGGTTGCGACAAGATCAATCTTCTGTTAATCTATAAGCTATATCTTTGGTGAACCCTCAAACGCTTATGTCTTTGGTGTACCCTTCATGAGCTTATTCTAACGAGTTATGAAGTCAAGCTAGATCCTTAGAGCTATCCATGTTCATATCATACTTCTACACATGTAATCTCTGTTAGCTAAGTTCAAGGTAATGTAATGTAACTTTGACATGAGAAAGTGTGCTAGACCAACTAACGGTGGTGAAATAGGTTGCAACAAGGTCAATCTTCCATTAATCTATAAGCTATGTCTTTGGTGAACCCTTCAAACGCTTATGTCTTTGGTGAACCCTTCATGAGCTTATTCTAACGAGTTATGAAGTCAAGCTAGATCCTTAGAGATATCCATGTTCATATCATACTTCTACACATGTGATCTCTATTAGCTAAGTTCAAGGCAATGTAATGTAACTTTGACATGAGAAAGTGTGCTAGACGAACTAACGGTGGTGTAATAGGTTGCAACAAGGTCAATCTTCTATTAATCTATAAGCTATGTCTTTGATGAACCCTCAAACGCTTATGTCTTTGGTGTACCCTTCATGAGCTTATTCTAACGAGTTATGAAGTCAAGCTAGATCCTTAGAGCTATCCATGTTCATATCATACTTCTACACATGTGATCTCTATTAGCTAAGTTCAAGGCAATGTAATGTAACTTTGACATGAGAAAGTGTGCTAGACCAACTAATGGTGGTGAATTACGTTGCGACAAGGTCAATCTTTTGTTAATCTATAAGCTATGTCTTTGGTGAACCCTTCAAGCACTTATGTCTTTGGTGAACCCTTCATGAGCTTATTCTAACTAGATATGAAGTCAAGCTAGATCCTTAGAGATATCCATGTTCATATCATACTTCTACACATGTGATCTCTATTAGCTAAGTTCAAGGCAATGTAATGTAACTTTGACATGAGAAAGTGTGCTAGACCAACTAATGGTGGTGAATTAGGTTGCGACAAGGTCAATCTTTTGTTAATCTATAAGCTATGTCTTTGGTGAACCCTTCAAACGCTTATGTCTTTGTTGAACCCTTCATGAGCTTATTCTAACTAGTTATGAAGTCAACCTAGATCCTTAGAGATATCCATGTTCATATCATACTTCTACACATGTGATCTCTATTAGCTAAGTTCAAGGCAATGTAATGTAACTTTGATATGAGAAAGTGTGCTAGACGAACTAACGGTGGTGAAATAGGTTGCAACAAGGTCAATCTTCTATTAATCTATAAGCTATGTCTTTGGTGAACCCTCAAACGTTTATGTCTTTTGTGTACCCTTCATGAGCTTATTCTAACTAGTTATGAAGCCAAGCTAGATCCTTAGAGATATCCATGTTCATATCATACTTCTACACATGTGATCTCTATTAGCTAAGTTCAATGCAATGTAATGTAACTTTGACATGAGAAAGTGTGCTAGACGAACTAACTGTGGTGAAATAGGTTGCAACAAGGTCAATCTTCTATTAATCTATAAGCTATGTCTTTGGTGAACCCTCAAACGATTATGTCTTTGGTGTACCCTTCACGAGCTTATTCTAACAAGTTATGAAGTCAACCTAGATCCTTAGAGCTATCCATGTTCATATCATACTTCTAGACATGTAATCTCTGTTAGCTAATTCAAGGCACTGTAATGTAACTTTGACATGAGAAAGTGTGCTAGACGAACTAACGGTGGTGAAATTGGTTGCAACAAGGTGAATCTTCTATTAATCTATAAGCTATGTCTTTGGTGAACCCTTCAAACACTTATGTCTTTGGTGAACCCTTCATGAGCTTATTCTAACTAGATATGAAGTCAAGCTAGATCCTTAGAGATATCCATGTTCATATCATACTTCTACACATGTGATCTCTATTAGCTAAGTTCAAGGCAATGTAATGTAACTTTGACATGAGAGAGTGTGCTAGACCAACTAATGGTGGTGAATTAGGTTGCGACAAGGTCAATCTTTTGTTAATCTATAAGCTATGTCTTTGGTGAACCCTTCAAACGCTTATGTCTTTGTTGAACCCTTCATGAGCTTATTCTAACTAGTTATGAAGTCAACCTAGATCCTTAGAGATATCCATGTTCATATCATACTTCTACACATGTGATCTCTATTAGCTAAGTTCAAGGCAATGTAATGTAACTTTGATATGAGAAAGTGTGCTAGACGAACTAACGGTGGTGAAATAGGTTGCAACAAGGTCAATCTTCTATTAATCTATAAGCTATGTCTTTGGTGAACCCTCAAACGTTTATGTCTTTTGTGTACCCTTCATGAGCTTATTCTAACTAGTTATGAAGTCAAGCTAGATCCTTAGAGCTATCCATGTTCATATCATACTTCTACACATGTGATCTCTATTAGCTAAGTTCAAGGCAATGTAATGTAACTTTGACATGAGAAAGTGTGCTAGACCAACAAATGGTGGTGAATTAGGTTGCGACAAGGTCAATCTTTTGTTACTCTATAAGCTATGTCTTTGGTGAACCCTTCAAACACTTATATCTTTGGTGAACCCTTCATGAGCTTATTCTAACAAGCTATCAAGTTAAGCTAGATCCTTAGAGATATCCATGTTCATATCATACTTCTACACATGTGATCTCTATTAGCTAAGTTCAATGCAATGTAATGTAACTTTGACATGAGAAAGTGTGCTAGACGAACTAACTGTGGTGAAATAGGTTGCAACAAGGTCAATCTTCTATTAATCTATAAGCTATGTCTTTGGTGAACCCTAAAATGATTATGTCTTTGGTGTACCCTTCACGAGCTTATTCTAACAAGTTATGAAGTCAACCTAGATCCTTAGAGCTATCCATGTTCATATCATACTTCTACACATGTAATCTCTGTTAGCTAATTCAAGGCACTGTAATGTAACTTTGACATGAGAAAGTGTGCTAGACGAACTAACGGTGGTGAAATTGGTTGCAACAAGGTGAATCTTCTATTAATCTATAAGCTATGTCTTTGGTGAATCCTTCAAACGCTTATGTCTTTGGTGTAACCTTCATGAGCTTATTCTAACAAGCTATCAAGTTAAGCTAGATCCTTAGAGCTATCCATGTTCATATCATACTTCTACATATGTAATCTCTGTTGGCTAATTCAATGCACTGTTATGTAACTTTGACATGAGAAAGTATGCTAGACGAACTAACGGTGGTGAAATAGGTTGCAATAAGGTCAATCTTCTGTTAATCTATAAGCTATATCTTTGGTGAACCCTCAAACGCTTATGTCTTTGGTGTACCCTTCATGAGCTTATTCTAACGAGTTATGAAGTCAAGCTAGATCCTTAGAGCTATCCATGTTCATATCATACTTCTACACATATGATCTCTATTAGCTAAGTTCAAAGCAATGTAATGTAACTTTGACATGAGAAAGTGTGCTAGACCAACTAACGGTGGTGAAATAGGTTGCAACAAGGTCAATCTTCTGTTAATCTATAAGCTATGTCTTTGGTGAACCCTTCAAACGCTTATGTCTTTGGTGAACCCTTCATGAGCTTATTCTAACTAGTTATGAAGTCAAGCTAGATCCTTAGAGATATCCATGTTCATATCATACTTCTACACATGTGATCTCTATTAGCTAAGTTCAAGGCAATGTAATGTAACTTTGACATGAGAAAGTGTGCTAGACGAAATAACGGTGGTGAAATAGGTTGCAATAAGGTCAATCTTCTGTTAATCTATAAGCTATGTCTTTGGTGAACCCTACAAACGCTTATGTCTTTGGTGAACCCTTCATGAGCTTATTCTAACTAGTTATGAAGTCAAGCTAGATCCTTAGAGATATCCATGTTCATATCATACTTCTACACTTGTAATCTCTGTTAGCTAATTCAAGGCACTGTAATGTAACTTTGACATGAGAAAGTGTGCTAGATGAACTAACGGTGGTGAAATTGGTTGCAACAAGGTGAATCTTCTATTAATCTATAAGCTATGTCTTTGGTGAACCCTTCAAATGCTTATGTCTTTGGTGTACCCTTCATGAGCTTATTCTAACAAGCTATCAAGTTAAGCTAGATCCTTAGAGCTATCCATGTTCATATCATACTTCTACATATGTAATCTCTGTTGGCTAATTCAATGCACTGTTATGTAACTTTGACATGAGAAAGTGTGCTAGACCAACTAACGGTGGTGAAATAGGTTGCAACAAGGTCAATCTTCTGTTAATCTATAAGTGATGTCTTTGGTAAACCCTTCAAACGCTTATATCTTTGGTGAACCCTTCATGAGCTTATTCTAACTAGTTATGAAGTCAAGCTAGATCCTTAGAGATATCCATATTCATATCATACTTCTACACATGTGATCTCTATTAGCTAAGTTCAAGGCAATGTAATGTAACTTTGACATGAGAAAGTGTGCTAGACGAACTAACGGTGGTGTAATAGGTTGCAACAAGGTCAATCTTCTATTAATCTATAAGCTATGTCTTTGATGAACCCTCAAACGCTTATGTCTTTGGTGTACCCTTCATGAGCTTATTCTAACGAGTTATGAAGTCAAGCTAGATCCTTAGAGCTATCCATGTTCATATCATACTTCTACACATGTGATCTCTATTAGCTAAGTTCAAGGCAATGTAATGTAACTTTGACATGAGAAAGTGTGCTAGACCAACTAATGGTGGTGAATTAGGTTGCGACAAGGTCAATCTTTTGTTAATCTATAAGCTATGTCTTTGGTGAACCCTTCAAACACTTATATCTTTGGTGAACCATTCATGAGCTTATTCTAACTAGTAATTAAGTCAAGCTAGATCCTTAGAGATATCCATGTTCATATCATACTTCTACACATGTGATCTCTATTAGCTAAGTTCAATGCAATGTAATGTAACTTTGACATGAGAAAGTGTGCTAGACGAACTAACTGTGGTGAAATAGGTTGCAACAAGGTCAATCTTCTATTAATCTATAAGCTATGTCTTTGGTGAACCCTCAAACGATTATGTCTTTGGTGTACCCTTCATGAGCTTATTCTAACAAGCTATCAAGTTAAGCTAGATCCTTAGAGCTATCCATGTTCATATCATACTTCTACATATGTAATCTCTGTTGGCTAATTCAATGCACTGTTATGTAACTTTGACATGAGAAAGTGTGCTAGACGAACTAACGGTGGTGAAATAGGTTGCAACAAGGTCAATCTTCTATTAATCTATAAGCTATGTCTTTGGTGAACCCTCAAACGTTTATGTCTTTGGTGTACCCTTCATGAGCTTATTCTAACGAGTTATGAAGTCAACCTATATCCTTAGAGCTATCCATGTTCATATCATACTTCTAGACATGTAATCTCTGTTAGCTAATTCAAGGCACTGTAATGTAACTTTGACATGAGAAAGTGTGCTAGATGAACTAACGGTGGTGAAATTGGTTGCAACAAGGTGAATCTTCTATTAATCTATAAGCTATGTCTTTGGTGAACCCTTCAAATGCTTATGTCTTTGGTGTACCCTTCATGAGCTTATTCTAACAAGCTATCAAGTTAAGCTAGATCCTTAGAGCTATCCATGTTCATATCATACTTCTACATATGTAATCTCTGTTGGCTAATTCAATGCACTGTTATGTAACTTTGACATGAGAAAGTGTGCTAGACCAACTAACGGTGGTGAAATAGGTTGCAACAAGGTCAATCTTCTGTTAATCTATAAGCGATGTCTTTGGTGAACCCTTCAAACGCTTATGTCTTTGGTGAACCCTTCATGAGCTTATTCTAACTAGTTATGAAGTCAAGCTAGATCCTTAGAGATATCCATGTTCATATCATACTTCTACACATGTGATCTCTATTAGCTAAGTTCAAGGCAATGTAATGTAACTTTGACATGAGAAAGTGTGCTAGACGAACTAACGGTGGTGTAATAGGTTGCAACAAGGTCAATCTTCTATTAATCTATAAGCTATGTCTTTGATGAACCCTCAAACGCTTATGTCTTTGGTGTACCCTTCATGAGCTTATTGTAACGAGTTATGAAGTCAAGCTAGATCCTTAGAGCTATCCATGTTCATATCATACTTCTACACATGTGATCTCTATTAGCTAAGTTCAAGGCAATGTAATGTAACTTTGACATGAGAAAGTGTGCTAGACCAACTAATGGTGGTGAATTAGGTTGCGACAAGGTCAATCTTTTGTTAATCTATAAGCTATGTCTTTGGTGAACCCTTCAAACACTTATATCTTTGGTGAACCCTTCATGAGCTTATTCTAACTAGTAATTAAGTCAAGCTAGATCCTTAGAGATATCCATGTTCATATCATACTTCTACACATGTGATCTCTATTAGCTAAGTTCAATGCAATGTAATGTAACTTTGACATGAGAAAGTGTGCTAGACGAACTAACTGTGGTGAAATAGGTTGCAACAAGGTCAATCTTCTATTAATCTATAAGCTATGTCTTTGGTGAACCCTCAAACGATTATGTCTTTGGTGTACCCTTCATGAGCTTATTCTAACAAGCTATCAAGTTAAGCTAGATCCTTAGAGCTATCCATGTTCATATCATACTTCTACATATGTAATCTCTGTTGGCTAATTCAATGCACTGTTATGTAACTTTGACATGAGAAAGTGTGCTAGACCAACTAACGGTGGTGAAATAGGTTGCAACAAGGTCAATCTTCTGTTAATCTATAAGCTATGTCTTTGGTGAACCCTTCAAACGCTTATGTCTTTGGTGAACCCTTCATGAGCTTATTCTAACTAGTTATGAAGTCAAGCTAGATCCTTAGAGATATCCATGTTCATATCATACTTCTACACATGTGATCTCTATTAGCTAAGTTCAAGGCAATGTAATGTAACTTTGACATGAGAAAGTGTGCTAGACGAACTAACGGTGGTGAAATAGGTTGCAATAAGGTCAATCTTCTGTTAATCTATAAGCTATGTCTTTGGTGAACCCTTCAAACGCTTATGTCTTTGGTGAACCCTTCATGAGCTTATTCTAACTAGTTATGAAGTCAAGCTAGATCCTTAGAGATATCCATGTTCATATCATACTTCTACACATGTGATCTCTATTAGCTAAGTTCAAGGCAATGTAATGTAACTTTGATATGAGAAAGTGTGCAAGACGAACTAACGGTGGTGAAATAGGTTGCAACAAGGTCAATCTTCTATTAATCTATAAGCTATGTCTTTGGTGAACCCTCAAACGTTTATGTCTTTGGTGTACCCTTCATGAGCTTATTCTAACGAGTTATGAAGTCAACCTAGATCCTTAGAGCTATCCATGTTCATATCATACTTCTAGACATGTAATCTCTGTTAGCTAATTCAAGGCACTGTAATGTAACTTTGACATGAGAAAGTGTGCTAGATGAACTAACGGTGGTGAAATTGGTTGCAACAAGGTGAATCTTCTATTAATCTATAAGCTATGTCTTTGGTGAACCCTTCAAATGCTTATGTCTTTGGTGTACCCTTCATGAGCTTATTCTAACAAGCTATCAAGTTAAGCTAGATCCTTAGAGCTATCCATGTTCATATCATACTTCTACATATGTAATCTCTGTTGGCTAATTCAATGCACTGTTATGTAACTTTGACATGAGAAAGTGTGCTAGACGAACTAACGATGGTGAAATAGGTTGCAACAAGGTCAATCTTCTGTTAATCTATAAGCTATGTCTTTGGTGAACCATTCAAACGCTTATGTCTTTGGTGAACCCTTCATGAGCTTATTCTAACTAGTTATGAAGTCAAGCTAGATCCTTAGAGATATCCATGTTCATATCATACTTCTACACATGTGATCTCTATTAGCTAATTCAAGGCAATGTAATGTAACTTTGACATGAGAAAGTGTGCTAGACCAACTAATGGTGGTGAATTAGGTTGCGACAAGGTTAATCTTTTGTTAATCTATAAGCTATGTCTTTGGTGAACCCTTCAAACACTTATGTCTTTGGTGTACCCTTCATGAGCTTATTCTAACGAGTTATGAAGTCAAGCTAGATCCTTAGAGATATCCATGTTCATATCATACTTCTACACATGTGATCTCTATTAGCTAAGTTCAAGGCAATGTAATGTAACTTTGACATGAGAAAGTGTGCTAGACCAACTAATGGTGGTGAATTAGGTTGCGACAAGGTCAATCTTTTGTTAATCTATAAGCTATGTCTTTGGTGAACCCTTCAAACACTTATATCTTTGGTGAACCCTTCATGAGCTTATTCTAACTAGTAATGAAGTCAAGCTAGATCCTTAGAGATATCCATGTTCATATCATACTTCTACACATGTGATCTCTATTAGCTAAGTTCAATGCAATGTAATGTAACTTTGACATGAGAAAGTGTGCTAGACGAACTAACGGTGGTGAAATTGGTTGCAACAAGGTCAATCTTCTATTAATCTATAAGCTATGTCTTTGGTGAACCCTAAAATGATTATGTCTTTGGTGTACCCTTCACGAGCTTATTCTAACAAGTTATGAAGTCAACCTAGATCCTTAGAGCTATCCATGTTCATATCATACTTCTACACATGTAATCTCTGTTAGCTAATTCAAAGCACTGTAATTTAACTTTGACATGAGAAAGTGTGCTAGACGAACTAACGGTGGTGAAATTGGTTGCAACAAGGTGAATCTTCTATTAATCTATAAGCTATGTCTTTGGTGAATCCTTCAAACGCTTATGTCTTTGGTGTAACCTTCATGAGCTTATTCTAACAAGCTATCAAGTTAAGCTAGATCCTTAGAGCTATCCATGTTCATATCATACTTCTACATATGTAATCTCTGTTGGCTAATTCAATGCACTGTTATGTAACTTTGACATGAGAAAGTGTGCTAGACGAACTAACGGTGGTGAAATAGGTTGCAATAAGGTCAATCTTCTGTTAATCTATAAGCTATGTCTTTGGTGAACCCTTCAAACGCTTATGTCTTTGGTGAACCCTTCATGAGCTTATTCTAACTAGTTATGAAGTCAAACTAGATCCTTAGAGATATCCATGTTCATATCATACTTCCACACATGTGATCTCTATTAGCTAAGTTCAAGGCAATGTAATGTAACTTTGATATGAGAAAGTGTGCAAGACGAACTAACGGTGGTGAAATAGGTTGCAACAAGGTCAATCTTCTATTAATCTATAAGCTATGTCTTTGGTGAACCCTCAAACGTTTATGTCTTTGGTGTACCCTTCATGAGCTTATTCTAACGAGTTATGAAGTCAACCTAGATCCTTAGAGCTATCCATGTTCATATCATACTTCTAGACATGTAATCTCTGTTAGCTAATTCAAGGCACTGTAATGTAACTTTGACATGAGAAAGTGTGCTAGACGAACTAACGGTGGTGAAATTGGTTGCAACAAGGTGAATCTTCTATTAATCTATAAGCTATGTCTTTGGTGAATCCTTCAAACGCTTATGTCTTTGGTGTAACCTTCATGAGCTTATTCTAACAAGCTATCAAGTTAAGCTAGATCCTTAGAGCTATCCATGTTCATATCATACTTCTACATATGTAATCTCTGTTGGCTAATTCAATGCACTGTTATGTAACTTTGACATGAGAAAGTGTGATAGACGAACTAACGGTGGTGAAATAGGTTGCAATAAGGTCAATCTTCTGTTAATCTATAAGCTATGTCTTTGGTGAACCCTTCAAACGCTTATATCTTTGGTGAACCCTTCATGAGCTTATTCTAACTAGTTATGAAGTCAAACTAGATCCTTAGAGATATCCATGTTCATATCATACTTCTACACATGTGATCTCTATTAGCTAAGTTCAAGGCAATGTAATGTAACTTTGACATGAGAAAGTGTGCTAGACCAACTAATGGTGGTGAATTAGGTTGCGACAAGGTCAATCTTTTGTTAATCTATAAGCTATGTCTTTGGTGAACCCTTCAAACACTTATGTCTTTGGTGTACTCTTCATGAGCTTATTCTAACGAGTTATGAAGTCAAGCTAGATCCTTAGAGATATCCATGTTCATATCATACTTCTACACATGTGATCTCTATTAGCTAAGTTCAAGGCAATGTAATGTAACTTTGACATGAGAAAGTGTGCTAGACCAACTAATGGTGGTGAATTAGGTTGCGACAAGGTCAATCTTTTGTTAATCTATAAGCTATGTCTTTGGTGAACCCTTCAAACACTTATATCTTTGGTGAACCCTTCATGAGCTTATTCTAACTAGTAATGAAGTCAAGCTAGATCCTTAGAGATATCCATGTTCATATCATACTTCTACACATGTGATCTCTATTAGCTAAGTTCAATGCAATGTAATGTAACTTTGACATGAGAAAGTGTGCTAGACGAACTAACGGTGGTGAAATAGGTTGCAACAAGGTCAATCTTCTATTAATCTATAAGCTATGTCTTTGGTGAACCCTAAAATGATTATGTCTTTGGTGTACCCTTCACGAGCTTATTCTAACAAGTTATGAAGTCAACCTAGATCCTTAGACCTATCCATGTTCATATCATACTTCTACACATGTAATCTCTGTTAGCTAATTCAAGGCACTGTAATTTAACTTTGACATGAGAAAGTGTGCTAGACGAACTAACGGTGGTGAAATTGGTTGCAACAAGGTGAATCTTCTATTAATCTATAAGCTATGTCTTTGGTGAATCCTTCAAACGCTTATGTCTTTGGTGTAACCTTCATGAGCTTATTCTAACAAGCTATCAAGTTAAGCTAGATCCTTAGAGCTATCCATGTTCATATCATACTTCTACATATGTAATCTCTGTTGGCTAATTCAATGCACTGTTATGTAACTTTGACATGAGAAAGTGTGCTAGACGAACTAACGGTGGTGAAATAGGTTGCAATAAGGTCAATCTTCTGTTAATCTATAAGCTATGTCTTTGGTGAACCCTTCAAACGCTTATGTCTTTGGTGAACCCTTCATGAGCTTATTCTAACTAGTTATGAAGTCAAACTAGATCCTTAGAGATATCCATGTTCATATCATACTTCTACACATGTGATCTCTATTAGCTAAGTTCAAGGCAATGTAATGTAACTTTGATATGAGAAAGTGTGCAAGACGAACTAACGGTGGTGAAATAGGTTGCAACAAGGTCAATCTTCTATTAATCTATAAGCTATGTCTTTGGTGAACCCTCAAACGTTTATATCTTTGGTGTACCCTTCATGAGCTTATTCTAACGAGTTATGAAGTCAACCTAGATCCTTAGAGCTATCCATGTTCATATCATACTTCTAGACATGTAATCTCTGTTAGCTAATTCAAGGCACTGTAATGTAACTTTGACATGAGAAAGTGTGCTAGATGAACTAACGGTGGTGAAATTGGTTGCAACAAGGTGAATCTTCTATTAATCTATAAGCTATGTCTTTGGTGAACCCTTCAAATGCTTATGTCTTTGGTGTACCCTTCATGAGCTTATTCTAACAAGCTATCAAGTTAAGCTAGATCCTTAGAGCTATCCATGTTCATATCATACTTCTACATATGTAATCTCTGTTGGCTAATTCAATGCACTGTTATGTAACTTTGACATGAGAAAGTGTGCTAGACCAACTAACGGTGGTGAAATAGGTTGCAACAAGGTCAATCTTCTGTTAATCTATAAGCTATGTCTTTGGTGAACCCTTCAAACGCTTATGTCTGTGGTGAACCCTTCATGAGCTTATTCTAACAAGCTATCAAGTTAAGCTAGATCCTTAGAGATATCCATGTTCATATCATACTTCTACACATGTGATCTCTATTAGCTAAGTTCAATGCAATGTAATGTAACTTTGACATGAGAAAGTGTGCTAGACGAACTAACTGTGGTGAAATAGGTTGCAACAAGGTCAATCTTCTATTAATCTATAAGCTATGTCTTTGGTGAACCCTCAAACGATTATGTCTTTGGTGCACCCTTCACGAGCTTATTCTAACAAGTTAAGAAGTCAACCTAGATCCTTAGAGCTATCCATGTTCATATCATACTTCTAGACATGTAATCTCTGTTAGCTAATTCAAGGCACTGTAATGTAACTTTGACATGAGAAAGTGTGCTAGACGAACTAACGGTGGTGAAATTGGTTGCAACAAGGTGAATCTTCTATTAATCTATAAGCTATGTCTTTGGTGAATCCTTCAAACGCTTATGTCTTTGGTGTAACCTTCATGAGCTTATTCTAACAAGCTATCAAGTTAAGCTAGATCCTTAGAGCTATCCATGTTCATATCATACTTCTACATATGTAATCTCTGTTGGATAATTCAATGCACTGTTATGTAACTTTGACATGAGAAAGTGTGCTAGACCAACTAACGGTGGTGAAATAGGTTGCAACAAGGTCAATCTTCTGTTAATCTATAAGCTATGTCTTTGGTGAACCCTTCAAACGCTTATGTCTGTGGTGAACCCTTCATGAGCTTATTCTAACAAGCTATCAAGTTAAGCTAGATCCTTAGAGCTATCCATGTTCATATCATACTTCTACATATGTAATCTCTGTTGGCTAATTCAATGCACTGTAATGTAACTTTGACATGAGAAAGTGTGCTAGATGAACTAACGGTGGTGAAATTGGTTGCAACAAGGTGAATCTTCTATTAATCTATAAGCTATGTCTTTGGTGAACCCTTCAAATGCTTATGTCTTTGGTGTACCCTTCATGAGCTTATTCTAACAAGCTATCAAGTTAAGCTAGATCCTTAGAGCTATCCATGTTCATATCATACTTCTACATATGTAATCTCTGTTGGCTAATTCAATGCACTGTAATGTAACTTTGACATGAGAAAGTGTGCTAGATGAACTAACGGTGGTGAAATTGGTTGCAACAAGGTGAATCTTCTATTAATCTATAAGCTATGTCTTTGGTGAACCCTTCAAATGCTTATGTCTTTGGTGTACCCTTCATGAGCTTATTCTAACAAGCTATCAAGTTAAGCTAGATCCTTAGAGCTATCCATGTTCATATCATACTTCTACATATGTAATCTCTGTTGGATAATTCAATGCACTGTTATGTAACTTTGACATGAGAAAGTGTGCTAGACGAACTAACGGTGGTGAAATAGGTTGCAACAAGGTCAATCTTCTATTAATCTATAAGCTATGTCTTTGGTGAACCCTCAAACGTTTATGTCTTTGGTGTACCCTTCATGAGCTTATTCTAACGAGTTATGAAGTCAACCTAGATCCTTAGAGCTATCCATGTTCATATCATACTTCTAGACATGTAATCTCTGTTAGCTAATTCAAGGCACTGTAATTTAACTTTGACATGAGAAAGTGTGCTAGACGAACTAACGGTGGTGAAATTGGTTGCAACAAGGTGAATCTTCTATTAATCTATAAGCTATGTCTTTGGTGAACCCTTCAAATGCTTATGTCTTTGGTGTACCCTTCATGAGCTTATTCTAACAAGCTATCAAGTTAAGCTAGATCCTTAGAGCTATCCATGTTCATATCATACTTCTACATATGTAATCTCTGTTGGCTAATTCAATGCACTGTTATGTAACTTTGACATGAGAAAGTGTGCTAGACCAACTAACGGTGGTGAAATAGGTTGCAACAAGGTCAATCTTCTGTTAATCTATAAGCTATGTCTTTGGTGAACCCTTCAAACGCTTATGTCTGTGGTGAACCCTTCATGAGCTTATTCTAACAAGCTATCAAGTTAAGCTAGATCCTTAGAGATATCCATGTTCATATCATACTTCTACACATGTGATCTCTATTAGCTAAGTTCAATGCAATGTAATGTAACTTTGACATGAGAAAGTGTGCTAGAAGAACTAACTGTGGTGAAATAGGTTGCAACAAGGTCAATCTTCTATTAATCTATAAGCTATGTCTTTGGTGAACCCTCAAACGATTATGTCTTTGGTGCACCCTTCACGAGCTTATTCTAACAAGTTAAGAAGTCAACCTAGATCCTTAGAGCTATCCATGTTCATATCATACTTCTAGACATGTAATCTCTGTTAGCTAATTCAAGGCACTGTAATGTAACTTTGACATGAGAAAGTGTGCTAGACGAACTAACGGTGGTGAAATTGGTTGCAACAAGGTGAATCTTCTATTAATCTATAAGCTATGTCTTTGGTGAATCCTTCAAACGCTTATGTCTTTGGTGTAACCTTCATGAGCTTATTCTAACAAGCTATCAAGTTAAGCTAGATCCTTAGAGCTATCCATGTTCATATCATACTTCTACATATGTAATCTCTGTTGGATAATTCAATGCACTGTTATGTAACTTTGACATGAGAAAGTGTGCTAGACCAACTAACGGTGGTGAAATAGGTTGCAACAAGGTCAATCTTCTGTTAATCTATAAGCTATGTCTTTGGTGAACCCTTCAAACGCTTATGTCTGTGGTGTACCCTTCATGAGCTTATTCTAACTAGTTATGAAGTCAAGCTAGATCCTTAGAGATATCCATGTTCATATCATACTTCTACACATGTGATCTCTATTAGCTAAGTTCAATGCAATGTAATGTAACTTTGACATGAGAAAGTGTGCTAGACGAACTAACTGTGGTGAAATAGGTTGCAACAAGGTCAATCTTCTATTAATCTATAAGCTATGTCTTTGGTGAACCCTCAAACGATTATGTCTTTGGTGTACCCTTCACGAGCTTATTCTAACAAGTTAAGAAGTCAACCTAGATCCTTAGAGCTATCCATGTTCATATCATACTTCTAGACATGTAATCTCTGTTAGCTAATTCAAGGCACTGTAATGTAACTTTGACATGAGAAAGTGTGCTAGACGAACTAACGGTGGTGAAATTGGTTGCAACAAGGTGAATCTTCTATTAATCTATAAGCTATGTCTTTGGTGAATCCTTCAAACGCTTATGTCTTTGGTGTACCCTTCATGAGCTTATTCTAACGAGTTATGAAGTCAACCTAGATCCTTAGAGCTATCCATGTTCATATCATACTTCTAGACATGTAATCTCTGTTAGCTAATTCAAGGCACTGTAATGTAACTTTGACATGAGAAAGTGTGCTAGATGAACTAACGGTGGTGAAATTGGTTGCAACAAGGTGAATCTTCTATTAATCTATAAGCTATGTCTTTGGTGAACCCTTCAAATGCTTATGTCTTTGGTGTACCCTTCATGAGCTTATTCTAACAAGCTATCAAGTTAAGCTAGATCCTTAGAGCTATCCATGTTCATATCATACTTCTACATATGTAATCTCTGTTGGCTAATTCAATGCACTGTTATGTAACTTTGACATGAGAAAGTGTGCTAGACGAACTAACGGTGGTGAAATAGGTTGCAACAAGGTCAATCTTCTGTTAATCTATAAGCTATGTCTTTGGTGAACCATTCAAACGCTTATGTCTTTGGTGAACCCTTCATGAGCTTATTCTAACTAGTTATGAAGTCAAGCTAGATCCTTAGAGATATCCATGTTCATATCATACTTCTACACATGTGATCTCTATTAGCTAATTCAAGGCAATGTAATGTAACTTTGACATGAGAAAGTGTGCTAGACCAACTAATGGTGGTGAATTAGGTTGCGACAAGGTTAATCTTTTGTTAATCTATAAGCTATGTCTTTGGTGAACCCTTCAAACACTTATGTCTTTGGTGTACCCTTCATGAGCTTATTCTAACGAGTTATGAAGTCAAGCTAGATCCTTAGAGATATCCATGTTCATATCATACTTCTACACATGTGATCTCTATTAGCTAAGTTCAAGGCAATGTAATGTAACTTTGACATGAGAAAGTGTGCTAGACCAACTAATGGTGGTGAATTAGGTTGCGACAAGGTCAATCTTTTGTTAATCTATAAGATATGTCTTTGGTGAACCCTTCAAACACTTATATCTTTGGTGAACCCTTCATGAGCTTATTCTAACTAGTAATGAAGTCAAGCTAGATCCTTAGAGATATCCATGTTCATATCATACTTCTACACATGTGATCTCTATTAGCTAAGTTCAATGCAATGTAATGTAACTTTGACATGAGAAAGTGTGCTAGACGAACTAACGGTGGTGAAATTGGTTGCAACAAGGTCAATCTTCTATTAATCTATAAGCTATGTCTTTGGTGAACCCTAAAATGATTATGTCTTTGGTGTACCCTTCACGAGCTTATTCTAACAAGTTATGAAGTCAACCTAGATCCTTAGAGCTATCCATGTTCATATCATACTTCTACACATGTAATCTCTGTTAGCTAATTCAAGGCACTGTAATTTAACTTTGACATGAGAAAGTGTGCTAGACGAACTAACGGTGGTGAAATTGGTTGCAACAAGGTGAATCTTCTATTAATCTATAAGCTATGTCTTTGGTGAATCCTTCAAACGCTTATGTCTTTGGTGTAACCTTCATGAGCTTATTCTAACAAGCTATCAAGTTAAGCTAGATCCTTAGAGCTATCCATGTTCATATCATACTTCTACATATGTAATCTCTGTTGGCTAATTCAATGCACTGTTATGTAACTTTGACATGAGAAAGTGTGCTAGACGAACTAACGGTGGTGAAATAGGTTGCAATAAGGTCAATCTTCTGTTAATCTATAAGCTATGTCTTTGGTGAACCCTTCAAACGCTTATGTCTTTGGTGAACCCTTCATGAGCTTATTCTAACTAGTTATGAAGTCAAACTAGATCCTTAGAGATATCCATGTTCATATCATACTTCCACACATGTGATCTCTATTAGCTAAGTTCAAGGCAATGTAATGTAACTTTGATATGAGAAAGTGTGCAAGACGAACTAACGGTGGTGAAATAGGTTGCAACAAGGTCAATCTTCTATTAATCTATAAGCTATGTCTTTGGTGAACCCTCAAACGTTTATGTCTTTGGTGTACCCTTCATGAGCTTATTCTAACGAGTTATGAAGTCAACCTAGATCCTTAGAGCTATCCATGTTCATATCATACTTCTAGACATGTAATCTCTGTTAGCTAATTCAAGGCACTGTAATGTAACTTTGACATGAGAAAGTGTGCTAGACGAACTAACGGTGGTGAAATTGGTTGCAACAAGGTGAATCTTCTATTAATCTATAAGCTATGTCTTTGGTGAATCCTTCAAACGCTTATGTCTTTGGTGTAACCTTCATGAGCTTATTCTAACAAGCTATCAAGTTAAGCTAGATCCTTAGAGCTATCCATGTTCATATCATACTTCTACATATGTAATCTCTGTTGGCTAATTCAATGCACTGTTATGTAACTTTGACATGAGAAAGTGTGCTAGACGAACTAACGGTGGTGAAATAGGTTGCAATAAGGTCAATCTTCTGTTAATCTATAAGCTATGTCTTTGGTGAACCCTTCAAACGCTTATGTCTTTGGTGAACCCTTCATGAGCTTATTCTAACTAGTTATGAAGTCAAACTAGATCCTTAGAGATATCCATGTTCATATCATACTTCTACACATGTGATCTCTATTAGCTAAGTTCAAGGCAATGTAATGTAACTTTGACATGAGAAAGTGTGCTAGACCAACTAATGGTGGTGAATTAGGTTGCGACAAGGTCAATCTTTTGTTAATCTATAAGCTATGTCTTTGGTGAACCCTTCAAACACTTATATCTTTGGTGAACCCTTCATGAGCTTATTCTAACTAGTAATGAAGTCAAGCTAGATCCTTAGAGATATCCATGTTAATATCATACTTCTACACATGTGATCTCTATTAGCTAAGTTCAATGCAATGTAATGTAACTTTGACATGAGAAAGTGTGCTAGACGAACTAACGGTGGTGAAATAGGTTGCAACAAGGTCAATCTTCTATTAATCTATAAGCTATGTCTTTGGTGAACCCTAAAATGATTATGTCTTTGGTGTACCCTTCACGAGCTTATTCTAACAAGTTATGAAGTCAACCTAGATCCTTAGAGCTATCCATGTTCATATCATACTTCTACACATGTAATCTCTGTTAGCTAATTCAAGGCACTGTAATTTAACTTTGACATGAGAAAGTGTGCTAGACGAACTAACGGTGGTGAAATTGGTTGCAACAAGGTGAATCTTCTATTAATCTATAAGCTATGTCTTTGGTGAATCCTTCAAACGCTTATGTCTTTGGTGTAACCTTCATGAGCTTATTCTAACAAGCTATCAAGTTAAGCTAGATCCTTAGAGCTATCCATGTTCATATCATACTTCTACATATGTAATCTCTGTTGGCTAATTCAATGCACTGTTATGTAACTTTGACATGAGAAAGTGTGCTAGACGAACTAACGGTGGTGAAATAGGTTGCAATAAGGTCAATCTTCTGTTAATCTATAAGCTATGTCTTTGGTGAACCCTTCAAACGCTTATGTCTTTGGTGAACCCTTCATGAGCTTATTCTAACTAGTTATGAAGTCAAACTAGATCCTTAGAGATATCCATGTTCATATCATACTTCTACACATGTGATCTCTATTAGCTAAGTTCAAGGCAATGTAATGTAACTTTGATATGAGAAAGTGTGCAAGACGAACTAACGGTGGTGAAATAGGTTGCAACAAGGTCAATCTTCTATTAATCTATAAGCTATGTCTTTGGTGAACCCTCAAACGTTTATGTCTTTGGTGTACCCTTCATGAGCTTATTCTAACGAGTTATGAAGTCAACCTAGATCCTTAGAGCTATCCATGTTCATATCATACTTCTAGACATGTAATCTCTGTTAGCTAATTCAAGGCACTGTAATGTAACTTTGACATGAGAAAGTGTGCTAGATGAACTAACGGTGGTGAAATTGGTTGCAACAAGGTGAATCTTCTATTAATCTATAAGTTATGTCTTTGGTGAACCCTTCAAATGCTTATGTCTTTGGTGTAACCTTCATGAGCTTATTCTAACAAGCTATCAAGTTAAGCTAGATCCTTAGAGCTATCCATGTTCATATCATACTTCTACATATGTAATCTCTGTTGGCTAATTCAATGCACTGTTATGTAACTTTGACATGAGAAAGTGTGCTAGACGAACTAACGGTGGTGAAATAGGTTGCAATAAGGTCAATCTTCTGTTAATCTATAAGCTATGTCTTTGGTGAACCCTTCAAACGCTTATGTCTTTGGTGAACCCTTCATGAGCTTATTCTAACTAGTTATGAAGTCAAACTAGATCCTTAGAGATATCCATGTTCATATCATACTTCCACACATGTGATCTCTATTAGCTAAGTTCAATGCAATGTAATGTAACTTTGACATGAGAAAGTGTGCTAGACGAACTAACGGTGGTGAAATTGGTTGCAACAAGGTCAATCTTCTATTAATCTATAAGCTATGTCTTTGGTGAACCCTAAAATGATTATGTCTTTGGTGTACCCTTCACGAGCTTATTCTAACAAGTTATGAAGTCAACCTAGATCCTTAGAGCTATCCATGTTCATATCATACTTCTACACATGTAATCTCTGTTAGCTAATTCAAGGCACTGTAATTTAACTTTGACATGAGAAAGTGTGCTAGACGAACTAACGGTGGTGAAATTGGTTGCAACAAGGTGAATCTTCTATTAATCTATAAGCTATGTCTTTGGGGAATCCTTCAAACGCTTATGTCTTTGGTGTAACCTTCATGAGCTTATTCTAACAAGCTATCAAGTTAAGCTAGATCCTTAGAGCTATCCATGTTCATATCATACTTCTACATATGTAATCTCTGTTGGCTAATTCAATGCACTGTTATGTAACTTTGACATGAGAAAGTGTGCTAGACGAACTAACGGTGGTGAAATAGGTTGCAATAAGGTCAATCTTCTGTTAATCTATAAGCTATGTCTTTGGTGAACCCTTCAAACGCTTATGTCTTTGGTGAACCCTTCATGAGCTTATTCTAACTAGTTATGAAGTCAAACTAGATCCTTAGAGATATCCATGTTCATATCATACTTCCACACATGTGATCTCTATTAGCTAAGTTCAAGGCAATGTAATGTAACTTTGATATGAGAAAGTGTGCAAGACGAACTAACGGTGGTGAAATAGGTTGCAACAAGGTCAATCTTCTATTAATCTATAAGCTATGTCTTTGGTGAACCCTCAAACGTTTATGTCTTTGGTGTACCCTTCACGAGCTTATTCTAACGAGTTATGAAGTCAACCTAGATCCTTAGAGCTATCCATGTTCATATCATACTTCTAGACATGTAATCTCTGTTAGCTAATTCAAGGCACTGTAATGTAACTTTGACATGAGAAAGTGTGCTAGACGAACTAACGGTGGTGAAATTGGTTGCAACAAGGTGAATCTTCTATTAATCTATAAGCTATGTCTTTGGTGAATCCTTCAAACGCTTATGTCTTTGGTGTAACCTTCATGAGCTTATTCTAACAAGCTATCAAGTTAAGCTAGATCCTTAGAGCTATCCATGTTCATATCATACTTCTACATATGTAATCTCTGTTGGCTAATTCAATGCACTGTTATGTAACTTTGACATGAGAAAGTGTGCTAGACGAACTAACGGTGGTGAAATAGGTTGCAATAAGGTCAATCTTCTGTTAATCTATAAGCTATGTCTTTGGTGAACCCTTCAAACGCTTATGTCTTTGGTGAACCCTTCATGAGCTTATTCTAACTAGTTATGAAGTCAAACTAGATCCTTAGAGATATACATGTTCATATCATACTTCTACACATGTGATCTCTATTAGCTAAGTTCAAGGCAATGTAATGTAACTTTGACATGAGAAAGTGTGCTAGACCAACTAATGGTGGTGAATTAGGTTGCGACAAGGTCAATCTTTTGTTAATCTATAAGCTATGTCTTTGGTGAACCCTTCAAACACTTATATCTTTGGTGAACCCTTCATGAGCTTATTCTAACTAGTAATGAAGTCAAGCTAGATCCTTAGAGATATCCATGTTAATATCATACTTCTACACATGTGATCTCTATTAGCTAAGTTCAATGCAATGTAATGTAACTTTGACATGAGAAAGTGTGCTAGACGAACTAACGGTGGTGAAATAGGTTGCAACAAGGTCAATCTTCTATTAATCTATAAGCTATGTCTTTGGTGAACCCTAAAATGATTATGTCTTTGGTGTACCCTTCACGAGCTTATTCTAACAAGTTATGAAGTCAACCTAGATCCTTAGAGCTATCCATGTTCATATCATACTTCTACACATGTAATCTCTGTTAGCTAATTCAAGGCACTGTAATTTAACTTTGACATGAGAAAGTGTGCTAGACGAACTAACGGTGGTGAAATTGGTTGCAACAAGGTGAATCTTCTATTAATCTATAAGCTATGTCTTTGGTGAATCCTTCAAACGCTTATGTCTTTGGTGTAACCTTCATGAGCTTATTCTAACAAGCTATCAAGTTAAGCTAGATCCTTAGAGCTATCCATGTTCATATCATACTTCTACATATGTAATCTCTGTTGGCTAATTCAATGCACTGTTATGTAACTTTGACATGAGAAAGTGTGCTAGACGAACTAACGGTGGTGAAATAGGTTGCAATAAGGTCAATCTTCTGTTAATCTATAAGCTATGTCTTTGGTGAACCCTTCAAACGCTTATGTCTTTGGTGAACCCTTCATGAGCTTATTCTAACTAGTTATGAAGTCAAACTAGATCCTTAGAGATATCCATGTTCATATCATACTTCTACACATGTGATCTCTATTAGCTAAGTTCAAGGCAATGTAATGTAACTTTGATATGAGAAAGTGTGCAAGACGAACTAACGGTGGTGAAATAGGTTGCAACAAGGTCAATCTTCTATTAATCTATAAGCTATGTCTTTGGTGAACCCTCAAACGTTTATGTCTTTGGTGTACCCTTCATGAGCTTATTCTAACGAGTTATGAAGTCAACCTAGATCCTTAGAGCTATCCATGTTCATATCATACTTCTAGACATGTAATCTCTGTTAGCTAATTCAAGGCACTGTAATGTAACTTTGACATGAGAAAGTGTGCTAGATGAACTAACGGTGGTGAAATTGGTTGCAACAAGGTGAATCTTCTATTAATCTATAAGCTATGTCTTTGGTGAACCCTTCAAATGCTTATGTCTTTGGTGTACCCTTCATGAGCTTATTCTAACAAGCTATCAAGTTAAGCTAGATCCTTAGAGCTATCCATGTTCATATCATACTTCTACATATGTAATCTCTGTTGGCTAATTCAATGCACTGTTATGTAAATTTGACATGAGAAAGTGTGCTAGACCAACTAACGGTGGTGAAATAGGTTGCAACAAGGTCAATCTTCTGTTAATCTATAAGCTATGTCTTTGGTGAACCCTTCAAACGCTTATGTCTGTGGTGAACCCTTCATGAGCTTATTCTAACAAGCTATCAAGTTAGGCTAGATCCTTAGAGATATCCATGTTCATATCATACTTCTACACATGTGATCTCTATTAGCTAAGTTCAATGCAATGTAATGTAACTTTGACATGAGAAAGTGTGCTAGACGAACTAACTGTGGTGAAATAGGTTGCAACAAGGTCAATCTTCTATTAATCTATAAGCTATGTCTTTGGTGAACCCTCAAACGATTATGTCTTTGGTGCACCCTTCACGAGCTTATTCTAACAAGTTAAGAAGTCAACCTAGATCCTTAGAGCTATCCATGTTCATATCATACTTCTAGACATGTAATCTCTGTTAGCTAATTCAAGGCACTGTAATGTAACTTTGACATGAGAAAGTGTGCTAGACGAACTAACGGTGGTGAAATTGGTTGCAACAAGGTGAATCTTCTATTAATCTATAAGCTATGTCTTTGGTGAATCCTTCAAACGCTTATGTCTTTGGTGTAACCTTCATGAGCTTATTCTAACAAGCTATCAAGTTAAGCTAGATCCTTAGAGCTATCCATGTTCATATCATACTTCTACATATGTAATCTCTGTTGGATAATTCAATGCACTGTTATGTAACTTTGACATGAGAAAGTGTGCTAGACCAACTAACGGTGGTGAAATAGGTTGCAACAAGGTCAATCTTCTGTTAATCTATAAGCTATGTCTTTGGTGAACCCTTCAAACGCTTATGTCTGTGGTGAACCCTTCATGAGCTTATTCTAACAAGCTATCAAGTTAAGCTAGATCCTTAGAGCTATCCATGTTCATATCATACTTCTACATATGTAATCTCTGTTGGCTAATTCAATGCACTGTAATGTAACTTTGACATGAGAAAGTGTGCTAGATGAACTAACGGTGGTGAAATTGGTTGCAACAAGGTGAATCTTCTATTAATCTATAAGCTATGTCTTTGGTGAACCCTTCAAATGCTTATGTCTTTGGTGTACCCTTCATGAGCTTATTCTAACAAGCTATCAAGTTAAGCTAGATCCTTAGAGCTATCCATGTTCATATCATACTTCTACATATGTAATCTCTGTTGGATAATTCAATGCACTGTTATGTAACTTTGACATGAGAAAGTGTGCTAGACCAACTAACGGTGGTGAAATAGGTTGCAACAAGGTCAATCTTCTGTTAATCTATAAGCTATGTCTTTGGTGAACCCTTCAAACGCTTATGTCTTTGGTGAACCCTTCATGAGCTTATTCTAACTAGTTATGAAGTCAAGCTAGATCCTTAGAGATATCCATGTTCATATCATACTTCTACACATGTGATCTCTATTAGCTAAGTTCAAGGCAATGTAATGTAACTTTGACATGAGAAAGTGTGCTAGACGAACTAACGGTGGTGAAATAGGTTGCAACAAGGTCAATCTTCTATTAATCTATAAGCTATGTCTTTGGTGAACCCTCAAACGATTATGTCTTTGGTGTACCCTTCACGAGCTTATTCTAACAAGTTAAGAAGTCAACCTAGATCCTTAGAGCTATCCATGCTCATATAATACTTCTAGACATGTAATCTCTGTTAGCTAATTCAAGGCACTGTAATGTAACTTTGACATGAGAAAGTGTGCTAGACGAACTAACGGTGGTGAAATTGGTTGCAACAAGGTGAATCTTCTATTAATCTATAAGCTATGTCTTTGGTGAACCCTTCAAACGCTTATGTCTTTGGTGTACCCTTCATGAGCTTATTCTAACAAGCTATCAAGTTAAGCTAGATCCTTAGAGCTATCCATGTTCATATCATACTTCTACATATGTAATCTCTGTTGGCTAATTCAATGCACTGTTATGTAACTTTGACATGAGAAAGTGTGCTAGACCAACTAACAGTGGTGAAATAGGTTGCAACAAGGTCAATCTTCTGTTAATCTATAAGCTATGTCTTTGGTGAACCCTTCAAACGCTTATGTCTTTGGTGAACCCTTCATGAGCTTATTCTAACTAGTTATGAAGTCAAGCTAGATCCTTAGAGATATCCATATTCATATCATACTTCTACACATGTGATCTCTATTAGCTAAGTTCAAGGCAATGTAATGTAACTTTGACATGAGAAAGTGTGCTAGACGAACTAACGGTGGTGAAATAGGTTGCAACAAGGTCAATCTTCTATTAATCTATAAGCTATGTCTTTGGTGAACCCTTCAAACGCTTATGTCTTTGGTGTACCCTTCATGAGCTTATTCTAACGAGTTATGAAGTCAAGCTAGATCCTTAGAGCTATCCATGTTCATATCATACTTCTACACATGTGATCTCTATTAGCTAAGTTCAAGGCAATGTAATGTAACTTTGACATGAGAAAGTGTGCTAGACCAACTAATGGTGGTGAATTAGGTTGCGACAAGGTCAATCTTTTGTTAATCTATAAGCTATGTCTTTGGTGAACCCTTCAAACACTTATATCTTTGGTGAACCCTTCATGAGCTTATTCTAACTAGTAATGAAGTCAAGCTAGATCCTTAGAGATATCCATGTTCATATCATACTTCTACACATGTGATCTCTATTAGCTAAGTTCAATGCAATGTAATGTAACTTTGACATGAGAAAGTGTGCTAGACGAACTAACGGTGGTGAAATTGGTTGCAACAAGGTGAATCTTCTATTAATCTATAAGCTATGTCTTTTGTGAACCCTCAAACGCTTATGTCTTTGGTGTACCCTTCATGAGCTTATTCTAACGAGTTATGAAGTCAAGCTAGATCCTTAGAGCTATCCATGTTCATATCATACTTCTACATATGTAATCTCTGTTGGCTAATAAAATGCACTGTTATGTAACTTTGACATGAGAAAGTGTGCTAGACGAACTAACGGTGGTGAAATAGGTTGCAATAAGGTCAATCTTCTGTTAATCTATAAGCTATGTCTTTGGTGAACCCTTCAAACGCTTATGTCTTTGGTGAACCCTTCATGAGCTTATTCTAACTAGTTATGAAGTCAAGCTAGATCCTTAGAGATATCCATGTTCATATCATACTTCTACACATGTGATCTCTATTAGCTAAGTTCAAGGCAATGTAATGTAACTTTGACATGAGAAAGTGTGCAAGACGAACTAACGGTGGTGAAATAGGTTGCAACAAGGTCAATCTTCTATTAATCTATAAGCTATGTCTTTGGTGAACCCTCAAACGTTTATGTCTTTGGTGTACCCTTCATGAGCTTATTCTAACGAGTTATGAAGTCAACCTAGATCCTTAGAGCTATCCATGTTCATATCATACTTCTAGACATGTAATCTCTGTTAGCTAATTCAAGGCACTGTAATGTAACTTTGACATGAAAAAGTGTCCTAGACGAACTAACGGTGGTGAAATTGGTTGCAACAAGGTGAATCTTCTATTAATCTATAAGCTATGTCTTTGGTGAACCCTTCAAACGCTTATGTCTTTGGTGTACCCTTCATGAGCTTATTCTAACAAGCTATCAAGTTAAGCTAGATCCTTAGAGCTATCCATGTTCATATCATACTTCTACATATGTAATCTCTGTTGGCTAATTCAATGCACTGTTATGTAACTTTGACATGAGAAAGTGTGCTAGACCAACTAACGGTGGTGAAATAGGTTGCAACAAGGTCAATCTTCTGTTAATCTATAAGCTATGTCTTTGGTGAACCCTTCAAACGCTTATGTCTTTGGTGAACCCTTCATGAGCTTATTCTAACTAGTTATGAAGTCAAGCTAGATCCTTAGAGATATCCATGTTCATATCATACTTCTACACATGTGATCTCTATTAGCTAAGTTCAAGGCAATGTAATGTAACTTTGACATGAGAAAGTGTGCTAGACGAACTAACGGTGGTGAAATTGGTTGCAACAAGGTGAATCTTCTATTAATCTATAAGCTATGTCTTTTGTGAACCCTCAAACGCTTATGTCTTTGGTGTACCCTTCATGAGCTTATTCTAACGAGTTATGAAGTCAAGCTAGATCCTTAGAGCTATCCATGTTCATATCATACTTCTACATATGTAATCTCTGTTGGCTAATTCAATGCACTGTTATGTAACTTTGACATGAGAAAGTGTGCTAGACGAACTAACGGTGGTGAAATAGGTTGCAATAAGGTCAATCTTCTGTTAATCTATAAGCTATGTCTTTGGTGAACCCTTCAAACGCTTATGTCTTTGGTGAACCCTTCAAACGCTTATGTCTTTGGTGAACCCTTCATGAGCTTATTCTAACTAGTTATGAAGTCAAGCTAGATCCTTAGAGATATCCATGTTCATATCATACTTCTACACATGTGATCTCTATTAGCTAAGTTCAAGGCAATGTAATGTAACTTTGATATGAGAAAGTGTGCAAGACGAACTAACGGTGGTGAAATAGGTTGCAACAAGGTCAATCTTCTATTAATCTATAAGCTATGTCTTTGGTGAACCCTCAAACGTTTATGTCTTTGGTGTACCCTTCATGAGCTTATTCTAACGAGTTATGAAGTCAACCTAGATCCTTAGAGCTATCCATGTTCATATCATACTTCTAGACATGTAATCTCTGTTAGCTAATTCAAGGCACTGTAATGTAACTTTGACATGAAAAAGTGTCCTAGACGAACTAACGGTGGTGAAATTGGTTGCAACAAGGTGAATCTTCTATTAATCTATAAGCTATGTCTTTGGTGAACCCTTCAAACGCTTATGTCTTTGGTGTACCCTTCATGAGCTTATTCTAACAAGCTATCAAGTTAAGCTAGATCCTTAGAGCTATCCATGTTCATATCATACTTCTACATATGTAATCTCTGTTGGCTAATTCAATGCACTGTTATGTAACTTTGACATGAGAAAGTGTGCTAGACCAACTAACGGTGGTGAAATAGGTTGCAACAAGGTCAATCTTCTGTTAATCTATAAGCTATGTCTTTGGTGAACCCTTCAAACGCTTATGTCTTTGGTGAACCCTTCATGAGCTTATTCTAACTAGTTATGAAGTCAAGCTAGATCCTTAGAGATATCCATGTTCATATCATACTTCTACACATGTGATCTCTATTAGCTAAGTTCAAGGCAATGTAATGTAACTTTGACATGAGAAAGTGTGCTAGACGAACTAACGGTGGTGAAATTGGTTGCAACAAGGTGAATCTTCTATTAATCTATAAGCTATGTCTTTTGTGAACCCTCAAACGCTTATGTCTTTGGTGTACCCTTCATGAGCTTATTCTAACGAGTTATGAAGTCAAGCTAGATCCTTAGAGCTATCCATGTTCATATCATACTTCTACATATGTAATCTCTGTTGGCTAATTCAATGCACTGTTATGTAACTTTGACATGAGAAAGTGTGCTAGACGAACTAACGGTGGTGAAATAGGTTGCAATAAGGTCAATCTTCTGTTAATCTATAAGCTATGTCTTTGGTGAACCCTTCAAACGCTTATGTCTTTGGTGAACCCTTCATGAGCTTATTCTAACTAGTTATGAAGTCAAGCTAGATCCTTAGAGATATCCATGTTCATATCATACTTCTACACATGTGATCTCTATTAGCTAAGTTCAAGGCAATGTAATGTAACTTTGATATGAGAAAGTGTGCAAGACGAACTAACGGTGGTGAAATAGGTTGCAACAAGGTCAATCTTCTATTAATCTATAAGCTATGTCTTTGGTGAACCCTTCAAACGCTTATGTCTTTGGTGAACCCTTCATGAGCTTATTCTAACTAGTTATGAAGTCAAGCTAGATCCTTAGAGATATCCATATTCATATCATACTTCTACACATGTGATCTCTATTAGCTAAGTTCAAGGCAATGTAATGTAACTTTGACATGAGAAAGTGTGCTAGACGAACTAACGGTGGTGAAATAGGTTGCAACAAGGTCAATCTTCTATTAATCTATAAGCTATGTCTTTGGTGAACCCTTCAAACGCTTATGTCTTTGGTGTACCCTTCATGAGCTTATTCTAACGAGTTATGAAGTCAAGCTAGATCCTTAGAGCTATCCATGTTCATATCATACTTCTACACATGTGATCTCTATTAGCTAAGTTCAAGGCAATGTAATGTAACTTTGACATGAGAAAGTGTGCTAGACCAACTAATGGTGGTGAATTAGGTTGCGACAAGGTCAATCTTTTGTTAATCTATAAGCTATGTCTTTGGTGAACCCTTCATGAGCTTATTCTAACTAGTAATGAAGTCAAGCTAGATCCTTAGAGATATCCATGTTCATATCATACTTCTACACATGTGATCTCTATTAGCTAAGTTCAAGGCAATGTAATGTAACTTTGACATGAGAAAGTGTGCTAGACGAACTAACGGTGGTGAAATAGGTTGCAACAAGGTCAATCTTCTATTAATCTATAAGCTATGTCTTTGGTGAACCCTTCAAACGCTTATGTCTTTGGTGTACCCTTCATGAGCTTATTCTAACGAGTTATGAAGTCAAGCTAGATCCTTAGAGCTATCCATGTTCATATCATACTTCTACACATGTGATCTCTATTAGCTAAGTTCAAGGCAATGTAATGTAACTTTGACATGAGAAAGTGTGCTAGACGAACTAACGGTGGTGAAATTGGTTGCAACAAGGTGAATCTTCTATTAATCTATAAGCTATGTCTTTTGTGAACCCTCAAACGCTTATGTCTTTGGTGTACCCTTCATGAGCTTATTCTAACGAGTTATGAAGTCAAGCTAGATCCTTAGAGCTATCCATGTTCATATCATACTTCTACATATGTAATCTCTGTTGGCTAATTCAATGCACTGTTATGTAACTTTGACATGAGAAAGTGTGCTAGACGAACTAACGGTGGTGAAATAGGTTGCAATAAGGTCAATCTTCTGTTAATCTATAAGCTATGTCTTTGGTGAACCCTTCAAACGCTTATGTCTTTGGTGAACCCTTCATGAGCTTATTCTAACTAGTTATGAAGTCAAGCTAGATCCTTAGAGATATCCATGTTCATATCATACTTCTACACATGTGATCTCTATTAGCTAAGTTCAAGGCAATGTAATGTAACTTTGATATGAGAAAGTGTGCAAGACGAACTAACGGTGGTGAAATAGGTTGCAACAAGGTCAATCTTCTATTAATCTATAAGCTATGTCTTTGGTGAACCCTTCAAACGCTTATGTCTTTGGTGAACCCTTCATGAGCTTATTCTAACTAGTTATGAAGTCAAGCTAGATCCTTAGAGATATCCATATTCATATCATACTTCTACACATGTGATCTCTATTAGCTAAGTTCAAGGCAATGTAATGTAACTTTGACATGAGAAAGTGTGCTAGACGAACTAACGGTGGTGAAATAGGTTGCAACAAGGTCAATCTTCTATTAATCTATAAGCTATGTCTTTGGTGAACCCTTCAAACGCTTATGTCTTTGGTGTACCCTTCATGAGCTTATTTTAACGAGTTATGAAGTCAAGCTAGATCCTTAGAGCTATCCATGTTCATATCATACTTCTACACATGTGATCTCTATTAGCTAAGTTCAAGGCAATGTAATGTAACTTTGACATGAGAAAGTGTGCTAGACCAACTAATGGTGGTGAATTAGGTTGCGACAAGGTCAATCTTTTGTTAATCTATAAGCTATGTCTTTGGTGAACCCTTCATGAGCTTATTCTAACTAGTAATGAAGTCAAGCTAGATCCTTAGAGATATCCATGTTCATATCATACTTCTACACATGTGATCTCTATTAGCTAAGTTCAATGCAATGTAATGTAACTTTGACATGAGAAAGTGTGCTAGACGAACTAACGGTGGTGAAATTGGTTGCAACAAGGTGAATCTTCTATTAATCTATAAGCTATGTCTTTTGTGAACCCTCAAACGCTTATGTCTTTGGTGTACCCTTCATGAGCTTATTCTAACGAGTTATGAAGTCAAGCTAGATCCTTAGAGCTATCCATGTTCATATCATACTTCTACATATGTAATCTCTGTTGGCTAATTCAATGCACTGTTATGTAACTTTGACATGAGAAAGTGTGCTAGACCAACTAACGGTGGTGAAATAGGTTGCAACAAGGTCAATCTTCTGTTAATCTATAAGCTATGTCTTTGGTGAACCCTTCAAACGCTTATGTCTTTGGTGAACCCTTCATGAGCTTATTCTAACTAGTTATGAAGTCAAGCTAGATCCTTAGAGATATCCATGTTCATATCATACTTCTACACATGTGATCTCTATTAGCTAAGTTCAAGGCAATGTAATGTAACTTTGACATGAGAAAGTGTGCTAGACGAACTAACGGTGGTGAAATTGGTTGCAACAAGGTGAATCTTCTATTAATCTATAAGCTATGTCTTTTGTGAACCCTCAAACGCTTATGTCTTTGGTGTACCCTTCATGAGCTTATTCTAACGAGTTATGAAGTCAAGCTAGATCCTTAGAGCTATCCATGTTCATATCATACTTCTACATATGTAATCTCTGTTGGCTAATTCAATGCACTGTTATGTAACTTTGACATGAGAAAGTGTGCTAGACGAACTAACGGTGGTGAAATAGGTTGCAATAAGGTCAATCTTCTGTTAATCTATAAGCTATGTCTTTGGTGAACCCTTCAAACGCTTATGTCTTTGGTGAACCCTTCAAACGCTTATGTCTTTGGTGAACCCTTCATGAGCTTATTCTAACTAGTTATGAAGTCAAGCTAGATCCTTAGAGATATCCATGTTCATATCATACTTCTACACATGTGATCTCTATTAGCTAAGTTCAAGGCAATGTAATGTAACTTTGATATGAGAAAGTGTGCAAGACGAACTAACGGTGGTGAAATAGGTTGCAACAAGGTCAATCTTCTATTAATCTATAAGCTATGTCTTTGGTGAACCCTCAAACGTTTATGTCTTTGGTGTACCCTTCATGAGCTTATTCTAACGAGTTATGAAGTCAACCTAGATCCTTAGAGCTATCCATGTTCATATCATACTTCTAGACATGTAATCTCTGTTAGCTAATTCAAGGCACTGTAATGTAACTTTGACATGAGAAAGTGTGCTAGACGAACTAACGGTGGTGAAATTGGTTGCAACAAGGTGAATCTTCTATTAATCTATAAGCTATGTCTTTGGTGAACCCTTCAAACGCTTATGTCTTTGGTGTACCCTTCATGAGCTTATTCTAACAAGCTATCAAGTTAAGCTAGATCCTTAGAGCTATCCATGTTCATATCATACTTCTACATATGTAATCTCTGTTGGCTAATTCAATGCACTGTTATGTAACTTTGACATGAGAAAGTGTGCTAGACCAACTAACGGTGGTGAAATAGGTTGCAACAAGGTCAATCTTCTGTTAATCTATAAGCTATGTCTTTGGTGAACCCTTCAAACGCTTATGTCTTTGGTGAACCCTTCATGAGCTTATTCTAACTAGTTATGAAGTCAAGCTAGATCCTTAGAGATATCCATGTTCATATCATACTTCTACACATGTGATCTCTATTAGCTAAGTTCAAGGCAATGTAATGTAACTTTGACATGAGAAAGTGTGCTAGACGAACTAACGGTGGTGAAATTGGTTGCAACAAGGTGAATCTTCTATTAATCTATAAGCTATGTCTTTTGTGAACCCTCAAACGCTTATGTCTTTGGTGTACCCTTCATGAGCTTATTCTAACGAGTTATGAAGTCAAGCTAGATCCTTAGAGCTATCCATGTTCATATCATACTTCTACATATGTAATCTCTGTTGGCTAATTCAATGCACTGTTATGTAACTTTGACATGAGAAAGTGTGCTAGACGAACTAACGGTGGTGAAATAGGTTGCAATAAGGTCAATCTTCTGTTAATCTATAAGCTATGTCTTTGGTGAACCCTTCAAACGCTTATGTCTTTGGTGAACCCTTCATGAGCTTATTCTAACTAGTTATGAAGTCAAGCTAGATCCTTAGAGATATCCATGTTCATATCATACTTCTACACATGTGATCTCTATTAGCTAAGTTCAAGGCAATGTAATGTAACTTTGATATGAGAAAGTGTGCAAGACGAACTAACGGTGGTGAAATAGGTTGCAACAAGGTCAATCTTCTATTAATCTATAAGCTATGTCTTTGGTGAACCCTTCAAACGCTTATGTCTTTGGTGAACCCTTCATGAGCTTATTCTAACTAGTTATGAAGTCAAGCTAGATCCTTAGAGATATCCATATTCATATCATACTTCTACACATGTGATCTCTATTAGCTAAGTTCAAGGCAATGTAATATAACTTTGACATGAGAAAGTGTGCTAGACGAACTAACGGTGGTGAAATAGGTTGCAACAAGGTCAATCTTCTATTAATCTATAAGCTATGTCTTTGGTGAACCCTTCAAACGCTTATGTCTTTGGTGTACCCTTCATGATCTTATTCTAACGAGTTATGAAGTCAAGCTAGATCCTTAGAGCTATCCATGTTCATATCATACTTCTACACATGTGATCTCTATTAGCTAAGTTCAAGGCAATGTAATGTAACTTTGACATGAGAAAGTGTGCTAGACCAACTAATGGTGGTGAATTAGGTTGCGACAAGGTCAATCTTTTGTTAATCTATAAGCTATGTCTTTGGTGAACCCTTCATGAGCTTATTCTAACTAGTAATGAAGTCAAGCTAGATCCTTAGAGATATCCATGTTCATATCATACTTCTACACATGTGATCTCTATTAGCTAAGTTCAATGCAATGTAATGTAACTTTGACATGAGAAAGTGTGCTAGACGAACTAACGGTGGTGAAATTGGTTGCAACAAGGTGAATCTTCTATTAATCTATAAGCTATGTCTTTTGTGAACCCTCAAACGCTTATGTCTTTGGTGTACCCTTCATGAGCTTATTCTAACGAGTTATGAAGTCAAGCTAGATCCTTAGAGCTATCCATGTTCATATCATACTTCTACATATGTAATCTCTGTTGGCTAATTCAATGCACTGTTATGTAACTTTGACATGAGAAAGTGTGCTAGACGAACTAACGGTGGTGAAATAGGTTGCAATAAGGTCAATCTTCTGTTAATCTATAAGCTATGTCTTTGGTGAACCCTTCAAACGCTTATGTCTTTGGTGAACCCTTCATGAGCTTATTCTAACTAGTTATGAAGTCAAGCTAGATCCTTAGAGATATCCATGTTCATATCATACTTCTACACATGTGATCTCTATTAGCTAAGTTCAAGGCAATGTAATGTAACTTTGATATGAGAAAGTGTGCTAGACGAACTAACGGAGGTGAAATAGGTTGCAACAAGGTCAATCTTCTATTAATCTATAAGCTATGTCTTTGGTGAACCCTCAAACGTTTATGTCTTTGGTGTACCCTTTATGAGCTTATTCTAACGAGTTATGAAGTCAAGCTAGATCCTTAGAGCTATCCATGTTCATATCATACTTTTACACATGTAATTTCTGTTAGCTAATTCAAGGCAATGTAATGTAACTTTGACATGAGAAAGTGTGCTAGATGAACTAACGGTGGTGAAATTGGTTGCAACAAGGTGAATCTTCTATTAATCTATAAGCTATGTCTTTGGTGAACCCTTCAAATGCTTATGTCTTTGGTGTACCCTTCATGAGCTTATTCTAACAAGCTATCAAGTTAAGCTAGATCCTTAGAGCTATCCATGTTCATATCATACTTCTACATATGTAATCTCTGTTGGCTAATTCAATGCACTGTTATGTAACTTTGACATGAGAAAGTGTGCTAGACCAACTAACGGTGGTGAAATAGGTTGCAACAAGGTCAATCTTCTGTTAATCTATAAGCTATGTCTTTGGTGAACCCTTCAAACGCTTATGTCTTTGGTGAACCCTTCATGAGCTTATTCTAACTAGTTATGAAGTCAAGCTAGATCCTTAGAGATATCCATGTTCATATCATACTTCTACACATGTGATCTCTATTAGCTAAGTTCAAGGCAATGTAATGTAACTTTGACATGAGAAAGTGTGCTAGACGAACTAACGGTGGTGAAATTGGTTGCAACAAGGTGAATCTTCTATTAATCTATAAGCTATGTCTTTTGTGAACCCTCAAACGCTTATGTCTTTGGTGTACCCTTCATGAGCTTATTCTAACGAGTTATGAAGTCAAGCTAGATCCTTAGAGCTATCCATGTTTATATCATACTTCTACATATGTAATCTCTGTTGGCTAATTCAATGCACTGTTATGTAACTTTGACATGAGAAAGTGTGCTAGACGAACTAACGGTGGTGAAATAGGTTGCAATAAGGTCAATCTTCTGTTAATCTATAAGCTATGTCTTTGGTGAACCCTTCAAACGCTTATGTCTTTGGTGAACCCTTCATGAGCTTATTCTAACTAGTTATGAAGTCAAGCTAGATCCTTAGAGATATCCATGTTCATATCATACTTCTACACATGTGATCTCTATTAGCTAAGTTCAAGGCAATGTAATGTAACTTTGACATGAGAAAGTGTGCTAGACGAACTAACGGTGGTGAAATAGGTTGCAACAAGGTCAATCTTCTATTAATCTATAAGCTATGTCTTTGGTGAACCCTCAAACGTTTATGTCTTTGGTGTACCCTTCATGAGCTTATTCTAACGAGTTATGAAGTCAACCTAGATCCTTAGAGCTATCCATGTTCATATCATACTTCTAGACATGTAATCTCTGTTAGCTAATTCAAGGCACTGTAATGTAACTTTGACATGAGAAAGTGTGCTAGATGAACTAACGGTGGTGAAATTGGTTGCAACAAGGTGAATCTTCTATTAATCTATAAGCTATGTCTTTGGTGAACCCTTCAAATGCTTATGTCTTTGGTGTACCCTTCATGAGCTTATTCTAACAAGCTATCAAGTTAAGCTAGATCCTTAGAGCTATCCATGTTCATATCATACTTCTACATATGTAATCTCTGTTGGCTAATTCAATGCACTGTTATGTAACTTTGACATGAGAAAGTGTGCTAGACCAACTAACGGTGGTGAAATAGGTTGCAACAAGGTCAATCTTCTGTTAATCTATAAGCTATGTCTTTGGTGAACCCTTCAAACGCTTATGTCTTTGGTGAACCCTTCATGAGCTTATTCTAACTAGTTATGAAGTCAAGCTAGATCCTTAGAGATATCCATGTTCATATCATACTTCTACACATGTGATCTCTATTAGCTAAGTTCAAGGCAATGTAATGTAACTTTGACATGAGAAAGTGTGCTAGACGAACTAACGGTGGTGTAATAGGTTGCAACAAGGTCAATCTTCTATTAATCTATAAGCTATGTCTTTGGTGAACCCTCAAACGCTTATGTCTTTGGTGTACCCTTCATGAGCTTATTCTAACGAGTTATGAAGTAAAGCTAGATCCTTAGAGCTATCCATGTTCATATCATACTTCTACACATGTGATCTCTATTAGCTAAGTTCAAGGCAATGTAATGTAACTTTGACATGAGAAAGTGTGCTAGACCAACTAATGGTGGTGAATTAGGTTGCGACAAGGTCAATCTTTTGTTAATCTATAAGCTATGTCTTTGGTGAACCCTTCAAACACTTATATCTTTGGTGAACCCTTCATGAGCTTATTCTAACTAGTTATGAAGTCAAGCTAGATCCTTAGAGATATCCATGTTCATATCATACTTCTACACATGTGATCTCTATTAGCTAAGTTCAATGCAATGTAATGTAACTTTGACATGAGAAAGTGTGCTAGACGAACTAACTGTGGTGAAATAGGTTGCAACAAGGTCAATCTTCTATTAATCTATAAGCTATGTCTTTGGTGAACCCACAAACGATTATGTCTTTGGTGTACCCTTCACGAGCTTATTCTAACAAGTTAAGAAGTCAACCTAGATCCTTAGAGCTATCCATGTTCATATCATACTTCTAGACATGTAATCTCTGTTATCTAATTCAAGGCACTGTAATGTAACTTTGACATGAGAAAGTGTGCTAGACGAACTAACGGTGGTGAAATTGGTTGCAACAAGGTGAATCTTCTATTAATCTATAAGCTATGTCTTTGGTGAACCCTTCAAACGCTTATGTCTTTGGTGTACCCTTCATGAGCTTATTCTAACAAGCTATCAAGTTAAGCTAGATCCTTAGAGCTATCCATGTTCATATCATACTTCTACATATGTAATCTCTGTTGGCTAATTCAATGCACTGTTATGTAACTTTGACATGAGAAAGTGTGCTAGACCAACTAACGGTGGTGAAATAGGTTGCAACAAGGTCAATCTTCTGTTAATCTATAAGCTATGTCTTTGGTGAACCCTTCAAACGCTTATGTCTTTGGTGAACCCTTCATGAGCTTATTCTAACTAGTTATGAAGTCAAGCTAGATCCTTAGAGATATCCATGTTCATATCATACTTCTACACATGTTATCTCTGTTAGCTAATTCCAGGCAATGTAATGTAACTTTGACATGAGAAAGTGTGCTAGACCAACTAACGGTGGTGAAATAGGTTGCGACAAGATCAATCTTCTGTTAATCTATAAGCTATGTCTTTGGTGAACCCTTCAAACGCTTATGTCTTTGTTGAACCCTTCATGAGCTTATTCTAACTAGTTATGAAGTCAAGCTAGATCCTTAGAGATATCCATGTTCATAACATACTTCTACACATGTGATCTCTATTAGCTAAGTTCAAGGCAATGTAATGTAACTTTGACATGAGAAAGTGTGCTAGACGAACTAACGGTGGTGAAATAGGTTGCAACAAGGTCAATCTTCTATTAATCTATAAGCTATGTCTTTGGTGAACCCTCAAACGCTTATGTCTTTGGTGTACCCTTCATGAGCTTATTCTAACGAGTTATGAAGTCAAGCTAGATCCTTAGAGCTATCCATGTTCATATCATACTTCTACACATGTGATCTCTATTAGCTAAGTTCAAGACAATGTAATGTAACTTTGACATGAGAAAGTGTGCTAGACCAACTAATGGTGGTGAATTAGGTTGCGACAAGGTCAATCTTTTGTTAATCTATAAGCTATGTCTTTGGTGAACCCTTCAAACACTTATATCTTTGGTAAACCCTTCATGAGCTTATTCTAACTAGTTATGAAGTCAAGCTAGATCCTTAGAGATATCCATGTTCATATCATACTTCTACACATGTGATCTCTATTAGCTAAGTTCAATGCAATGTAATGTAACTTTGACATGAGAAAGTGTGCTAGACGAACTAACTGTGGTGAAATAGGTTGCAACAAGGTCAATCTTCTATTAATCTATAAGCTATGTCTTTGGTGAACCCTCAAACGATTATGTCTTTGGTGTACCCTTCACGAGCTTATTCTAACAAGTTAAGAAGTCAACCTAGATCCTTAGAGCTATCCATGTTCATATCATACTTCTAGACATGTAATCTCTGTTATTTAAGTTCAAGGCAATGTAATGTAACTTTGACATGAGAAAGTGTGCTAGACGAACTAACGGTGGTGAAATAGGTTGCAACAAGGTCAATCTTCTATTAATCTATAAGCTATGTCTTTGGTGAACCCTTCAAACGCTTATGTCTTTGGTGTACCCTTCATGAGCTTATTCTAACGAGTTATGAAGTCAAGCTAGATCCTTAGAGCTATCCATGTTCATATCATACTTCTACACATGTGATCTCTATTAGCTAAGTTCAAGGCAATGTAATGTAACTTTCACATGAGAAAGTGTGCTAGACGAACTAACGGTGGTGTAATGATTGCAACAAGGTCAATCTTCTATTAATCTATAAGCTATGTCTTTGGTGAACCCTCAAACGCTTATGTCTTTGGTGTACCCTTCATGAGCTTATTCTAATGAGTTATGAAGTCAAGCTAGATCCTTAGAGCTATCCATGTTCATATCATACTTCTACACATGTGATCTCTATTAGCTAAGTTCAAGGCAATGTAATGTAACTTTGACATGAGAAAGTGTGCTAGACCAACTAATGGTGGTGAATTAGGTTGCGACAAGGTCAATCTTTTGTTAATCTATAAGCTATGTCTTTGGTGAACCCTTCAAACGCTTATGTCTTTGGTGAACCCTTCATGAGCTTATTCTAACTAGTAATGAAGTCAAGCTAGATCCTTAGAGATATCCATGTTCATATCATACTTCTACACATGTGATCTCTATTAGCTAAGTTCAATGCAATGTAATGTAACTTTGACATGAGAAAGTGTGCTAGACGAACTAACGGTGGTGAAATAGGTTGCAACAAGGTCAATCTTCTATTAATCTATAAGCTATGTCTTTGGTGAACCCTCAAACGTTTATGTCTTTGGTGTACCCTTCATGAGCTTATTCTAACGAGTTATGAAGTCAAGCTAGATCCTTAGAGCTATCCATGTTCATATCATACTTTTACACATGTAATTTCTGTTAGCTAATTCAAGGCAATGTAATGTAACTTTGACATGAGAAAGTGTGCTAGACCAACTAATGGTGGTGAATTAGGTTGCGACAAGATCAATCTTCTGTTAATCTATAAGCTATGTCTTTGGTGAACCCTCAAACGCTTATGTCTTTGGTGTACCCTTCATGAGCTTATTCTAACGAGTTATGAAGTCAAGCTAGATCCTTAGAGCTATCCATGTTCATATCATACTTTTACACATGTAATTTCTGTTAGCTAATTCAAGGCAATGTAATGTAACTTTGACATGAGAAAGTGTGCTAGACCAACTAATGGTGGTGAATTAGGTAGCGACAAGGTCAATCTTTTGTTAATCTATAAGCTATGTCTTTGGTGAACGCTTCAAACACTTATGTCTTTGGTGAACCCTTCATGAGCTTATTCTAACTAGTTATGAAGTCAAGCTAGATCCTTAGAGATATCCATGTTCATATCATACTTCTACACATGTGATCTCTATTAGCTAAGTTCAAGGCAATGTAATGTAACTTTGACATGAGAAAGTGTGCTAGACGAACTAACGGTGGTGAAATAGGTTGCAACAAGGTCAATCTTCTATTAATCTATAAGCTATGTCTTTGGTGAACCCTCAAACGTTTATGTCTTTGGTGTACCCTTCATGAGCTTATTCTAACGAGTTATGAAGTCAAGCTAGATCCTTAGAGCTATCCATGTTCATATCATACTTTTACACATGTAATTTCTGTTAGCTAATTCAAGGCAATGTAATGTAACTTTGACATGAGAAAGTGTGCTAGACCAACTAATGGTGGTGAATTAGGTTGCGACAAGATCAATCTTCTGTTAATCTATAAGCTATGTCTTTGGTGAACCCTCAAACGCTTATGTCTTTGGTGTACCCTTCATGAGCTTATTCTAACTAGTTATGAAGTCAAGCTAGATCCTTAGAGATATCCATAGTCATATCATACTTCTACACATGTTATCTATGTTAGCTAATTCAAGGCAATGTAATGTAACTTTGACATGAGAAAGTGTGCTAGACCAACTAACGGTGGTGAAATAGGTTGCGACAAGATCAATCTTCTGTTAATCTATAAGCTATGTCTTTGGTGAACCCTTCAAACGCTTATGTCTTTGTTGAACCCTTCATAAGCTTATTCTAACTAGTTATGAAGTCAAGCTAGATCCTTAGAGATATCCATGTTCATATCATACTTCTACACATGTGATCTCTATTAGCTAAGTTCAAGGCAATGTAATGTAACTTTGACATGAGAAAGTGTGCTAGACGAACTAACGGTGGTGAAATAGGTTGCAACAAGGTCAATCTTCTATTAATCTATAAGCTATGTCTTTGGTGAACCCTTCAAACGCTTATGTCTTTGGTGTACCCTTCATGAGCTTATTCTAACAAGCTATCAAGTTAAGGTAGATCCTTAGAGCTATCCATGTTCATATCATACTTCTACACATGTAATTTCTGTTAGCTAATTCAAGGCAATGTAATGTAACTTTGACATGAGAAAGTGTGCTAGACCAACTAATGGTGGTGAATTAGGTTGCGACAAGGTCAATCTTCTATTAATCTATAAGCTATGTCTTTGGTGAACCCTCAAACGATTATGTCTTTGGTGTACCCTTCACGAGCTTATTCTAACAAGTTAAGAAGTCAACCTAGATCCTTAGAGCTATCCATGTTCATATCATACTTCTAGACATGTAATCTCTGTTATTTAAGTTCAAAGCAATGTAATGTAATTTTGACATGAGAAAGTGTGCTAGACGAACTAACGGTGGTGAAATAGGTTGCAACAAGGTCAATCTTCTATTAATCTATAAGCTATGTCTTTGGTGAACCCTTCAAACGCTTATGTCTTTGGTGTACCCTTCATGAGCTTATTCTAACGAGTTATGAAGTCAAGCTAGATCCTTAGAGCTATCCATGTTCATATCATACTTCTACACATGTGATCTCTATTAGCTAAGTTCAAGGCAATGTAATGTAACTTTGACATGAGAAAGTGTGCTAGACGAACTAACGGTGGTGTAATGATTGCAACAAGGTCAATCTTCTATTAATCTATAAGCTATGTCTTTGGTGAACCCTCAAACGCTTATGTCTTTGGTGTACCCTTCATGAGCTTATTCTAACGAGTTATGAAGTCAAGCTAGATCCTTAGAGCTATCCATGTTCATATCATACTTTTACACATGTAATTTCTGTTAGCTAATTCAAGGCAATGTAATGTAACTTTGACATGAGAAAGTGTGCTAGACCAACTAATGGTGGTGAATTAGGTAGCGACAAGGTCAATCTTTTGTTAATCTATAAGCTATGTCTTTGGTGAACGCTTCAAACACTTATGTCTTTGGTGAACCCTTCATGAGCTTATTCTAACTAGTTATGAAGTCAAGCTAGATCCTTAGAGATATCCATGTTCATATCATACTTCTACACATGTGATCTCTATTAGCTAAGTTCAAGGCAATGTAATGTAACTTTGATATGAGAAAGTGTGCTAGACGAACTAACGGAGGTGAAATAGGTTGCAACAAGGTCAATCTTCTATTAATCTATAAGCTATGTCTTTGGTGAACCCTCAAACGTTTATGTCTTTGGTGTACCCTTTATGAGCTTATTCTAACGAGTTATGAAGTCAAGCTAGATCCTTAGAGCTATCCATGTTCATATCATACTTTTACACATGTAATTTCTGTTAGCTAATTCAAGGCAATGTAATGTAACTTTGACATGAGAAAGTGTGCTAGACCAACTAATGGTGGTGAATTAGGTTGCGACAAGGTCAATCTTTTGTTAATCTATAAGCTATGTCTTTGGTGAACGCTTCAAACACTTATGTCTTTGGTGTACCCTTCATGAGCTTATTCTAACTAGTTATGACGTCAAGCTAGATCCTTAGAGATATCCATAGTCATATCATACTTCTACACATGTTATCTATGTTAGCTAATTCAAGGCAATGTAATGTAACTTTGACATGAGAAAGTGTGCTAGACCAACTAACGGTGGTGAAATAGGTTGCGACAAGATCAATCTTCTGTTAATCTATAAGCTATGTCTTTGGTGAACCCTTCAAACGCTTATGTCTTTGTTGAACCCTTCATAAGCTTATTCTAACTAGTTATGAAGTCAAGCTAGATCCTTAGAGATATCCATGTTCATATCATACTTCTACACATGTGATCTCTATTAGCTAAGTTCAAGGCAATGTAATGTAACTTTGACATGAGAAAGTGTGCTAGACGAACTAACGGTGGTGAAATAGGTTGCAACAAGGTCAATCTTCTATTAATCTATAAGCTATGTCTTTGGTGAACCCTTCAAACGCTTATGTCTTTGGTGTACCCTTCATGAGCTTATTCTAACAAGCTATCAAGTTAAGGTAGATCCTTAGAGCTATCCATGTTCATATCATACTTCTACACATGTAATTTCTGTTAGCTAATTCAAGGCAATGTAATGTAACTTTGACATGAGAAAGTGTGCTAGACCAACTAATGGTGGTGAATTAGGTTGCGACAAGGTCAATCTTCTATTAATCTATAAGCTATGTCTTTGGTGAACCCTCAAACGATTATGTCTTTGGTGTACCCTTCACGAGCTTATTCTAACAAGTTAAGAAGTCAACCTAGATCCTTAGAGCTATCCATGTTCATATCATACTTCTAGACATGTAATCTCTGTTATTTAAGTTCAAAGCAATGTAATGTAACTTTGACATGAGAAAGTGTGCTAGACGAACTAACGGTGGTGAAATAGGTTGCAACAAGGTCAATCTTCTATTAATCTATAAGCTATGTCTTTGGTGAACCCTTCAAACGCTTATGTCTTTGGTGTACCCTTCATGAGCTTATTCTAACGAGTTATGAAGTCAAGCTAGATCCTTAGAGCTATCCATGTTCATATCATACTTCTACACATGTGATCTCTATTAGCTAAGTTCAAGGCAATGTAATGTAACTTTGACATGAGAAAGTGTGCTAGACGAACTAACGGTGGTGTAATGATTGCAACAAGGTCAATCTTCTATTAATCTATAAGCTATGTCTTTGGTGAACCCTCAAACGCTTATGTCTTTGGTGTACCCTTCATGAGCTTATTCTAATGAGTTATGAAGTCAAGCTCGATCCTTAGAGCTATCCATGTTCATATCATACTTCTACACATGTGATCTCTATTAGCTAAGTTCAAGGCAATGTAATGTAACTTTGACATGAGAAAGTGTGCTAGACCAACTAATGGTGGTGAATTAGGTTGCGACAAGGTCAATCTTTTGTTAATCTATAAGCTATGTCTTTGGTGAACCCTTCAAACGCTTATGTCTTTGGTGAACCCTTCATGAGCTTATTCTAACTAGTAATGAAGTCAAGCTAGATCCTTAGAGATATCCATGTTCATATCATACTTCTACACATGTGATCTCTATTAGCTAAGTTCAATGCAATGTAATGTAACTTTGACATGAGAAAGTGTGCTAGACGAACTAACGGTGGTGAAATAGGTTGCAACAAGGTCAATCTTCTATTAATCTATAAGCTATGTCTTTGGTGAACCCTCAAACGTTTATGTCTTTGGTGTACCCTTCATGAGCTTATTCTAACGAGTTATGAAGTCAAGCTAGATCCTTAGAGCTATCCATGTTCATATCATACTTTTACACATGTAATTTCTGTTAGCTAATTCAAGGCAATGTAATGTAACTTTGACATGAGAAAGTGTGCTAGACCAACTAATGGTGGTGAATTAGGTTGCGACAAGGTCAATCTTCTATTAATCTATAAGCTATGTCTTTGGTGAACCCTCAAACGCTTATGTCTTTGGTGTACCCTTCATGAGCTTATTCTAACGAGTTATGAAGTCAAGCTAGATCCTTAGAGCTATCCATGTTCATATCATACTTTTACACATGTAATTTCTGTTAGCTAATTCAAGGCAATGTAATGTAACTTTGACATGAGAAAGTGTGCTAGACCAACTAATGGTGGTGAATTAGGTAGCGACAAGGTCAATCTTTTGTTAATCTATAAGCTATGTCTTTGGTGAACGCTTCAAACACTTATGTCTTTGGTGAACCCTTCATGAGCTTATTCTAACTAGTTATGAAGTCAAGCTAGATCCTTAGAGATATCCATGTTCATATCATACTTCTACACATGTGATCTCTATTAGCTAAGTTCAAGGCAATGTAATGTAACTTTGATATGAGAAAGTGTGCTAGACGAACTAACGGAGGTGAAATAGGTTGCAACAAGGTCAATCTTCTATTAATCTATAAGCTATGTCTTTGGTGAACCCTCAAACGTTTATGTCTTTGGTGTACCCTTTATGAGCTTATTCTAACGAGTTATGAAGTCAAGCTAGATCCTTAGAGCTATCCATGTTCATATCATACTTTTACACATGTAATTTCTGTTAGCTAATTAGAGGCAATGTAATGTAACTTTGACATGAGAAAGTGTGCTAGACCAACTAATGGTGGTGAATTAGGTTGCGACAAGGTCAATCTTTTGTTAATCTATAAGCTATGTCTTTGGTACACGCTTCAAACACTTATGTCTTTGGTGTACCCTTCATGAGCTTATTCTAACTAGTTATGAAGTCAAGCTAGATCCTTAGAGATATCCATAGTCATATCATACTTCTACACATGTTATCTATGTTAGCTAATTCAAGGCAATGTAATGTAACTTTGACATGAGAAAGTGTGCTAGACCAACTAACGGTGGTGAAATAGGTTGCGACAAGATCAATCTTCTGTTAATCTATAAGCTATGTCTTTGGTGAACCCTTCAAACGCTTATGTCTTTGTTGAACCCTTCATAAGCTTATTCTAACTAGTTATGAAGTCAAGCTAGATCCTTAGAGATATCCATGTTCATATCATACTTCTACACATGTGATCTCTATTAGCTAAGTTCAAGGCAATGTAATGTAACTTTGACATGAGAAAGTGTGCTAGACGAACTAACGGTGGTGAAATAGGTTGCAACAAGGTCAATCTTCTATTAATCTATAAGCTATGTCTTTGGTGAACCCTTCAAACGCTTATGTCTTTGGTGTACCCTTCATGAGCTTATTCTAACAAGCTATCAAGTTAAGGTAGATCCTTAGAGCTATCCATGTTCATATCATACTTCTACACATGTAATTTCTGTTAGCTAATTCAAGGCAATGTAATGTAACTTTGACATGAGAAAGTGTGCTAGACCAACTAATGGTGGTAAATTAGGTTGCGACAAGGTCAATCTTCTATTAATCTATAAGCTATGTCTTTGGTGAACCCTCAAACGATTATGTCTTTGGTGTACCCTTCACGAGCTTATTCTAACAAGTTATGAAGTCAACCTAGATCCTTAGAGCTATCCATGTTCATATCATACTTCTACACATGTAATCTCTGTTAGCTAATTCAAGCCACTGTAATGTAACTTTGACATGAGAAAGTGTGCTAGACGAACTAACGGTGATGAAATAGGTTGCAACAAGGTCAATCTTCTGTTAATCTATAAGCCATGTCTTTGGTGAACCCTTCAAACGCTTATGTCTTTGGTGAACCCTTCATGAGCTTATTCTAACTAGTTATGAAGTCAAACTAGATCCTTAGAGATATCCATGTTCATATCATACTTCTACACATGTGATCTCTATTAGCTAAGTTCAAGGCAATGTAATGTAACTTTGATATGAGAAAGTGTGCTAGACGAACTAACGGTGGTGAAATAGGTTGCAACAAGGTCAATCTTCTATTAATCTATAAGCTATGTCTTTGGTGAACCCTCAAACGCTTATGTCTTTGGTGTACCCTTCATGAGCTTATTCTAACGAATTATGAAGTCAAGCTAGATCCTTAGAGCTATCCATGTTCATATCATACTTCTACACATGTAATTTCTGTTAGCTAATTCAAGGCAATGTAATGTAACTTTGACATGAGAAAGTGTGCTAGACCAACTAATGGTGGTGAATTAGGTTGCGACAAGGTCAATCTTTTGTTAATCTATAAGCTATGTCTTTGGTGAACCCTTCAAACGCTTATGTCTTTGGTGAACCCTTCATGAGCTTATTCTAACTAGTTATGAAGTCAAGCTAGATCCTTAGAGATATCCATGTTCATATCATACTTCTACACATGTGATCTCTATTAGCTAATTCAATGCAATGTAATGTAACTTTGACATGAGAAAGTGTGCTAGACCAACTAACGGTGGTGAAATAGGTTGCAACAAGGTCAATCTTCTATTAATCTATAAGCTATGTCTTTGGTGAACCCTTCAAACGCTTATGTCTTTGTTGAACCCTTCATGAGCTTATTCTAACTAGTTATGAAGTCAACCTAGATCCTTAGAGATATCCATGTTCATATCATACTTCTACACATGTGATCTCTATTAGCTAAGTTCAAGGCAATGTAATGTAACTTTGATATGAGAAAGTGTGCTAGACGAACTAACGGTGGTGAAATAGGTTGCAACAAGGTCAATCTTCTATTAATCTATAAGCTATGTCTGTGGTGAACCCTCAAACGTTTATGTCTTTGGTGTACCCTTCATGAGCTTATTCTAACTAGTTATGAAGTCAAGCTAGATCCTTAGAGCTATCCATGTTCATATCATACTTTTACACATGTAATTTCTGTTAGCTAATTCAAGGCAATGTAATGTAACTTTGACATGAGAAAGTGTGCTAGAACAACTAATGGTGGTGAATTAGGTTGCGACAAGGTCAATCTTTTGTTAATCTATAAGCTATGTCTTTGGTGAACGCTTCAAACACTTATGTCTTTCGTGTACCCTTCATGAGCTTATTCTAACTAGTTATGAACTCAAGCTAGATCCTTAGAGATATCCATAGTCATATCATACTTCTACACATGTTATCTCTGTTAGCTAATTCAAGGCAATGTAATGTAACTTTGACATGAGAAAGTGTGCTAGACCAACTAATGGTGGTGAATTAGGTTGCGACAAGGTCAATCTTTTGTTAATCTATAAGCTATGTCTTTGGTGAACCCTTCAAACGCTTATGTCTTTGGTGAACCCTTCAAACGCTTATGTCTTTGGTGTACCCTTCATGAGCTTATTCTAACAAGCTATCAAGTTAAGCTAGATCCTTAGAACTATCCATGTTCATATCATACTTCTACACATGTTATCTCTGTTAGCTAATTCAAGGCAATGTAATGTAACTTTCACATGAGAAAGTGTGCTAGACGAACTAACGGTGGTGTAATAGGTTGCAACAAGGTCAATCTTCTATTAATCTATAAGCTATGTCTTTGGTGAACCCTCAAACGCTTATGTCTTTGGTGTACCCTTCATGAGCTTATTCTAACGAGTTATGAAGTCAAGCTAGATCCTTAGAGCTATCCATGTTCATATCATACTTCTACACATGTGATCTCTATTAGCTAAGTTCAAGGCAATGTAATGTAACTTTGACATGAGAAAGTGTGCTAGACCAACTAATGGTGGTGTAATAGGTTGCGACAAGGTCAATCTTCTATTAATCTATAAGCTATGTCTTTGGTGAACCCTCAAACGCTTATGTCTTTGGTGTACCCTTCATGAGCTTATTCTAACGAGTTATGAAGTCAAGCTAGATCCTTAGAGCTATCCATGTTCATATCATACTTCTACACATGTGATCTCTATTAGCTAAGTTCAAGGCAATGTAATGTAACTTTGACATGAGAAAGTGTGCTAGACCAACTAATGGTGGTGAATTAGGTTGCGACAAGGTCAATCTTTTGTTAATCTATAAGCTATGTCTTTGGTGAACCCTTCAAACGCTTATGTCTTTGGTGAACCCTTCATGAGCTTATTCTAACTAGTTATGAAGTCAAGCTAGATCCTTAGAGATATCCATAGTCATATCATACTTCTACACATGTAATCTATGTTAGCTAAATCAAGGCAATGTAATGTAACTTTGACATGAGAAAGTGTGCTAGACCAACTAACGGTGGTGAAATAGGTTGCAACAAGGTCAATCTTCTATTAATCTATAAGCTATGTCTTTGGTGAACCCTTCAAACGCTTATGTCTTTGGTGTACCCTTCATGAGCTTATTCTAACAAGTTATCAAGTTAAGCTAGATCCTTAGAGCTATCCATGTTCATATCATACTTCTACACATGTAATTTCTGTTAGCTAATTCAAGGCAATGTAATGTAACTTTGACATGAGAAAGTGTGCTAGACCAACTAATGGTGGTGAATTAGGTTGCGACAAGGTCAATCTTCTATTAATCTATAAGCTATGTCTTTGGTGAACCCTCAAACGTTTATGTCTTTGGTGTACCCTTTATGAGCTTATTCTAACGAGTTATGAAGTCAAGCTAGATCCTTAGAGCTATCCATGTTCATATCATACTTTTACACATGTAATTTCTGTTAGCTAATTAGAGGCAATGTAATGTAACTTTGACATGAGAAAGTGTGCTAGACCAACTAATGGTGGTGAATTAGGTTGCGACAAGGTCAATCTTTTGTTAATCTATAAGCTATGTCTTTGGTACACGCTTCAAACACTTATGTCTTTGGTGTACCCTTCATGAGCTTATTCTAACTAGTTATGAAGTCAAGCTAGATCCTTAGAGCTATCCATGTTCATATCATACTTCTACACATGTGATCTCTATTAGCTAAGTTCAAGGCAATGTAATGTAACTTTGACATGAGAAAGTGTGCTAGACCAACTAATGGTGGTGAATTAGGTTGCGACAAGGTCAATCTTTTGTTAATCTATAAGCTATGTCTTTGGTGAACCCTTCAAATGCTTATGTCTTTGGTGAACCCTTCATGAGCTTATTCTAACTAGTTATGAAGTCAAGCTAGATCCTTAGAGATATCCATAGTCATATCATACTTCTACACATGTAATCTATGTTAGCTAATTCAAGGCAATGTAATGTAACTTTGACATGAGAAAGTGTGCTAGACCAACTAACGGTGGTGAAATAGGTTGCAACAAGGTCAATCTTCTATTAATCTATAAGCTATGTCTTTGGTGAACCCTTCAAACGCTTATGTCTTTGGTGTACCCTTCATGAGCTTATTCTAACAAGTTATCAAGTTAAGCTAGATCCTTAGAGCTATCCATGTTCATATCATACTTCTACACATGTAATTTCTGTTAGCTAATTCAAGGCAATGTAATGTAACTTTGACATGAGAAAGTGTGCTAGACCAACTAATGGTGGTGAATTAGGTTGCGACAAGGTCAATCTTCTATTAATCTATAAGCTATGTCTTTGGTGAACCCTCAAACGATTATGTCTTTGGTGTACCCTTCACGAGCTTATTCTAACAAGTTATGAAGTCAACCTAGATCCTTAGAGCTATCCATGTTCATATCATACTTCTACACATGTAATCTCTGTTAGCTAATTCAAGCCACTGTAATGTAACTTTGACATGAGAAAGTGTGCTAGACGAACTAACGGTGATGAAATAGGTTGCAACAAGGTCAATCTTCTGTTAATCTATAAGCTATGTCTTTGGTGAACCCTTCAAACGCTTATTTCTTTGGTGAACCCTTCATGAGCTTATTCTAACTAGTTATGAAGTCAAGCTAGATCCTTAGAGCTATCCAAGTTCATATCATACTTCTACACACGTAATATCTGTTAGCTCATTCAAGGCACTGTTATGTAACTTTGACATGAGAAAGTGTGCTAGACCAACTAACGGTGGTTAAATAGGTTGCAACAAGGTCAATCTTCTATTAATCTATAAGCTATGTCTTTGGTGAACCCTTCAAACGCTTATGTCTTTGTTGAACCCTTCATGAGCTTATTCTAACTAGTTATGAAGTCAACCTAGATCCTTAGAGATATCCATGTTCATATCATACTTCTACATATGTGATCTCTATTAGCTAAGTTCAAGGCAATGTAATGTAACTTTGATATGAGAAAGTGTGCTAGACGAACTAACGGTGGTGAAATAGGTTGCAACAAGGTCAATCTTCTATTAATCTATAAGCTATGTCTTTGGTGAACCCTCAAACGTTTATGTATTTGGTGTACCCTTCATGAGCTTATTCTAACTAGTTATGAAGTCAAGCTAGATCCTTAGAGCTATCCATGTTCATATCATACTTCTACACATGTAATTTCTGTTAGCTAATTCAAGGCAATGTAATGTAACTTTGACATGAGAAAGTGTGCTAGACCAACTAATGGTGGTGAATTAGGTTGCGACAAGGTCAATCTTCTATTAATCTATAAGCTATGTCTTTGGTGAACCCTCAAACGATTATGTCTTTGGTGTACCCTTCACGAGCTTATTCTAACAAGTTATGAAGTCAACCTAGATCCTTAGAGCTATCCATGTTCATATCATACTTCTACACATGTAATCTCTGTTAGCTAATTCAAGCCACTGTAATGTAACTTTGACATGAGAAAGTGTGCTAGACGAACTAACGGTGATGAAATAGGTTGCAACAAGGTCAATCTTCTGTTAATCTATAAGCTATGTCTTTGGTGAACCCTTCAAACGCTTATTTCTTTGGTGAACCCTTCATGAGCTTATTCTAACTAGTTATGAAGTCAAGCTAGATCCTTAGAGCTATCCAAGTTCATATCATACTTCTACACATGTAATATCTGTTAGCTCATTCAAGGCACTGTTATGTAACTTTGACATGAGAAAGTGTGCTAGACCAACTAACGGTGGTTAAATAGGTTGCAACAAGGTCAATCTTCTATTAATCTATAAGCTATGTCTTTGGTGAACCCTTCAAACGCTTATGTCTTTGTTGAACCCTTCATGAGCTTATTCTAACTAGTTATGAAGTCAACCTAGATCCTTAGAGATATCCATGTTCATATCATACTTCTACATATGTGATCTCTATTAGCTAAGTTCAAGGCAATGTAATGTAACTTTGATATGAGAAAGTGTGCTAGACGAACTAACGGTGGTGAAATAGGTTGCAACAAGGTCAATCTTCTATTAATCTATAAGCTATGTCTTTGGTGAACCCTCAAACGTTTATGTATTTGGTGTACCCTTCATGAGCTTATTCTAACTAGTTATGAAGTCAAGCTAGATCCTTAGAGCTATCCATGTTCATATCATACTTCTACACATGTAATTTCTGTTAGCTAATTCAAGGCAATGTAATGTAACTTTGACATGAGAAAGTGTGCTAGACCAACTAATGGTGGTGAATTAGGTTGCGACAAGGTCAATCTTCTATTAATCTATAAGCTATGTCTTTGGTGAACCCTCAAACGATTATGTCTTTGGTGTACCCTTCACGAGCTTATTCTAACAAGTTATGAAGTCAACCTAGATCCTTAGAGCTATCCATGTTCATATCATACTTCTACACATGTAATCTCTGTTAGCTAATTCAAGCCACTGTAATGTAACTTTGACATGAGAAAGTGTGCTAGACGAACTAACGGTGATGAAATAGGTTGCAACAAGGTCAATCTTCTGTTAATCTATAAGCTATGTCTTTGGTGAACCCTTCAAACGCTTATTTCTTTGGTGAACCCTTCATGAGCTTATTCTAACTAGTTATGAAGTCAAGCTAGATCCTTAGAGCTATCCAAGTTCATATCATACTTCTACACATGTAATATCTGTTAGCTCATTCAAGGCACTGTTATGTAACTTTGACATGAGAAAGTGTGCTAGACCAACTAACGGTGGTTAAATAGGTTGCAACAAGGTCAATCTTCTATTAATCTATAAGCTATGTCTTTGGTGAACCCTTCAAACGCTTATGTCTTTGTTGAACCCTTCATGAGCTTATTCTAACTAGTTATGAAGTCAACCTAGATCCTTAGAGATATCCATGTTCATATCATACTTCTACACATGTGATCTCTATTAGCTAAGTTCAAGGCAATGTAATGTAACTTTGATATGAGAAAGTGTGCTAGACGAACTAACGGTGGTGAAATAGGTTGCAACAAGGTCAATCTTCTATTAATCTATAAGCTATGTCTTTGGTGAACCCTCAAACGTTTATGTATTTGGTGTACCCTTCATGAGCTTATTCTAACTAGTTATGAAGTCAAGCTAGATCCTTAGAGCTATCCATGTTCATATCATACTTTTACACATGTAATTTCTGTTAGCTAATTCAAGGCAATGTAATGTAACTTTGACATGAGAAAGTGTGCTAGACCAACTAATGGTGGTGAATTAGGTTGCGACAAGGTCAATCTTTTGTTAATCTATAAGCTATGTCTTTGGTGAACGCTTCAAACACTTATGTCTTTCGTGTACCCTTCATGAGCTTATTCTAACTAGTTATGAACTCAAGCTAGATCCTTAAAGATATCCATAGTCATATCATACTTCTACACATGTTATCTCTGTTAGCTAATTCAAGGCAATGTAATGTAACTTTGACATGAGAAAGTGTGCTAGACCAACTAATGGTGGTGAATTAGGTTGCGACAAGGTCAATCTTTTGTTAATCTATAAGCTATGTCTTTGGTGAACCCTTCAAACGCTTATGTCTTTGGTGTACCCTTCATGAGCTTATTCTAACAAGCTATCAAGTTAAGCTAGATCCTTAGAACTATCCATGTTCATATCATACTTCTACACATGTTATCTCTGTTAGCTAATTCAAGGCAATGTAATGTAACTTTCACATGAGAAAGTGTGCTAGACGAACTAACGGTGGTGTAATAGGTTGCAACAAGGTCAATCTTCTATTAATCTATAAGCTATGTCTTTGGTGAACCCTCAAACGCTTATGTCTTTGGTGTACCCTTCATGAGCTTATTCTAACGAGTTATGAAGTCAAGCTAGATCCTTAGAGCTATCCATGTTCATATCATACTTCTACACATGTGATCTCTATTAGCTAAGTTCAAGGCAATGTAATGTAACTTTGACATGAGAAAGTGTGCTAGACCAACTAATGGTGGTGAATTAGGTTGCGACAAGGTCAATCTTTTGTTAATCTATAAGCTATGTCTTTGGTGAACCCTTCAAACGCTTATGTCTTTGGTGAACCCTTCACGAGCTTATTCTAACTAGTTATGAAGTCAAGCTAGATCCTTAGAGATATCCATGTTCATATGATACTTCTACACATGTAATCTCTGTTAGCTAATTCAAGGCAATGTAATGTAACTTTCACATGAGAAAGTGTGCTAGACGAACTAACGGTGGTGTAATAGGTTGCAACAAGGTCAATCTTCTATTAATCTATAAGCTATGTCTTTGGTGAACCCTCAAACGCTTATGTCTTTGGTGTACCCTTCATGAGCTTATTCTAACGAGTTATGAAGTCAAGCTAGATCCTTAGAGCTATCCATGTTCATATCATACTTTTACACATGTAATTTCTGTTAGCTAATTCAAGGCAATGTAATGTAACTTTGACATGAGAAAGTGTGCTAGACCAACTAATGGTGGTGAATTAGGTTGCGACAAGGTCAATCTTTTGTTAATCTATAAGCTATGTCTTTGGTGAACGCTTCAAACACTTATGTCTTTGGTGTACCCTTCATGAGCTTATTCTAACTAGTTATGAACTCAAGCTAGATCCTTAGAGATATCCATAGTCATATCATACTTCTATACATGTTATCTCTGTTAGCTAATTCAAGGCAATGTAATGTAACTTTGACATGAGAAAGTGTGCTAGACCAACTAACGGTGGTGAAATAGGTTGCGACAAGATCAATCTTCTGTTAATCTATAAGCTATGTCTTTGGTGAACTCTTCAAACGCTTATGTCTTTGTTGAACCCTTTATGAGCTTATTCTAACTAGTTATGAAGTCAACCTAGATCCTTAGAGATATCCATGTTCATATAATACTTCTACACATGTGATCTCTATTAGCTAAGTTCAAGGCAATGTAATGTAACTTTGATATGAGAAAGTGTGCTAGACGAACTAACGGTGGTGAAATAGGTTGCAACAAGGTCAATCTTCTATTAATCTATAAGCTATGTCTTTGGTGAACCCTCAAACGTTTATGTCTTTGGTGTACCCTTCATAAGCTTATTCTAACGAGTTATGAAGTCAAGCTAGATCCTTAGAGCTATCCATGTTCATATCATACTTCTACACATGTAATTTCTATTAGCTAATTCAAGGCAATGTAATGTAACTTTGACATGAGAAAATGTGCTAGACCAACTAATGGTGGTGAATTAGGTTGCGACAAGGTCAATCTTTTGTTAATCTATAAGCTATGTCTTTGGTGAACGCTTCAAATACTTATGTCTTTGGTGTACCCTTCATGAGCTTATTCTAACTAGTTATGAAGTCAAGCTAGATCCTTAGAGATATCCATAGTCATATCATACTTCTACACATGTTATCTCTGTTAGCTAATTCAAGGCAATGTAATATAACTTTGACATGAGAAAGTGTGCTAGACCAACTAACGGTGGTGAAATCGGTTGCGACAAGATCAATCTTCTGTTAATCTATAAGCTATGTCTTTGGTGAACCCTTCAAACGCTTATGTCTTTGTTGAACCCTTCATGAGCTTATTCTAACTAGCTATCAAGTTAAGCTAGATCCTTAGAGATATCCATGTTCATATCATACTTCTACACATGTGATCTCTATTAGCTAAGTTCAAGGCAATGTAATGTAACTTTGACATGAGAAAGTGTGCTAGACGAACTAACGGTGGTGAAATAGGTTGCAACAAGGTCAATCTTCTATTAATCTATAAGCTATGTCTTTTGTGAACCCTTCAAACGCTTATGTCTTTGGTGTACCCTTCATGAGCTTATTCTAACAAGCTATCAAGTTAAGCTAGATCCATAGAGATATCCATAGTCATATCATACTTCTATACATGTTATCTCTGTTAGCTAATTCAAGGCAATGTAATGTAACTTTGACATGAGAAAGTGTGCTAGACCAACTAAAGGTGGTGAAATAGGTTGCGACAAGATCAATCTTCTGTTAATCTATAACCTATGTCTTTGGTGAACCCTTCAAACGCTTATGTCTTTGTTGAACCCTTCATGAGCTTATTCTAACTAGTTATGAAGTCAAGCTAGATCCTTAGAGATATCCATGTTCATATCATACTTCTACACATGTAATCTCTGTTAGCTAAGTTCAAGGCAATGTAATGTAACTTTCACATGAGAAAGTGTGCTAGACGAACTAACGGTGGTGAAATAGGTTGCAACAAGGTCAATCTTCTATTAATCTATAAGCTATGTCTTTGGTGAACCCTCAAACGCTTATGTCTTTGGTGTACCCTTCATGAGCTTATTCTAACGAGTTATGAAGTCAAGCTAGATCCTTAGAGCTATCCATGTTCATATCATACTTTTACACATGTAATTTCTGTTAGCTAATTCAAGGCAATGTAATGTAACTTTGACATGAGAAAGTGTGCTAGACCAACTAATGGTGGTGAATTAGGTTGCGACAAGGTCAATCTTTTGTTAATCTATAAGCTATGTCTTTGGTGAACGCTTCAAACACTTATGTCTTTGGTGTACCCTTCATGAGCTTATTCTAACTAGTTATGAACTCAAGCTAGATCCTTAGAGATATCCATAGTCATATCATACTTCTATACATGTTATCTCTGTTAGCTAATTCAAGGCAATGTAATGTAACTTTGACATGAGAAAGTGTGCTAGACCAACTAACGGTGGTGAAATAGGTTGCGACAAGATCAATCTTCTGTTAATCTATAAGCTATGTCTTTGGTGAACTCTTCAAACGCTTATGTCTTTGTTGAACCCTTCATGAGCTTATTCTAACTAGTTATGAAGTCAAGCTAGATCCTTAGAGATATCCATAGTCATATCATACTTCTACACATGTTATCTCTGTTAGCTAATTCAAGGCAATGTAATATAACTTTGACATGAGAAAGTGTGCTAGACCAACTAACGGTGGTGAAATAGGTTGCGACAAGATCAATCTTCTGTTAATCTATAAGCTATGTCTTTGGTGAACCCTTCAAACGCTTATGTCTTTGTTGAACCCTTCATGAGCTTATTCTAACTAGTTATGAAGTCAAGCTAGATCCTTAGAGCTATCCATGTTCATATCATACTTCTACACATGTAATTTCTATTAGCTAATTCAAGGCAATGTAATGTAACTTTGACATGAGAAAGTGTGCTAGACCAACTAATGGTGGTGAATTAGGTTGCGACAAGGTCAATCTTTTGTTAATCTATAAGCTATGTCTTTGGTGAACGCTTCAAATACTTATGTCTTTGGTGTACCCTTCATGAGCTTATTCTAACTAGTTATGAAGTCAAGCTAGATCCTTAGAGATATCCATAGTCATATCATACTTCTACACATGTTATCTCTGTTAGCTAATTCAAGGCAATGTAATATAACTTTGACATGAGAAAGTGTGCTAGACCAACTAACGGTGGTGAAATAGGTTGCGACAAGATCAATCTTCTGTTAATCTATAAGCTATGTCTTTGGTGAACCCTTCAAACGCTTATGTCTTTGTTGAACCCTTCATGAGCTTATTCTAACTAGTTATGAAGTCAAGCTAGATCCTTAGAGATATCCATGTTCATATCATACTTCTACACATGTGATCTCTATTAGCTAAGTTCAAGGCAATGTAATGTAACTTTGACATGAGAAAGTGTGCTAGACGAACTAACGGTGGTGAAATAGGTTGCAACAAGGTCAATCTTCTATTAATCTATAAGCTATGTCTTTGGTGAACCCTTCAAACGCTTATGTCTTTGGTGTACCCTTCATGAGCTTATTCTAACAAGCTATCAAGTTAAGATAGATCCATAGAGATATCCATAGTCATATCATACTTCTATACATGTTATCTCTGTTAGCTAATTCAAGGCAATGTAATGTAACTTTGACATGAAAAAGTGTGCTAGACCAACTAACGGTGGTGAAATAGGTTGCGACAAGATCAATCTTCTGTTAATCTATAAGCTATGTCTTTGGTGAACTCTTCAAACGCTTATGTCTTTGTTGAACCCTTCATGAGCTTATTCTAACTAGTTATGAAGTCAACCTAGATCCTTAGAGATATCCATGTTCATATAATACTTCTACACATGTTATCTCTGTTAGCTAATTCAAGGCAATGTAATATAACTTTGACATGAGAAAGTGTGCTAGACCAACTAACGGTGGTGAAATAGGTTGCGACAAGATCAATCTTCTGTTAATCTATAAGCTATGTCTTTGGTGAACCCTTCAAACGCTTATGTCTTTGTTGAACCCTTCATGAGATTATTCTAACTAGTTATGAAGTCAAGCTAGATCCTTAGAGCTATCCATGTTCATATCATACTTCTACACATGTAATTTCTGTTAGCTAATTCAAGGCAATGTAATGTAACTTTGACATGAGAAAGTGTGCTAGACCAACTAATGGTGGTGAATTAGGTTGCGACAAGGTCAATCTTTTGTTAATCTATAAGCTATGTCTTTGGTGAACGCTTCAAATACTTATGTCTTTGGTGTACCCTTCATGAGCTTATTCTAACTAGTTATGAAGTCAAGCTAGATCCTTAGAGATATCCATAGTCATATCATACTTCTACACATGTTATCTCTGTTAGCTAATTCAAGGCAATGTAATATAACTTTGACATGAGAAAGTGTGCTAGACCAACTAACGGTGGTGAAATAGGTTGCGACAAGATCAATCTTCTGTTAATCTATAAGCTATGTCTTTGGTGAACCCTTCAAACGCTTATGTCTTTGTTGAACCCTTCATGAGCTTATTCTAACTAGTTATGAAGTCAAGCTAGATCCTTAGAGCTATCCATGTTCATATCATACTTCTACACATGTAATTTCTATTAGCTAATTCAAGGCAATGTAATGTAACTTTGACATGAGAAAGTGTGCTAGACCAACTAATGGTGGTGAATTAGGTTGCGACAAGGTCAATCTTTTGTTAATCTATAAGCTATGTCTTTGGTGAACGCTTCAAATACTTATGTCTTTGGTGTACCCTTCATGAGCTTATTCTAACTAGTTATGAAGTCAAGCTAGATCCTTAGAGATATCCATAGTCATATCATACTTCTACACATGTTATCTCTGTTAGCTAATTCAAGGCAATGTAATATAACTTTGACATGAGAAAGTGTGCTAGACCAACTAACGGTGGTGAAATAGGTTGCGACAAGATCAATCTTCTGTTAATCTATAAGCTATGTCTTTGGTGAACCCTTCAAACGCTTATGTCTTTGTTGAACCCTTCATGAGCTTATTCTAACTAGTTATGAAGTCAAGCTAGATCCTTAGAGATATCCATGTTCATATCATACTTCTACACATGTGATCTCTATTAGCTAAGTTCAAGGCAATGTAATGTAACTTTGACATGAGAAAGTGTGCTAGACGAACTAACGGTGGTGAAATAGGTTGCAACAAGGTCAATCTTCTATTAATCTATAAGCTATGTCTTTGGTGAACCCTTCAAACGCTTATGTCTTTGGTGTACCCTTCATGAGCTTATTCTAACAAGCTATCAAGTTAAGATAGATCCATAGAGATATCCATAGTCATATCATACTTCTATACATGTTATCTCTGTTAGCTAATTCAAGGCAATGTAATGTAACTTTGACATGAAAAAGTGTGCTAGACCAACTAACGGTGGTGAAATAGGTTGCGACAAGATCAATCTTCTGTTAATCTATAAGCTATGTCTTTGGTGAACTCTTCAAACGCTTATGTCTTTGTTGAACCCTTCATGAGCTTATTCTAACTAGTTATGAAGTCAACCTAGATCCTTAGAGATATCCATGTTCATATAATACTTCTACACATGTTATCTCTGTTAGCTAATTCAAGGCAATGTAATATAACTTTGACATGAGAAAGTGTGCTAGACCAACTAACGGTGGTGAAATAGGTTGCGACAAGATCAATCTTCTGTTAATCTATAAGCTATGTCTTTGGTGAACCCTTCAAACGCTTATGTCTTTGTTGAACCCTTCATGAGATTATTCTAACTAGTTATGAAGTCAAGCTAGATCCTTAGAGCTATCCATGTTCATATCATACTTCTACACATGTAATTTCTGTTAGCTAATTCAAGGCAATGTAATGTAACTTTGACATGAGAAAGTGTGCTAGACCAACTAATGGTGGTGAATTAGGTTGCGACAAGGTCAATCTTTTGTTAATCTATAAGCTATGTCTTTGGTGAACGCTTCAAATACTTATGTCTTTGGTGTACCCTTCATGAGCTTATTCTAACTAGTTATGAAGTCAAGCTAGATCCTTAGAGATATCCATAGTCATATCATACTTCTACACATGTTATCTCTGTTAGCTAATTCAAGGCAATGTAATATAACTTTGACATGAGAAAGTGTGCTAGACCAACTAACGGTGGTGAAATAGGTTGCGACAAGATCAATCTTCTGTTAATCTATAAGCTATGTCTTTGGTGAACCCTTCAAACGCTTATGTCTTTGTTGAACCCTTCATGAGCTTATTCTAACTAGTTATGAAGTCAAGCTAGATCCTTAGAGCTATCCATGTTCATATCATACTTCTACACATGTAATTTCTATTAGCTAATTCAAGGCAATGTAATGTAACTTTGACATGAGAAAGTGTGCTAGACCAACTAATGGTGGTGAATTAGGTTGCGACAAGGTCAATCTTTTGTTAATCTATAAGCTATGTCTTTGGTGAACGCTTCAAATACTTATGTCTTTGGTGTACCCTTCATGAGCTTATTCTAACTAGTTATGAAGTCAAGCTAGATCCTTAGAGATATCCATAGTCATATCATACTTCTACACATGTTATCTCTGTTAGCTAATTCAAGGCAATGTAATATAACTTTGACATGAGCAAGTGTGCTAGACCAACTAACGGTGGTGAAATAGGTTGCGACAAGATCAATCTTCTGTTAATCTATAAGCTATGTCTTTGGTGAACCCTTCAAACGCTTATGTCTTTGTTGAACCCTTCATGAGCTTATTCTAACTAGTTATGAAGTCAAGCTAGATCCTTAGAGATATCCATGTTCATATCATACTTCTACACATGTGATCTCTATTAGCTAAGTTCAAGGCAATGTAATGTAACTTTGACATGAGAAAGTGTGCTAGACGAACTAACGGTGGTGAAATAGGTTGCAACAAGGTCAATCTTCTATTAATCTATAAGCTATGTCTTTGGTGAACCCTTCAAACGCTTATGTCTTTGGTGTACCCTTCATGAGCTTATTCTAACAAGCTATCAAGTTAAGATAGATCCATAGAGATATCCATAGTCATATCATACTTCTATACATGTTATCTCTGTTAGCTAATTCAAGGCAATGTAATGTAACTTTGACATGAAAAAGTGTGCTAGACCAACTAACGGTGGTGAAATAGGTTGCGACAAGATCAATCTTCTGTTAATCTATAAGCTATGTCTTTGGTGAACCCTTCAAACGCTTATGTCTTTGTTGAACCCTTCATGAGCTTATTCTAACTAGTTATGAAGTCAACCTAGATCCTTAGAGATATCCATGTTCATATCATACTTCTACACATGTGATCTCTATTAGCTAAGTTCAAGGCAATGTAATGTAACTTTGATATGAGAAAGTGTGCTAGACGAACTAACGGTGGTGAAATAGGTTGCAACAAGGTCAATCTTCTATTAATCTATAAGCTATGTCTTTTGTGAACCCTCAAACGTTTATGTCTTTGGTGTACACTTCATGAGCTTATTCTAACTAGTTATGAAGTCAAGCTAGATCCTTAGAGCTATCCATGTTCATATCATACTTTTACACATGTAATTTCTGTTAGCTAATTCAAGGCAATGTAATGTAACTTTGACATGAGAAAGTGTGCTAGACCAACTAACGGTGGTGAATTAGGTTGCGACAAGGTCAATCTTTTGTTAATCTATAAGCTATGTCTTTGGTGAACGCTTCAAACACTTATGTCTTTGGTGTACCCTTCATGAGCTTATTCTAACTAGTTATGAAGTCAACCTAGATCCTTAGAGATATCCATGTTCATATCATACTTCTACACATGTGATCTCTATTAGCTAAGTTCAAGGCAATGTAATGTAACTTTGATATGAGAAAGTGTGCTAGACGAACTAACGGTGGTGAAATAGTTTGCAACAAGGTCAATCTTCTATTAATCTATAAGCTATGTCTTTTGTGAACCCTCAAACGTTTATGTCTTTGGTGTACCTTTCATGAGCTTATTCTAACGAGTTATGAAGTCAACCTAGATCCTTAGAGCTATCCATGTTCATATCATACTTCTAGACATGTAATCTCTGTTAGCTAATTCAAGGCAATGTAATGTAACTTTCACATGAGAAAGTGTGCTAGACGAACTAATGGTGGTGAAATAGGTTGCAACTAGGTCAATCTTCTATTAATCTATAAGATATGTCTTTGGTGAACCCTTCAAACGCTTATGTCTTTAGTGTACCCTTCATGAGCTTATTCTAACAAGCTATCAAGTTAAGCTAGATCCTTAGAGCTATCCATGTTCATATCATACTTCTACACATGTAATTTCTGTTAGCTAATTCAAGGCAATGTAATGTAACTTTGACATGAGAAAGTGTGCTAGACCAACTAATGGTGGTGAATTAGGTTGCGACAAGGTCAAACTTCTATTAATCTATAAGCTATTTCTTTGGTGAACCCTCAAACGATTATGTCTTTGGTGTACCCTTCACGAGCTTATTCTAACAAGTTATGAAGTCAACCTAGATCCTTAGAGCTATCCATGTTCATATCATACTTCTACACATGTAATCTCTGTTAGCTAATTCAAGGCACTGTAATGTAACTTTGACATGAGAAAGTGTGCTAGACGAACTAACGGTGGTGAAATAGGTTGCAACAAGGTCAATCTTCTATTAATCTATAAGCTATGTCTTTGGTGAACCCTCAAACGTATATGTCTTTGGTGTACCCTTCATGAGCTTATTCTAACGAGTTATGAAGTCAAGCTAGATCCTTAGAGCTATCCATGTTCATATCATACTTTTACACATGTAATTTCTGTTAGCTAATTCAAGGCAATGTAATGTAACTTTGACATGAGAAAGTGTGCTAGACCAACTAACGGTGGTGAAATAGGTTGCGACAAGATCAATCTTCTGTTAATCTATAAGCTATGTCTTTGGTAAACCCTTCAAACGCTTATGTCTTTGTTGAACCCTTCATGAGCTTATTCTAACTAGTTATGAAGTCAACCTAGATCCTTAAAGATATCCATGTTCATATCATACTTCTACACATGTGATCTCTATTAGCTAAGTTCAAAGCAATGTAATGTAACTTTGATATGAGAAAGTGTGCTAGACGAACTAACGGTGGTGAAATAGGTTGCAACAAGGTCAATCTTCTATTAATCTATAAGCTATGTCTTTGGTGAACCCTCAAACGATTATGTCTTTGGTGTACCCTTCACGAACTTATTCTAACAAGTTATGAAGTCAACCTAGATCCTTAGAGCTATGCATGTTCATATCATACTTCTACACATGTAATTTCTGTTAGCTAATTCAAGGCAATGTAATGTAACTTTGACATGAGAAAGTGTGCTAGACCAACTAATGGTGGTGAATTAGGTTGCGACAAGGTCAATCTTCTATTAATCTATAAGCTATTTCTTTGGTGAACCCTCAAACGATTATGTCTTTGGTGTACCCTTCACGAGCTTATTCCAACGAGTTATGAAGTCAAGCTAGATCCTTAGAGCTATCCATGTTCATATCATACTTCTACACATGTAATCTCTGTTAGCTAATTCAAGGCACTGTAATGTAACTTTGACATGAGAAAGTGTGCTAGACGAACTAACGGTGGTGAAATAGGTTGCAACAAGGTCAATCTTCTATTAATCTATAAGCTATGTCTTTGGTGAACCCTCAAACGTATATGTCTTTAGTGTACCCTTCATGAGCATATTCTAACGAGTTATGAAGTCAAGCTAGATCCTTAGAGCTATCCATGTTCATATCATACTTTTACACATGTAATTTCTGTTAGCTAATTCAAGGCAATGAAATGTAACTTTGACATGAGAAAGTGTGCTAGACCAACTAATGGTGGTGAATTAGGTTGCGACAAGGTCAATCTTTTGTTAATATATAAGCTATGTCTTTGGTGAACGCTTCAAACACTTATGTCTTTGGTGTACCCTTCATGAGCTTATTCTAACTAGTTATGAACTCAAGCTAGATCCTTAGAGATATCCATAGTCATATCATACTTCTATACATGTTATCTCTGTTAGCTAATTCAAGGCAATGTAATGTAACTTTGACATGAGAAAGTGTGCTAGACCAACTAATGGTGGTGAATTAGGTTGCGACAAGGTCAATCTTTTGTTAATCTATAAGCTCTGTCTTTGGTGAACCCTTCAAACGCTTATGTCTTTGGTGTACCCTTCATGAGCTTATTCTAACAAGCTATCAAGTTAAGCTAGATCCTTAGAGCTATCCATGTTCATATCATACTTCTACACATGTTATCTCTGTTAGCTAATTCAAGGCAATGTAATGTAACTTTCACATGAGAAAGTGTGCTAGACGAACTAACGGTGGTGTAATAGGTTGCAACAAGGTCAATCTTCTATTAATCTATAAGCTATGTCTTTGGTGAACCCTCAAACGTTTATGTCTTTGGTGTACCCTTCATGAGCTTATTCTAACGAATTATGAAGTCAAGCTAGATCCTTAGAGCTGTTAGTCAAAGTCCTCACTCAGCCATATTAAACCATAACCCAAGAGGCTGAGTGACCCATTAAACAAATAAAATGAAGAAGCCCAGCTGAGCCCACTAAGAGGAGGTGAATTATCTTGCTGTAACTTACAGATAAGAAGTGAAGCTCTCCAAGTGGTCCACACCAGCCTTGCTAGCCGTTGGAGAATGTTGGCTGGAAGTGGTCCCCTCCTTTCCCTTATTTGGTTCAGCATGTATAGTGGTCCCTCTTTTCTTGTATTGGACCATTACTTGATTTATCTTGTATGGTAAACCCTAGATGATGTGCTGAGCCTATTTAAAGGCTCAGATTGTAACCAACAAGAATCAATCTAATCAGTTCTTCTTCATCCTCTTTACCTTAGAATTCTCAAATTCTCATTCTTGTCATAATGCTCATATTCTAACATGGTATCAGAGCAATTCTGATCCATTCTCTCTTTTATTCTTCTGGTCCTTATTCTCTGCTCTAAACTCTTAGCATTTCTTCTTAGTCCCACCCAATCTCTATTCCGCTGCTGATTGTTCCTCCATTGTTGTACGGACAAAAGCTTCCATCTTTGTGGTGTTTTTCTCAGAAAGTTCCCAAAATCTCATTCTTTACCCCAAAGGCATTCCTCTCGGTGCTGTGAAGGAAAGTCTCAGGTTTTGAAGTGCAAGTTTTGAATCTGCACCTTCAAGTCTTCATTCAAGATTCAATGGAGACCAACAAACATGTTCAGGTGCCTGTGGTCCTCAAGGGAGTTAACTACCTCCTATGGGCAAGGACAGTCAAAACTACTCTCTGCAGCCACAAAGGGCTTTGGAGCCATGTGGTGAAAAGCAAGCCGATGAAGCTGGACCTCTCTGATGGTGAAGGAGATGGAGAAGAAGTTCTTGATGAGGAGGACGAGTGGTTCCAAATCGATCAGGCTGTGCTATCCATCATCCGCAACTCTTTAGAGCCCTCAATCCTTGAAGGCTATTCCTACTGTGAGACAGCCAAGGAACTGTGGGAAACTCTCAAGAATGTCTATGGCAATGTCTCTAGCCTTACAAGGGTGTTTGAAGTAAAGAAAGCCCTAAACCACCTTTCTCAAGATGAGATGAGCTTCACAGATTTTTTCGGAAAGTTTCGGTCTTTATGGGCTGAACTTGATATGCTAAGGCCATCCACTAAGGATCCAAAGGAGATTCAAGAACGAAATGAACAAGACAAGGTCTTTAGCCTTCTTCTCAACCTCAATCCGGGATTCAATGACCTTATCAAGCACATCCTTAGAGCCAACAAGCTCCCAAGCCTTAATGATGTATGTGCTCAGATTCAAAAGGAACAAGGGTCTATAGAGTTATTTGGAGGAAAAGGAGATGTTGGGCTGCTCATGGCTAACAAAGGACGGTTTGAAAACAATAGGACTGAGGAAAGGAAGAGGCTCATATGTGATCACTGCAAGAAGAAAGGACACACAAAGGACAAGTGTTGGCTTCTTCACCCTCATCTCAAACCAGCCAAGTTTAAGGATGCAAGAGGGTACACAGCTCACGAAGCTACAGGAGATAGCTCAGTCATTACTCCGCAGCCTCAACCAACAACTTCTAAAGCACCTGGAAACATGGCAGCTGCTACATCATCATTTCACGGAGAGACTATCAAAAGGGCTGACCTTGAAGCTCTCATTCACACTCTAACCTCCCTAAGGGACTCTGGTATTTCATATAACTCTCATAATGTCCATAAGCCATTTATTGTTGATTTGGGTGCTTCACACCACATGATTAGTGATCCAGCCCTTATCAATAATGTTAAACCGGCTAGTGGTAGTGTAATCATAGCAAATGGCAGTAAGGTATCGGTTAGAGGTGTAGGGAATGTAGACTTATTCAATAAGCAATCTAAGGCTTTTTACTTACCAGAATTTACCTCGAACCTCCTATCGGTTATAAAGGCTGCTAATGATCTACAATGCTATGTGAGATTTGGTCCTAATGATGTTGAATTTCAGGATATTAAAACCGGAGGCGTGTTGGGAAAAGGGACTGTCAAAGAAGGACTCTACATTCTTGAAGATCCTAAGCTTTTATCTCTTATTAGTGGCTGTGTTTCCGGTGTTTCTAATTCGGCTGTTGGTAGCCTTAGCAATGTAGTTTGGCATGCTAGACTAGGCCATCCTCATTCTCGTGCATTAGGACTAATGTTACCAAATGTTTTGTTTAACAATTTTGATTGTGAGGCTTGTGTTCTTGGTAAACATTGCAAATCGGTTTATTCTAATTCTCCTACCACTTATGAAAATTGTTTTGATCTTGTTCATTCAGATGTTTGGACATCACCTTGTTTGTCTAGAGATAATCATAAGTATTTTGTTACCTTCATTGATGAGAAATCGAAGTACACATGGATAACATTGATGCCTTCTAAAGATAGAGTCTTTGATGCATTCAAAAATTTTGAAAGTTACATAACTAATCAATTTGATGTGAAAATGAAGGTACTTAGAACCGACAATGGTGGAGAATATATGGGCAAAACATTTCAAGAATACTTAACCAAACAAGGCATCACACATCAAACAAGCTGCCCTTATAATCCTCAACAAAATGGAGTGGCTGAGAGGAAAAACCGCCACTTGATGGAGGTCACAAGATCCCTCATGTTTCACATGAAGGTCCCAAAACGTTTTTGGGGAGATGCTGTTATGACAGCATGTTATCTAATCAACCGGACACCTACAAAAGTCCTTAAAGACGACTCCCCATACAAGGTATTAAACAAAACCAAACCACCATTAGATCACTTACGTGTTTTTGGTTGTGTTTGTTATATGTTAGTACCCGGAGAGCTTAGGAACAAGCTTGAAGCTAAAAGCAAGAAGTGTATGTTCATTGGCTACTCGTCTACTCAAAAGGGCTATAAGTGTTATGATCCAGAAACAAGAAGAATACATGTGTCTCGAGATGTCAAATTCATGGAGGAACGAGGATTCTATGGAGAAAGAAATTGGGATGAACTTCAAGATCTCTCGGAACCATCCTTGGATAGAGCGGCTAGTCTACACTATCTTCTCAACCGTCTTGGAGTTACTAACATGGACACTACGGATGCGGCTTCGGCACAAAGGAATGATCAACCTGCGACCTTACCACAAGATCCAGCCCATTCCACATCTTCTCTTCAGACACCAGAGCCTGAGTATGTTGATCCTCAAGTGAGCCAGTTAAGTCCTCATCCGGCAGTTCCATCCAATTCAACCGAGCCAAATGATGATCCAGAGCCACCCACACCTACTCCGATCCCTACACAAACCCTTAGACGCAGTACAAGGATTAGAAAGGATCCCTCCAATTGGAAGAATACTCGTGTGTACTACAATGCACAAGCAGTAGCTCATCCTGAGCAAGCATTATTTTCGGCTGACCTTCTCCCATCTCAATTTAGAGCATTCTTAGGCAAGATAGCAATGGATTATGTTCCCCAGAGTTATGATGAAGCAAAGCAAATCAAAGAATGGGTAAAGGCTGTGGATGCTGAAACTGAGGCTATGGAAAAGAATAAAACATGGGAGGAATCCGACTTACCACCAGGGAAGAAGGCTGTTACTTCAAAGTGGGTGTTTACTATCAAGTATAAAAGCAATGGGGAAATTGAGCAGTTTAAAGCTAGGCTGGTTGCCCGCGGATTTACTCAGACCTATGGAGTAGATTACACCGATACCTTTGCTCCGGTTGCCAAGCTTCACACGGTAAGAGTGGTCCTTTCATTAGCTACTAACCTGTCTTGGGACTTATGGCAGATGGATGTCAAAAACGCATTCCTCCAAGGAGAACTTGATGAGGAGGTCTACATGACACCACCACCAGGTTTGGAATCCAAAGTTAGCCCCGGCAAGGTTTTTAGGCTAAGGAAGGCCATCTATGGCCTAAAGCAATCACCAAGGGCGTGGTATCATAAACTCAGCCACACACTCCGAGACCGTGGCTTCCATAAGTCTCAAGCTGACCACACCTTGTTCACATCCACAAGTCACCGAGGTATTATAGTAGTCCTTATATATGTCGACGATCTTATCATCTCGGGTGATGATAAGGAAGGCATTGAGGCTACCAAATCTTATCTCCATTCAGTATTTGATATTAAGGACTTGGGTGAGCTCACATATTTTCTAGGAATTGAAATATGTCGCTCTTCGGAGGGTCTGTTTCTCTCTCAACGCAAATATACTCTTGACTTACTTCGTGAGACAGGGATGGACACATGTACCCCGGCCAAAACACCCTTAGAAGATGGCTACAAGGTCAACCGAAAGGGGGAGAAGAAGGATGAGATGTTTCAAGACATCACCACATATCGACGATTGGTAGGTAAACTTATATATTTAACAATATCTAGACCAGATCTTTGTTTTGCAGTGAATCAGGTGAGTCAACATATGCAAGCCCCAACACAACATCATTGGGCCATGGTGGAAAGGATTTTGCGGTATCTCAAAGGAAGTTCAAACCAAGGAGTGTGGATGGGAAATAATGAGAACTCAACCATTGTTGGATATTGTGATGCTGATTGGGCTGGAGATAGGAATGATAGGAAATCCACCACAGGCTATTGCACATTCATTGGAGGGAATTTGGTAACCTGGAAAACTAAGAAGCAAAAGGTGGTGGCATGCTCAAGTGCAGAGGCTGAATATAGAGCCATGAGGAGACTCACAGACGAGTTAGTATGGCTAAAGGCACTTCTTCAAGATCTAGGCCAAGAAACAAAGGATCCGATCATTATACATTGTGACAATCAAGCGGCAATTCACATAGCATCCAATCCGGTCTTCCATGAAAGAACCAAGCATGTTGAAGTTGATTGCCAAAAGGTGAGGGAACGCATAGAAGAAGGAGTGGTGCTCCCATGCTATACACCTAGTGGAGACCAATTGGCGGACATCTTTACAAAGGCTGCAAGTTCCAAAGTTTGTGATCACATCTATAACAAACTTGGACTTGTAAGCATGGACCGCCCCTGACATCATATACCCTAATCCGAGGAAAGCATACTCTTTTTCCCTCTATAAGGTTTTTCCCAAGTGGTTTTCTTATAGAGGTTTTTAATGAGGTGTGGACTTCGGGTTTCCAAGTTAAGCCTTCATCCCTTGCGGCTTAACTTGAGGGGGAGTGTTAGTCAAAGTCCTCACTCAGCCATATTAAACCATAACCCAAGAGGCTGAGTGACCCATTAAACAAATAAAATGAAGAAGCCCAGCTGAGCCCACTAAGAGGAGGTGAATTATCTTGCTGTAACTTACAGATAAGAAGTGAAGCTCTCCAAGTGGTCCACACCAGCCTTGCTAGCCGTTGGAGAATGTTGGCTGGAAGTGGTCCCCTCCTTTCCCTTATTTGGTTCAGCATGTATAGTGGTCCCTCTTTTCTTGTATTGGACCATTACTTGATTTATCTTGTATGGTAAACCCTAGATGATGTGCTGAGCCTATTTAAAGGCTCAGATTGTAACCAACAAGAATCAATCTAATCAGTTCTTCTTCATCCTCTTTACCTTAGAATTCTCAAATTCTCATTCTTGTCATAATGCTCATATTCTAACAAGAGCTATCCATGTTCATATCAAACTTTTACACATGTAATTTCTGTTAGCTAATTCAAGGCAATGTAATGTAACTTTGACATGAGAAAGTGTGCTAGACCAACTAATGGTGGTGAATTAGGTTGCGACAAGGTCAATCTTTTGTTAATCTATAAGCTATGTCTTTGGTGAACGCTTCAAACACTTATGTCTTTGGTGTACCCTTCATGAGCTTATTCTAACTAGTTATGAACTCAAGCTAGATCCTTAGAGATATCCATAGTCATATCATACTTCTACACATGTAATCTCTGTTAGCTAATTCAAGGCACTGTAATGTAACTTTGACATGAGAAAGTGTGCTAGACGAACTAACGGTGGTGAAATAGGTTGCAACAAGGTCAATCTTCTATTAATCTATAAGCTATGTCTTTGGTGAACCCTCAAACGTATATGTCTTTGGTGTACCCTTCATGAGCTTATTCTAACGAGTTATGAAGTCAAGCTAGATCCTTAGAGCTATCCATGTTCATATCAAACTTTTACACATGTAATTTCTGTTAGCTAATTCAAGGCAATGTAATGTAACTTTGACATGAGAAAGTGTGCTAGACCAACTAATGGTGGTGAATTAGGTTGCGACAAGGTCAATCTTTTGTTAATCTATAAGCTATGTCTTTGGTGAACGCTTCAAACACTTATGTCTTTGGTGTACCCTTCATGAGCTTATTCTAACTAGTTATGAACTCAAGCTAGATCCTTAGAGATATCCATAGTCATATCATACTTCTACACATGTAATCTCTGTTAGCTAATTCAAGGCAATGTAATGTAACTTTGACATGAGAAAGTGTGCTAGACCAACTAATGGTGGTGAATTAGGTTGCGACAAGGTCAATCTTTTGTTAATCTATAAGCTATGTCTTTGGTGAACCCTTCAAACGCTTATGTCTTTGGTGTACCCTTCATGAGCTTATTCTAACAAGCTATCAAGTTAAGCTAGATCCTTAGAGCTATCCATGTTCATATCATACTTCTACACATGTTATCTCTGTTAGCTAATTCAAGGCAATGTAATGTAACTTTGACATGAGAAAGTGTGCTAGACGAACTAACGGTGGTGAAATAGGTTGCAACTAGGTCAATCTTCTATTAATCTATAAGCTATGTCTTTGGTGAACCCTTCAAACGCTTATGTCTTTAGTGTACCCTTCATGAGCTTATTCTAACAAGCTATCAAGTTAAGCTAGATCCTTAGAGCTATCCATGTTCATATCATACTTCTACACATGTAATTTCTGTTAGCTAATTCAAGGCACTGTAATGTAACTTTGACATGAGAAAGTGTGCTAGACGAACTAACGGTGGTGAAATAGGTTGCAACAAGGTTAATCTTCTATTAATCTATAAGCTATGTCTTTGGTGAACCCTCAAACGTATATGTCTTTGGTGTACCCTTCATGAGCTTATTCTAACGAGTTATGAAGTCAAGCTAGATCCTTAGAGCTATCCATGTTCATATCATACTTTTACACATGTAATTTCTGTTAGCTAATTCAAGGCAATGTAATGTAACTTTGACATGAGAAAGTGTGCTAGACCAACTAACGGTGGTGAAATAGGTTGCGACAAGATCAATCTTCTGTTAATCTATAAGCTATGTCTTTGGTGAACCCTTCAAACGCTTATGTCTTTGTTGAACCCTTCATGAGCTTATTCTAACTAGTTATGAAGTCAACCTAGATCCTTAGAGATATCCATGTTCATATCATACTTCTACACATGTGATCTCTATTAGCTAAGTTCAAAGCAATGTAATGTAACTTTGATATGAGAAAGTGTGCTAGACGAACTAACGGTGGTGAAATAGGTTGCAACAAGGTCAATCTTCTATTAATCTATAAGCTATGTCTTCGGTGAACCCTCAAACGATTATGTCTTTGGTGTACCCTTCACGAACTTATTCTAACAAGTTATGAAGTCAACCTAGATCCTTAGAGCTATCCATGTTCATATCATACTTCTACACATGTAATTTCTGTTAGCTAATTCAAGGCAATGTAATGTAACTTTGACATGAGAAAGTGTGCTAGACCAACTAATGGTGGTGAATTAGGTTGCGACAAGGTCAATCTTCTATTAATCTATAAGCTATTTCTTTGGTGAACCCTCAAACGATTATGTCTTTGGTGTACCCTTCACGAGCTTATTCTAACGAGTTATGAAGTCAAGCTAGATCCTTAGAGCTATCCATGTTCATATCATACTTCTACACATGTAATCTCTGTTAGCTAATTCAAGGCACTGTAATGTAACTTTGACATGAGAAAGTGTGCTAGACGAACTAACGGTGGTGAAATAGGTTGCAACAAGGTCAATCTTCTATTAATCTATAAGCTATGTCTTTGGTGAACCCTCAAATGTATATGTCTTTGGTGTACCCTTCATGAGCTTATTCTAACGAGTTATGAAGTCAAGCTAGATCCTTAGAGCTATCCATGTTCATATCATACTTTTACACATGTAATTTCTGTTAGCTAATTCAAGGCAATGTAATGTAACTTTGACATGAGAAAGTGTGCTAGACCAACTAATGGTGGTGAATTAGGTTGCGACAAGGTCAATCTTATGTTAATCTATAAGCTATGTCTTTGGTGAACGCTTCAAACACTTATGTCTTTGGTGTACCCTTCATGAGCTTATTCTAACTAGTTATGAACTCAAGCTAGATCCTTAGAGATATCCATAGTCATATCATACTTCTACACATGTTATCTCTGTTAGCTAATTCAAGGCAATGTAATGTAACTTTGACATGAGAAAGTGTGCTAGACCAACTAATGGTGGTGAATTAGGTTGCGACAAGGTCAATCTTTTGTTAATCTATAAGCTATGTCTTTGGTGAACCCTTCAAACGCTTATGTCTTTGGTGTACCCTTCATGAGCTTATTCTAACAAGCTATCAAGTTAAGCTAGATCCTTAGAGCTATCCATGTTCATATCATACTTCTACACATGTTATCTCTGTTAGCTAATTCAAGGCAATGTAATGTAACTTTGACATGAGAAAGTGTGCTAGACGAACTAACGGTGGTGAAATAGGTTGCAACTAGGTCAATCTTTTGTTAATCTATAAGCTATGTCTTTGGTGAACGCTTCAAACACTTATGTCTTTGGTGTACCCTTCATGAGCTTATTGTAACTAGTTATGAACTCAAGCTAGATTCTTAGAGATATCCATAGTCATATCATACTTCTACACATGTTATCTCTGTTAGCTAATTCAAGGCAATGTAATGTAACTTTGACATGAGAAAGTGTGCTAGACCAACTAATGGTGGTGAATTAGGTTGCGACAAGGTCAATCTTCTATTAATCTATAAGCTATTTCTTTGGTGAACCCTCAAACGATTATGTCTTTGGTGTACCCTTCACGAGCTTATTCTAACAAGTTATGAAGTCAACCTAGATCCTTAGAGCTATCCATGTTCATATCATACTTCTACACATGTAATCTCTGTTAGCTAATTCAAGGCACTGTAATGTAACTTTGACATGAGAAAGTGTGCTAGACGAACTAACGGTGGTGAAATAGGTTACAACAAGGTCAATCTTCTATTAATCTATAAGCTATGTCTTTGGTGAACCCTCAAACGTATATGTCTTTGGTGTACCCTTCATGAGCTTATTCTAACGAGTTATGAAGTCAAGCTAGATCCTTAGAGCTATCCATGTTCATATCATACTTTTACACATGTAATTTCTGTTAGCTAATTCAAGGCAATGTAATGTAACTTTGACATGAGAAAGTGTGCTAGACCAACTAATGGTGGTGAATTAGGTTGCGACAAGGTCAATCTTTTGTTAATCTATAAGCTATGTCTTTGGTGAACGCTTCAAACACTTATGTCTTTGGTGTACCCTTCATGAGCTTATTCTAACTAGTTATGAAGTCAAGCTAGATCCTTAGAGATATCCATGTTCATATCATACTTCTACACATGTGATCTCTATTAGCTAAGTTCAAGGCAATGTAATGTAACTTTGACATGAGAAAGTGTGCTAGACGAACTAACGGTGGTGAAATAGGTTGCGACAAGGTCAATCTTTTGTTAATCTATAAGCTATGTCTTTGGTGAACCCTTCAAACGCTTATGTCTTTGGTGTACCCTTCATGAGCTTATTCTAACAAGCTATCAAGTTAAGCTAGATCCTTAGAGCTATCCATGTTCATATCATACTTCTACACATGTTATCTCTGTTAGCTAATTCAAGGCAATGTAATGTAACTTTGACATGAGAAAGTGTGCTAGACGAACTAACGGTGGTGAAATAGGTTGCAACTAGGTCAATCTTCTATTAATCTATAAGCTATGTCTTTGGTGAACCCTTCAAACGCTTATGTCTTTAGTGTACCCTTCATGAGCTTATTCTAACAAGCTATCAAGTTAAGCTAGATCCTTAGAGCTATCCATGTTCATATCATACTTCTACACATGTAATTTCTGTTAGCTAATTCAAGGCAATGTAATGTAACTTTGACATGAGAAAGTGTGCTAGACCAACTAATGGTGGTAAATTAGGTTGCGACAAGGTCAATCTTCTATTAATCTATAAGCTATTTCTTTGGTGAACCCTCAAACGATTATGTCTTTGGTGTACCCTTCACGAGCTTATTCTAACAAGTTATGAAGTCAACCTAGATCCTTAGAGCTATCCATGTTCATATCATACTTCTACACATGTAATCTCTGTTAGCTAATTCAAGGCACTGTAATGTAACTTTGACATGAGAAAGTGTGCTAGACGAACTAACGGTGGTGAAATAGGTTGCAACAAGGTCAATCTTCTATTAATCTATAAGCTATGTCTTTGGTGAACCCTCAAACGTATATGTCTTTGGTGTACCCTTCATGAGCTTATTCTAACGAGTTATGAAGTCAAGCTAGATCCTTAGAGCTATCCATGTTCATATCATACTTTTACACATGTAATTTCTGTTAGCTAATTCAAGGCAATGTAATGTAACTTTGACATGAGAAAGTGTGCTAGACCAACTAATGGTGGTGAATTAGGTTGCGACAAGGTCAATCTTTTGTTAATCTATAAGCTATGTCTTTGGTGAACGCTTCAAACACTTATGTCTTTGGTGTACCCTTCATGAGCTTATTCTAACTAGTTATGAACTCAAGCTAGATTCTTAGAGATATCCATAGTCATATCATACTTCTACACATGTTATCTCTGTTAGCTAATTCAAGGCAATGTAATGTAACTTTCACATGAGAAAGTGTGCTAGACGAACTAACGGTGGTGTAATAGGTTGCAACAAGGTCAATCTTCTATTAATCTATAAGCTATGTCTTTGGTGAACCCTCAAACGTATATGTCTTTGGTGTACCCTTCATGAGCTTATTCTAACGAGTTATGAAGTCAACCTAGATCCTTAGAGCTATCCATGTTCATATCATACTTTTACACATGTAATTTCTGTTAGCTAATTCAAGGCAATGTAATGTAACTTTGACATGAGAAAGTGTGCTAGACCAACTAATGGTGGTGAATTAGGTTGCGACAAGGTCAATCTTTTGTTAATCTATAAGCTATGTCTTTGGTGAACGCTTCAAACACTTATGTCTTTGGTGTACCCTTCATGAGCTTATTCTAACTAGTTATGAACTCAAGCTAGATCCTTAGAGATATCCATAGTCATATCATACTTCTACACATGTAATCTCTGTTAGCTAATTCAAGGCACTGTAATGTAACTTTGACATGAGAAAGTGTGCTAGACGAACTAACGGTGGTGAAATAGGTTGCAACAAGGTCAATCTTCTATTAATCTATAAGCTATGTCTTTGGTGAACCCTCAAACGTATATGTCTTTGGTGTACCCTTCATGAGCTTATTCTAACGAGTTATGAAGTCAAGCTAGATCCTTAGAGCTATCCATGTTCATATCATACTTTTACACATGTAATTTCTGTTAGCTAATTCAAGGCAATGTAATGTAACTTTGACATGAGAAAGTGTGCTAGACCAACTAATGGTGGTGAATTAGGTTGCGACAAGGTCAATCTTTTGTTAATCTATAAGCTATGTGTTTGGTGAACGCTTCAAACACTTATGTCTTTGGTGTACCCTTCATGAGCTTATTCTAACTAGTTATGAACTCAAGCTAGATCCTTAGAGATATCCATAGTCATATCATACTTCTACACATGTTATCTCTGTTAGCTAATTCAAGGCAATGTAATGTAACTTTGACTTGAGAAAGTGTGCTAGACGAACTAACGGTGGTGAAATAGGTTGCAACAAGGTCAATCTTCTATTAATCTATAAGCTATGTCTTTGGTGAACCCTTCAAACGCTTATGTCTTTGTTGAACCCTTCATGAGCTTATTCTAACTAGTTATGAAGTCAAGCTAGATCCTTAGAGATATCCATGTTCATATCATACTTCTACACATGTGATCTCTATTAGCTAAGTTCAAGGCAATGTAATGTAACTTTGACATGAGAAAGTGTGCTAGACGAACTAACGGTGGTGAAATAGGTTGCAACAAGGTCAATCTTCTATTAATCTATAAGCTATGTCTTTGGTGAACCCTTCAAACGCTTATGTCTTTGGTGTACCCTTCATGAGCTTATTCTAACAAGCTATCAAGTTAAGCTAGATCCTTAGAGCTATCCATGTTCATATCATACTTCTACACATGTAATTTCTGTTAGCTAATTCAAGGCAATGTAATGTAACTTTGACATGAGAAAGTGTGCTAGACCAACTAATGGTGGTGAATTAGGTTGCGACAAGGTCAATCTTCTATTAATCTATAAGCTATGTCTTTGGTGAACCCTCAAACGATTATGTCTTTGGTGTACCCTTCACGAGCTTATTCTAACAAGTTATGAAGTCAACCTAGATCCTTAGAGCTATCCATGTTCATATCATACTTCTACACATGTAATCTCTGTTAGCTAATTCAAGGCAATGTAATGTAACTTTGACATGAGAAAGTTTGCTAGACGAACTAACGGTGGTGAAATAGGTTGCAACAAGGTCAATCTTCTATTAATCTATAAGTTATGTCTTTGGTGAACCCTTCAAACGCTTATGTCTTTGGTGTACCCTTCATGAGCTTATTCTAACAAGCTATCAAGTTAAGCTAGATCCTTAGAGCTATCCATGTTCATATCATACTTCTACACATGTAATTTCTGTTAGCTAATTCAAGGCAATGTAATGTAACTTTGACATGAGAAAGTGTGCTAGACCAACTAATGGTGGTGAATTAGGTTGCGACAAGGTCAATCTTTTGTTAATCTATAAGCTATGTCTTTGGTGAACGCTTCAAATACTTATGTCTTTGGTGTACCCTTCATGAGCTTATTCTAACTAGTTATGAAGTCAACCTAGATCCTTAGAGCTATCCATGTTCATATCATACTTCTACACATGTAATTTCTGTTAGCTAATTCAAGGCAATGTAATGTAACTTTGACATGAGAAAGTGTGCTAGACCAACTAATGGTGGTGAATTAGGTTGCGACAAGGTCAATCTTTTGTTAATCTATAAGCTATGTCTTTGGTGAACGCTTCAAATACTTATGTCTTTGGTGTACCCTTCATGAGTTTATTCTAACTAGTTATGAAGTCAAGCTAGATCCTTAGAGATATCCATAGTCATATCATACTTCTACACATGTTATCTCTGTTAGCTAATTCAAGGCAATGTAATATAACTTTGACATGAGAAAGTGTGCTAGACCAACTAACGGTGGTGAAATAGGTTGCGACAAGATCAATCTTCTGTTAATCTATAAGCTATGTCTTTGGTGAACCCTTCAAACGCTTATGTCTTTGTTGAACCCTTCATGAGCTTATTCTAACTAGTTATGAAGTCAAGCTAGATCCTTAGAGATATCCATGTTCATATCATACTTCTACACATGTGATCTCTATTAGCTAAGTTCAAGGCAATGTAATGTAACTTTGACATGAGAAAGTGTGCTAGACGAACTAACGGTGGTGAAATAGGTTGCAACAAGGTCAATCTTCTATTAATCTATAAGCTATGTCTTTTGTGAACCCTCAAATGTATATGTCTTTGGTGTACCCTTCATGAGCTTATTCTAACGAGTTATGAAGTCAAGCTAGATCCTTAGAGCTATCCATGTTCATATCATACTTTTACACATGTAATTTCTGTTAGCTAATTCAAGGCAATGTAATGTAACTTTGACATGAGAAAGTGTGCTAGACCAACTAATGGTGGTGAATTAGGTTGCGACAAGGTCAATCTTTTGTTAATCTATAAGCTATGTCTTTGGTGAACGCTTCAAACACTTATGTCTTTGGTGTACCCTTCATGAGCTTATTCTAATGAGTTATGAAGTCAAGCTAGATCCTTAGAGCTATCCATGTTCATATCATACTTCTACACATGTAATTTCTGTTAGCTAATTCAAGGCAATGTAATGTAACTTTGACATGAGAAAGTGTGCTAGACCAACTAATGGTGGTGAATTAGGTTGCGACAAGGTCAATCTTTTGTTAATCTATAAGCTATGTCTTTGGTGAACGCTTCAAACACTTATGTCTTTGGTGTACCCTTCATGAGCTTATTCTAACTAGTTATGAACTCAAGCTAGATCCTTAGAGATATCCATAGTCATATCATACTTCTACACAGGTTATCTCTGTTAGCTAATTCAAGGCAATGTAATGTAACTTTGACATGAGAAACTGTGCTAGACCAACTAACGGTGGTGAAATAGGTTGCAACAAGGACAATCTTCTATTAATCTATAAGCTATGTCTTTGGTGAACCCTCAAACGCTTATGTCTTTGGTGTACCCTTCATGAGCTTATTCTAACAAGCTATGAAGTCACGCTAGATCCTTAGAGCTATCCATGTTCATATCATACTTCTACACATGTAATTTCTGTTAGCTAATTCAAGGCAATGTAATGTAACTTTGACATGAGAAAGTGTGCTAGACCAACTAATGGTGGTGAATTAGGTTGCGACAAGGTCAATCTTCTATTAATATATAAGCTATGTCTTTGGTGAACCCTCAAACGATTATGTCTTTGGTGTACCCTTCACGAGCTTATTCTAACAAGTTATGAAGTCAACCTAGATCCTTAGAGCTATCCATGTTCATATCATACTTCTACACATGTAATTTCTGTTAGCTAATTCAAGGCAATGTAATGTAACTTTGACATGAGAAAGTGTGCTAGACCAACTAATGGTGGTGAATTAGGTTGCGACAAGGTCAATGTTTTGTTAATCTATAAGCTATGTCTTTGGTGAACGCTTCAAATACTTATGTCTTTGGTGTACCCTTCATGAGCTTATTCTAACTAGTTATGAAGTCAAGCTAGATCCTTAGAGATATCCATAGTCATATCATACTTCTACACATGTTATCTCTGTTAGCTAATTCAAGGCAATGTAATATAACTTTGACATGAGAAAGTGTGCTAGACCAACTAACGGTGGTGAAATAGGTTGCGACAAGATCAATCTTCTGTTAATCTATAAGCTATGTCTTTGGTGAACCCTTCAAACGCTTATGTCTTTGTTGAACCCTTCATGAGCTTATTCTAACTAGTTATGAAGTCAAGCTAGATCCTTAGAGATATCCATGTTCATATCATACTTCTACACATGTGATCTCTATTAGCTAAGTTCAAGGCAATGTAATGTAACTTTGACATGAGAAAGTGTGCTAGACGAACTAACGGTGGTGAAATAGGTTGCAACAAGGTCAATCTTCTATTAATCTATAAGCTATGTCTTTGGTGAACCCTTCAAACGCTTATGTCTTTGGTGTACCCTTCATGAGCTTATTCTAACAAGCTATCAAGTTAAGATAGATCCATAGAGATATCCATAGTCATATCATACTTCTATACATGTTATCTCTGTTAGCTAATTCAAGGCAATGTAATGTAACTTTGACATGAAAAAGTGTGCTAGACCAACTAACGGTGGTGAAATAGGTTGCGACAAGATCAATCTTCTGTTAATCTATAAGCTATGTCTTTGGTGAACCCTTCAAACGCTTATGTCTTTGTTGAACCCTTCATGAGCTTATTCTAACTAGTTATGAAGTCAACCTAGATCCTTAGAGATATCCATGTTCATATCATACTTCTACACATGTGATCTCTATTAGCTAAGTTCAAGGCAATGTAATGTAACTTTGATATGAGAAAGTGTGCTAGACGAACTAACGGTGGTGAAATAGGTTGCAACAAGGTCAATCTTCTATTAATCTATAAGCTATGTCTTTTGTGAACCCTCAAACGTTTATGTCTTTGGTGTACCCTTCATGAGCTTATTCTAACTAGTTATGAAGTCAAGCTAGATCCTTAGAGCTATCCATGTTCATATCATACTTTTACACATGTAATTTCTGTTAGCTAATTCAAGGCAATGTAATGTAACTTTGACATGAGAAAGTGTGCTAGACCAACTAATGGTGGTGAATTAGGTTGCGACAAGGTCAATCTTTTGTTAATCTATAAGCTATGTCTTTGGTGAACGCTTCAAACACTTATGTCTTTGGTGTACCCTTCATGAGCTTATTCTAACTAGTTATGAACTCAAGCTAGATCCTTAGAGATATCCATAGTCATATCATACTTCTACACATGTTATCTCTGTTAGCTAATTCAAGGCAATGTAATGTAACTTTGACATGAAAAAGTGTGCTAGACCAACTAACGGTGGTGAAATAGGTTGCGACAAGATCAATCTTCTGTTAATCTATAAGCTATGTCTTTGGTGAACCCTTCAAACGCTTATGTCTTTGTTGAACCCTTCATGAGCTTATTCTAACTAGTTATGAAGTCAACCTAGATCCTTAGAGATATCCATGTTCATATCATACTTCTACACATGTGATCTCTATTAGCTAAGTTCAAGGCAATGTAATGTAACTTTGACATGAGAAAGTGTGCTAGACCAACTAACGGTGGTGAAATAGGTTGCAACAAGGTCAATCTTCTATTAATCTATAAGCTATGTCTTTGGTGAACCCTTCAAACGCTTATGTCTTTGGTGTACCCTTCATGAGCTTATTCTAACAAGCTATCAAGTTAAGCTAGATCCTTAGAGCTATCCATGTTCATATCATACTTCTACACATGTAATTTCTGTTAGCTAATTCAAGGCAATGTAATGTAACTTTGACATGAGAAAGTGTGCTAGACCAACTAATGGTGGTGAATTAGGTTGCGACAAGATCAATCTTTTGTTAATCTATAAGCTATGTCTTTGGTGAACGCTTCAAACACTTATGTCTTTGGTGTACCCTTCATGAGCTTATTCTAACAAGCTATCAAGTTAAGCTAGATCCTTAGAGCTATCCATGTTCATATCATACTTTTACACATGTAATTTCTGTTAGCTAATTCAAGGCAATGTAATGTAACTTTGACATGAGAAAGTGTGCTAGACCAACTAATGGTGGTGAATTAGGTTGCGACAAGGTCAATCTTTTGTTAATCTATAAGCTATGTCTTTGGTGAACGCTTCAAATACTTATGTCTTTGGTGTACCCTTCATGAGCTTATTCTAACTAGTTATGAAGTCAATCTAGATCCTTAGAGATATCCATGTTCATATCATACTTCTACACATGTAATTTCTGTTAGCTAATTCAAGGCAATGTAATGTAACTTTGACATGAGAAAGTGTGCTAGACCAACTAATGGTGGTGAATTAGGTTGCGACAAGGTGAATCTTCTATTAATCTATAAGCTATGTCTTTGGTGAACCCTCAAATGATTATGTCTTTGGTGTACCCTTCACGAGCTTATTCTAACAAGTTATGAAGTCAACCTAGATCCTTAGAGCTATCCATGTTCATATCATACTTCTACACATGTGATCTCTATTAGCTAAGTTCAAGGCAATGTAATGTAACTTTGACATGAGAAAGTGTGCTAGACCAATTAATGGTGGTGAATTAGGTTGTGACAAGGTCAATCTTTTGTTAATCTATAAGCTATGTCTTTGGTGAACCCTTCAAACGCTTATGTCTTTGGTGTACCCTTCATGAGCTTATTCTAACAAGCTATCAAGTTAAGCTAGATCCTTAGAGATATCCATGTTCATATCATACTTCTACACATGTAATTTCTGTTAGCTAATTCAAGGCAATGTAATGTAACTTTGACATGAGAAAGTGTGCTAGACCAACTAATGGTGGTGAATTAGGTTGCGACAAGGTGAATCTTCTATTAATATATAAGCTATGTCTTTGGTGAACCCTCAAACGATTATGTCTTTGGTGTACCCTTCACGAGCTTATTCTAACAAGTTATGAAGTCAACCTAGATCCTTAGAGCTATCCATGTTCATATCATACTTCTACACATGTAATCTCTGTTAGATAATTCAAGGCACTGTAATGTAACTTTGACATGAGAAAGTGTGCTAGACGAACTAACGGTGGTGAAATAGGTTGCAACAAGGTCAATCTTCTATTAATCTATAAGCTATGTCTTTGGTGAACCCTCAAACGTTTATGTCTTTGGTGTACCCTTCATGAGCTTATTCTAACGAGTTATGAAGTCAAGCTAAATTCTTAGAGCTATCCATGTTCATATCATACTTCTACACATGTAATTTCTGTTAGCTAATTCAAGGCAATGTAATGTAACTTTGACATGAGAAAGTGTGCTAGACCAACTAATGGTGGTGAATTAGGTTGCGACAAGGTCAATCTTTTGTTAATCTATAAGCTATGTGTTTGGTGAACGCTTCAAATACTTATGTCTTTGGTGTACCCTTCATGAGCTTATTCTAACTAGTTATGAAGTCAAGCTAGATCCTTAGAGATATCCATAGTCATATCATACTTCTACACATGTTATCTCTGTTAGCTAATTCAAGGCAGTGTAATATAACTTTGACATGAGAAAGTGTGCTAGACCAACTCACGGTGGTGAAATAGGTTGCGACAAGATCAATCTTCTGTTAATCTATAAGCTATGTCTTTGGTGAACCCTTCAAACGCTTATGTCTTTGTTGAACCCTTCATGAGCTTATTCTAACTAGTTATGAAGTCAAGCTAGATCCTTAGAGATATCCATGTTCATATCATACTTCTACACATGTGATCTCTATTAGCTAAGTTCAAGGCAATGTAATGTAACATTGACATGAGAAAGTGTGCTAGACGAACTAACGGTGGTGAAATAGGTTGCAACAAGGTCAATCTTCTATTAATCTATAAGCTATGTCTTTGGTGAACCCTTCAAACGTATATGTCTTTGGTGTACCCTTCATGAGCTTATTCTAACAAGCTATCAAGTCACGCTAGATCCTTAGAGATATCCATGTTCATATCATACTTCTACACATGTAATTTCTGTTAGCTAATTCAAGGCAATGTAATGTAACTTTGACATGAGAAAGTTTGCTAGACCAACTAATGGTGGTGAATTAGGTTGCGACAAGGTGAATCTTCTATTAATCTATAAGCTATGTCTTTGGTGAACCCTTAAACGATTATGTCTTTGGTGTACCCTTCACGAGCTTATTCTAACAAGTTATGAAGTCAACCTAGATCCTTAGAGCTATCCAGGTTCATATCATACTTCTACACATGTAATCTCTGTTAGATAATTCAAGGCACTGTAATGTAACTTTGACATGAGAAAGTGTGCTAGACGAACTAACGGTGGTGAAATTGGTTGCAACAAGGTGAATCTTCTATTAATCTATAAGCTATGTCTTTGGAGAACCCTTCAAACGCTTATGTCTTTGGTGTACCCTTCATGAGCTTATTCTAACTAGTTATGAAGTCAAGCTAGATCCTTAGAGATATCCATAGTCATATCATACTTCTACACATGTTATCTATGTTAGCTAATTCAAGGCAATGTAATGTAACTTTGACATGAGAAAGTGTGCTAGACCAACTAACGGTGGTGAAATAGGTTGCGACAAGATCAATCTTCTGTTAATCTATAAGCTATGTCTTTGGTGAACCCTTCAAATGCTTATGTCTTTTTTGAACCCTTCATGAGCTTATTCTAACTAGTTATGAAGTCAAGCTAGATCCTTAGAGATATCCATGTTCATATCATACTTCTACACATGTGATCTCTATTAGCTAAGTTCAAGGCAATGTAATGTAACTTTGACATGAGAAAGTGTGCTAGACGAACTAACGGTGGTGAAATAGGTTGCAACAAGGTCAATCTTCTATTAATCTATAAGCTATGTCTTTGGTGAACCCTCAAATGTTTATGTCTTTGGTGTACCCTTCATGAGCTTATTCTAACGAGTTATGAAGTCAAGCTAGATCCTTAGAGCTATCCATGTTCATATCATACTTCTACACATGTAATTTCTGTTAGCTAATTCAAGGCAATCTAATGTAACTTTGACATGAGAAAGTGTGCTAGACCAACTAATGGTGGTGAATTAGGTTGCGACAAGGTCAATCTTTTGTTAATCTATAAGCTATGTCTTTGGTGAACGCTTCAAATACTTATGTCTTTGGTGTACCCTTCACGAACTTATTCTAACAAGTTATGAAGTCAACCTAGATCCTTAGAGCTATCCATGTTCATATCATACTTCTACACATGTAATTTCTGTTAGCTAATTCAAGGCAATGTAATGTAACTTTGACATGAGAAAGTGTGCTAGACCAACTAATGGTGGTGAATTAGGTTGCGACAAGGTCAATCTTTTGTTAATCTATAAGCTATGTCTTTGGTGAACGCTTCAAACGCTTATGTCTTTGGTGTACCCTTCATGAGCTTATTCTAACTAGTTATGAAGTCAAGCTAGATCCTTAGAGATATCCATGTTCATATCATACTTCTACACATGTTATCTCTGTTAGCTAATTCAAGGCAATGTAATGTAACTTTGACATGAGAAAGTGTGCTAGACCAACTAACGGTGGTGAAATAGGTTGCGACAAGGTCAATCTTCTATTAATCTATAAGCTATGTCTTTGGTGAACCCTCAAACGATTATGTCTTTGGTGTACCCTTCACGAACTTATTCTAACAAGTTATGAAGTCAACCTAGATCCTTAGAGCTATCCATGTTCATATCATACTTCTACACATGTAATTTCTGTTAGCTAATTCAAGGCAATGTAATGTAACTTTGACATGAGAAAGTGTGCTAGACCAACTAATGGTGGTGAATTAGGTTGCGACAAGATCAATCTTTTGTTAATCTATAAGCTATGTCTTTGGTGAACGCTTCAAACACTTATGTCTTTGGTGTACCCTTCATGAGCTTATTCTAACTAGTTATGAAGTCAAGCTAGATCCTTAGAGATATCCATAGTCATATCATACTTCTACACATGTTATCTCTGTTAGCTAATTCAAGGCAATGTAATATAACTTTGACATGAGAAAGTGTGCTAGACCAACTAACGGTGGTGAAATAGGTTGCGACAAGATCAATCTTCTGTTAATCTATAAGCTATGTCTTTGGTGAACCCTTCAAACGCTTATGTCTTTGTTGAACCCTTCATGAGCTTATTCTAACTAGTTATGAAGTCAAGCTAGATCCTTAGAGATATCCATGTTCATATAATAATTCTACACATGTGATCTCTATTAGCTAAGTTCAAGGCAATGTAATGTAACTTTGACATGAGAAAGTGTGCTAGACGAACTAACGGTGGTGAAATAGGATGCAACAAGGTCAATCTTCTATTAATCTATAAGTTATGTCTTTGGTGAACCCTTCAAACGCTTATTTCTTTGGTGTACCCTTCATGAGCTTATTCTAACAAGCTATCAAGTTAAGCTAGATCCTTAGAGCTATCCATGTTCATATCATACTTCTACACATGTAATTTCTGTTAGCTAATTCAAGGCAATGTAATGTAACTTTGACATGAGAAAGTGTGCTAGACCAACTAATGGTGATGAATTAGGTTGCGACAAGGTCAATCTTTTGTTAATCTATAAGCTATGTCTTTGGTGAACCCTTCAAACACTTATATCTTTGGTGAACCCTTCATGAGCTTATTCTAACTAGTAATGAAGTCAAACTAGATCCTCAGAGATATCCATGTTCATATCATACTTCTACACATGTGATCTCTATTAGCTAAGTTCAATGCAATGTAATGTAACTTTGACATGAGAAAGTGTGCTAGACGAACTAACTGTGGTGAAATAGGTTGCAACAAGGTCAATCTTCTATTAATCTATAAGCTATGTCTTTGGTGAACCCTCAAACGATTATGTCTTTGGTGTACCCTTCATGAGCTTATTCTAACTAGTTATGAAGTCAAGCTAGATCCTTAGAGATATCCATAGTCATATCATACTTCTACACATGTTATCTATGTTAGCTAATTCAAGGCAATGTAATGTAACTTTGACATGAGAAAGTGTGCTAGACCAACTAACGGTGGTGAAATAGGTTGCGACAAGATCAATCTTCTGTTAATCTATAAGCTATGTCTTTGGTGAACCCTTCAAATGCTTATGTCTTTGTTGAACCCTTCATGAGCTTATTCTAACTAGTTATGAAGTCAAGCTAGATCCTTAGAGATATCCATGTTCATATCATACTTCTACACATGTTATCTCTGTTAGCTAATTCAAGGCAATGTAATGTAACTTTGACATGAGAAAGTGTGCTAGACCAACTAACGGTGGTGAAAAAAGTTGCGACAAGGTCAATCTTCTATTAATCTATAAGCTATGTCTTTGGTGAACCCTCAAACGATTATGTCTTTGGTGTACCCTTCACGAACTTATTCTAACAAGTTATGAAGTCAACCTAGATCCTTAGAGCTATCCATGTTCATATCATACTTCTACACATGTAATTTCTGTTAGCTAATTCAAGGCAATGTAATGTAACTTTGACATGAGAAAGTGTGCTAGACCAACTAATGGTGGTGAATTAGGTTGCGACAAGATCAATCTTTTGTTAATCTATAAGCTATGTCTTTGGTGAACGCTTCAAACACTTATGTCTTTGGTGTACCCTTCATGAGCTTATTCTAACTAGTTATGAAGTCAAGCTAGATCCTTAGAGATATCCATAGTCATATCATACTTCTACACATGTTATCTCTGTTAGCTAATTCAAGGCAATGTAATGTAACTTTGACATGAGAAAGTGTTCTAGACCAACTAACGGTGGTGAAATAGGTTGCAACAAGGTCAATCTTCTATTAATCTATAAGCTATGTCTTTGGTGAACCCTCAAACGCTTATGTCTTTGGTGTACCCTTCATGAGCTTATTCTAACAAGCTATGAAGTCACGCTAGATCCTTAGAGCTATCCATGTTCATATCATACTTCTACACATGTAATTTCTGTTAGCTAATTCAAGGCAATGTAATGTAACTTTGACATGAGAAAGTGTGCTAGACCAACTAATGGTGGTGAATTAGGTTGCGACAAGGTGAATCTTCTATTAATCTATAAGCTATGTCTTTGGTGAACCCTCAAACGATTATGTCTTTGGTGTACCCTTCACGAGCTTATTCTAACAAGTTATGAAGTCAACCTAGATCCTTAGAGCTATCCATGTTCATATCATACTTCTACACATGTAATTTCTGTTAGCTAATTCAAGGCAATGTAATGTAACTTTGACATGAGAAAGTGTGCTAGACCAACTAATGGTGGTGAATTAGGTTGCGACAAGATCAATCTTTTGTTAATCTATAAGCTATGTCTTTGGTGAACGCTTCAAACACTTATGTCTTTGGTGTACCCTTCATGAGCTTATTCTAACTAGTTATGAAGTCAAGCTAGATCCTTAGAGATATCCATAGTCATATCATACTTCTACACATGTTATCTCTGTTAGCTAATTCAAGGCAATGTAATGTAACTTTGACATGAGAAAGTGTTCTAGACCAACTAACGGTGGTGAAATAGGTTGCAACAAGGTCAATCTTCTATTAATCTATAAGCTATGTCTTTGGTGAACCCTCAAACGCTTATGTCTTTGGTGTACCCTTCATGAGCTTATTCTAACAAGCTATGAAGTCACGCTAGATCCTTAGAGCTATCCATGTTCATATCATACTTCTACACATGTAATTTCTGTTAGCTAATTCAAGGCAATGTAATGTAACTTTGACATGAGAAAGTGTGCTAGACCAACTAATGGTGGTGAATTAGGTTGCGACAAGGTGAATCTTCTATTAATCTATAAGCTATGTCTTTGGTGAACCCTCAAACGATTATGTCTTTGGTGTACCCTTCACGAGCTTATTCTAACAACTTATGAAGTCAACCTAGATCCTTAGAGCTATCCATGTTCATATCATACTTCTACACATGTGATCTCTATTAGCTAAGTTCAAGGCAATGTAATGTAACTTTGACATGAGAAAGTGTGCTAGACCAATTAATGGTGGTGAATTAGGTTGCGACAAGGTCAATCTTTTGTTAATCTATAAGCTATGTCTTTGGTGAACCCTTCAAACGCTTATGTCTTTGGTGTACCCTTCATGAGCTTATTCTAACAAGCTATCAAGTTAAGCTAGATCCTTAGAGCTATCCATGTTCATATCATACTTCTACACATGTTATCTCTGTTAGCTAATTCAAGGCAATGTAATGTAACTTTGACATGAGAAAGTGTGCTAGACCAACTAACGGTTGTGAAATAGGTTGCGACAAGATCAATCTTCTGTTAATCTATAAGCTATATCTTTGGTGAACCCTCAAACGCTTATGTCTTTGGTGTACCCTTCACGAGCTTATTCTAACAAGTTATGAAGTCAACCTAGATCCTTAGAGCTATCCATGTTCATATCATACTTCTACACATGTAATTTCTGTTAGCTAATTCAAGGCAATGTAATGTAACTTTGACATGAGAAAGTGTGCTAGACCAACTAATGGTGGTGATTTGGGTTGCGACAAGGTCAATCTTCTATTAATCTATAAGCTATGTCTTTGGTGAACCCTCAAACGATTATGTCTTTGGTGTACCCTTCACGAGCTTATTCTAACAAGTTATGAAGTCAACCTAGATCCTTAGAGCTATCCATGTTCATATCATACTTCTACTCATGTAATTTCTGTTAGCTAATTCAAGGCAATGTAATGTAACTTTGACATGAGAAAGTGTGCTAGACCAACTAATGGTGGTGAATTAGGTTGCGACAAGGTCAATCTTTTGTTAATCTATAAGCTATGTCTTTGGTGAACGCTTCAAATACTTATGTCTTTGGTGTACCCTTCATGAGCTTATTCTAACTAGATCCTTAGAGCTATCCATATTCATATCATACTTCTACACATGTGATCTCTATTAGCTAAGTTCAAGGCAATGTAATGTAACTTTGACATGAGAAAGTGTGCTAGACCAACTAATGGTGGTGAATTAGGTTGCGACAAGGTCAATCTTTTGTTAATCTATAAGCTATGTCTTTGGTGAACCCTTCAAACACTTATATCTTTGGTGAACCCTACATGAGCTTATTCTAACTAGTAATGAAGTCAAGCTAGATCCTTAGAGATATCCATGTTCATATCATACTTCTACACATGTGATCTCTATTAGCTAAGTTCAATGCAATGTAATGTAACTTTGACATGAGAAAGTGTGCTAGACGAACTAACTGTGGTGAAATAGGTTGCAACAAGGTCAATCTTCTATTAATCTATAAGCTATGTCTTTGGTGAACCCTCCAACGATTATGTCTTTGGTGTACCCTTCACGAGCTTATTCTAACAAGTTATGAAGTCAACCTAGATCCTTAGAGCTATCCAGGTTCATATCATACTTCTACACATGTAATCTTTGTTAGCTAATTCAAGGCACTGTAATGTAACTTTGACATGAGAAAGTGTGCTAGACGAACTAACGGTGGTGAAATTGGTTGCAACAAGGTGAATCTTCTATTAATCTATAAGCTATGTCTTTGGAGAACCCTTCAAATGCTTATGTCTTTGGTGTACCCTTCATGAGCTTATTCTAACTAGTTATGAAGTCAAGCTAGATCCTTAGAGATATCCATAGTCATATCATACTTCTACACATGTTATCTATGTTAGCTAATTCAAGGCAATGTAATGTAACTTTGACATGAGAAAGTGTGCTAGACCAACTAACGGTGGTGAAATAGGTTGCGACAAGATCAATCTTCTGTTAATCTATAAGCTATGTCTTTGGTGAACCCTTCAAACGCTTATGTCTTTGTTGAACCCTTCATGAGCTTATTCTAACTAGTTATGAAGTCAAGCTAGATCCTTAGAGATATCCATGTTCATATCATACTTCTACACATGTTATCTCTGTTAGCTAATTCAAGGCAATGTAATGTAACTTTGACATGAGAAAGTGTGCTAGACCAACTAACGGTGGTGAAATAGGTTGCGACAAGATCAATCTTCTGTTAATCTATAAGCTATATCTTTGGTGAACCCTCAAACGCTTATGTCTTTGGTGTACCCTTCATGAGCTTATTCTAACGAGTTATGAAGTAAAGCTAGATCCTTAGAGCTATCCATGTTCATATCATACTTCTACACATGTGATCTCTATTAGCTAAGTTCAAGGCAATGTAATGTAACTTTGACATGAGAAAGTGTGCTAGACCAACTAATGGTGGTGAATTAGGTTGCGACAAGGTCAATCTTTTGTTAATCTATAAGCTATGTCTTTGGTGAACCCTTCAAACACTTATATCTTTGGTGAATCCTACATGAGCTTATTATAACTAGTAATGAAGTCAAGCTAGATCCTTAGAGCTATCCAGGTTCATATTATACTTCTACACATGTGATCTCTGTTAGCTAATTCAAGGCACTGTAATGTAACTTTGACATGAGAAAGTATGCTAGACGAACTAACGGTGGTGAAATTGGTTGCAACAAGGTCAATCTTCTATTAATCTATAAGCTATGTCTTTGGTGAACCCTCAAACGATTATGTCTTTGGTGTACCCTTCACGAGCTTATTCTAACAAGTTATGAAGTCAACCTAGATCCTTAGAGCTATCCAGGTTCATATTATACTTCTACACATGTTATCTCTGTTAGCTAATTCAAGGCAATGTAATGTAACTTTGACATGAGAAAGTGTGCTAGACCAACTAACGGTGGTGAAATAGGTTGCAACAAGGTCAATCTTCTATTAATCTATAAGCTATGTCTTTGGTGAACCCTTCAAACGTATATGTCTTTGGTGTACCCTTCATGAGCTTATTCTAACGAGTTATGAAGTCAAGCTAGATCCTTAGAGCTATCCATGTTCATATCATACTTCTACACATGTAATTTCTGTTAGCTAATTCAAGGCAATGTAATGTAACTTTGACATGAGAAAGTGTGCTAGACCAACTAATGGTGGTGAATTAGGTTGCGACAAGGTCAATCTTTTGTTAATCTATAAGCTATGTCTTTGGTGAACGCTTCAAACGCTTATGTCTTTGGTGTACCCTTCATGAGCTTATTCTAACTAGTTATGAAGTCAAGCTAGATCCTTAGAGATATCCATAGTCATATCATACTTCTACACATGTTATCTCTGTTAGCTAATTCAAGGCAATGTAATGTAACTTTGACATGAGAAAGTGTGCTAGACCAACTAACGGTGGTGAAATAGGTTGCGACAAGATCAATCTTCTGTTAATCTATAAGCAATATCTTTGGTGAACCCTCAAACGCTTATGTCTTTGGTGTACACTTCATTAGCTTATTCTAACGAGTTATGAAGTCAAGCTAGATCCTTAGAGCTATTCATGTTCATATCATACTTCTACACATGTGATCTCTAATAGCTAAGTTCAAGGCAATGTAATGTAACTTTGACATGAGAAAGTGTGCTAGACCAACTAATGGTGGTGAATTAGGTTGCGACAAGGTCAATCTTTTGTTAATCTATAAGCTATGTCTTTGGTGAACCCTTCAAACACTTATATCTTTGGTGAACCCTTCTTGAGCTTATTCTAACTAGTAATGAAGTCAAACTAGATCCTCAGAGATATCCATGTTCATATCATACTTCTACACATGTGATCTCTATTAGCTAAGTTCAATGCAATGTAATGTAACTTTGACATGAGAAAGTGTGCTAGACGAACTAACTGTGGTGAAATAGGTTGCAACAAGGTCAATCTTCTATTAATCTATAAGCTATGTCTTTGGTGAACCCTCAAACGATTATGTCTTTGGTGTACCCTTCACGAGCTTATTCTAACAAGTTATGAAGTCAACCTAGATCCTTAGAGCTATCCAGGTTCATATCATACTTCTACACATGTAATCTCTGTTAGCTAATTCAAGGCACTGTAATGTAACTTTGACATGAGAAAGTGTGCTAGACGAACTAACGGTGGTGAAATTGGTTGCAACAAGGTGAATCTTCTATTAATCTATAAGCTATGTCTTTGGAGAACCCTTCAAACGCTTATGTCTTTGGTGTACCCTTCATGAGCTTATTCTAACTAGTTATGAAGTCAAGCTAGATCCTTAGAGATATCCATAGTCATATCATACTTCTACACATGTTATCTATGTTAGCTAATTCAAGGCAATGTAATGTAACTTTGACATGAGAAAGTGTGCTAGACCAACTAACGGTGGTGAAATAGGTTGCGACAAGATCAATCTTCTGTTAATCTATAAGCTATGTCTTTGGTGAACCCTTCAAACGCTTATGTCTTTGTTGAACCCTTCATGAGCTTATTCTAACTAGTTATGAAGTCAAGCTAGATCCTTAGAGATATCCATGTTCATATCATACTTCTACACATGTTATCTCTGTTAGCTAATTCAAGGCAATGTAATGTAACTTTGACATGAGAAAGTGTGCTAGACCAACTAACGGTGGTGAAATAGGTTGCGACAAGATCAATCTTCTGTTAATCTATAAGCTATATCTTTGGTGAACCCTCAAACGCTTATGTCTTTGGTGTACCCTTCATGAGCTTATTCTAACGAGTTATGAAGTAAAGCTAGATCCTTAGAGCTATCCATGTTCATATCATACTTCTACACATATGATCTCTATTAGCTAAGTTCAAGGCAATGTAATGTAACTTTGACATGAGAAAGTGTGCTAGACCAACTAATGGTGGTGAATTAGGTTGCGACAAGGTCAATCTTTTGTTAATCTATAAGCTATGTCTTTGGTGAACCCTTCAAACACTTATATCTTTGGTGAACCCTACATGAGCTTATTCTAACTAGTAATGAAGTCAAGCTAGATCCTTAGAGATATCCATGTTCATATCATACTTCTACACATGTGATCTCTATTAGCTAAGTTCAATGCAATGTAATGTAACTTTGACATGAGAAAGTGTGCTAGACGAACTAACTGTGGTGAAATAGGTTGCAACAAGGTCAATCTTCTATTAATCTATAAGCTATGTCTTTGGTGAACCCTCAAACGATTATGTCTTTGGTGTACCCTTCACGAGCTTATTCTAACAAGTTATGAAGTCAACCTAGATCCTTAGAGCTATCCATGTTCATATCATACTTCTACACATGTAATCTCTGTTAGCTAATTCAAGGCACTGTAATGTAACCTTGACATGAGAAAGTGTGCTAGACGAACTAACGGTGGTGAAATTGGTTGCAACAAGGTGAATCTTTTGTTAATCTATAAGCTATGACTTTGGTGAACCCTTCAAACGCTTATGTCTTTGGTGTACCCTTCATGAGCTTATTCTAACAAGCTATCAAGTTAAGCTAGATCCTTAGAGCCATCCATGTTCATATCATACTTCTAAATATGTAATCTCTGTTGGCTAATTCAATGCACTGTTATGTAACTTTGACATGAGAAAGTGTGCTAGACCAACTAACGGTGGTGAAATAGGTTGCAACAAGGTCAATCTTCTATTAATCTATAAGCTATGTCTTTGGTGAACCCTTCAAACGTATATGTCTTTGGTGTACCCTTCATGAGCTTATTCTAACGAGTTATGAAGTCAAGCTAGATCCTTAGAGCTATCCATGTTCATATCATACTTCTACACATGTAATTTCTGTTAGCTAATTCAAGGCAATGTAATGTAACTTTGACATGAGAAAGTGTGCTAGACCAACTAATGGTGGTGAATTAGGTTGCGACAAGGTCAATCTTTTGTTAATCTATAAGCTATGTCTTTGGTGAACGCTTCAAACGCTTATGTCTTTGGTGTACCCTTCATGAGCTTATTCTAACTAGTTATGAAGTCAAGCTAGATCCTTAGAGATATCCATAGTCATATCATACTTCTACACATGTTATCTCTGTTAGCTAATTCAAGGCAATGTAATGTAACTTTGACATGAGAAAGTGTGCTAGACCAACTAACGGTGGTGAAATAGGTTGCGACAAGATCAATCTTCTGTTAATCTATAAGCAATATCTTTGGTGAACCCTCAAACGCTTATGTCTTTGGTGTACACTTCATTAGCTTATTCTAACGAGTTATGAAGTCAAGCTAGATCCTTAGAGCTATTCATGTTCATATCATACTTCTACACATGTGATCTCTAATAGCTAAGTTCAAGGCAATGTAATGTAACTTTGACATGAGAAAGTGTGCTAGACCAACTAATGGTGGTGAATTAGGTTGCGACAAGGTCAATCTTTTGTTAATCTATAAGCTATGTCTTTGGTGAACCCTTCAAACACTTATATCTTTGGTGAACCCTTCTTGAGCTTATTCTAACTAGTTATGAAGTCAAGCTAGATCCTTAGAGATATCCATGTTCATATCATACTTCTACACATGTTATCTCTGTTAGCTAATTCAAGGAATTGTAATGTAACTTTGACATGAGAAAGTGTGCTAGACCAACTAACGGTGGTGAAATAGGTTGCGACAAGGTCAATCTTCTATTAATCTATAAGCTATGTCTTTGGTGAACCCTCAAACGATTATGTCTTTGGTGTACCCTTCACGAACTTATTCTAACAAGTTATGAAGTCAACCTAGATCCTTAGAGCTATCCATGTTCATATCATACTTCTACACATGTAATTTCTGTTAGCTAATTCAAGGCAATGTAATGTAACTTTGACATGAGAAAGTGTGCTAGACCAACTAATGGTGGTGAATTAGGTTGCGACAAGATCAATCTTTTGTTAATCTATAAGCTATGTCTTTGGTGAACCCTCAAACGATTATGTCTTTGGTGTACCCTTCACGAGCTTATTCTAACAAGTTATGAAGTCAACCTAGATCCTTAGAGCTATCCAGGTTCATATCATACTTCTACACATGTAATCTCTGTTAGCTAATTCAAGGCACTGTAATGTAACTTTGACATGAGAAAGTGTGCTAGACGAACTAACGGTGGTGAAATTGGTTGCAACAAGGTGAATCTTTTATTAATCTATAAGCTATGTCTTTGGAGAACCCTTCAAACGCTTATGTCTTTGGTGTACCCTTCATGAGCTTATTCTAACTAGTTATGAAGTCAAGCTAGATCCTTAGAGATATCCATAGTCATATCATACTTCTACACATGTTATCTATGTTAGCTAATTCAAGGCAATGTAATGTAACTTTGACATGAGAAAGTGTGCTAGACCAACTAACGGTGGTGAAATAGGTTGCGACAAGATCAATCTTCTGTTAATCTATAAGCTATGTCTTTGGTGAACCCTTCAAACGCTTATGTCTTTGTTGAACCCTTCATGAGCTTATTCTAACTAGTTATGAAGTCAAGCTAGATCCTTAGAGATATCCATGTTCATATCATACTTCTACACATGTAATCTCTGTTAGCTAATTCAAGGCACTGTAATGTAACTTTGACATGAGAAAGTGTGCTAGACGAACTAACGGTGGTGAAATAGGTTGCAACAAGGTCAATCTTCTATTAATCTATAAGCTATGTCTTTGGTGAACCCTCAAACGTTTATGTCTTTGGTGTACCCTTCATGAGCTTATTCTAACGAGTTATGAAGTCAAGCTAGATCCTTAGAGCTATCCATGTTCATATCATACTTCTACACATGTAATTTCTGTTAGCTAATTCAAGGCAATGTAATGTAACTTTGACATGAGAAAGTGTGCTAGACCAACTAATGGTGGTGAATTAGGTTGCGACAAGATCAATCTTTTGTTAATCTATAAGCTATGTCTTTGGTGAACGCTTCAAACACTTATGTCTTTGGTGTACCCTTCATGAGCTTATTCTAACTAGTTATGAAGTCAAGCTAGATCCTTAGAGATATCCATAGTCATATCATACTTCTACACATGTTATCTCTGTTAGCTAATTCAAGGCAATGTAATGTAACTTTGACATGAGAAAGTGTGCTAGACCAACTAACGGTGGTGAAATAGGTTGCAACAAGGTCAATCTTCTATTAATCTATAAGCTATGTCTTTGGTGAACCCTCAAACGCTTATGTCTTTGGTGTACCCTTCATGATCTTATTCTAACAAGCTATGAAGTCACGCTAGATCCTTAGAGCTATCCATGTTCATATCATACTTCTACACATGTGATCTCTGTTAGCTAATTCAAGGCAATGTAATGTAACTTTGACATGAGAAAGTGTGCTAGACCAACTAATGGTGGTGAATTAGGTTGCGACAAGATCAATCTTTTGTTAATCTATAAGCTATGTCTTTGGTGAACCCTCAAACGATTATGTCTTTGGTGTACCCTTCACGAGCTTATTCTAACAAGTTATGAAGTCAACCTAGATCCTTAGAGATATCCATAGTCATATCATACTTCTACACATGTTATCTCTGTTAGCTAATTCAAGGCAATGTAATATAACTTTGACATGAGAAAGTGTGCTAGACCAACTAACGGTCGTGAAATAGGTTGCGACACGATCAATCTTCTGTTAATCTATAAGCTATGTCTTTGGTGAACCCTTCAAACGCTTATGTTTTTGTTGAACCCTTCATGAGCTTATTCTAACTAGTTATGAAGTCAAGCTAGATCCTTAGAGCTATCCATGTTCATATCATACTTCTACACATGTGATCTCTATTAGCTAAGTTCAAGGCAATGTAATGTAACTTTGACATGAGAAAGTGTGCTAGACCAACTAATGGTGGTGAATTAGGTTGCGACAAGGTCAATCTTTTGTTAATCTATAAGCTATGTCTTTGGTGAACCCTTCAAACGCTTATGTTTTTGTTGAACCCTTCATGAGCTTATTCTAACTAGTTATGAAGTCAAGCTAGATCCTTAGAGATATCCATGTTCATATAATAATTCTACACATGTGATCTCTATTAGCTAAGTTCAAGGCAATGTAATGTAACTTTGACATGAGAAAGTGTGCTAGACGAACTAACGGTGGTGAAATAGGTTGCAACAAGGTCAATCTTCTATTAATCTATAAGTTATGTCTTTGGTGAACCCTTCAAACGCTTATGTCTTTGGTGTACCCTTCATGAGCTTATTCTAACAAGCTATCAAGTTAAGCTAGATCCTTAGAGCTATCCATGTTCATATCATACTTCTACACATGTAATTTCTGTTAGCTAATTCAAGGCAATGTAATGTAACTTTGACATGAGAAAGTGTGCTAGACCAACTAATGGTGGTGAATTAGGTTGCGACAAGGTCAATCTTCTATTAATCTATAAGCTATGTCTTTGGTGAACCCTCAAACGATTATGTCTTTGGTGTACCCTTCACGAACTTATTCTAACAAGTTATGAAGTCAACCTAGATCCTTAGAGCTATCCATGTTCATATCATACTTCTACACATGTAATTTCTGTTAGCTAATTCAAGGCAATGTAATGTAACTTTGACATGAGAAAGTGTGCTAGACCAACTAATGGTGGTGAATTAGGTTGCGACAAGATCAATCTTTTGTTAATCTATAAGCTATGTCTTTGGTGAACGCTTCAAACACTTATGTCTTTGGTGTACCCTTCACGAGCTTATTCTAACTAGTTATGAAGTCAAGCTAGATCCTTAGAGATATCCATAGTCATATCATACTTCTACACATGTTATCTCTGTTAGCTAATTCAAGGCAATGTAATGTAACTTTGACATGAGAAAGTGTGCTAGACCAACTAAATGTGGTGAAATAGGTTGCAACAAGGTCAATCTTCTATTAATCTATAAGCTATGTCTTTGGTGAACCCTCAAACGCTTATGTCTTTGGTGTACCCTTCATGAGCTTATTCTAACAAGCTATGAAGTCAAGCTAGATCCTTAGAGCTATCCATGTTCATATCATACTTCTACACATGTAATTTCTGTTAGCTAATTCAAGGCAATGTAATGTAACTTTGACATGAGAAACTGTGCTAGACCAACTAATGGTGGTGAATTAGGTTGCGACAAGGTGAATCTTCTATTAATCTATAAGCTATGTCTTTGGTGAACCTTCAAACGTATATGTCTTTGGTGTACCCTTCATGAGCTTATTCTAACGAGTTATGAAGTCAAGCTAGATCCTTAGAGCTATCCATGTTCATATCATACTTCTACACATGTAATTTCTGTTAGCTAATTCAAAGCAATGTAATGTAACTTTGACATGAGAAAGTGTGCTAGACCAACTAATGGTGGTGAATTAGGTTGCGACAAGGTCAATCTTTTGTTAATCTATAAGCTATGTCTTTGGTGAACGCTTCAAACGCTTATGTCTTTGGTGTACCCTTCATGAGCTTATTCTAACTAGTTAGTAAGTCAAGCTAGATCCTTAGAGATATCCATAGTCATATCATACTTCTACACATGTTATCTCTGTTAGCTAATTCAAGGCAATGTAATGTAACTTTGACATGAGAAAGTGTGCTAGACCAACTAACGGTGGTGAAATAGGTTGCGACAAGATCAATCTTCTGTTAATCTATAAGCAATATCTTTGGTGAACCCTCAAACGCTTATGTCTTTGGTGTACACTTCATTAGCTTATTCTAACGAGTTATAAAGTCAAGCTAGATCCTTAGAGCTATCCATGTTCATATCATACTTCTACACATGTGATCTCTATTAGCTAAGTTCAAGGCAATGTAATGTAACTTTGACATGAGAAAGTGTGCTAGACCAACTAATGGTGGTGAATTAGGTTGCGACAAGGTCAATCTTTTGTTAATCTATAAGCTATGTCTTTGGTGAACCCTTCAAACACTTATATCTTTGGTGAACCCTTCATGAGCTTATTCTAACTAGTAATGAAGTCAAACTAGATCCTCAGAGATATCCATGTTCATATCATACTTCTACACATGTGATCTCTATTAGCTAAGTTCAATGCAATGTAATGTAACTTTGACATGAGAAAGTGTGCTAGACGAACTAACTGTGGTGAAATAGGTTGCAACAAGGTCAATCTTCTATTAATCTATAAGCTATGTCTTTGGTGAACCCTCAAACGATTATGTCTTTGGTGTACCCTTCACGAGCTTATTCTAACAAGTTATGAAGTCAACCTAGATCCTTAGAGCTATCCAGGTTCATATCATACTTCTACACATGTAATCTCTGTTAGCTAATTCAAGGCACTGTAATGTAACTTTGACATGAGAAAGTGTGCTAGACGAACTAACGGTGGTGAAATTGGTTGCAACAAGGTGAATCTTCTATTAATCTATAAGCTATGTCTTTGGAGAACCCTTCAAACGCTTATGTCTTTGGTGTACCCTTCATGAGCTTATTCTAACTAGTTATGAAGTCAAGCTAGATCCTTAGAGATATCCATAGTCATATCATACTTCTACACATGTTATCTATGTTAGCTAATTCAAGGCAATGTAATGTAACTTTGACATGAGAAAGTGTGCTAGACCAACTAACGGTGGTGAAATAGGTTGCGACAAGATCAATCTTCTGTTAATCTATAAGCTATGTCTTTGGTGAACCCTTCAAACGCTTATGTCTTTGTTGAACCCTTCATGAGCTTATTCTAACTAGTTATGAAGTCAAGCTAGATCCTTAGAGATATCCATGTTCATATCATACTTCTACACATGTTATCTCTGTTAGCTAATTCAAGGCAATGTAATGTAACTTTGACATGAGAAAGTGTGCTAGACCAACTAACGGTGGTGAAATAGGTTGCGACAAGATCAATCTTCTGTTAATCTATAAGCTATATCTTTGGTGAACCCTCAAACGCTTATGTCTTTGGTGTACCCTTCATGAGCTTATTCTAACGAGTTATGAAGTAAAGCTAGATCCTTAGAGCTATCCATGTTCATATCATACTTCTACACATGTGATCTCTATTAGCTAAGTTCAAGGCAATGTAATGTAACTTTGACATGAGAAAGTGTGCTAGACCAACTAATGGTGGTGAATTAGGTTGCGACAAGGTCAATCTTTTGTTAATCTATAAGCTATGTCTTTGGTGAACCCTTCAAACACTTATATCTTTGGTGAACCCTACATGAGCTTATTCTAACTAGTAATGAAGTCAAGCTAGATCCTTAGAGATATCCATGTTCATATCATACTTCTACACATGTGATCTCTATTAGCTAAGTTCAATGCAATGTAATGTAACTTTGACATGAGAAAGTGTGCTAGACGAACTAACTGTGGTGAAATAGGTTGCAACAAGGTCAATCTTCTATTAATCTATAAGCTATGTCTTTGGTGAACCCTCAAACGATTATGTCTTTGGTGTACCCTTCACGAGCTTATTCTAACAAGTTATGAAGTCAACCTAGATCCTTAGAGCTATCCATGTTCATATCATACTTCTACACATGTAATCTCTGTTAGCTAATTCAAGGCACTGTAATGTAACTTTGACATGAGAAAGTGTGCTAGACGAACTAACGGTGGTGAAATTGGTTGCAACAAGGTGAATCTTTTGTTAATCTATAAGCTATGACTTTGGTGAACCCTTCAAAAGCTTATGTCTTTGGTGTACCCTTCATGAGCTTATTCTAACAAGCTATCAAGTTAAGCTAGATCCTTAGAGCCATCCATGTTCATATCATACTTCTAAATATGTAATCTCTGTTGGCTAATTCAATGCACTGTTATGTAACTTTGACATGAGAAAGTGTGCTAGACCAACTAACGGTGGTGAAATTGGTTGCAACAAGGTCAATCTTCTATTAATCTATAAGCTATGTCTTTGGTGAACCCTTCAAACGTATATGTCTTTGGTGTACCCTTCATGAGCTTATTCTAACTAGTTATGAAGTCAAGCTAGATCCTTAGAGATATCCATAATCATATTATACTTCTACACATGTTATCTCTGTTAGCTAATTCAAGGCAATGTAATGTAACTTTGACATGAGAAAGTGTGCTAGACCAACTAACGGTGGTGAAATAGGTTGCGACAAGATCAATCTTCTGTTAATCTATAAGCTATATCTTTGGTGAACCCTCAAACGCTTATGTCTTTGGTGTACACTTCATTAGCTTATTCTAACGAGTTATGAAGTCAAGCTAGATCCTTAGAGCTATCCATGTTCATATCATACTTCTACACATGTGATCTCTATTAGCTAAGTTCAAGGCAATGTAATGTAACTTTGACATGAGAAAGTGTGCTAGACCAACTAATGGTGGTGAATTAGGTTGCGACAAGGTCAATCTTTTGTTAATCTATAAGCTATGTCTTTGGTGAACCCTTCAAACACTTATATCTTTGGTGAACCCTTCATGAGCTTATTCTAACTAGTAATGAAGTCAAACTAGAT